>OY101429.1:9545254-10184113 GCA_956483605.1 Tuberolachnus salignus | reverse complement strand
TTTATGAGGAGCCCCCTACAAACATCAATGACTCAAAATTGTTTGTACAACTCATCTAATTTAAGTGTTAAAAGTGACATACTTATTTGTTTGGATTTTGAAGATATAATTGAAAAATTTAATTTTAATAAGTCAAGAAAAGTAAGCTTAAGTAAGTTTATTGTAAATTACAAAATTATTTTTTTAGTTTTATTTTGCATTGACATGGTGTTGTTTAAACAAATCATATTTAATTTTGAATAAGTACCTATAGCATTTAAATGATAAATTATTAAAAGAATAAAACTAAAAACTAATTGACTTACATTTAATTATTTTTAACGATGAAATTTAAAAACCTGAAAGCAATTTGATAACTAAATTTCAGTTTTAATGGTCTCTACCTGATATGTGCCCTGGGACACCCACAACCCTAACTAAATACGGCCCTGCATGTGGTTTAAATTTTAATAATAACTAGTATAATTTTGTACTGATAATTTTTTATTTATTAAATGTAAAATCGTTAAAATTCAATATAAAAATTTACATCATATGCAATATTTTTATACTGCATAATACCATTTCATTTAGAATAATAACATTCTATAATATTTGTAGTGTGCAATATATTGTGTCATTTGAAAAATTATTTTATTATGTTTATATAATTTCTGGACTGTATTATAGGGCGATTTATTTTTGGATTTACTTTAATAAATAAATCACTTGAGAGTAAATACTTAATCAGTTCAATTCATTATATGGCTTTAAATAAAATATTAAAATGTTGTATTTGTATTTATTTTTTTTGATAATTTAATAAAAGTTTTAAAATTTGTAGTAGTTTTAAATTTCTGCTCATAATTGTATTTTAATTTGGTGTTTGACATTACTTTTAAATTTCAAATAACAGTATATTTATATACATAGGTACTCATAAAAAAAAAAAATAATACCCACCTATTACGTTTTATGACAAGACTAGACTTTGGAATATTAGATGTTTTATCTTTATTTCATTAAGATAATAATTTAATTTTATTGGTAGGTATTTTCCCGGGTTTACCAAACTATTAATAAAGTATTAAAATTAAATAGTGTATATTGTATTCGTATGGTGGATTTATTAATTTCAAAAACTACTTCCACGTCGGAAGTTAGTTTCACTAACCGAAATTGTTCAGGTCAATATGGAAACAATGGAATGTTTTTTTTATTGCAAGGACAAATGTTTTCGGTTATTCTATCATTTTCACTGGACCATGACACAATAATCATCGTAGATAGTTCTTTTGGGTGCGCTGACATTTTTTCAAAACTATTTTCGACGTATCCAAACTATAAATTAAACAATATTATTTTCCATGTAAATAATCTTGTTACGTTTTCCATAAACAGGGTATTATGTACGAAAATGTTATTGTTGGTATGCACTACAAGTCTCTGGTACACTTTTTATTGGTATTTCATTTGTATGTTTGGATTATTACTCTACGGTCGGGATATGACAGCGTACCTTATGCAGTAATAATGAGCGCCATCAGTCACACTGGTCATAACGATTCCCCCTGGTCGTCGCTAGAACATTGACCTTGTACCTACACGATTTTAGGTTGTCTATTAAAGTTTTGACTTATTTATGCCGTTTTGCGTTATATAGGCCATACAAATATTTTTGAAAGCACACGACGCGTTTTTGTCGTATTGATAATATTTACATTTATCCATTATTTTATTAATAGAATTACAGTTGTTTGTGGTATATAGGATTTAATGAAAATACAATTTATGGGCGTAGTGGCTAGCCTACTATCATTGTGATAATATTTTAGAATAAATAATCTTATAATAATGTAAAGTTGATAAAATAGTTTCTTTATATTAACACAGTACCGTTTTATAAACATTACCGTTAGCGGTGTTAGGTCGGGTCGGGAGGTTAATCTATCATTGATGCTATATTATTATTTACATTTTCTCTGCGAAAGCGGACAATTTTCCATATTCTTGGATTCATTTTTGGGGTACAAGTATAAAATAGCAATAAGACAAACCTGAGCTATAGACATTTTCAATTTTGTATTCCGATTTCCTGACGAAATTAACGGTTATAGAATAAATTTAATAAAAAAAAAAAATCTTACTACTTTGAAAAACCGGTTATAGCGTAGACCAGCACAACTAAACTAACGTTAGTTGCACACTTGCACAGTAATGTTGTATCCTATAGAATATTACACATTAACTGCCCACAAATAATTTAACCTTCCTCGTGTTCTATAGATTTTTTCCCTAATACCCTAGACGTACCTAATATTTTAGTAGGCGTTGACTTTTTTTTTTTTTAAAAATTGTTTAACATTAATTCTTACATAATTATTATTTGGAAAAAAATAGAGGAAATATCATAAACAATATATAAATATTACAGTTACAATTATTATTCAACTACTAGGTAGGTATTGTTAATTGAATAAATTGTACCACTTAATAATTTCTGTTTTCCGAGAGAGAATTAAAAAACTAATACAATGAAAAAATGTTTACGATTAAAAAATAAATCCATAATCAAAACTATATTAAATATACATAAATATAAATTCAATACTGATTATATATTCAACGGTATTACCAAATAACGTTTATTTATGTTTTATTCATATAAAATTAAATTATGATTTTCATTTATTATAATACGCAGAGTTGTATTTGAAATGTTTAGATTCGTAGAGTACCTACTGCCCATTTATATAGTGTGTTTGACTAAATAAAATGTAGAATTATGTAGGTATGTAATATTATTGAGTTTATATCATGTATATTTATAGAAGCTTTCGCTAAATCAATCATTGCTATACAGTATCAAATTATAAAAAAAAAACAGCTTGATCTCGGGCAGATCCGTGTGGTTTGGGATGCAATAACAAAGATACGAATACAGTATTAAAAATTTAAAAATATGATAAATCTCATCCAAATAATACAAAATGTAAAAATAAGGAATTTCACTATAGTGGATTCAAATTTTTATAGATGATAAAATATATAATTCAAATAATGCAACATGTTATATATTATTAGAAATAATTATAATTTATTTAAAATTTTAAACTAATTGAGTCGACTAGCCAACATTGTCATAGTTGGTAAGTATTATAATAATAATATTGTGCGTGATTAAATCCATTTATTCTCGTTATTGTAATCGCTTTAGTTTTAGTTATTTTTTTTACTTTTTAAGTAATTAATTTAGGAATTCATCATTTGTATTGTATATCATAATTGTTTACAAATACTAAATATTTTTAATTTGTAAATAATCATATTATCGATCGTGATACACCTATTAATAGACCACCATAAATTATATTCAACTGGTAAGTGATTTATTTGTAAGTACTTTTTAAATTTATTTTATCTAATTATAGAATAAATAATATAAAATCTCATAATATTATACATCTCCTACTCAATGCATATTATTATTTACTTGGTGTTGACCAGACGTAGCAATATTTAATCTCTGTAGACGAAGACTGTAATTATTATTTTTATTTAAAGTCACGTTTCAATTTTTAATAATTTTATACTGAATAATTTTTAGTACGGTAATATAATATATTATAATATATTTGAAAAAAGAACATTAATTTTTGTTTTCTACAGTCAATGCATGTTTTTAATATTATTCAGTTGTTTATACGAAGTACCTAGTGAGTAATAACATTGATAGTAGGTGGTGCCTATAGTTATTATAGTTTATTTCAATTATTTTATAGTGTTTTGAACACATATTTAAAAAGAATAACATTTAGTTAATCCTTTGGTGGAGTGTTCTATAATATTAAATACAGAAATTCCTAAGGATAAATTTATATTTATAGTCATGGTGGTAAAATGAGGACAGACGCTGATTTAAGCTTAAAAACAATCGTTCCATAGCGGATAAATGTTACAGTAACCCGTTACACACGAAGTAAATTAAGTAATTAGTTTTCACAATAAAAAAAGCATGCAATATCCTTGCTATTAACACCTCCACTAAATCCACCTTATGAAACAAAACAAAAAACACTGGTCAAATATTGACAAAAAAAAAAAACCGAGACATACTTCGCAGTTCGCACGCACTATGGGCACAGTAGGCGCAGAGTTGGGAAGATTATTAAAACGAGATATTAAATACAAACGGAAAATAATTCTGAGCTATGTTCGGTAGATTAAAATTGAAAATTGCCGTATTTATTTGTAACTTAAAACAAATTACAATATTTGTTATCTACATAAAAAAAACTAAAAAAATTGAAAATAGTGATTAAAAACTTGAAAAAATGGCAGAATATTTTGAAAATTGTATCACGTTTATGTATATAAAATACCAATATAAGTGTTCGGTTAACATTTTTAGTTTCTTTGATTATTTTTTTTACTAAAATACAAAAAGAAATATCTAAATTAACAGACAATATGCCATGATTTTTACAATTTGAACTTTAAACACTAATAAAAATAATAAATATGACTACTGATTTTAGTTATTTTTATATCGCTATTAGAGCAAAAATTATTATAAACCTCGTATACAATTTTCAAGAATTTTCAAGTAGCCAAAACAATAAACACATAAAACTAAAAAAAGTAGACAATTTAAAATAATAGATATCATTATACATATTTCAAAAAACATCTGAATATTTGAAAAAATTATACTTTGTCTAGAAAGTGTAGATACTGTTTTTGCATAATTATACCCGTTTTCCCATTATAAAGAAAATAAAAGAATTACCTACTACCTAATGCACTAAAATAAGACATACTTTGCTACCAGAAACCATACCCCTGTGGTTGAGGTTCGGAGCAAGATTTTTAATCAAAAGATATTCACAGATTTAGAAAAAAGCACACATCATAGTAAAAATAATTAATTGTGAGTAAAGGCCGAGCGATTCTAAAATTAGAATTTGGCTTTTAGAGTCTGGACAATGCGGTTGGAAAATAGAATAATTAAATGTCTAACGACGGATTTCTTATTAGCTAGGGCATACGAACAAAAGTTATATAAAACGTTTTTCGTTTGACATTTTTTTTTACATATCTAAAAGCCAGAGGTTAATCACTATTAACCGAATTTTAATTTTGGAATAATAATATATATAATTAATAATAATTAACAGTTGTTCTGTACAAATAATAAAACTAATTATAGCATTCCTGGGTTGAAGTTAAAATCTATGAAAAATTGAAAGCGAACTCCTTTCGCCTCCTCCCCCTCCCCGTCAATTCGAGCACTGAATGGCGATAAATTCCAGAGAGAATCTTCATGTTAACTTTCATATTACCAGAGAGGTAACCAATCACTAGACATAATATATTCACCAATAATAATTAATCTTAAATAACGTACCTGCAAAAAACAATTTCTATTTACCATTCACGCAGTCGCTAGTTTTTTTTTTTAATATTATTATAGTGAATAACATATTATTCTACTGTACACCTGTACAGTAGAATAACCTCCCCAATGAGAATCGATTATTTTATCATTGAACCATCGAAGTATAGTAAATTACAGTATGGTTTTTGCAGTAGCACGAACAACACACTGTTACGATTTAGTTAGTAGGTATATAATTTATTTTTATATTGTCTTCTTAAATTACGTTAACCATATTTTAAATGTCACACTTTTTTAGGATGTCGTCGAACAACACATTCTTTAAATTTTAAATACGTATCAAATAAATAATACGAGAGTGAATTGCCTAATTAAATATTATCGTAAAAATGATCAAACATTTGACCTTATATAATACTCATACATATATGATACACCTGGACAGTGCATTGTATTTGAAGTTTTACAAACTATAAATATATCTTTCGGTTTTCGATTTGATCAATAGCAGCTTGTGTACACGCTATTGTTGGATCATTATTGGATTTATACTATTGTTTTAATTCTAAGTAGGTTATTGGTAGATAAATATTGGGTATCGGCTTTGATTAATCTATTTTTCGTTTTTTTATTTGAAATAATTTATAATTTTATATATAAAATACGTACACCTACCACCTGCTCATATTAGTACTATAAAAAAAAAAAAGATAGAGCATACTTCGCACCATGGGTAAGCCACTGTTGCAGGTGGGTAGTTGGGAAGTAAGGATATATAAGGTTTTTTAATTTATATACGGTATGCAACGTTAAATTATTGTCAACGAAAAACGATTCTGAGTAGAGTATTAGTAGTCTTTTTTTCCATTGTTTGCCAATGTAACCCAGAAATCAACAAAAATAAAACTAATGTATCGACAATTGTTGACAGTTTTTTTAATTTTATAGAAAAACTGTTAGGAATTTGGGCATTTTTTCAAATAATCTACCGCCGGTAAAAAAATCTGCATTTTTGGAGATGTGTGTGATATGAATAATTTGGAGTAGTTTTACTAACCGAAAAAGTGTTAAACGAACAACTTCTTCGCTATATTCAAAATCTAAAAATGTACAATGTATAATATGTACAAAATTGATACATATAATATTTAAATACAAAACTCATTTTTTCACCATCTGTTTGTCATCAATAAAATTATTATATAAATTTGAGAGCGTGTTTAATATACATATGCGTATAATTTATGGTCCGAGTTAAAAGCATGATGTCATTGGATTAAATTGTGATCCGAGACTAATGTCCTTGTTACATTTGTTTGTGAATGAAATAAGTATTAGGTTTATGAGATTAACTAGCAGGACCTACTAAGTAGATATCTACGAGTATATATCTATCGACGAAATATATAATAGAGATTATTCTTTGTTGAAATACTCGAATAAAGGGCAATAAATTTGTTTCTCTTTTTTTTTTTTTTTATTGCAATATTGAATTCATATATAAATAAAATTAACAAAAAGTCGCCTGTCCACGCTGGAAAAAAATATATTTAATATTTATTTCACCGATAGAAATATTTAATGTGGAAAATAATTTTGGTTTATATTTTATAATGTTTTGCGTGTTTAGAGTTTTAAAATGTAAGCACCTACGTTTTAACATAGATTACAAACCACGAAGATTGACATGTCTAGTGTCTACCTCATATCGTGTGTTATTATCCATACGCATAGCGTTCGTGTACGCAAATTATTTCAACAACAAGGTAATCTTCATTTAGTTGAATTTACGATGACGTAGGTATGTTTTTGTTAACAAACCTGTGTATATATATGTAGGTATACATCTATTAACACTAAACGCGATATATTAATAAACGTTGTGTTCATCAAGGATAATGAGACACCTACACAGGGTGTGGTGTAGTTATACATATATAGTGTTCAATGGCGATATATACAAGTTTATCAAGATAAATATTTTACGCGTTTGTTTAATCTTCATTGAAAATATTTGATAATCTGTAGTATTTTTTTTGTATAATTTATATTATTTTAAATAAAACGGTAAAACGCTTCGGTTAAACTTAGAATTTATTTTATAACACACGTTCGTAAAAGTCTAGTTTATATATGTAGGTCACTGGATGTGACCGCAACCAGCTCAATAGTTATCCACCCATGTATAATAAATATGACAATCCACCCCATGTATTTTTATTGTGGTTCAATGCAGATTATTATCAATGTTTATTAAGTTTTTTATTCAGAAAATATTAATTATTACAATTTTATTTTAATAAGTTGTTTGTGCATATTTTATAATACAAACACAATAAAATATTAAATTTAAGCATCTACCCACACAAGAAAAACCTAACCAATCAATAAAAATATATTATTTTATACATTTATAATTGTTTTTGTTTGAATAAAATGCATAGGTACTTACAACGTAAATTATTTTAAATATTAGTAGAATTCGATTGTTGGCGAACTAGTACCTAAAGTAAACTCAGACGTAAAATCTGATTTAATATAAATAAGCAAGAACATAATCTAATTTTAAATGTTCCTGGGCGTGAACATTAATACAGGAATTCCGGTCCCCAAGTATAAAAAGTGTTTTTTTTTTCGATTACGTTTTAATCAGGAAGGATGCAAAGACCAAAGTATAGAAATGAGCATCATTAGAAAGTCTATCTCTATTGGCAGGAAAGCAAAAATGTGTCGTTTCAAGATTTATTGTGTAGACAGATTATATTATATTTGTATACTAACTAGTCTATTTATTTTTATATTTCTTACAAATATTGGAGATTATGAACTGTGAAATTAATTTTATCGACGGAAATGATTTATCCGTTTGCTTTTCACCAAGTTTTACTTTAATTAGGTTTAGGTATGGTAGGAAATTGATTTTTAAACATATTCTAAGATGATAACAGGAAGTTTGAATAATTCAATACAAAACATTTTTAGTATACTGTACTTTGTTAATATTTAAAATTGTTTAGTTTTGAAATAGATATACTACTTATGCAATTTTCTTATCTGAGATTTGTGTTTTACTAACAAAAAGAGAATTTTCTATAATAATAAATAATTCAATTCATTTTTTTATGTCATTTTTATTTATGTTAAAGGTGGATTCTGCAACATCATACTTAAGAGCTGCAAGGTCAGGAAATTTAGACAAAGTTTTACATCTACTTGAAAGTAGTGGTGTTGATGTAAATACAGCAAATGCTGTGAGTGTTTCTGTTTTTTATTTTTAAATTTATATTTGTATATTTTTAATTGTGTGTATTAAATACAGAATGGACTTAATGCACTTCATTTAGCTGCAAAAGACGGTCACGTAGATATAGTTAAATGTTTATTAAAAAGAGGATGTTCAGTAAATTCAGTGACCAAAAAAGGAAATTCTGCTCTTCATATTGCATCATTAGGTAAGTTTATTTTAGAATATACATGGTTTTTATATTATGAATGTGTGTTACAGAGATAGTAAACACTTTCTTTGGATTTATTGATTATATTTTATTATTAGAATATAATATATTATTATTTCATATGATATTTAATATATATAGATATTATTTCCATATAATTTTATTAAGATGATGTAACACCCACCTAATATATTGCCTTTATCTCATAATATTTACAGCTAGTGATAAGCAACAGGTGAATACTCCGATGATGGGAAGTTATTTAATTTTAGGTAAATTCCTACCTGGGCATTTATCTATAATTACTTTACCAAAAATTGGGTATTTATTTTTTAATTTGTATTAAATTCTTTGTGACATAATCTTACCTTTTGGATAGAGAAAGGACAATGTGTGTGGGCACTGTCATAAATTTAAAACAAATTTGTTTATTTAATATTTTACAGTAATAATTGCATTAGATGGTTTATTATTATTATTTTTTAATTTTATTAATTGATTACATACTTAATAGTTTATATTATGAGCATTTTGTTTTTGTTTTTAAAATTAAATTAAATTAATATTTAATAGCTGGACAAGAAGCAATTATAAAAGTATTAGTGGAAAATAATGCTTCCATTAATATTCAATCGCATAGTGGTTTCACACCACTTTACATGGCTGCGCAAGAAAACCATTGCAGCATTGTCGAATTACTTTTACGAAATGGTGCGAATCAACTTTTAGTAACTGAGGTGAGCTATTTATTAAAATAGATATGTTTATAACAATATTAAATTTGCTTTAGATACAATGTAATGGTATTCACAAATTCATGGTAGGTATGGTGTTGTTAGGTTGATTGTATTCAAGGTTCCTACTAACAATTGGGTCCATTAACAATTTACTCTTGTTGTTGTTAAATAATAAATGATATATGGTTATTCAGAAAATATTAACTAAATGTTCTTAATTGGACTTTTAGTGAATGGACCCTGAAAGTTTTGTTTAATAATTGTGCTCATCACATGTTAAGTATAAATATAATGTTTAGTTTTTCCTTATCCAAGGTCACTAAAATACATAATTGTTTAATGAAATGACTAAAGTTATACTGTTAATTTGTATTCTAAATAAGTCACAATTTATAGTAAGTACTTGATATATTAAGAAAAAACAATAATAATAATTGAATAAATTACTTTTAAATGATGTGATGTGTAGGAATGTCTGTATAGTAGATGATCATTAGTGTTTACTACTTCCCAATACTACCCTCTCTATAATCATTAGCAATATGGATGACCACAATCAAATTTTATTATTATCATTAAAACTGAAAATAAATGCTACAATCTATATTTATTCAATAGTAAATAGATATTATTGAAATACAGATCTATATTATTATATATTGTAATTAAATTAGTATTAAAAATTTGTTTAGGATGGATTTTCTCCTTTAGCAGTAGCCATGCAACAAGGGCATGATAAAGTTGTTGCTATATTATTGGAAAATGATATTAAAGGCAAAGTAAGATTACCTGCTCTTCATATAGCTGCTAAAAAAGATGACACCAAGGCCACCAATTTATTACTACAGGTTTTGACAAATTTATTATTTTACTCTTATTTGTAAATTGGTTTAGAAAAAAAAAAAATAATAATAATTTTTTTATTTTGAGAATTACAATTAGTTATCTTCTTAAAGATAAATAATGTAATGCAATATTTATCATTTCCTATAATTATGATTACAAATGTATAATATTAAATTACTTCAATAATATTATTAATTACCAATTCAGTTGAATTATTTTTCCATTAACTATTTTTAGATTAATGATTTTATGTATGTTCAAATTTCAGAATGATCATAATCCTGATGTTACATCTAAAAGTGGTTTTACACCATTACATATAGCAGCACACTATGGGAATAACAATGTTGCTACTATGTTAGTTCAAAAAGGGGCAGATGTGAATTTCATTGCCAAAGTATGTTACAATTCCAACATTTTTTATTTTAAAACTAAAAGTAACATTATTAAAAATAGCACAATATAACACCAATACATGTTGCTGCTAAATGGGGGAAATTAAACATGGTTGATTTGTTAATACAATTGGGTGCTAATATTGAAGCTAAAACTCGAGATGGACTTTCTCCATTACATTGTGCTGCGAGGTCTGGACATGATCACGTAATGGAACGTTTATTACAAAGCAATGCTCCTAGAACATTAAAAACAAAGGTACCCTTTTTTTGTTATTAAAATACATTTTTTGTTTAACAAATATTCTGTTTAATTATTTTAGAATGGATTAGCTCCTTTGCATATGGCAGCTCAAGGAGATCACGTAGATGCAACTAAAGTACTTTTAACTTACAAAGCACCTGTCGATGATGTTACTATAGATTATCTTACCAGTTTGCATGTAGCTGCTCATTGTGGACATGTTAAGGTGGCTAAAACTCTACTAGATCATCATGCTGATCCAGATGCTAGAGCATTAAATGGTTTTACACCCCTTCATATAGCTTGTAAAAAGAATCGCCTTCAAATTGTAGAACTTTTACTTAAATACGGAGCATCTATTGAAGCCACAACAGAAGTATACATTTTTAAATTCAATATTAATTACTATTAAAGTTGTTTTGCCAATATATTTCATTATTTGCATTGTTTATTTTCAGTCTGGCTTAACACCATTACATGTTGCTAGTTTTATGGGCTGCGTGAATATTGCCCTCACATTAGTTAGTCATGGTGCTTATCCAGATGCCAGTACTGTTCGTGGAGAAAGTCCTTTGCATTTAGCTGCTAGAGCTAATCAGTCTGATCTTGTGAGAGTTTTAGTTCGTTCTGGAGCAACGGTGGATTCTAAAGCTAGACATGGCCAAACACCACTTCATGTTGCATGTCGACTTGGTCATACTCAGATTGCTACTTTACTCATACAACACGGTGCCATAGTTGACACTACAACTACTGATTTATACACTCCTTTACACATTGCAGCTAAAGAAGGACATGATGAAGTAACAATGGCTTTATTGGATAGTGGAAGTTCTTTAGTGGCTACTACGAAAAAAGGATTTACACCTCTTCATTTAGCTTCAAAATACGGAAATATAACAATAGCTAGTATGCTTCTGGAAAAAGGGGCACCTGTTAATTCTCAGGGCAAAGTAAATATTATTTAATTTTAATAATTTTATAATCAAAGTTAAATAAAAATATATAGATCATTTAATTAGTTGACTAAAAATAAAAATAAAATGTTTGCAAAATATTTATCAAGAATATAATTTTAAATCAAGTAAATGTTTAATACAATTGGTATTTTATGTGATATACTAACTAATTACTGTCATTTAAAATTTGATTTGTTTTGAAATTTATTAATATTATATTTTAAATTCTTTTGACAAAAATCATAGTTTTAGTTTGATGATTACATTTATTAATTTTATTTCAAACTAATTATATAGATGTTAAAAAAACCAAACATAATGTATAAAATGATATAATATTCTTAACATATTTTTAATTGATGTGAACTATCAATAATTTTAAATTTAAAATTATATTTATCATATATCTATCATGATGATGATATAGTAAACAAATGTTTACAATCTTAGGCTTTGTATTCTATTGCAAATTAAGTAACATGCAATTAACATTTTGAAGTATTTTCTATGAAATCATTGATTATTATTTATTAATGAAGTCCAAGTAATAATAATAATAATAATAAAATATATACATTTATACTATTTATTATGTTAAACAAATTATCTAAAGTTATTTCGGGTTGCAAATTAGAATGGCGTTACACCGTTACATGTGGCTAGTCACTATAACCACCAAGATACGGTATTCTTACTTCTTGACAATGGAGCATCACCACACATGGCTGCTAAAAATGGTCACACACCGTTGCATATAGCTGCTAAAAAGAACCAGGTAAGCATTCCATTATTAAAGTATAGTTTATTTTTGTTTTGTGGAGCATATCTTTGTAACACACTTGTGTTCCAGTTGGATATTGCTTCTACTCTGTTGATGAACCAGTCAGATGTGAATGCTGAATCCAAAGCTGGGTTTAGTCCGCTACACCTGAGTGCACAGGAAGGTCACATGGAAATGTCAAAACTGTTATTGGAACACAAGTCGGACATCAACCTGCAGTCTAAGGTATCATATGACTGATGAGTTTATGATTAGATAATCAAATCTCTTATTTATACATTTAATCTTTTAAACCATTATCATGTTTGTCCTTGTAGAATGGATTGACACCATTACATCTTTGTGCACAAGAAGATAAAGTAAATGTAGCGAGTGTATTAGTTGACAATAATGCAAGTATAAATGCAACTACTAAGGTAAGAAAAAATAATTTACTGCTTTTTTAAACCAAATACTTTTTATTAAAAAGTTTTTTTTTCTAGACTGGATTTACACCTTTACATGTAGCATGTCATTACGGCCAACTAAACATGGTGAGGTTCCTTTTAGAAAAAGGTGCCAATGTAGATGTACAGACATCATCTGGTTATACAGCTCTTCATCAGGCTGCTCAACAGGGTCATACAGTTGTCATTACACTTTTACTTCAGAGCAAAGCTTCTCCGAACATACAAAATATGGTATTATTGTCAAATATTTTTAGCGTAGAGTTATTAAAAGTTTGAATTTGATTATATAGCAAGGACAAACACCATTAAACATAGCTCACAAATTAGGATATGTAAGTGTTGTGGAAACGTTAAAAGTTGTCACCGAAACAACTATAACAACTACAACAACTAGCACCATTGAAGAAAAATACAAAGTTCTAGCTCCTGAGTCAATGCAAGAAACATTTATGTCTGATTCTGAAGATGAAGGAGGTAAAATAAAATTCTTATATTTAATAATTAATAAGCTTCAAACTAACAAAATAGTATATATTTTGTTGTTAACTAATGGCATTTATAAAATTAAATGGTGGGCAGTTTTAAGGACACATAATGTTTAAATGGAGCTTTTCTTAGGTGGTGTGCTTGTCATGTTGAATATTATTATTATTATTTTTTGGGACAATTATTTGAGACAGGTGGTGATGATGTCTTGTCGGTGATCATGAACGATTACGGCAAGCCAACACATGCGCAACATATTTATCTTCCATACTATCAAGGTCGAAATGTACTACGTAAGTTGTGATAAAAAAAAAAAAAAAAAAAAAAAAAAAATGATAGGAAACAGCATTTATGTTATTTATGTTTTGCTTTATACTATCAGTGTTAACATTGCAATGCTTAGGTTTTTGCTTATAACAGCTTTTATGTCAAATAATTATAATATAAGAGTCGTGATTAAAGATGTTGATCAATATTTTATACTTTCTTAGAATGCTATAACTATTTTTAATGAACCTACAATATATTTAGTCTTTTCAAATAAATATTTTTATTATATATTCAATATTGTGTAAATATTATATTATGTACTAAAATGTCTAAAATAAACCTGTAAAAAAGAAACATTTTAACAAATAAATAAATAAATAAAAACTAATAATGAATAATTATATATATTATAGTTTATCAATAAAATCAAATGAAAATAATGCCAGCATGCCTGATATAAATATGGTATCTTGTGAATGCAGTTAAAATATTTAGTTGTAGTGTACACACTAACATAAAAGCGCAATGCTGATTACCCTGTTGGCTGATAGTTGCCCGATCTTTTGATCAAAAAGAAATCGGGATGCCCTTTTGGTATTTTGGTATTCTGGATTTTTAATCGTTATGTGTGTCCCATGTTTCACTGAATGCCTATCACAAATCAAATCAAACTGTCGTCCAATTAAAAGTCTGTAGTGTGTGCTAGCTCTTATACAACAGTTAGTAGGTTTAAATTACTATAAAAATAATTATTTTTCCACCAGCTTTTACAGTTTGTGTAGGGCCTTTGCTGGCCTTCCACCTATCTCGGTCTTTACTGCCTTCTACTATTGTTCCATGGGAGATTTCGACAAGATCTGATTTTACCCTGTCTAGAGCGACTACCAGGCCTTTTCAATTCAGTCTCTTAATTTTGTTAAATAATAACAATAAAAATATAAAGTATTAATATATAATCCTATAAACTAGAAATCTAAAAAAAACATATCATAACACACATTTTTTTTTATAAAATCATTCTTTTATTTATTTATTTTGAAATCGAAACTGTTGAAGTTTGCTATTCTGGACCAAAGGACTAAATATTTAAGTATAAAATCAGTTTAATATGAATATCCTACATTCCAATTTCTAATGATAAATATACTCAGAATGAGCATATAAATTTGTATAGTTTAAGTTAATACTACCTATATTTAAAACTGTTGTTATGACTAAGTTGTCAAATAAATTTGTTCAATATAATATATTAATTTATATTATTTTTGAAGTTTTTGACAGAATTGTCGGTTCTGTGAGTACGTGTTTATAGTTTTTTCTCGTCTTCTGGATGTTTAAATTTAATGTTAAATATTGTTTGTTTGTATGGTGGACAATACTTTTATCGTGACTCTACAAATTTTAATTATAATATGCTTGCATGCAAAAATATTGCTAATAATAAAAAAAAATATCAAGGTAATATTTATATTTTTTTAAACTTAATTAAAAATGTATACACATTCATTACTATTAAAATGTTTGTTTGTTTTTTTTTTTTTTTTTGTATTATTTAAATAATGTTTATTTTATAACTATATTATAATTATTGATTTATTATGCATTTTAAATTATTAATAATTTATTTCATTTTTTTAACTTATTTTAACTAGTCCATTTTTAAAAACATAACATTATTATGTATTGTATTATTTGTGTACAAATAATTTTTTATTTTATTTACTTACAACAATAATTTTTCAAACCTTAATTTTTTTTAATTTGGTGATGTTTGGAATTAATTATATTTTAATTTTTTAATTTGTTCATATATATTTTTTAGTCTTTATTAATTATAGACCAGTTATTCCTACATATCATAACTTGGTATACTCAGTTCCAAGTTGATAGGAATTATATTAATTGGTATATTTATATATAGACAGTTTTGTATTCAAGAAGAATAATCTATATAAATAATATACAAATCATTTAAAAAGATATGAAAAATATTATTATTTTAGCAACTGTACTCAATAATTATCTAATATTGTATTTAATTATTAATTTTTAATTATGAGTGGGTTCCATTAAAAAAAAAAAAAAAATTAGTAACTTTATTGTACTATTAGGTAAATTAAAACTGAAGTTTTATATACTCTCGAGATAAGATATACTGAAAAATTAAACCTTGTGCCTTTGGTTTTATTAGTATATTTTACCGACTATATTACATATAAAATACTAAATATACATTTATTTTTTATTTGTGTTCATATTTGGAATGTTTATTTTTTTATTAATATTTGATTGAAGTGAGCGTGTTTATGTATAACAATGTAGAACATTTTTTTTAGTATTTGAATGATCAATAATATTTATTTTCATCAAATTGCTTGTGTATATTACTATTTGAATTGATAAAAAAATTTGACTTTTATTAGATGAAGATCCAATGTTGAATGATCAACATCAATATCGATATATGACTGTAGATGATATGAAATCTTTAGGGGATGACTCATTAAAAATTGATGTTACAAGGGATGAAAAGATGGACCTGACTAATGATTCAGCTGGTATGCATTCAAATTTTAGTTTTAGTTTAATATGTAATTTTAAGTTGCATTGTCATCTCATAGACTATTGTACAAGTTGTACCATAGTTTGTTTATCAATTTAAAATTTGTCATAAGTGGATAATTGTATTTATTCCTATTTTAATGTTTGTGGAATAACTATATAATTAATAAATCTTATTAAATATTTTTTAGTATGTTTTTTAATTTATAAACTATTCTACAAAATGGTTTTTAAGTTTGAATCATAGTTGAATGTTGAAATTTATGTTTAAACTTATTTTACTATTACTTAAATTTATTTCTATATAATTTGTATTTTGTGTTCAACGATTTAAAACTCTGGGTGTAACATATAACTAGTAACTATAATTTTAAAAAGAAGACATATTTCACACCATAGGTTACTGTTGTAGTTGAGAAATTGGAAAGGTAGGATAATAAAATAATTTAATTGATTTATGTACATATTGATAAACCATTGTAAATGAAAAACAAAATGATTCTGAGCCAAGTTCAGATGAACATGTTTTGATAAAATTAAAAGTAAAAATTGTATTAATTTTTAAATATAAAGTAAATTAAAGTTGTCTATGTTTTTAAAAAATTTGAACATAAAATGCTGAGTAAAAAAAAAAAATTGCAATTTATTTAATTATTAGCATGCAGTTTATACAAAAGACTGAAACTGCCAAACAGTTTGGTTACATTATTATTTATTACAATAATAGTTATCTGATTAAACATGTTTTTCCTTTTATTATTATTAATTTTACAAATGTATTTTTTCAGTTGCTAACGAGTATTTAAGTAATACTCAGTACATTTCACCTCAGTACTCACCCAACCCCTCTGGAGGTAGCGTATTATCTGACAACATTGATATTTGCCGTTCACCTGTAAATATTGGGTAAGTTCAATGTGTGTTTTTAATTTAAATTAAATAAACTGACTAATTTAAAATATGTGCCTAATTATGTATTTTAAGAGTATTATTATATACATATTTATCTACATAAATATTTGAATATTCAAATATAATGATACTGGGTTTTATCTTCTTTCTGACTTTCTATACTATAATAATAAAATCCTTTGATACAATGAATTTTAAATCAAATTAATTTTAATTTATGTATTGTAAAAAGCTTTATTTCACTGCATTTTGCACCTATGTTTGTACGGCATTATTTGAGCACTAAGCACGAAATATGGTAAATAAGCTAATTTTTAAAATTAAGAATTTAGAAACCGTTTTATGCAATTTCTGTTGTAATTATGATGATTATTGTTAAAAATGTATATTTAATATATATAATAAATAATTACATTAATAGTGCACAAATATTAATTTATTAATATTAGTTATTTCAAATACATAAGATCATATTTAAAATTCAAAATACCATAATTATTATAATATTATATTTAAATTTAATTTTTATTTTATTATTAATATAGTGTTTAAATATTTAAAACAATTTACCTGAGAAATATATTGAACATTTTGATTTCACATACTAATAATAGTTAGCCCTTAATTTACAATTGAACTCATTTTATCATTTTTAAAAATATTTTTCAGTGATTTATATTTAATTTAGATCACTTTTAGTTATGCTTTCAATCTATAGAATAATATTTTCTATAATTTTCTATTCATTCAACATTAAAATAAACTAAATATTTTTGAAATAATACAAAATACTGCTAATAAATTTATTTTTTATCCGTTTAAATTAAAACTATTTAATACATATATTTGGTCTAAACAACTAAAATAAATATTATTACATATTAGGTTACACAAAACCAGGTATATATTATAGGTTAGGTTATGAAATACAAACCAATGAAGCTATGCAAATTGTATTATTCAGCTTTTAAGCATGACACATGGTTGTAAGTAGCTTGTTGATCTATCTGTATAATTAATTTTGTATAATATATATTATTTGTTGATTTGTGTACGAGAATGCATTTTTAATTATATGCATCTTGTGCATTAGAGAAAACCCATTAAACACGTCCCGATTGCATTTTATACCGACAGGTTGGATAGACTAGAGAAATCATTGGCAATGCTCGGCCCTTGTGGAAAAACTACTGGAATGTGGCGCGAAAGGTAGACTGAGTGAATGTTTTTGAATGAAACACAACAAACACACTAACTTAAAACACATTTTTATTCTTACTTAATTCATTAATGCTCTATTTTTCTTTTCCTTTTTATTAAATTTTGTTTTATATTTCTAACGATATTTTGCTGTGCTCTGAATGCCATACAATAGGTGTGCGTGCTATGATAATTTAATACATGTTATGTGCTCTATAATTGTTACTAATCCATTTGATTTAGTATTAACAAACTCATATTCACATTATTTAGCATTATTTTTTTATTATTGTTTCACATTATGGTTGGGGTTTTTATTTGGTAAAAAACACTTACCAACGTAGAGTATTGATTTTTTTTTAGTTACTCTAACATTGCATGATTTATTATAATTTAATTTTAGTATACAAATTAATCTTAACTTTTCCCAATGAGCCAAAATCAATTTTTTCAAGATTATAACAATCATAAACATTTGTAATAAAAATTTTAAAATGTACCTATATTATATTATTTATAAATAATCTGTGGTAATATTGTGTACTACCGTATATATAATATACATAATAATATGTTACATTGTGTGTACAGTATAATATATATATATATATTGATTTGTACATATTATTTATTAACTATTTATAAGTTATAACAAAATTAATTTTAAAATTTATTTGTTTATTGAACATTGTAAATAACAGCACTAATTTTAAATTGTATGTTTTTAAATTAAAAATTGAACTGCAACGGCATTTGTACAGAAAAAGCCGCTGGAAAAAGTAAGTTTTTAATAAAGTACACAGTTATTTTGTACTCCATAAAGAATACATAAAATGTGTGTGTTTTATAGTTAGATCAATAGAAAATGTTTTTAAAACATATAAATATTTCCTCTAAATATTATTAAAATATTTTTAGCATGATTTTGAATCATTTAGGGCATGAATAGACTTTAGAGTACAATCATACTGACCTTAATTAGCACTTGGTATCTTTTAGCTCTTTAGTGCACTGTTTTATTTATTCTTATTTACTTTTTTTGAAGATAATATTAAATAGCTTAATTTATTATTTAGCTTCCTAGTGAGTTTTTTGGTGGACGCTCGAGGAGGAGCCATGCGAGGATGCAGACAATCTGGTGTACGTGTTATTATCCCACCTCGAAAAGCACCAAGTCCCATGCGAGTTACTTGCCGATATTTGCGGAAAGATAAAATGGTTAATCCACCACCATTAATGGAAGGAGAGGCATTAGCAAGTAGAATACTTGAACTCGGACCGGCTGGAGCTAAATTTCTTGGGTATTTAAAAAATTACAAAGCTATATTACCAATATTTTCAATATTTTATTTGTTTTTATTTTTGTTTATATATATAGTCCTGTTATTATTGAAGTACCTCATTTTGCTTCACTGCGGGGAAGAGAAAGAGAACTTGTTGTGTTAAGATCAGAAAATGGAACAACATGGAAAGAGCATACTTTAGAAGCTAATGAAGAAGCTGTACAGGAAGTGCTCAACGATAGCTTTGAAGGAGAAGATCTCAGACAGATTGAAGACCTCCGAACAAGTCGCATTGAGCGAATATTAACTTTGGATTTTCCTCAGTATTTTGCTATAGTTTCAAGATTACGCCAGGAAATACACCCTGTTGGTCCTGAAGGAGGAGTAATATCTTCTACTGTTGTACCACAAGTTCAAGCATTATTTCCTCCCAATGCATTAACCAAGCGTATAAAAGTTGGCTTGCAGGTAAAATATATAGCTAATACTCATTATTGTATTGCGATTATTATTAATATTTTTTTTACTATTTAGGCTCAACCTATTCCCGTTGAAATGGTGACAAAATTATTTGGTAACCGTGTTGCAGTATCTCCTGTTGTAACCATTGAACCTCGTAGAAGGAAGTTTCACAAAGCTATTACTTTGACTATTCCTTTACCTCAAGCTACTACTAAAGGAATGATCAATCAATATTCAGGTGACGCTCCAACATTGCGATTGCTCTGTAGTATGTCAGGTTGGTAAAAATAGTTTACTATGTTATATTTTATTAGATTGTATTTACTTTTTAAACCATAATGCTAAAAATGCACCATAGGTGGTCAGTCAAAAGCCCAGTGGGATGATGTTACTGGAGGAACGCCATTGTCATTTGTTAAAGATTGTGTAACGTTCACCACAACTTTATCTGCTAGATTTTGGTTGATAGACTGTAGAAATGTTGGCCAAGTAAAAAGTATTGCTACACAGCTCTTTATTGAAGCTAACTATGTTCCATTTATGGCGAAGTAATAATGAAAAATAAAAAAAATCTTATTTGATTGTATATTATAAAAATATATTTAATTTTAATTTTTAGGTTTGTGGTATTCGCTAAAAGAACGGATATTATGGAAGCACGTCTTAGAGTATTTTGTATGACAGATGATAAAGAAGAAAAGACATTAGAAAATCAAGAGCATTTTGTTGAAGTAGCTAAAAGTAGAGACGTTGAGGTGCTACAAAACAAAAGCATATTCGTGGAGTTGGCTGGCAATTTGCTGTCAATATTTAAATCTGGCGAACAACTGGAATTAAACTTTACTGCTTTCCGTGAAAATCGTCTACCATTTACTGTTCGCATACGTGACCTGGAAGATACTAATGTTGCACGTATTTTATTTATGCGTGAACCAAAGGTGAATCGAGGTGATCCTGCTCAATTACCTTTGTGCGTGTTAAACGTGACTATTCCCGAAGACATTGTCAATGAAACATCCAAGTCAGAATCGGATTTATTAAGCCTCGATCGAAGTTACAATTTTCATGAAAATGGTTTTGGTATGATATTATTTTTAGTAAGCTAACTCTATATGTTTAGTACATGACAAAATAATATTTATTTTATAGAACAACAAATTGATACTATACATCGAGCAGATATCCGACTTTCAGATATTTCAAATATGTTGGGTAATAATTGGTCTTCATTAGCAGCTGAACTAGGAATCCTTCAATCAGACATCAGTATTATTCAATCAGAATACCCGGGTAATACTCAGCGGCAGGCTATGGTTATGCTTAAGTTGTGGTTACAGACATTTGGACAGCAAGCTACAGGAAATTCATTGGAAAAGGCATTAAGAGCAATTAATCGTGAAGATATAGTAAATCAATGTATTCATAATATCGAGATTGTAACTGATGACATGGAAAAAGCAGTAGCTAAAGTACAATTGGATCAGTCTGGATTTGATTCTCTAAAGGAGGAATTAGGGCCTTCTAGAGATGGTTCTCTTGGTAGAAAAGTTTCACTTTCTAAACAAAAGGTTATTAGTTTTACATTTGGTTCTTTGATAAAAACTATTGGTAATGGTTTGCATTTTATTTCTAGAAAGTTAAACAAGTAGAGTCAAATAATGTAGTTCAACATTCTAACATAGATGAAGAGTTAATAAATGCTCTAAATAAACAAATGATAGTTCAAAATATAGAAATCAAACCTACAGTTCTTGGTAAATTATTTTACAATTAATTATTATTGTTTATTACCCATTGAAATTGTAAAATATTGATCATTTTACAGATGACAAGTATGCTGCTGAAGTTAAAGAGTATGATACAGTAACTTCTAATGGCGTATTAAATAAAGTAAACACACCTCCACCAAGTCCGGCTGCATTTTTGGACAAAACTGATAAAAGTGAAATAATTAAGAATTCAATAATAACAACAATTATAATATGCCATAATATATTATTTCTATTAGGTAAAGCTAGTTCAAATTATGACAGTGATGTTTCTGAAGAATTTGACAAGAATGTTAATGCAACACACAGATTAGCCAGTGATTAGGTAATTTATGACTACTCATTGTAACAACAATTAATAGCTACTATTAAATTAAAATTGTTTTGCTAATTTAATAATGCACAAGTGTTGTTTATATTAAATCAACGCTGATAATTTGTTCTTATTGTAGAAAAATATTTAACTATATGTTTTAACAAGCTAACTGCTTAATTATGTTAATATCAAGTGCCAACTTGATTTATAAAATAATTAAGAGGACACCACACCAAAAGCAAAACTTATACAATGCCACAGAGATAGTGTTGTGTGCTGCATCGCCCCTGCGGCGGGGCCAAGCACATTACCTCGCTGTCTCGACGACCGGTTCACAGTGTTTGTTGTTTGGGTTTATGCAGGAGTGCATTTTATTATCTCATGAGCAATCATATTGTCAACATAAAATTAGCTAGGCCATCATCATTGTTGCCCCGTGCGTCGAATGCACCACCTCTGTAATGGGCGTGCGTACTCACAGACTAATTATTATTTAAAGTTATTGTTTATTTTTACATACGCATCAATGAATAGGTAATGAAATACATTTTCTATAATAGCTTGAATCAATCTACTAGCAATTTTACTTTTTTATGTTATTAAACAACTAGCTAGTAAACTATGATGATTATAATATACTTACCTGTGGAACATTAAAACTTTATATGTAATTTTTTGAAAATATTTCTGTTTGTTTTAGGTATTAATGCAATACAAAATATAAGATATTGATAAGATGTTTTAAGTGTATAAAATCTTTACTTAAAATTAACAAACAATTTTATTTATTTTTTGTTTTTTTATGAATCTGTGCTTCAATAATATATAAGGGTTCCCTGATTTCACTAACTAGTGTTCGTTTACCATAATGAGGATCAACAATTCCTGGTAGTAGACATTCTAAATAAAATCTAAAAAATAACATTTATCTACTATATAGTCAGTTTTAGTAAATTTGCATGTAATCATATTTAATATATTTATCTTCTATGTCCTACAATTGTAGTTTGTTTACCATCTTAGTTTTACAAAAATCATTTTTTTAATATTTGTCCAATTAGAAATATCATTACATGCTTGACATTTAAATGTAAAAATAGATAAGTGTCCATTATTGTAGGCGGAAGTTAGGTAATAAGTTATTATAGAGCAATTTAATTTATAAATCGATAAATTATTACTAACAAAAAGTGTAATTCGATCAAACGTGTTTTAAAATTCTGCAATTTTTACGATTTTCAAAAAAATTTGAACTTTAAACGCTTAAAAAAATATATTAAATTGAATTACAACAAAAAATAACATCGAAAATAATAGAAACCATTATTGTATATTGACAGATTCATCATTCTTTGCTTTGTCAGAATTTAAAACTGTTATAAAAATACATTTTCAAGTCCGATTTTTATAAAACTCTAGTTTTCTATGTAAAATATCATGAATAATACATTTTATAGTTATAAAAACTTTCCTGCAATTTTTTTTTTAAAAAAGTTAATAAGTTTTAAAACGTTTTTTGATTTAAAAGGTTTTGGTATTCATTTTATCAAAAAATGTTTGAAACAAATTATACCAAACATCAAAATATATCAGGGGTATGATTTCAGTTTTTCAATAGGGATGCACACATTTGAATCTGGCTAATTTTTCCATCTATGTATCCTGTTTATTTTGTGGAATTGACAATTTTTTTTTATTGATCACTCGTATTCGTATTCTCACTTTAAATTTGAATATTAAACTATAGAGAAATATTTCCATAAACAAAAAATTAAGAAACTAAATTTTATTATCATTGCCTATTTATTGTCCTGTATATTTAGGATATATATATATACATATATATACAGGGGATAATCGATGACTGCGCAATTATAACATTTTATGCGGGCCAAAAACACATTAAAAAAAATAGGGATGCCCAAGTATAGTCCGAATTCCTTAAATGACGCGTCTAAAACATATATAAAAAATACCATAAATCTACGAATTACCATATGTTATAATTTTACAATATGGTAAAAATGTTCAATTACAAATTACTTGTTATTTTTTCAATAATAAATAATAATTACCTTGTGTGTCCTTCAGCAACCTGATGTATAGCTGTATGATTATTGGTAACTAGTATTCCATTAGTTTTTAGCTAAACGGTATTTCATTATTCTTTTTTTTTTTTTTTTTTTTTATAGATTTGTCTATCGACATAATGGGTTTAGTTTTTTTTTTTTTTTTGCTGTCTTGTCCGTTTCTATAAAACTGATAAATAAAAGAGAAAAAAGTAAACGCAACAAAATATGCGCTCGCGCACCTCCACGTACACTCCCCGGTAGTATACAAGACGTATAAAATAATTTTAAAAATAATTGAAACACGACGCAATGACGATCGCGAAAAGTATAATAAATCGAGCAACAAAATAACTATTATGCAAACAATATAAATCATGATTATAAAAAATATTATCTATTTTGGTCTATATTCTATAATATTACATGAACCCGGGCGGTTTTCATCTGCCGGCGTAGACGTCATAACGAAGATGGGACAAAAACTGCCGCTAGGAACAGGATCAGCACTTATCGGGTGGCGTAATTAAAACATTTTTTTTTTTTTTTTTTACGCAAAAACTTGATTTTGTGGTACAAACAACACGGTTAACTGAGTGGTTGTAGATTACAACTTATTCTAAGGCAATATAGGATTCTATTTTTGATATTTTGTTCTCAATGCTAAATATTTCAATCTAAAAATGTTCGTGTTTTTTTTTTTACTTTTTCCATGTCATGTGATTTATTGAGCTATCTAAGTAAAATATCAAACGTCGAGTCCTATTCACTGTCCTAGAAAAAGTTGTTCTTTACAATTTTTTATTAAGATTTTTTTTTCTTCTCTAAAACCACTCAGTAAACCGTATTCTTGGGACGCGTGAAAACGTTTTTGTATCATATTATTTGCCGGTGTGGCGTCCTCTTAAGTATTATTTTTTCGTTTTTATATTAGCAATTTATATGTATTCAAATATTTATTTTTAATATTGTATCTGATTTGTTTGAAATGTACTACTGGTTAGTGACATTTATTTAAAAAAAACTGTTGTTATTATTAATTATGCCTTATAATTTATTTATTTTTTTCATGCGCATTATTCATCCATACATATTGAATTATAAATCCTGTTTAATTTATTTATTTGTGCATAATGAAATTCTAAGTTTTATATTATATATATATATATTTATTTATTTATTTATAAAGAAAAATATTGTAAATTATTATATAGATCAGATGTATTAGTACACATTATATTTATTTTGTTGATTAATAACTGTTCAGAAGACATTTTTCAATTGTCGTTTGAAAAGTAAAAATAAAAAATTATAAATAATTAAATAATGTTTAACACATGTGTGAGTACTGAGTAAACATAATTTCGTTTTTTCATTTACAAAATAACAAATAACTGTTCCTTGGGAAAAATAATATTATACTTTGGTATTGTTAATATTATAATATTTGCAGGCAAACAGTATGCCTGTGATAGTTTTTTGTGTCGCGTTGCCACTAACCGTGCGGTTAGGTAATGTCAAAACTCCGAATCCCAGCCAGATGATTCGTCCGGTGGTATATCTCTGTCTTCTGGATAAATGTCGAAATTCGAAGAGTCTAGCGAGTGGTTGATCTGTTAATATACATATTTAAAACTCATAATAATTTATTTTCTCACTAATTTTGCATATAAGTGTACATATTAGCTAAACGGTATAGGTACATTATACGTACATTTGGAATGATGGGCGGAATTATACTCTTGTTCCTCAGACCCGTCCAATCAAAACCTTTGAACCACCTACCGGCCAAATTTAAATCAATTATGCTAACTATCCATAATTTGTCCAACGATGGTTTAAAAAATTACTCATGTCGTCTGATATCTTGTATTCCACCTTTTTGGTAGCCAATCCTCTCCGTTGGATCGCTACGGCATAGTTGTTTCACAAGACTCTGGGTCATTTTGTTCATCTGCCTCGGGAAGTTCACGGTTCCGACGCCTTTAAGTATCGCGTTGTAAATGTCCATCGGCTCTTGACCGCTAAACGGCGGCCTGATCAACAAAATATAAGTACTTGCAATGTTTTTTTTTTTTTTTTTAGTTCAATATCTAGGCATTGACATTGAGCAATCAAAATATGACCGCAGGGCAGTGGCGTACTAAATTGTTTTCATCTAAGGAGAAAAGTACTGCCCTTCAATTTTATTTGACTGTATTTATCTACCTAATATTGTGAACCGCAGCGTTATTAGATTTAAGATTAGTTGCTGCGGAGGAGGATACAATATTTGTACGTTGCTGCGATATTATTTTTTTTATTTTTTAGCGGTGTATTGACATTTATCTTATGCAATCGGCAATACTATAACAAATGCTAATGTAATTATTATAGCTTTATATTATTTTAGTATTTATGAACTTATTGTTGAGTGCCCACATTTTTTGCGCGTAATATAACCACGTCGTTCACAATATTTTTGGAAGTTTCTCAGTTGGACATAATCGACATTGTTCGACTGATTTTCTTGACCGTTCAAGCAATCGTTTTTTTAAGCAATGCCGCGTAACCTAATGCCACTACCATGCCAATGTTGTGGATGGAGCGAATGCCCGCCATCTTGTTCCATTCATCCCGGGATGATCGGATAAATTACTACGGGCAAAGTCCATCGGCAGAGATTTAATGACGTCTAACTATGGGAGGTACTTGTGCGGGGTCCAAGCTGATTTTTTTGGCGTTAAAACCACTCTCCTATCACCAAATCCCGCCGAGATGTACTTGATCCAAAAATCTGAAGAGCGAGGTACGTTTAATATGAAGTACCCCTAACAGAGCTTGCGGTATCCTGGTACACAATTTTTGATCATTCCTTAAAATTAAGAAAACTGTAATTTTATAAAACGACATTGATAAAATGACTGTAACTTTAATGTTGTTTTACAACGTACGCGGGTGTCTTTACTAGTATATATAGTTCTATTAAGCTCAATTCATATTAAAAGTCCCCCCCCCCCTGCTGATTTTTCGACAAAGTATATCTTGACGGGATTTAGTGATAGGAGAGTGGCTCGAACCTCCGTAAAAGTCCCTCCCATAGTTGGATATCATATAATCTCTTCCAATGGACTTTGTCCGTAGTAATTGATCAGATTATCATCGTAAAAGTACGGGAGGGATTTTATGATACCCAACTATGGATGGGATTTGTGCGGGGTTCCGTAGGGTGTTTTTTTTTTTTTTTGACATTAAAACCACTCATCACCAAATCTCGCCGAGATATACTTAATCCAAAAATCAGAAGGGGGGTTACTTTTAATATGTAGTGCCCGTACCAGTCCTATATATATACCAGTGAAGATTCCATCCACGTACATTGAAAAACAACCGAGTTACGGCCGTTAAAATTCTTTAAAATGTTTTGATATTAAGGAATTTTCAAAAAGCGCATACCAGGAGGTTAACGCGGCCGTTCAGTGGTGGACACCCGCTATGGGGCAGACGGTCGTTGGCCATCATTTACACGCAAGTTCTGGGCTCGTGGTACTTTTTTTCGACTTTTGGACGGTACTTTAGGTATTTGACAAGAAGACTTGTTCCAATAAAAAACTTCATAGGAGCGTTTTTATGGCATTTAAAATTTAGATGCAACTTTGGAAACGTCGTTTTATAAATAAAATTCCTTGTAGTTTTGATAATTTTAAGGAAATTTAAAAAATTGCATACCAGTAGACTAGAGCAGATATGAACCATTTTGATTTAATTTTTTTTTTTTTTTTATCCAGTATACTGAAATTGATGTTAATTGTTGAGCAAATACTAAAAAAAAAAGTGTAACGGTGCCCGTCCAATGTTATAATTTCTGTTAAAAAAAAAGCAATGAAAAGTCTTGAGTTTAACAATTCATTGGTCGATTATGCACAAGAATAAGCTCGCAAAATAAATTTAATTTGAAAAATGTCAAATATCGCAGTTAAATTTTTCAACGTATAATGTATTTGTTTAATACATTTTTTTTCAATTTATCATAATATACATAGAGCTCACGATTTAAAATCGCCCAGGGGCCCTAAAAATCCTAAAAAAAAAAAAACGACACTGCTAGTGTACCGGTTGGATAATTTATAATAGTAATTATTTTTTTTTTTTTAAGCTATTTATATTACGCAAAAGTAGCTAATAGTGGGGAAGTGCTTACATTCCGGCCAGCAACTCGTATACGAGTATTCCCAGTGCCCAAAAGTCCACAGCCCGGTCGTGACCCTTGTTGAGCACGACTTCCGGGGCCACGTATTCGGGAGTGCCGCAGAACGTCCACGTTTTCTTGCCCCGGGGCTGTAGCTTTTTGGCAAAACCAAAGTCCACCTGCGAAACACGTACACACATTGTACAATTGTAATGTAATCGTGACGTTGGGCTGTTCCGGTGCGTCCGTCTCGCCAACTGACCAGTTTAACGAACCCCTGCCGGTCCAACAACAAGTTCTCTGGCTTCAGATCCCTGTAAACAACGTCGGCGTTGTGCAAGTAATCCAAAGCCTCGACCACGCACGCCGTTACGAAACACGCGGCGTTGTCGTCGAAACACCTCCGTTCCCTGAGCAACGTCCACACCTCACCGCCCAAGCACGCCTCCATCAGCATGTACACGTACTTATCGTCCTTGTACGTCCGGTAAAGTCTGCGAAACACGCGAAACATTGCTTGTAGAAAATAGTAGCAGTTTGTCTTATCCGTACAGGTACGACGCCCGTTGAGGAGAATGGAGTGTGTATTGGACGGATATTCAATATAATTATTTTGTTTACCGTCGAATATTTCATTCGGAACATTGTGTATTACACTTATAATTACTCAGATTGATAATAAGAATATTTTTTAGAAAAATAATCTCTTTTACAGCCGTAGATATATTTCTCCTCTACAATTTTGCCAATGCGCGTTTTCGTTATAATTTCGCTCAATAAGAGCTTGTATTGCGATTTATTAGTAAGAATGTATTTTTTTTATTTATACATTTCAGAGATTCTTAACCTAGGCAATTCATACAATATTGTTGTTGTTTCGTGACCAAACAATTATACATACAATATTAATATTTAACAATTATTTTAATATCTCTAAAACGGGTATAGTATGTTGGTAACCCTTAATTCAAAATTAATTTATATCGATTAGATTCGAACTCGTATAATAAAGACTTTTTTTTAATACGTTTTTATTTCGTGTATTGAATTGATTATGGTGCAGTAGGAATACATTTTTATATTTGTCGTTTAAATAATTACCAGGGCGACGAAAATCGTACGCAAACTCACTTGCTGATAAAAGGACTCGTACAGGATTCTAATATGTTTTTCTCGTTGTACACGTGTTCCTGTTGTTGCATGTCAACGATTTGTTGTTTTTTCAGTTTTTTCATTGCGTACGATCGATTTCTGTCCAGTTTCAAACACACGAGATCGACTCGGCCAAAGCCACCCACGCCTATCGTGGCCGTTGTCTCCAAGTCGGTGAGCTCCACGCGAAACAGCTCCGGGTAAAATATTTCTATAACAAGCGCACGCACAATAGTTGCCGAGTGTTCGACGTGACGAATACGTAGTGTATTCTATAATATTAGTTTTAGTATACTCTCTGTGGACGCTTGGACCGACGGTTTTCGCGGGTGTTCCGTGTATTTTTTGTTCTGTAATTCCTCCAGGTTGCCGATAAAGTGTACGAAGGGCCTGTAAAAACCGATTATTGTAAATCGCAAAGAAAACGCAATGCTTGGACGCAATTGCCACCCCGGGACTGAATAACCAACTACTTAATCGGTGCTAAATGGTTTAAATTTCAAACCTACTTGCATACCTATTTATACATTTTAATCGTTCGATCGTACCGAATATATAACGTAAGAATATTATTACAATATATACTAACGCAATAGGTAATTAATGGTTCTGAATAAAAGGCGCACATAAATAATAATAATAATACGTTACATAATAACGTTTATAGTCATTAACATATTATTATTGTAGTTATGTTGGCATGATAATAATATACTTTATAGTAAAACAAAAGGTTATTAATACTCTCTGTCTAGTGTCAGACATTCCGCTCCCGGGTGCATGGCCACGACGTTGGCAGTCCTCTTGTCTTTTTTCAGCAGTGCTACTTCCCCGAAAAATTCCCCTTGTTCCAACACGCCAAATTCTTCTTCTTCGTCTTCGCCTGGAAAACGTTAATTGTTTTCGTGTCAGCTATAGACAGGGTTACCGTAATGTTTTTAGACCAAATCCGGACATCAGTAAAATAATATTTAATATTTCAAGCAAAACGCAACTGCAAGATAAACAAATGACAACCACCTCTCCACAAATAAAGCAGTAAAGAAACTGTCGAGTGAATTATACGAGTCGTTTTCCAGTACACATTATATGTGAACAAATTAACACACGAATATAAAATAATAATTTAGTAGGACTACATTTAATAATAATTAAATTTTTTATTTTATGGTGACAACGATAATAATGGGTAATCGTTTATCGTGTCGTTCCGGGAAGAAATATGAAGAAAAATATAAATTACATATTATACATTTATACAGAGTGAACACGAAAATCTATCACCTGACATAACTTTTTGTATCGATATATTTTTAACCATGTTAAACGATTACCTTTGTAAAATCCGAACATTTCTCAAATCCGGACGTACGGTAACCCTAACTAAATGTATTTTATATGCTAATTCTTTTGTTCAGATTACCTCTATGGTACCTATTTATATATATATATATAAATCACGAACGTCCGCTTTATGCGAAGGCCATTTTATTTTTCTTAATTCCATAAGTGTATTATTGATTTAATGATAGTCAAACAAAAATTTGCAATACTTTTAATTTCTATCGGATTAATTAATTTGGAAAATGTATGGTAAAATAATTATCTATACTTATGTACAGTGTAAATAATTTCCGGGCTTGGGCCTATTTTACTACATGGGCGCAATTTCAGTTCTAAAGGGTGGAGCAAAATTTCCATCGGCCCAATGTTAAAATAATATATATATATTACAAAGCGGCCCTCAGAAATGATAAAAAAAAATTCATTTTTTCAAAACACTAAGATATAAAACGGTAACAACAGAAATATCCTAAACCTTTACCTTTTATATTCGGTAGTCGGTTTAGTATTAGTAGTTAATATAAATAAACTGAGCAACGCATTAATAACATTTTGCGAGAACAAAATTATCGATAAAGACAAACAAATAATAAAGGCATTAATAGTAGTTAGTATAATATAATTAAATATAACAGTAAACAATATTAAGCCGTTGAGCGTTTAGAGTAGCGGTTCCCAAAATTGTTTCGTCTTACAGCGCCCTTTCGGAAACTGAGGTTGTTTCGTGGCAGACTTGATAAAATTGACGCCCTATTTTTGTTTTTGTTTTTTGTTTTTTTTTTAGATAGTATTACACGAACATGTTTTAAATATACACAATGCTGTACTACTTATATTTTTATAATTCGCGGCAAACGAAATTCGTTTTAAACATTATTTCAAACGACAAAAACCGTGCGTTACGCTGGCACATAGAAAATGTTAAACAATACTCCGATCCTTGTCATTTCGACGCAACGCGCGCAATTTATTGTTACGGTACTTGCCTTTATTGGTTTTGGTGACTTTCACTTGGCCTTCGCTAAGTATATAGAACTTGTCGCCCAAAGTGTCTTGCTTTATGATGTAATGCCCTTCTGGATAAAATTCCTGAAATTGGTTCGGTTTTATGAGAAAACTACGGTCATTAATTAAGACTAATCAATGGCCGGCCGGCCATTGTGCACGGGTTACGTATTATGTGTATACGTATTGTAAAACGGTATACGTGTTTTGAGAACTTTCAAATACGTCAAACACGGCGGGTTTGATATAAATTTCATTGTGCATTGGAAAAGTTGTGCGCTAAAAGGTCATTAGTCATTCTCATTACATAGCCTTTTGTTAAGGCACAAGCAAATCTCAAAGTTTGTTTTATTCACAATAAATAATAATTATATATCCGTATATACGTATCGACTGTTATACACTCGTTATTATGCAATAGGCATCATGAAATAGTTTTCACTGTCCAATGGGTTTTTTTTTTCTTCAAAGTAATATGTGTATACACGTGATTTTATTTGTGTATAAACGAGGAGAGTCGTTTAATTACGGTTGAACAAATGTGTTTGTACCTACGTTTAAAAATGTATAAAACGCAAGTGGGCTATTTTATTGCGTAAATGTCAAATAAATCTTCGAGTACCGACTTTTCGTCTTTTATAATGTATAAATAAATATACACCATACTAAAATATATATATATATGCAGACCTAGGCGTGGCTGTTCCCGGGAACAGTGGCGTGTTTAATATTTTGTATTTTTGGGGGTGAGGGGATATGTGTATTTATTCAACGATCACTAACATCAGGGGGTCTCCCTAATTTTCTGAAACTATAATAACTTATTAACATCATAAATACAAAATACGTTATCTGCAGAATAAGTTATTTCATCCGTTATTGTAATAAGCACGACTCCTATCTCCTTCTTCGAAAAAAAAATCCCGTAACCACTATACTTAAACTATGAACATATTATATATCCTTGGGGTGGAAAATAGTAATAAAAAAAAAAATGGTGATTTAGGGGCATCTCCTATATCCTCCCCCCCCGTAAATACGGTACAGCCGGTAAGATATTGTTCAAAGCGTCGTATATGTCCATAATTTTAAAGATTAAATGTAACGAATTTGAATTTTCGTTGAAAAAAATATATAGTAATAATAATTATTAGTTGCATTTGTTTTGCTATTTACTTTTTAATATGAAATTTAGTGTTCTAAAAAACTACAATTATTGTTATTCACGTGTCGACTGCGTAATTTTAAATTTTTAACATATTGATAGACAATCGTTTATAACCGTAGATTATACGGTTATTTGGATTTCTAAAGTATTAACATGTAATTATAGAGTAACGCACCACAGTGCGATCAATCTGATGGGTTGTGGCGTGGTTCGAAATATTTTTTTATTTAAAATTGAATTTCCTGAACGCGTGTGCACGAGATTTGTGTGCTAATTTCTATTGTTTGAGCAATAGAGGTGACCGTAATACATATATTTATTTATTCGTATAAACCGACTCTAAATATATATATATATATATATATATATATCAGGAATTAATGACACTGCTCTTTGTTCCCATTGTGTGGTGAAGTGTATATAAATTACAGGACTGACATTTCGAAAATTTGATCACGGTAGATAATAATATTATTATATTGGTATATATGCCGGCCAATGGTCAATTTTCCTTATATCAATATATTCACGCGACGTACCTCTTTTAAGACGTCGGCGATTTTCGATAGAAACTCTTCGTTGAGATCCTTCATCAACGGTACGCTTTTCAAAAATCCCACTCGTTCGTCGAACCTCCTCATAGCGGAAGTCTTCATGATATGTTGATAAGCGACCCTCTCCAGCGTCCATACCCTGACATCTTGAACGGCTAAACATAAAAAAAAAATATAACGCAATATTATATTATTTATAAATAATGTGTAAAAATTAATTTTGGGTTCGCTCACACCTTTCACCGACGCGGTTCGCGGACAATTGTAAAGTATGGCCAGCTCGCCGAACACTTCACCCGGCCCGATGGAATCGACCACTCGGCCACTTTGTATCACTTCGAATTTCCCTTCGTCGGCCACGTACATACAAGACCCTGGAGTTTCAGAATAATCACGCACACCGTAAATTTTATATTAATGATAATATCATAGTATCGTTACGGGTCTTTTTACGGTAGGAATTTCCGTAGAATCCTGGGATTAAAGTAATTCAGTTATGAACGATCTAACTATGCGATTATTACCCTATGTCCCTACATCATTCAAACTTCTTGCCTCCAATAGTGGTCTACCAATGGTACGAAGTATGTCCGGGTTTTCTAGAATGTGTATGTTTATAATTGTAAATAATAATGTTCAGGGCTAACGATAGTAAAAAGACAATAAAAATCTTCATAATTACACTATATATATCACACCATAGCAAGTGGACGTCAATTTTACTGCGATCGATTTTGGACATTTTTAGTTTGATTTTTATAGAAATTAATAATAAATCAAAATCGACCAGCAGGTATAATAGAATTTATTCGTACTTTTTACTGTATTGTGTTATAATATAACGTGATGTAAACGTCGATCGAAAAATGTATAATTTGAGATGGACGAATAAATAATAAATAATTATTCATAAACATTTAGTTAGTATACATGTATTAAAAAAAAAAAAAAACATGCTGGTATAATTACTACTAATAATTTTTTTTTTTATTATTATTAGAAGAAAATAAACAATTTGTACTAAATGTACAGTATGTAAATGGTGTAATACAGATAACAGAAAGAAAAAATAATTAAATAATTAGAAATAACATTAACCAGAAGAAAATATGAGGAGAAGTCACCCACCGATGGCACCACTCCTGCCTAATTTTTTTAATATTTTTTTTTTTACACTGACATAAATGATGGGGGGGTGTCCGTAAGTGTAACGGAGGAAAGATTATTTATAAGAGCATTTGGGTGATTATGAAATATTTTATAAAAGTTATTCGCAATAATAATATAAATTGTTATATAATATTATATTTGTTATATAAAGTTAGGTACAAAATAATATATAGTTCTAATGATTGGTCATAAATACGATTTCGGGTTTTTACAATCATAGATTATTACACTGAAGATTTATCATCGGGATTTTACTGAACTATTTTGTAAATCATGGGTTTTAACGAGATCGATCAATTGCACAAACTATGTAATTGAACATTTCGTGAAAAGTGATCTGGACCAAATGAGCTCAAACTCTGGAATCGGAGTTGTTTTATAGGCGGATTGAAGTGATAAAAGTCGCGGAAAATTGTTATATGTTGTTGCGGGAAACATAATTATTTGTTTAGCATTTTTTTAGCATTTTTTTAGCCTCTACAGACTTCCAAAATGAAATTAAAAGGATGAAATTTTGTACTGCGTTAGTGTTAAGGATGTGCCTTTTTTGGGGGGGGGGTTTAACCTCCGCCATCACCATTGGTGTACAAAACTTTTAAAACATTTTTGATAGTAGTGTAGTTGTAGTATTGTATTGTATTATATTGAAATATTATTATGGTTTCCAAAGAATATTTCTATAATACAAAATAGGCGGGGAATAATGTAATGCCTCCAGTAACGGATGTATTTCTTTTATCGTTCTGTCACATTCAACTTTTAATGTATTTAAAGTATTTTCCAAAAAAGTCAAGGGAGAAATTTTCGCTTATCCCTCGTTGGCCGACGCCAATGATATTATGACAGAAAAAGTGTACCGCTAACATCGGCGCACTAGGGGAGAGGATGCTTAGCCCCGGGTTTACGTTTTTCATTTTTATTCCCTCCCGGTTAAAACATTATGTTCAAATCCTTTCAAACAAAAAAAAACCTCATGGGTTTATTGTGTAAAATAATTAATATTTAATGATTATATAAATTTATATATATTAATATGTCAGAGTTCTAGTTTTCATTAAGGCACCATATCTATATATAGTGCTCTAATTAATGAATTCTACTGACACATCGCAATATACATAATATAATATTATTGGTTTACACAAGCAGGGTCTCACAACATTGAGGGGAGGGGGTTCAGTGAGTACTATGGTAATATTTATATACCATTAAAGATCGTATTTGCTACACTTATAAGATGAGCTGCACGCGAGCGATCGTTTTCTTTGTATGAGGAGAATAAAAAACATATCATGTCGACTATGACTCATAATAGATTAAGTGATCCGGCTATATAATACATATAGAAAGAAAATTATCTAATAGAATAATCGATAAGGATAATATTCTAAAAAAACCCTCTGTATCAATATATAGACGTATACAGTTATAAAATGTATATTATACTTATTTTATAGTTTGCATTTTATTTTTTAAAAACTCCTCGTGACTGGTAAAGTTTATTAACGGTTATGATGAGGGGCGCGGGGAGCTTTGAACTTTGGTTTTCTAATCAAATCAGGGACTCTGGTCCCTGTAACTGTTAAATCCATGACCGCTTACCCGGATCGCCTTTCCTGATAACGTACGCTCCACCTTCGAAGTCTTTCGGGTACATTACGTCTACTATCTCGGAAATCTGGGCGGTGTTCAGATTCTTTAGAAACGGGTTCTTGCACAGCGCCTGTTTAATTAGGTGCTTGGACCTGAAATGCGTTCATAAAAAAAAAAAAAAAAAATAAATAATATTACCGTTCACGTATTGACGAATGTCGCCGGTAGGTGTATCGTAGCGCACCGTACCTGATGGGTTTGGATTGTTTGGGAAACGTGGCCGACACGGCTTCCGTCAAGATAGTCGAACATTCGCCCGACACTCCTTTCTTTTTGTCCAGTCGTTTTTTGAGCTGCAGCAATGTCGGGTCCGGTGCGAAATTTTGATTTAAAATCGAGCACTCGATCATGTTCTGCGCAATGAAAAACCCCCCCGCCACCCCAAGTGTACAATAATGTTTCGCATAAATTTTTACATAACGATAACGCTGATTAGTGGTGACATTTTCACATATATATATATTTATTATGTGTGTAACACGAACACGTTATCGCTCCAAGTCCGGTGCAGTGGTCGGAATTAAAAGTGGGTCGACGACTGCGCAGGCGGACACCTACGTGCACAGGAAGTGCACTACTCCGTGTCGTCGTGTTAGGGACCCGCGAAATAAAATAATAAAACTTCGCATTTCTGCTTACGCACAAATGGTTATATTATATTGTATGTGCCTATATAATATCATCACGACCAACGGCGGAGGGGACGTAGAGACTTTTCGGAGCAATTGCTTCGTGTCTGAAATGGACGGGTGGGCGAGCGCGGTGGCGGATTTAACGTACGTATGGTCGGCAAATATTGGCGGGGCCCATCTTTTAAATGGTGATCTGGGGCGCCATCTAAATTATATAGTTCATTTTTTTTTCTTTCAATTTTTAACACGTACAAATAAATATATATATATATATATATATATTTTATATTGCAAATCGCAATACCATTTACCGCAGTATGTGTGCTACCGATACATTTTGTATGGATTTGCCGATATTATTCGAAACTGTGAAATCCGCAACCGGTTGTGCGTGTATTATCGTAAGACCACAAATACAAATATTTTACGATTGATATTTTCAAATTTGTCGGATATAATCGTAACGGCATTAATAATACGACGGGGTAGATTTCAATACGAAATTATAGACAATTTGCTTCGAAGACTCGAAAAAAGTTCGCGCCGCTACTGTCCTACAGTGCTTTACGGATTTATCGTCCGGTTATAATATTACGTTAACCCAACCGAACCCAATCGCCGTGCCCGCGCGAGGACGTAGTATAAAAAATTCGTATTTGTTTTAAATTTGTTTTTTATTTCAACTTAGACAGGTATACTTGTACGACTGCGGGTACGGGTTGACCGAACCACTTTGCCGTATTACTTGTGCGGTATTCGCAGTACCAGTGTAAACCTATGCCTTCGTCGTACACCGTACGTACTTTAATGTTCAACGGACTCACGCGTATTTCGTCGACGTTCCGGCCCAGTCGTTCGACCGTCCGGTCCCTTTCGTCCATGGCCGCCTTCAGGCGCTCCACGTCCCTGGTCAGTTCGTCCATGTCGACAACGGTTTTCTCCGGGTCGGCTATCACGCCACTGGCCGGAGCTTTGCGGCGGCCACCACCACCGGCTGTAGCGTTGGAAAACGCTTTGCCCATGAACAACAGCAGCACGTGGCACATTCCCTCGTGCGGCGCGCGCTCTTTCTCACTCTCTCGCTCTCTCTCACTCTCAGTCCCCGTATAGCCGGTTCTCCTGCCGCCCGCGACCGAAATTCTACAGAAGTGTGCCGCCCGCGATCTGTAACACCGCACCGCCGCCGCCGCCGCCACTGCCGTTTCAGCCGTCGTCGCCGTACTATAACTCACGAGTTATACGCCAGTTACAGTATAATACTGTGTGGTGCCGGTCCCATGCGGGCGCCACGACTGTTGCCCGTCTACGGCGCACCGTGCCCGCCGCCACCGCCGGTCGTATAATTATTATATCGCCGTCGTGTATCGTTATCGTCCCCTATATTATATTATAATACGTGCGCGCCGCCGTTTTATTGGGTCACGGACCGCCTACGAACACGATACGTACTCTGTGCGTAGACGTATATGTACCTACACACAGGGTGTTTGTAAAACGAATACCGTCGCTTGCACATCCATAGTCGGTGATCCGACGCCGAGATCTAAAGTAATAAAAAAAAAAATCGTCCACCTTCAATACCGGGTTTTTTCTTTCCCTTTAAATTTCTACGAACATTTGCATACATTTTAAAAAATAATGAATAAAAAATAAACATACATATTCACGAAATAAATAAATGTCTATTTATCGATATTTAATAGAGCGTATAGTCAAATTACCCAATATATTTATACACTTTATTTGCAAATTTATCTAACCGTGTTGGCTGCAATAATCAAGCATGTTACATTTCGGTAAATAAACCAAACCGCGCGATATTTCCTGCCAAATTTTCATAAAAACATATAATAGACGTGGTAGCATCATCAATTTTTCCGTCCCGGTAATGTAACAATAAAGCGTCAAAACTTTGCGAAAATGTGCAAAAATGATACGACGTTGTGATTCGTCGTAACAGGGCCCGTCGTGGGTTTTATGCAAATTTTCTAATAATAAATATTTAAAGACCTAGGTTGATTGGAGATGGATGGTATTCATTTAAGAAACACCCTGTAAATTGTATACATACCGCACTATTATAATATATATAATACGTGTATACGCGTTAGTAACGGAGTAATATTACTATCGTATATAGAGGAATAAGTAATTTTTTTTTTTTTTTTTGTTGGTTTACAATATTTACGCGATAAAACATTTTCCACTCTCGCCGTTACCCTCGCTCGCAAACGCGAAAACAGCATTCCTCGCGGCCGTTGTCTGAGAATTTCGCGTGACATTTAAGTTTATGCATTTACGACGATCGTCGTTTATATTATTATAATATTATTATCGGGGGTGTGTGTGCGCGCGCGAAGTCTATAATTCGATTTCGGGCGCCTCGAAGACGTTAATCTGTCCATAAACATATTACATATATATATACACATTACAATTGGCGATGGCAAGTTTTATTTTTTATTAATATTATATGTCGAATCTTCTAGGGTAACGATGAAATGTTCGAGTTTTGAATCCGAAAGCGCGGTGTGTGTGTATGTGTGTTTGTGTGTGGGCGCGCGAACAGGGGATTGGCGATGGCTGTGAGGGAGCGGGGGGGAGGAGAGGGGAGCTCGAGGGCGACTGAAAAAACCTCATGGCCGCCATCAAATAACGACTATTGTTATTCGCCCCGGGGTCGTTAAATTATCGTTATATTATTATCGACGACGACGGGCGCTATTATATTTATTATCTTCTATTTAATTCGACTTTGTTTTAACGAGGGGAATTTAATTTTGGGAAAATGTATATATATATATATATAATATAGTCATATAGGTACGACCAGGAGCGGTTTTAAAATCGAAACTCAAGGGGGTGCGTCCAAGAAATTGCCGACTCTATGCCGGGGGGAGGGGGGAGAAAGAGATTAACATTAGCCGTATGCAAATTGAGTAAAATTTGTGTTCAATTCTAAACATAAAAACAATAAAATAGATTTAGAGTCAACCAAATAGTCAAGATGTAATAAAGTTTAAGGTTCGTATTACCGGTTTTAAATGTTTTATATTAGAACAAGTTAATCACTATTACTACAAGTTTGTACAACCAATACACTTTAATTTTATAAAATAAAAATATACTTATGTATCTAGATAAAAATAACTATTATTATTATTATAATTTATTTATTAATAAAATTTGAGTTTAAATTGCTAACAAATGTCGCAAATTTTTAACTGCCGACTTATTATTAAGTTATGCTGTTCAGTGGGGGTTAGTGTCACCCCCTAAAACCGACTGTGGGTCAAACTAGTGGCGTATTTAAGATTTTGTCTTGGGGGTATACGTATTTATCCAGTGGTCACTGGCTCCGATCACATCACCCCCTACAAATGTTCAAAAATTATTACACCATAAATACAAAAACTACTTTAACCGAAATTCATCCGTTATTTTTATTTTTAAATTCTTGTTACCACAATCCCACATCCAAAAAAAAAATCTTGTGTACGTTACTGTAACTATGAATATAATATTATATTTCCATTGGATGCATAATAGTTTTAATACAAAAAGGTTTTCGATTTTACAGGCTTTGATAGCCATCCACTATTTGTGAGTAAATAAATAATATATTTAACGATTTTGTTGTTACATATTCAGTAAATAATATTTATTTTTTATTAGAAATAATCTTTGAAACAACTTTATTGATAACCTTCGAAACACAAAGTTGTTTTTTTTCGTTAACTGAATGAAATCGCCAAACAGAAATCAGTAAACAAATGAATTATATTATATTATATAAATCAGTATTATATAGGTATACATTAAAAGACAAAAGTGTACGTTGTTTGTTAAAGTTTGTTCTCTATAAATCTTTTTCAAGGGTTTCTATCTTAAAATACTTTATGTACTTTTAAAAGCTTTTAAATGTTCTTTATTCAAAGTTTCACTAACAATTAAAATAAAAATAAGTTCTACTTGTTCTATGTCTGAATAGTGAAAACAGTTTACTAATTTTTTTTTTTATTGAATATAGATTATTTATTTTATAGATCCCGATTCTGTCGAGTGGTTTTCTGTAATAAGTTGTCTCGAGAAAACTGTAGTCATCCGGGAACGATTGTATCCATTTATTTGAATAAGTGTAATACAATTATAGAAAAAAATTAATTTTGAGAAAATTGCTGTTAACCTAGAATTTTAATTTTAATTTTTTAGTTATAAACATTTAATGCTCAATACTCAAATATTTAGTACTAAATACACTAATATATTTAAAGTCTCTAAGCAACGGTAATCGAATATTTATATAATTTTCATTTCATAACGAATATACTATATGAATGTCTTGTTGTACTGTTCTTTTATTTTTCACTTATAGTAAACCATGGAACGTTCTGAAAACCCGCGTGTAAAATATTTTATAGAAAATGATTTAATTCCGGAATTAGAGGACGATCCTAGAGATAAAATAATAAACAAAGTAAGAACGTACATACATAAACAGTCAAATTTTAGAAGATAACATTTTTAAAAAAACCGCCGATTATTATACCTAAACGTGTGTTTTATAATAGTTACGAGACTCACAGAAAAAATTAGAAAAAGAGTTTAAGAATTATAACAAAAAAAGGCAAGCATATTGGTCCAGTTTGGCAAAGCCAAAACGTCCACAGACGCCTAATATCGCACCTTTTATTTCTCAGTGAGTTTAAACAACAAGTGTATATATCCTTTAAATATATGAACGATCAATTTATTTGCCACTGTTTTATTTCTTAAATCGTGACTCAGAACCAATCAAATTAAGAAAAAAAAATCGTGGAGCACCGACCGATTAAAGGAATTGGCCAAACCCAAGATTGATTATTATGAATACACGTGAGTACCCAAGTCCTTTATGCATCGCGTTTGTTTTAAAAGTACTCAGGCGTTATTTTTCTGTACTTGTTTTGTTGTAATTGTAAATGGTAATATTAATAGTCTGACAATAATATTTTTATCGTGTCCACATATTTGTACATATTGTGTATGATGACGAATATTTCTATTTGCGGACGTATTCGTAAGGCACAAAAATAATACGCTGTGTCACAAATTTTTATTGAAATTATGAGAACGAAAATACGTCATAGTATTATTATTATTATTTCACCAACACTAAATTTTAATCGATATGCTTAAAAAGTATTAATTTACAACTTTGTATAAGGGTGGAAAAATAATGAAAATTAATTATTATGTGTATATATATATTTTTTTACATCAATCGTTCACATTTTAAATTGTGCATAAGCACTAATGGCCATCACATGGGTTGCCAACTGCAGAAAAAAAGTTTTCTATACATTTTATATTTTAAATTGGTCTGATTTGAGGAAGGGTTTTACCAAAATGGTTGCTTTCTACTATACCGATACCTATATTCTATTAAAATATACACGTCAACAGAATATATAAAGATAATTTGACGATAGGTAAGTATTATTTTATTTCCGTACTTAGGTATATCTGTCTTTCTGTTGTAAATGTTATCGGCGTTTCGCAAATTGTCTCTCAATTTAATATAAAAAAAAAAGCTCTTTAGTCCAATCGATCTGTGTGTTTCGTTATCTGAGCCAATTGGATTAACTGTTAATTATACCCACATAGAAATATTTATGAAATCAAATGATAATTCATCGGCCGTTATGTAATAAAATGTAAGTTTTTGAATGTTACGTTCAAATTTAGCCGAATAATAATCATAATTATTGATTTTATTTCAAAGAATATAATTTTTTATTTTGACATTTTTCGCTCAATCTTATTTTTTCGATTGGTTTCAGTGAAGAGATCACAATAACTCGACGTTGTTTTCGGCCCTTAAATATAGAAAGGATAAATGTTTTGGCCACTCCGCGGATTTCACCATCATTAGATGCCAACAAGACTTTTAAGGTGCACTTTTGGCATTATCGAAATAATATAACTTGATATAATTAAACTTGACAATAATATATTTAAACTTGTGCGATTTATAGAGTAATCGAAATAAGGTACCTTTGTCGATGTTGTTGCCGAGAATAGAGAGACTTTCGGTTCCTCTGAAACGGACAGACATAAACAAAATCATTAAAACCGACGAAGAAACGTTTTCGGTAAATAATACAATAACGTTAAATTGTTCCGTAAATAGTGAGTTATATTATTGTTTTTAAAGAAAACACACTGCACTTCTCATATGTAATCTGTTTTTGAATCAAATGTGTTACCAATGTAAAATAATAATACACGTGTATTATACCAATAATTTAAGGGTTGGAAATAATGTGCTTGGACGGAAAGTATAATTATGTAACAAAGAGTGTAATCTACGTTTTCAGGTTAAAAAGTCTTCTTTAAAACACGTCGCTTCCGAGAGGTTAATGCGGTTGGCAACCCGGCGATTCCAGAGCAATGGAGATCATAATTAAAATGTTTAAAACCTAACATTTTTGTTGAAAATTTTAAAAACAAGCAGATCTAAAATGTTATATTACTGTTGTTTATTGTCACCCGTAATTCTGGGCATGAAACCACAACCTACTTTTGATTTTCAAATGGGAACCTATATATTAAAGATGCAATAAATATAAGTATTTTGCTCCATGTCATCGTTGTCGACAGTATGGTCACACCAAACTATACTATATAATCAGTAATCAGTAATCACCAACCGAAATTCGCCCGATGTGGTGAAAACCACAGCTCTGTTTCATATTTCTTAAATTGTCAACAAAAAAAACCCATTGATATTTCGTGTAAGTGTAGCTACATTATGTTGATTACATGTATATATAGGTATATATTTGTTTTATATATTTAAGAAATCTGCAATCTATACACAACATTTAGTATAATACACAGACAATTTGATGATGATATTGTGTCGACTAACCCGGTGGTGTTAATGTACTGTTGTAACCATGAGACAGAGCTGTGGTTTTTACCATATCGGGCGCATATCGATCCAGTTTTATCCCGAGAGGACGTTTTTCCTTAACCGAACATACTCGTATAGATAATTAATATTTCCATAATTTTATTTTTGAGAAATATTTATGAAGGATCTATGAAATATATATAGAACGATAAAACATGTTTGTTCACAAAATTTGAACAATTATATTTTATAAATATTTTACAGTACAAACAAATAATGTTTTCCTCAATAAATCCGTTACTATATTAATAGGCAAATATTAACTATTTACTGTGATTTCTAAATAAAACAAAACTATCATTCATTTATAAAAACGATAATTTTTGCTACTCTGCCTGTATTTTTTTTGTTATAATAATAAAATTGATCATAAACAATTAAACATATTGAATTAAACTAAACTCATAAAAAAAATATTTTAAAATAATTTTGTTTAAAATGTTCTATGGTTTATTTTACAATAAATTAATATTTAAATAGTTTTATTATAAATTATTCAAAAGTTTTTTACAAGTGTTCTTTTAAATTATACACTGAAATTTTTAAGTAGACGTATGATTAATTTTAAGACTTTTTTTTATTGTTTAAAAAAAACAGTAATATTCGTAGTATACGACAAAATGTAAAGTGTTAAAAATGTCCACGTTATTATTAAATATTATCTAGTGCGTCCAATATTTTGTTTGTTAAATGTATTTTTTTTTGTTCGCTGTTAATTTTTGACGGGGCTCACATTTTGGCACACAAGACGACATTACCCGTTGGTGACGGGTTCGAGTTTTAGATTAACCACGACAACTACAAACAAATCCGTGTATTACGTCTTTTAAATTCTGTAAACGTTTCTTAGTTATTAGATTTCTAATTATCATAATATTTTGTATAGAAGCCAAATCGACCTATTAATATTATTTTACGCAACAACACATCGAGCATTAAAATAATGTAATTTACCATGTACCGGTAAATTGATTTATTTACCTATAGCTGAGCAACACCGTAAAATGGATATTGCACGTATAGTTTTAAAAGAATACTTTTAAATTTTGATATTCCATTAATTAATGAGTGTTTTATTAGATTTAATATGACCTAACCTATCCATTACCGTTATAATATTTTGACCTACGTTTATATCTTTTTAGAATTAGATGGCAACTATCAATGTTTTAAAAGGAAATATCAAGTATAATTTGGCTATAGGCATCTAACATTAATAAAGTATCGAAACAAATCATTCATTGTGAATTACTTTTAATATTATCTCGAAAAAAATAAATATATTACCATGAAATATTTGTATATAGGATGATGATCTTTAATTTATATTGTTTTTCTACGTGGCTTCACATAAGCTTCATTTAGATTTAAAAAGTGTGCTCATAAATAAACCATTTTCACATAAGCAATGCCAACTTCTTAATACGAATTACCTACTAATGTAAATCACAATCTTGGTTTATGTACAAGAAATGAAATAACAAACATATTAAATATATACATTTTTTTATTTATATAATTCTATCGAAAATAACAAATCGATTTAAATTATTTTACATAGTTAATTTACATATTGGTTTTAATGAATCCTCTATGACATAATTATCTCCATCGTTCGTTAACGAAATTCACTTGTCCTGGCAATATTTCCCAACACCATTTCACTAACAAACAAACCAAAGAGCAAAAAATGTACGTTTGAAAAATGGCACCTACCCTCCCCACAAGTTCAACCGACGTCAATACATCGCCACGACAAGGGCAAGAATCGGTCACATAACTAACTCAGGTGTTAAGTTAGTTAACACTAACACGAGATGTAAATCATCTGCCCTGCGAGGTTTTCCGCCAGAGTGTTATTATTATTATTTTTTTTTTAATAAATTAGAAATTAATATTTTTAAATATAAAATATCCTAATGTCGAAAGACACATAAATCTAATATATTTTAGAAGTATTTGATATTTTTAAAAAGCATTTTTATAATTGGTTATTATTTTAAAATCGAAATGTTTTCTTCTTTTATTATAAACGATTTAAACAGTATAATAATATATGCGTTATTTGAGTATTTTGTTATTATTATTGAAATGGAATTTGAACCGATTAAAAAAGATTGTGGTATTTGTCTGTTATATCCAACCGTATAGATTCAAACATCCAGACATTTTCTTAAGGAAATTGTAAAATCGAAAAATGAGCGTTTTAATACATAACGTCCAATGTCGTCCATAATGGACACTAACATGATAGTCCATGACTGTGTAAGGATTGATTTAAAAGATCGCTACCACGTCTAGAATGTGCTAATATAAGTATTCGGTAACAGTTTTAGGTCTCTACCATTATTTTTTACTGAATAACGACAAAAAGATTTTTGGTTCAAAAGTTGCTAGCAGATAAATTAAAAATGAGTACAAATTATAGAAAATGTGTCAAATTTTATATATTTTGTTTATTGTAAATTTCCCGAAAAATCGTACTATATTATTTTTGTATACAGATAATAATTAATGTATTAATAACTTTGCGAAGATTACGTAAAAGTGATTTATTTATGACCAAAATATGCATGTGAAATAAATCACATAGACATGTGTAAATTCCTAAATATACACAGTAAGGAATTAAGAAACATGATTAATTTGGACTGAATAAATTGTAATTCAGCCAATTTTAGAGAAAATTTATTTGACTGAAGAACTTAACGAAATATAGTTGTGTATAAATCAAAAATATGGAGTACATAGGTATTTAGGTATTGGGTACAATGAAAAACGATTTAATTTTTTCTGCACCAAATTTATTGTTTTTTAATAGTTTTAAATTTGTTTATCTATTTTTTTTTTTATAACATGTTTATAAAAGTTTAACTATTTATTTAGAGTTCATCATTGTTTTATTATTGTTATCAGCGAAACAATAGTAAAACATATTATGCCAAACACAGGTGCGTAATGTGTACTTATCGATTTGTTCGGTTTTTTTCCATTCATCGCAGAATTAATTACACTGAGCCTTTCAAATCCATCTCATCAGCGATATGATGGTTCAGTACCATTTACTGAATTCATTAACTATATAGCGGCGAGGCTATTTATTTTCCGTTTTATGAAATACTTTTGTCTATTATTGATGATTATTATTATGATTTGGAAATATTTTGTATGAAATTTTAATTTATTTTCTTCAAACATTTAAATATCCTAGATGAGTGTTCTATTATTATATAAAAAAAAAATATCGAAATATTAACTTTGTATATAGTTTTAATAATTTTTTAAGATAAGAAAAAACAAATATAATATAATTCATCCGTCTGAGTAGAAAAATACAATAATATGTCATGTGAATTATCCGAATTTGCCCGTTGGCCATTGCGTTTCGATCTGCAAAGCACGAAATAACAAAAAACCAAGTTATATTTGCTTCATTTTTTTTTTTTTTTTCTAGTCGTACTGTTAATAGTACTATACCGCGCTGATTATTTCGTCATAAGTCCCAGTTGTCCAGCTACCGGGTTAATAAACATATTATTATACATACGGGGACGTCCGAGTTAGGTGCTATGAACAAAACGTGGTTAGCAACTGAACATGATACATCGTGGAGTATTTATAAAGACTTAGCCTAGGGCGTTCCGTATAAGTTATCGTTGACGGCGGACGTCAATAAAAAAAAAAAAAAAAAACCATACTCAACGGAATTTCTCCTATAGAAACTATTATAATACGTTTGCAACGAGTTTTCCGAACATCCCGAAACAATGGTAACTCCGGCGACATAGGCCGGCCGGCCGGTAGTCGTGCGACGGAAATAAAGCTCTTAGCAGGTCAGCGCGCGAAATTTGGCCCGCAGCCCGTTTATTGTGTCCCTCCCCCGAATGTGATATCTAAATAAGTTCGGTACACTATTTTCACACAAATCGACGGCGGCGGGCAAATGTTTAGTTAGAACACACTCGAATCGCACAAGTATTTATTGTCGCTTACCCGGGGACACACGCGTTTCTTTATAGTGTACTCGTAAGTATATATTATATAAAATATATATACATATTTATGCCGCCGCAAACTTTGGATATAGTCGCTAATTGCTTTATTGTTTAACGGCACGCGCTTTTTTTTTTTTTTTTTTAATTTTTTTTTTTTTTGCTTTTACATCAAACCGCTATTTTTTACTGAAAAAATTGTGAGGAAAAAAAAAACAACAACTTATATTTTACGCGATATTTTAATTAAGGTTCATAGAATTATAACACATTCGATGTATTAGATCGTCGGATTATCATATGCCACGATTATATAACAAATAACGTTTAGGGCGGTTCTCACGTTTTGTTTTTTTAACCAATGTAGAGTAATATCCGTTCTATACATCAGGATATATATTATATTTTATTACGTTTAAACAGCGAATTATAATGTTGTTCTCCCGGATATTATCTAACCAACAGAGGTAAAATAATATTAATTGTAAATGTAATCGTATTATTATTATGCGTACCGTCTGTATACGCATATTTCAGAAAAAATCAAAAAAAAAACCTAACACTATATACGCAATTCGATTTCCGAGTTAGGTTGGAGTGCGAAACACACGTATAAGGTACGGGTTAGGTTAAGGCTAACGAGCGACGGTTTCTAAGTAGGAAACCATTAAGTTAATTGTATTAAAATGTCGATAAAAATAAAATGTAAAAAAGTAAAACATAGTTAATTATTTCCCGACCGAGGTCGTAAAACAATTAATACACACGAAAAACCGTATTACACCAGGGCAACATATTTTCAAAGTTCAAACTGTATCGTTAATTTTAAACAATTACACCGACGCGTTGTTTTCGTGGATCTGAATTGTTTATAGATGAGACCAAGTGTTACACACATGGAACAAATAATAATAAACAGTAATGGTATTGTTAATCTCCGAACGGATATTAGATTAAATAAAACACGATTGTAACAATTGAACGTGAAATAGTTTTTAAATTAATTTTGTTTGGAGATTCCATAGTATAAGAATGAAAAAAAAAAAAAAAAAACACTTTAATATAACTCTAGAACATCATTTAAAACAGGTTCGAATCGCTATAGAACCGATGACATGTAGGTGAAATCTGTATTTGTTTAGCGGACTGAAATATATAGGTACTTGTAGGGTTTTAATTTAGGATGTTTATCATTTTCAAAATTCTTCGCACGTTGTAATAATAAATTACAGTGCTATAAAATAATAATAGCCATCGTTGCAACAATATCGTGCACGATAAGCACGTATATATCGCGTATTGTCGTGTACAAATTAATATTTTTTTTCTTCGGTTATTATTTTGTGCATTGTATTGCATATATGAACAATTATTAATTATGTCGACCGAATATTTCAACGCGTGTATGATTTTCCGAAAATTCCCTTTGTGCCGTTACACGAAATTCCTGGCACGGTTGAATTTTTTTTTTATTCTTCAACCGAGCGAGTTGCCAATAATAAATCGAAGGGTGCTGCGGCGGGCCTGGCACTCGAAATAGAAGAACGTCTCTAGAAACGGCTCGCTCGTTAAGTTTGTCGAGTCTGAGAGACCGAGCAACGTCGAGTGATATGTCGTCTAATAATCATCAGTGGCGCACATGGGATTTTTTTTTCTGGGGTGGGTGTACAATTTCCCCTCCCCCCCAAAATTACATACTAACGGCGAATTCTGTAGAACCATGTGCAGACATATTTATAGTACTAAACTGTTAGAAATATGCATGGTACGGATACGTCGCGATACGTAGATTATAAATTATCGTAGAGATTATATCGAGCCACGATGATAGGCAAAAGGGCGTAACCGACGTTTTGACAATTGTTCGGGGACACGAAAAAACGATTTTTAAAGTTGTAAGAATTTCGATGGATTTTAATGATTATTTTTTTTTTTAACTTCATATATTATGATCCGATATAAGTTTAAATAAATAAAAAAAACAATAATTTATTATATATATATATATATAAACCGTTCTAGACTCTGTCGCTTACGCTACTCAACCGTGTTGCCATTTATGCTGTCAACAAATTTAACTCGTGGCACTTATGCCGAAACTTTTATAGTATAAAAATGAGCCATTTTTTTTTTTAAACGTAATAGTCGCTTACACCGCGTTGATAAAGCTGATTTGTCTGCATTTGTTGATAGCGAAAATGGTTATTTTGGCCAAAAGTGTCGAGCCTTTTACCTGTTGAGGCTAGATATTATTATATATATATATATATATATATATACATTTCAAATTTGTATTGTATTTCAACACTCGATTAGTTTGGTGTTAAATAAGATGTATTTTTTTTATGAATACGTATTTATATATATATATACAGTAAAAAAGGCAATAATTAAATATTAACTTTAGTATTGTGTGTAACTTGAAAAATTGTATACCTTAAAAACGATTTTTACCCTGAAGTATAATCAAAATCTTCACCACTTCAAGCAGCATTTCAAGCAAACAATTCAATTATAAGTTATTTATAGAATTTTTTTTTTTTTTTGAGTAAATTTCATAGAAATCCGAGAAACTGTAAAAAATGTAAAACGTATCACTGATTGTCCCCTCTGGTCTATACGGACATATAGGAAATGAATGGATATTATTGGTGACGCGCGCGCGGCCTGTTGGAGTGATATGTGTAATTCGGACGTACAAACTTTGGCGTTTCAACATTTTCGTTTTTTTTTTTTGTTTTTTTTTGTTCGATAACAAATGCAATTTCCATCTGTGCGTCACTGTCTATAATAAGCCGGGGAGCACGCAGTGAAAACAATCCGATATTGTTGTCGGACGGGCTAAATATCATTGTCGTTGCTCTACATTAAATCGTACCCGGGGAACTCGGCCGTAGAGACGGGCACGTTCGTTGTTCTCGCGTTACTCCTCTGCGACGGTGCCCAAGTGTCGGTTTTCATTCGATAACATTACAATACTATTTTTACGCGCGTTCGTTTTGGGACGGGCACCGGGGTCAAATGTGAAAACGATACAAATTCTCTCTCTATCCCTCTCTCTCTCTTTCTATAAATATATATATATATATATATAACAATAATATTATGTCGCGGATAGCCCCGGTTTGGCTTTAAACGACACGCGATGCTGTACACACGTTAAATAATAAAAAAAAAAAAAACCCAACGAATCTCGTTTGTTAAACGACCATTTATGTATCATTAGTAATTATTATTCGTGCGGCATCACCAAAGATTTAAAACTAATGGGCCCGGGACGAACATTATATAATATATATATATATATATATATTATTAAAAAAATACACACAGACAATTTGTTTTATGCACCCGTAACAAATAAATATCAATATAATACCTCGCGATTTAATGTCTGGCACGCGTTTTGAACGTATTTTTAACGAATCGGCGTTGTTGCAATATTAATATAATCTGTATAATTTAAATAGCGTACGTGTCGTAGTCATACAGTGAAATCGAACAAATAACCAAATGCCTAGGCAAATAGTCCAAGAATTTAATTTGAATGCAATTTTATTATCCGCCTAGGCGTTTTATTGCGGGTTGGGCAAATAATGAAAACAATATTATTAATTATAATATTTGAAACTATATTTTCATGTTTATCTAATAATCATGCTTGCTGTAAAACATAAATTATAAATAATTGTAATTACGTTCGTAAGAGTGTAATACACGAGCTCTTCAAAGTTGTATATTATATAACTTCTTATTAGAGTTATTAACAATTATTTAAAAAAAAAAATATATAATAAAAAAAACCGTTTACTCGGTTTATTTTATATTTTACATTTGCATTTTGTCCAATATACTCGTAACCCAACAATATACAAATAAAACATCCATTTATTAATAAATTAAATTTATTACACTCGTTTATAAAATTGACTAGGCGTTTAGTTAAATGCTTGACTACGGCATATGCATGGGAAATTATTGTTTGATAGTTTTTTGTAACGTTCATTTGTACGGTTATCATTATAATGTTTTTTTGACGATTGTTAAATAGATACGCGTGTTAAATAATTTTTTCTTTTAAATTTTTTGAAACTTCGATTATTGAAAATTATGAGTCGAATGTCTTGGAATATTAAACAGTAACGTAATATAACAATATAATATAATAGATAACATTCGTATTTGTTAAAAACGCATATTTTTTTAATATAAATCCGATTGTGACTAGGTTAGGTTACTGATGTCTGTATTTAAAAAAAAAAAAAAAAAAAACGTTTATATTACCTTTGCATAAATCTTACTATCAAATCTAGACTAAATATATATTTGTTATGTCCAATTAATCGTTCAACATTTTGCAATTTAAATCGGTATAGATAATTAAAAGAAATATCGCCTAAACTGTTTGAAAAATATTTATTTATTTTGGGACCATGCCTAATTTTTGCAAATGTTTTTTATGGGTTGTGAATAAATAAATAAATATATTTTAGATACGGTTATTACAAGTACAACAGTTTTAATAGTTTCGGTCTAAATACTTAACGTTCGCTAATTTATACAAAGGCCAACACACATCACAATTTTAGTTAGAACGACCTTGATAAAACGTATAAAAAATATATAGCAGCTGAACTGTCAAAAGCAATTTTTAATAAGCGAAATTTTAAATTAAAACTGACTTTTATAATAAACTCGTTAACAGTAAAAAAAAATAATAATAATAATATACCTCTATATGTAGAAAGCTTGATAACGGGTTGTTTCAGTTTTAAATATGAACAATAATAAAACCATTTAACTGGACTTAGGACTGCTGAGTAATTTTATTAAATTGAAAACAATTTATTACATAATATTATTATATACAATAACATTTTTTTTATTTTAGATTTACCTACCTTATCTAATATTTATTTTAAACTAAGTTTTTATTGGTGATAGGGAGTTAATGTAATTGTTAGTAACTTACGATAAATATAGTTTGATTTGCTTACGAATACGATTACAAGATATTACCTATACATTTATAGTCGGTAGACAACTATAAATAGATAAATCGATATACGAAATTTAGTTAATAGACAATATTAAAATATAAATTAGAAAATTTAATATTATAATATGATAAATAAATAAATACCAGATAATTATTTATATGAATTAGTGTATAATTTGACAGAGACGATTACAGTATAATAAAATTAAATATACTTATTACTATATATATATATTTTATAAAATATTCCGGAAAAAGGTTGAAATTGTGGGCTTTTTATTTCCACGCATTTTGGTTTTACATTGATATCAATACAATAAATTGCATACTAATATATTATATGGATGTTCGTGGATTCTACTAGACCGTGTTTTGATATATGTAATAGTAAAAACCATACAAATAATAATTGTACTTATGTAAAAAATTTAGTTTGTGATTTTAAATAATAATTTATTTTTGTTGACTTCCGATAAGTATAACCTCCTAAAAGTGTGCAGTAAACTCGGGCAGAATTATATCGTTTCAGTACCAGTTAGAAATTTTTATGTTCAATTGTGATGTTATTCAATTTAATTTTGTTTTATTATATACAAGCGAATAATAAGCACGATAAACTTAAATGCGTACTATAATATATAGTATATGTAGATTAAAAAACATTAGATTATAAAAATAAACATAAAAAATACACCATATTTTCAGACGAAAACTCATAAATTGAAATAAAAGACATTACCATGACAGGCGGCGATTTATTTATTTATTTTTTTTAATCAGGTAAAGTTTTTTAACCTGTTGTCTAATAAATGTCTAATAATAATAATAAAGTAATTGTTTTCATCCATTATATATGAGAAACATATGAATTTAATTTTAAAAGACCTTTCAAGCATTATTTTCTTTCAGATTCTGTATGTAAAACTACTCAATCGAATTATTCAAATCAGCGTTACAATTTTAATTAATCGCGGTTTTTAAAAAAAAAAAAAATTTATCGTTATTTTCAGAATTCAAAAAAATTGTTCCTTACTATAATGATTTTGTTTTAACATTATATATTATATTGTTATAAAATAATACAATTTCTACAACGTATTTTTGTCCTTATTTATATATTATATTAGTGCAGGGAGTAATTTTCAGTGTGAATTAAATATAAAACACCAGCTACTACTACTTATTGCAGTTACAATATTTGACTTGAAATTTGTTTTAAAAATAAATTTAAATCTGTTTCTGTGATCAATTTAAAAACTTTATAATGGGTTATTTATGTTTTCGTTTCGTTTTGTTATCATATCCACGAGACTGCAGTTAATTAAAATATATAATAATGTATATTTATTATGCTTAGGGATACCTTATTAGAAAAATTTGATCATCGAAAATAATCGCATAACAAAATATTTGTAATAATGCCCAACATTTAGTAGGTTTATGTAATGACATTCAAACGGTTTGAAATGAAATCGTTTTGTAACTTAAACTTATTCTTATCATGTAAACACTTTCAACAAACCGTTTTCAAAATTAAAACGCTCGTATTAGGCAGTTTAAGAAATTAAAACCGTTTTAAACGGTTCATTAAATTAGCATATAAAAACGCGTTTCGTTTTTGAAACATTATCGGTTATTATTTGTACGTTGCATGGCCAATTGTTGTTACGCGTCGTTTTAATAATTCACTTGATGGTTTTTCATTTTAAATACGAGCAAATACTTACTTTAAAATCAAATATTTGATTCAATTTTAATAATATATTACTACAATATACATTTAATCGTTTTACAACATGTTCACTATACCGATACAATAAACGATATTCACTTATACCCCTATATACCTTTATAAAGGTCAAACTCTGTCTTCACGGCACATTTACGCCGACCAGAAGTTTATTAATGTCCAGTTAGATGGGTCTCTGGATGCCGCCGGTCTCCTTGAACGTGTCCCTTTTAGAATTCTTTCTCACTTTACTCGCAACACCTTCTTCCTTTATCCTAACCTTCCCATATCCCTATTCACACCACTTTTGGCCATATAACTTAATATTTTGAATTTTTGTTTATCTCACCTTGTATCGTTATGTAGTTTTTCCCTTTTATAACTGTTACCTTAGTTTTATATTGTTGTACACCTATAACTCATTGTTTATTGCCGTTAAGCGTTTAATTTCAAAATAAATACATAAATAATTTTTAATTTCGTGCACCGTCAGTCTTCGCATGCGTAATCTTTATTATACTTAGTTAATTAGTTAGGGGAACTCGCGTGTTAAACACTATAGATAATGTAATTAATTTAAATGAATTAGGTCATTGAAACGAATATACGCGTACATTTTGTCGTGTATAATATTGTAATCTCTACGAGAAAATTACACGAGTGTCTGCCGTCTATTATCCCATATTATAATCTGTTACATTTTCAAGTAACAAAACATATAATATTATTTTACGTGTCTACCTTAGCAGTAAATAAAATATGTTTTTCACTTGGGCGAAAATTGAATAATTGTTATACAACACAACGCGCATCTGCACGGTCGGGTTATCGGGTAAACATGACATAACAATTCCTTTTTTTTTTTTTATTTTTTTTTTTAATCATCATTCTACTTTAACGGTTTTGTTCTATTCGAAAATTCAAAGTTACGGTCCTATTGAAATTGAGTTCAATTCATATAAACTGTTTTCTCATAATAATACTGTACGTATAACTGCAGTAAACAGACGACATATTATTATTATGTAAATACCCGCGGATCGATGAATTTAATGATTGAATTGTTTTACGCAATAATTATCCTTTTGATGAAAAAAGATCGTTTGACCTACGACTTTATGAGGTTCGCGAATCGTTAATATTTTCTTTAATATTTTCTTCTGTTCACGATGGCCAAACATACCGGGATTTAAATCATCATATTAACACGCAGATCGAAAAGTAATTACAAGAAAATCATTTCATCAAAAAAAAAAATCACACTGCGCGTAGTTATTTGTGTTTGAAAGTTCGCAACTAGTATTTAAGACCTATTTTCCATTTTCATTTCTTTTTTCAAACAATAATTTTTTGTATCACTGTTCTAGGTTCATTAGTTTATGTATTTCAATGACACCGCGGAGGCGTAGAATTTAGGAAGTATGTACCTATACAAGGTGATTATTTTATCACGAACGGGCGGTTATCTACGGCAATGTAGAATGCATTTGATTTTTGGTATTGTTTAGTCATTATTATTATTGAACCGTTTTACGATCTACGGACATTTGACCTTTTTACCATAAACTACGATTACGTATTTACGTAGTTTGCTGTTTGGAAATTATTAGCTGCTATGTGTTGAAAATATTGATAACAAATCTTGTTGTCAGTAAACGATCGTTGAACGGTTCTATTATACTGACTGAAGAAAAAAAAAAAACCATCGTCGACAATCGCTACGGTTTACGATAAGATAAACACCCTGTATAGGACAGACTACGGGGGGTTTAGAGTTGGGTCCTCTCGAGAATTTCGGCAACGAAGCGAAAGACGACGTCCGGCAGTCGTATATTATACAGTATAATCTAGTTACAGTGTATATACTGTTTGGATTTAACGGCAGTCTAAATATTTGCTCAGTGGACGGTTCATCAAACACAAACTGTATAATACCACGACCACGACCACCACCATCACCACCACCACCTATTGTTCAAACTCAAACGCACTCAAATTACTCATGTTCGGTACATACGGCGCAGTGTTTCTTTGAAAATCAATTACAGATAATAGGGGGAAATGGAAACGGCCATTAAAGGTATTTCAATATTAAACTCGGGGTTGACGCCGACTGTGCGAGTTTTTGAACGTTTCAATATTATAATGTGCATTCTTAAGAATAGTGTCTGAAAATTAATGTTTTTTTTTTTTTTTTACGAACCATTAACCATGTTATTGATTTTCATAGAGCTGTAACGTATTTACATAATATTATTATTTAAACGAGTACAAAATAGATGTTTATAAATACGTATATATTAAAATGTATTCATTTTTTGTTTCCATTTTTGTGGCTCTATTAAAAAACAGAAAGTACAGACAAAATACAAAGTTACACAAACATATCATGTATACCAGTTTGATTATTTCGAAATTATTCTTATAACAGTTGTACAGTTATACAATAGCACTTCGAAACGTATAAACTAATAACAGAGAAATAAAAAAAAATCATAATTTGGTCCATTTAATCGTAATGAATGCATATCAGAATAGGTGGCAAAATCAAAAGTTTGTACATAAAAGAAATATCAAATTTACAAAGCTGAGCAGTAACTAGTTAAAAAGTTAATAGTTGGGTTATAAAAAAAACTATTTTACTAGTTGACAAAAAAATAGAATGTTGGTAAATAACGTTCTATTTAAGATATTTCAAAAGAAAATTGTGTAGTTATGTTTTTCTTTGTATTTATTTTCCAACAAAAATGACGTATTTTTACTCGAATATCATTATTACATAACAAGAAAGACATGCAGATACCTTGATTTATGAGCATTATATAGTAAGTCTAAATACTAGAGTACACAATACATTTATGAGTCATTTTTAACAAGTGACTTAACTTAATCCAAGTTATTATTTTACTCTAAATTCGTAACTTAACTTGGTTACTAAAATTCAATTGTATTTTTAAATTAACTTTACTTGGCTTAGTTAATTTTTTTTTAAGGATGACTTTACTCAATGATATATATAGAGAGAGGTTTCGTAGTGTTCCGTAGCCCTCCCCCCTGAAATTTCTTTCTCGAATGAGTCATAATATGAGTCTTAATAAAACCACGTTAATAATGTAAATAAAATAATATTTATATAATTCAATATTTGTGTCTCGGTGAATCATATCGACAAAAATCCACATCCATTTATAAGTTCCCACAAACAGTCCGGATTTCCCGACAAACGCGGTTGTTTAAACAGCGAAAATTAATAGTGTCGGTTTTTGTTATACTTTACGCTTTGCATTTTAATGAAAAATAAAAAATAAGTATGAATTTAGTGCAGATAAAGTAAGTAAAAGTAATCTGTATCGTGTGACCCGCTGTTACGTTTTGAGTGTTTTAATTATTAGGACCGCTTAGGTACACGGTGGCTACTAGATGCTATTTTGGTATTCTTTTTTTAACCACTGTCTATTACAGCCGGGGTGGCTTCCTCGCCGAAAATAATTTTTATATACGCCACTGACTTAACTTAAACTAGTCGGCGTAAAATGATTGACTGGGCAAGTTTGCGCAGCTTGGCAAATTTTAATGGAAACGAATAGAGGTAGGCATGTTAAGAGCGGGAATTTGTGTGCGTGGCCAAAGCACAGATATTGAAGATATGGATAGTATGTTTTGCGAATTGTAGGCCGCGGTCCAATAGGGGCGGGCACTGCGAGCAGGACTATCATAGGATAGGGGACGCGTGTGAGGGATTTTTTTTTTTTTTTTATCGTTGGTTTTATTACATCGTAGGCCAATATACTACTGATGGCCTATTCGTTAATGAGCCAAAGTAACGTTATAATTTTTATCGGTCCGATACCAATATCGATGTAGGCTGCCACGGGCCGTTTATTTAGTGCATGATAATAAAATTGGAAAAAAAAAATAAAAAAATAAAAATTGTTTGCCACTGTACTGCAGTACAGTGGCGACGTCGGCTGCGGTGGCGTAATAATACGGCGGCGGCGCACACAGACGCGTGCGCGCGCGCACAGGCACAACTGACGGTCGTCTATTTATTAATAGAGGCGGCGGAAACTTGACGTCATCCGAGCGAACGTTTCTATTTTTTTTTTTTTTTTTTTAATTTTTTTTTTATGTCTCGCCCCTCTTCACATTACCCCCCCACCCCCCGCCACCCGCCAAACGCCACTGCCGTTGCATTTTCGCCGTCGCAACCATACACCGCCGCAGCCACTGTAACTGTTTGTGTACTGCCGTAGTGCGTTACGCGTCGCCCGTGTTGTCGTTGTTTTCAATTTTTTTATTTTTATTTTTTATTAAATTTTATTTTATTTTTTTTTTCACGAGCGTGCGCGGCAGTGTTGTACGAACGACGCCCGCCGTTGTCGCACCGGCAAGCAATAACAATATTAAAGTTATTGTATTCCACCTACAATAGTTATTATATGATATTTCGATCGTTCGGCGAATAACAGTCATAATTAATTACCGCCGTCGTCCGTTGACTGTTGTACCGCCGTTCTTATCAGTCGCTTTGCCACCGTCAAAGGTAAACGTGCGCGTGCGCCCCCGTGTCCAGTTTGCGTAGCGGTGCACCGTTGTGTAGTCGTTGCAGCCGGCAAAGTGCATTCCACCGCGTCAAACCCGCGTCCGCATATTTCGTTTTCATCGTTTTGCGCGCGTGCGGTCAGTCCGCAGTACTACGGTTCCCGTGCCTACGTGCGAATACAACAGCATTTTGCCCCCCGACCGGTTCACGTCGCGCCGTTACCATGTTCGTCGACGTGCTCAAGCGGTACCTGCTGATCGTGTGGAACTTTTTCTTCGGACAGGTAAGAGCGCATATTATTATTATTATTATTATGATCATATTTTCAGAGTTACTATTACTTTAGTATTTAATGAGTCATTTTTTTAATTTTTTTTTCGTTTATATTACCGCGGTATCAACCGCATTGTATTTTCACCGCCCGGCACAGTGTCTACAATATAACAATATGTTTGACAGACGTTTTGTTTCGTCGCCCCCTCCTCCGGCCCTCCTGTCCGGTAACAATTAGGCATTGTAACGTCAATCGTGACGAGACGAGTTTTTTTTTATCTCTACACATTTCAGTTTTTTTTCTCTCTTACATCCGGCGCAGGTTGGGTGAGGTCGCGGCGTTGGTTGGTGCCGAGGTCAAGGTTTCGCGACGTAGGTACGCCGACGAAAATTTGCGGGAGCGTGTGTGGGGGGGTGTGCCGAACGGTTATCGGGAAAGACGCGACACGCACGCGACGCTTTCGAATTCGGCTTGGCCGCCGGGCGCCGCGCGCTTATTAATAAGCGTGTGCATAGTAAGCAAGCGTTCTATTTATAAACGACCAAATTTAATGTCTCGGTGGAGCCACGGTGGACGCATCGATCACTCCCCGTCGTCGTCGTCGTCGTCGTTGTCCCTACCCCTCGCACCTCCACCGATTTTTTTTATAGAAACGTTTACGTGTCGGTGTCGGTGTTTACACAACACGTATGGCCGAAATGCGATATTAACGTGCGTCGGCGCAATATGTGTACGCCGATGACGTGTACGTTGTACGGCATTAAAAGTCGCAAACGCCGAATTTAAAAAAAAAAAAAAAAACCCGTTTCTCTCTTTGTTTGTCGTTTTTGAGATCCCGGGCGTGAGGGGTCACGCATAGTTTTGGCCGCCCGTCAGTGTCTTTCTCGCGTTCTCGCCGCCGTCTGTCGATATTTCGTTGCGAGAAATTAACACATTATCGCGTTTTATCCAGATTTGTACGTAGCTGAGGTATCGGATAACTCCGTCCCCGGCAGAGCGCGTAAAAACAATTACAGAAATTTGTTTTCCTGGACAGTAATTTATTGCCGTAAGATTGTTGTTCGGACGGAAACCGTATCGTTGATAACGGGAACCATTTAGAAGCGACGGCACGACGGCCGTTGGTGGCCACCCCCTCTCATTCTAGGGCCGACGTGTCCAAGACGGATGCCGGACGGTGGTGGCCCTATCCATGGATATGGTTTACTCCATGGATGGGCATCCACCTCGGCCGCGTCCAAAACAATGATAATAATTGTTCAAGTGGACAAACTGCAGTAACACCACTACACGTGATAATAATATTCCGAGTCAAACACGTTCGTCGTATTATTTTCCGATTTATTTTTTTTATAGTTTCTACTCTTCTTCTCTCCCCCTCCCTCCTTCGGCGTCAGTAGTTATACGTGTGACAATCGCTGCAGGCGATGCAATGGCTAACTCTCGAAACAGCGATGGCCAATGGAGTGCTGGGGGGATTTAGTACTCGCCGATACATGAATGATAATTGTGTACAAAACCGTAGAATCTTTTTTTATCAGAATTTAAAATCCGTATCCGAAAATGACAATTTTTATTCGATAAATAAAACTTTTCCTCGTCGTACTCGACTGAAATGTATACATTTCCAGATTAAATTACTAAATAAATACACATAAATTTTGTATTTTTAAACCGATGAGGTGGGATGGGGTATTACACTCCCCCCGCACACGCCACTGGAGGCGGCATACAGACACCCGCGACAATCCGGAGCGAGTTAATCCGAATCGGATAAATGCGGTTTCTACTTACTAGGCTGTGCTTCAATGCGCATTTACAATTCGACTTGCATAATAGTATTATATCACTAAAGTCTCATTCTACGACGTACCCACCTATAAGCAATAAATAATAATATTAACGAGACAGATTTTCGTTCGATAGTCGTGATCATATTCACGTCACGACACGGTGGTTGTTCCTTTTTTTTTTTTTTTTTTTGTTCGCTGGTTTACCGACGGACGAAAACTCCCTTTGTTCTCTTTTCCCCGCCACCCATTTTTGCCATCGTCGTCCTCGTCTTTTCAGACGATTCGTACATAAAACATTACACAACGCGACGTTATTCTTCGGCCGAGATTTATATCATCTGGCCCGTGGTCGTTACACAATCGACGTGTCCGGGGACGGTAATGTTTATACTCGTATTATTTGATATTCATAAATATGGCGTCCGGACTATTATTTTATACATTCATATGATATTACGAATTTTACCGTATAATTCATAGATCGAATTTCGGATACGCGCGAACCGGCCGAGAAACAATATTACACAATAATATTATTAACACACAGTAATAGATTGGCGATTATGATATGATATTCGAAATCGAAAGAAACAATTCGGAGTTCAATGAGGGCTCAAAAATGATGTTTATCATAAAAAAAAAAAAAAACTAATGCCACGTCGTCTCCGGTATTAGTTAAAAAAAAAAAAAAAAACCCAGATACTTTTCAATATTCGCTTGATGCGTCGTCGGTAGAAGTCAATTTTTAATTTTCGTTTTTAATATTTAGGTAGATATTGTAAACATGATTAAAAAACTTTTAAATTTGAGTTTTTTTTTTTCCAAATATAAATTACTCCTGGAAATATTAACTAGGTAATTAATTAAAACAATTTCAAAGTTGTACCAGAAGCGATGTTATAAAGAATGCAAATTGGGGGGTTTTTTTTTCTTCATAATTAAAGAATTACGAGTGTTTTTACGAATGTGTACAAGAAGAATAGCTAGTGGCGTAGTTAAAATTTACACTTAATAACGAAAATTATTTTTAATAAGAAAAGAAGGTATCAAAGAACTCGATCGGACTTTTTCCCGAAAAATATTTAATCCGGATTTTTTCCTCCGTTGTTCAAACGTGCAGTTTACAAACAGGCCGTTATTTTAAATGACAATAGAATATAAACGCAACAAATTAGTAGAAAATCTAATCGGAACCAATATTACTAAGGCCTGAATTTCAATAGTGCAGTTATTCGCCAGATAGGTGTTTTTCAATGAATTTTTATTTTCCAGACAATTATTTGGCGAATTAAGTTTTATTGCGAGGAAATTTATACTGATCGAAGACAGTAATTGTACATTATGGAACAAGTTATACGTGTGATTGAAAAACCGGACAAAGGTTATTATCAACTATTGTATATTACAATACAATTATTGTTTATTGACTACATTGCCATGGAAATAATGTTATATATATATTTTGTTCAATATAATCATTACTATTCAGTTTATTCAGCTATTATCATTAAAACACAATGGTATTTTTTTTTATCTTGATTTTTTCCAAGCGGACGGAGTCGGTGGCAGGGGCAAATATAAAATGATTGAAAAATAGCTGCTTAAATATAAGGGTCGCTTTATATCATTTGTATACATCTGGGTGAGCTGTTTTACCTCAATCCGGCTTTTATTTTACGATTTATTCGTACGGCTTTTAAACATAATATTACAATTTTTCCCCTTTGCTCTCGGAAAAAATCCAGATGAAAAAAAAAAAAAACCGCAATATATATATATAAAACCGTGTTTTAATTCGTGTCTCGTAGACTTTCGTGGACGAAAAACGCGCGGTGCCGACGGTATTTATTATTATTTCTACGCGTACACGAAACACGTGCCGTCCGGAAAATCGTTTTCCTATTATTGGACACATGACGGAATCCCGACGATTTGAAAATAGTTGGCGTACGGGCAGAACAGACGGTGCATTTACATATAATTATTATTTTCGTTCTCGTCTCGTTCCCGTTTTGGTCGTTCGGATCGGCGGTGTTTCGTCTGCGTTCGTATTATATTATTATTATTATTATTACGCTATGACTCATTGAAAAATATAAAAAAAAAAAATGTGATTACAAGTACAATAATAATAATAATAATAATAATAAATTGTCATTCAGACAGTCGCCGTCGCCGTCGCCGCCGCCGCGGTCGTCCTTGAGCCACACACACGTTAAACACGGCGGTATATTATTATTTGCGAAAAAATAAAAAAAAATCTCTTTGCTATGTATACATCAGACTGTAGTCATTTTGTAATTATTCGCGGTGTACAACGCCGAGATTACACGCACCGTAATAACCGCAGAAAAAAAATCAAAAAAAAATCCGTCAAGGTTACCAGTCGTCACATCGATTCGATCGATCGAGACAGACGCAATTTCCTTTGTCGAATCAATATACATAATGCTATTATATCGTCCGAATTTCGTTATTAATAAACATCGGCCGTTGTCGCGTTGGCCCCTCTCTAAACGACAAATATAAATTCACAATGAATTGTTATTACTATGTTTATCCCGGTCGTTCGTAGGAATATAATATTTCCATTCAATAGTAATCCCAATATATACGACATTCAGATGCACGTCGGTGGTACTAATGGTACTGTATCTGTCGTCACGTTAACAATTCGTTGGCGCAGCAGTGTTTGAATAATTATTAACACGAACAAATCGTAAATTAGTAAATTATCAGTACGTTTATATGTTGTAGTTAAGAAGAAGAAAAAAAAAATAATAATAAACGGTTTTAAAATCGAATCGTATTGAAACTGACATTGTTTCCTGTCGTGTTTTCAAACACCAAGAAAACGGTTTAAAACCGTCAAACCGTTTTTGAAACCTTACCTTATAGTTTTTATCCGTACGTTGCCGCGCACGCCCAATTATTATCACGCGTCGTTTTAATAATATTCACGTGTCGATTTTTCACATTTTACATTCGATCGCATACATGCTTTTATATTAAACATCTACGAAATTCGTTTCGATATTAATAAGATAACGAAATTAGAATAAAAAATTAACAACATGTTAACCAAAACTAAACCGATATACGGACGTATTATACAAACGGGCATTATAGGTATTAGGCTAAAACGTTTTAATACATTTTAAAACGATTTAATTTCAAACCGTTTTAACGCCATCATATAAACGTACCCCAACCTATTATACAGAGTGATAGTATTACCAGAGACCTACGATTTGTATTATCTACGGAGACTTTGAGTAAATTCCATTTTTTTTTTTTGCAGTCACTATGGAATTATTATTATCTAATGTTCTTATACGACGACGGATTTTGTTTTTCGTTATTTTACCTTATAATTCCCTACAGTAGCATAGTATAAAAAACACGTATTTGATAGTAACCTATGTTTTTTTAAAATACTTTCGCATATATAACAAAATGTTTAGAAAAATATTCTCTTTTGAATAGGAGTTTAAAATTACGTGTTGCTTTCTATTTGAAAATCTATAATAGTCGGTATGTATACGTACGGCTTACGGTGTGGTTTTCAACGTATTGTAATACGTATAAAGATATAATCGTTATTCTACGACGAATGCGAAAAAAGAAAACGACCAACAATTAGATTTATCCAATATGTCTGTTTAGATAATCGCGATAAAAGAATCACCATGTATATTATGTACATTACGACTGTAATAATTATTATTATTCGTCGAGAATTTCGGGCCGACGCCGTCGGTATGGGTATAGCCTTTGTGAGCATTCGGATTATAAGGGCGACGCACAATAAAAATTCGGGTTTACTCTAGGGTAGTACTCGACCGCTTTACTAGATTAAGTTCGAATTTAATAGAGAGCTCGTGTTCACAGAGTAGAAGTGCGAGCCAGTAAACTAGTAGAAGAAATAAGTGAACTAAATTTACCTTTATTATATTCTTTGGTTCGTTTTCGAAACTCCCCTATTTGAAAATCTATTTTATATTCAAATCAATTGTTGTTACTCGTGATTTTACTAAAGATAGTTACGTCTACACTAGGCCACCGCAATAGCGAGTATAGCCTCGGCCCGTATTAAATAAAATCAGTTATAAATTACTCGATTAAAACGTTCACTAAATCTCATACTATATTTAGTAGTTAATCTAGTCCATGCGATACAAGTCGAAACAAATTACTGAGGCTTGATTTAGTCACTCGGCCGAGTACTAACCTCGTGTAAACCTGTCTTAAGATCGACTTCCGTCGGATATCGACCAGTTATTCGCAAGAGCGCGACCCGATTAGTTCGGTCGTCATTCAAGCCATTCGCGAGTACGCCAAAACGCAAAATCTGTTCAGCAGGGCCACGGCGGCAACAAAGCACGTAGGCACACACGTGGAAGAAATTCTTGAGGACAATCAACCGGGCCCCGTTGCCACACGCGTGTAATTTCCTCGTACAGTCTGTCTGTACCCGATGAACATGCTATTTGGCCCGCGCAGTTTTTTTCCTTTTCGAAATGCAGAAAAGAAAATCCGGCCTCGGGGCTGGAACTGCGCAGTACAAACCTCGAGTGTACCTACCCGCCGTGTATAGGCTCACGGTGCCGTACCGTGTAACGAAATATAACTTCTTGAATATTAACAAGGCCATAAGAAGTCTTATAAACAATCGTATTATTTCAAAATTATAAGTCAAATTTAATAACAAGTTAGGTTATACTCATCTATCAGTGATAGTGATATCAATACCACGAGGACAACCATTGATTGAGTACCAAAGCCCACAACCAACATAGCGGAAAAGCGGCGTCACCCGGTCCCTCGTCCACGTATTGTAGTTAGCAACAATATTTTTTTGAAGTGTGATTATTTTTGTGTACGAAACGCGTACAGGTCGTCGTATCACTTGTATCCGATTGTACGAACGTAATACAATCGAAATTCGTATCGTGTATAATATTATACTTTCGACGATTTACAAGCAAATGTTTAAACAGTTTAACTATTCCGACTAACTTTAAAACTATTCGAATTCATAGGTAACTATAATATTATTATTATTATCTATTCTACCGATGCGTATTGTTCTTCTTCACCTTATAATACAGTGCTTCTCCATATGGTCTCTATTTCAAGTATACAAGTCACTTTTTCACATTTTATTCGTTTTTGTTATACGAACAATATCAATCAGAGTATTAATTATCAAAATATATTGTTATAGATAATTTAAATCAGTTATATTTCGTTTACTTTTGTCGTTCTAATAAGTTGTCATTATTCAAATCCGAGTAATTTCACTTTATTTAATTTTGCTATTTGACTCAGTCGTGTGTATAGTTGCTAACAACGTCACTAATGTTGTTAAGCAAAATATAATAATAGTGGCAGCCAATATTTATTTATTCATTTTTGTTTTCAAAATTGGTTTCTCTTTGGTTAGAAAAAAAAAAAAAAGAAAAAAAAAAAAAGGGGCACAAAAATACTTAATTTAAATCTATAGTTATGCTGTGAGCACTGTAGTAATAATATAGAACAACTACTGAGTCGTTTTGAGAATACCTACGTCCAACGCGGAAACGTGCACGTCTTGCGTATGAATAAGCGTTAAAAATGCACAATATACATAATGCGTTCGTTTTACGACCACCAGACGTGAAAAGGTGCGTAATCACCGAGACGTAGTTCTTTTGAAAATAAAAAAAAAAAAAAACTTAAAAATGATTTGTAACCGTCTTACGCCTACAGCGGTGAGTCATACGTGTGGTATGCGAGAGCACCGTTTTCGTCGTCGTCGTCGTCGTCAGTAGTCTCGCGCGCAAGTTCGAAACTGTTCTCTATATCCGTGAAACGAATAGGGCGGCGATCTTTTTTTTTTTTTATAGAATGTGAACCGAACGAGGCATCGGTTTTACTATACTTTGTGTGGGTTTATTTTTTACATTCTGAGCGTAGCGAAGAAATTTATTGGTTTTTTACTATGATGTGTTCCCTCCCCCACACTCCCGGTCTGCGAAAAAGATTTTTACCGAAAATCTTGTTCCGATTTTCTGAAAACATTTTGGATTTAGTTGGTGCGTTGGGCAGGTCAATTTTTTGATTTTCGTTGTAGTATTTTCTTAATAGTTGGGAAAACAAATGAGAAAATGTACGCCAATATTATTTTCGTTTCATTATTTTCGATGTTTCCATTTTGTGACTCCGTTAAAACTAATGGTAGGGACCTGACATTGTCATAGAACATTAGCACTTTTTAGGCGCGAAAAAATGTTCAAACATCCCGGCGACTTTTAAGTTATTTACAGACATTTTAAATTATTGAGTTTTTTTTAGTTTTTATTTGGTTAAAATTGTATTGACCGAGCAAACCTGAATATTTTACACGAGGTTGATGACCGGATAAATTTCCCATTGTTAAAATTCATATTTCATTGGTTCCCTAGCGTTTGATTGAATATGGAAACAATATTCGAAACAATGAAATCGTTTTTTTACATCTTTGACAAAACGGAAAAATTATTTGAATATCTCTTGATAAAATACAAATCTATTAAAATAAAATTTTTGTTAAAAGTAGGCAGATAAGTATAGTAACAGTATAGATATTAATTGAGGTGGTCTACAAAAAATATTTTTATAATAATCCTTAGGTAATGGATTTCGGTGGGCATTTTTAAATATATATTATTCAACAACAGCAGTGCCACTGCTCGAGAACTCGTTGAAAATTTTTAGCGATGTTTAGGCCGTTTAGCCGACGAAGTTCGTAGGACGTTCTATTTTTAATCGGACCACCGCTGCTGTCCTACCCTTTTCCCCGTCGATGGCACGTGACGACGTTAAACCGTACGGTACAGCCACTCGGCGGCGCACATGACTTTCGCCGCACATATGGTCGGCCCGTCACACGAGTGCAGACGGTGCGCCATCATCTCATCGCTTTTAATACTCCCACTGAAAATAACGTTTCCGGTTTTATCGATTCCTCTCGGCGTGTGCACAAACGTTGTCTGGTAGATCGAGATTTAGAAAATAAAATAACACATTGTGCATAATTCAATTCGTCATGCACGATTTTCCATAATAATTAATGAATATGTTTATCGTCGTGGGTTAACAATCTTTTAGATCCATTGTTTTTTTTTCTTCTTCTCGAAAATAAAAAAAAAGCACTTTTTCGGTTAGAAAAATGCTCCGGTTTTTCTACGTTATACCTTAGAAGATCCGGGTTGATCCACTCGATGGTACTTTATTTGAAATATTTTTCTAGATTCCCGACTTTTTTTTCGAAACAATTATAAAACCTGACCGATGTCAGTTTTTTCTTATTTATATAATTTGGGTTATCGTTTTTTGATGGCAATGATTTATCGTTCTCTTCAGTATATTATTTAAATTCCCCCCTTATCCATCACCGTCCCAACTTCCCAACAACATCAGTGGCCTACTCGCGGTGTGATGTATGTTTGGCTTTTTTTTTTTATTTAATTTGTTTTCAAAGTCCACTCGTATTCGGTGTTGCGTGCCCGTATGTGCAATATTATAGCAATTTAAATGCTATTATAACGTTGGAAGCCTTTTTTTTTTTTTTTTTTAGTGTTCATCTTTCGATTCTGACCCGCAGTTTCAATCGATTTACCGTGCGTTTATTTTAGCACGGATTTTTCGTATATTTCTAATAATTACCACGTTTGAGTCATTCCGATTTAATAATAATTGCAGCGTTCTATTTTATTAAAAAATAAAAATCGGCGCCACACGATTATAGTTTAATTGCGTGAGCGGTTATTATTACTTATTTACTACATTCAATAGGTACTTTATTTGTGTCTCAATCAAAATACATTGTACTGATAGTGAAACCATTTAATCAGTTTGGTGTAGCGCGCAAATACCTTTATCGATCGAGTACCTAACTATTTATTCTGCATCGGTAATCGTAGTTTTATTATTAGTTCGTATATAATTTATTAAATATGATAACTACTGTATGCGGGTAATGGGGGCATTTATAATTTCGGCCATTCCGCTAGAAAATATTTACACTACCGCGATTCTATTTTTACGACGCTCATCATTACAGATACTCGTGTTATCTTTTTTCATGCCGACGTAAAGACATTTTTTTCAAATAACTAATCTATTGTTAGAAAATTAAAATAAAACGACATACATCCCCTCGATACATGTTTCATAGCGAAAATTTCAACACTCATCGTTGCGTATTATTTAAACTTGTATACGTATACAGGAGGGTGGATATAATGTACAATTCCTCCTTTTGATTGTGTTTGGATCATTTTTGCGCGAAAGCGATTTTTACTCAAATATCGATTATAGTTTGGGAGACAAGTACTATAGTAGGTGCCGGATTCAATTTAATAAAACCCAAAATTATATCCGATTTTGTCTTCAGTTTTTCCATTTATGCTCGAAAGTTGAAACTATGTATCAATTTGACATGTTATATATGACCTCTTGTAGTAACCTAACCTTACATTTCTATCTGCTTCAGAATATAAATAACAAATTAAGTACATTAAATACGTATTGTATTTCAACTATAAGGTCTTGTGCTTTAATTTTTCCATTGAATTCGAATATTGTATTTCAGTTACTTGGTTTAATTTTTTTTGTTGAAAATTTCAATAACCATAGTATACATGTAATAAATAACTATAGGCATATTTAGAAAAACAATAACATTGTTAACGAAATAGAAATTATTAAGTTTTGGCGAATTTCCAATATTAGACACATGTTAGTTTTCAAAGTTATTGTTAAAATTAAGAATAATTTATAAATTTATAGCATGCAGTATTGTAGCACATGCCTATATACTTGAGATTTTTGGCACATGTTGCACTCGCCCATACGGTGTACTTTTGTCGACGTGCTTAAAATTATTATTTTCAAAATCTAGTTGTAAAAATATTTCTTGTTAAAAATAAATCAAATTGTCAACTAATGGCGTATTTCTATTTTTAGGTTTCCACAGAATCTATCAAAGACGGTTCGTCCTGCTCTAAGGATGAACCCGAAAAATCAGCGGATACAGTTCCGTCTGTTGGAGTGGACAGCGACGAGGGTGCGATTGTAATTGACGACGAGGAAGACATCGAAGAAATTTACGACGATGAAGAAGAACAAGATGAAGATGAAGGCGAAGATGAAGAAGTAGATGATGAAGTAGAAGTTGACGAAGATGAAGAGAAGGAAGTGGTTGTACCCAAAACACCAGAAGATAAAATTATTAAAAATGACGTGCCTACCAAACCCAGTGATCCAACTAAAACAATTGAAGAGGTCAAAGCCGCGGAAGTGCCCAAAATAAAAGATAATGTTGAAATTAAAAAACCCGAATTACCAAAAGTTCATGACGCCGAATTGAAAGATAAGAGCAAATCTATAACGGAAAGTGACGAAACTGAAAAAAAAGACGACGTCAAAGTGGTAAAAGAAGAATCTCCCAAGTTAAAGCCCGAAATCCCAGAAAAAGAAAGTTCCAAAGTCATCCCGGGGGAAAAGGACACCAGTAAGTTGAAACCCGAGTTGGATATCAAAGAAAAGGAACCGTCTAAACACGTCCCGAAAGAAGTTTCTTCTGAATCGAAACCCGAATTTGAAATCATAGAAAGAGAACAACCCATTAACGTAACACCGAAGGAAGTTTCTTCTGATTCGAAAACCGAGTTTGAAATCATAGAAAGGGAAGGTCCGAAAGTGGTGTCGGAAAAAGACTCGGCTAAATTGAAACCGGTTGAACCCAAAGAAAATGAAGTTCCCAAAGCGGTGGCGGAAAAAGAGGCGCCGAAATCGAAGGGAGACGATAAACCATCGCCGGCGAAAGTCGCCGCTCACGTGAAATTTGAAGACGATACTAAGGAGGAAAAGGACGACGGTAAGCCGGTGGTCCCGTCGGCGAGCGGTGCCGAAGTCAAAGTCCCCGAGAAGCCGGTGGTCGAAAAGGGGGCGGCCGACCACGATGCGAATTCCCAATTTGTCGTGTTGGAAAAAGGCGAAGCACCGGCCGCACACAACGTTACCGTTACCGGCGGCGACGGACCGAAAAAGACTGATCACTCGATCGATTCGTTTTTGTTGGGCGAACAGACGCACAGCAGCCGTCTCCATCACCATCCGGAATCCATCCAAGATCAACAACTGTAAGTCGTCGGGGCTTTTAGCGTTTAACCATCTGCAGCGTGTTGTAGTTGACATAATAATAGTATGTTAAAACTGCTGTTAAAAAAACCGCTACGCGAAGAGCTGTTTTTTTTTTTTTTTTTTTTATATACATTTAGTTGTCAATTTTATAATAATAAATATATTTTATCCTAATTACGTACCTTATATAATATAATAATATAATATGTTGTTGAGAAAAAAAAAAATTAAATTATATTCATGTAATACAAACTGAAAATTAAGACGTGACGAATTATATTATTATAAATTATGTTTTCATCTATACGAATAATATAATTTTACTTTTAGTATTTAATTCATAACTCAGAGTGTTGTTTGAAGTTTAGTTTTATTTAACAGTATAATATAATATAATCAGATAGATTGATCTGGTCGATTTTATCACTTATTTCGTTTTCGTTTAGTTCAACGACGATTACATGGAAGGTCAGTTCACAGTAATTGATAATAAATTAGATTGCTAACTGGTGATAACAGCTGACGCCAAACAATTGGCATCTCTGGCATGCCATATCAGTATAGTTTAAACAATAATATAAATTATAACAATTCATTATTTTAATGTGATGATGGTATCTGAGTAACGAGTTTTTTTTTGCTTAAATCAGTGAAAATTAATCTTAAGTAAGTATAGGTATAGCCTCAGTGTTGTACTGCGTACCGAAATAACTTCTTTAACATTAACGAGATTATAAGAAGTTATTGATTTGTATAATCAATCTTTTTACTTCAAAATTATAAGTTAATATTATGTGATAATACACTAATACGTTAATACTAATAAAAAACTACCGAGTAATATCTGTTTAGCAGTAATTACAATAATATCACAATGGCAAAAATTAATAGAACACCTTAGCTCAGTATCCCGCAACGAATATGGTGGAAAAGCGGCGTCACCCGGCTTGCTTGTCTACGTATTGTAGTTAGCAATCTAGTTTTTTTTTATCTATGTCTCTGGGTCATTTTCGGGTAATTATAGTTGTCAGAAAAATGATCAGGGGCACCACATTTCACTGCTGACAACCGTTTCCTCCCCGAATATCATATTACCATAATTTTGTATTATGGTTCAACTGCGCTTCAAAATGTGACCTTATCCTGTGTGGGTTTTTTTTCCAACGATTAAACGTTTTAGGTTATCACCTAGGACACCGATTTCCTTGGAGCAGTATCAGGTTTGGACGTGGTGAAGTTTTTTTTCTCGACGTTGGCGTTGCTACAGACCGTTGTGGTCACAACTCCATTTAATTATCATTTTTACGCAAACTGTACACTCCCCAGTTAGTTTAATAATAAACTAATTCTACCCGCACCGGGACAGTACCTATATTTTTAATTATATTAATGTTATAAAATTGAGTAAATTGAATAGAGGTACACTCACATATAGTATAATATGGTAATTGAACACGCGATTTTGTTGGTAATTATTATATTTATTCGAGGTGTCCGGTTGGTTTTATACCACGAAAATTGAATATTTATAAATTATACTATATCAACATTAGTGTAAAATAAATCGAATACATTTTGGCTATTGTTATTATTATACATATTATATAATATACTTACATTATTATTTCATGTAGTTTATTTTTATGTGTGTTTTGCTGTTTTTGTGTGCGCGTAACAAAAAAAAAAAAAAAAAAAATAATAATAAAATGAGGTCGACTGCTGTAGTCTTTGTTTGAATTTGGCTATAGTAACAACATTTATGAGACGAAAAATTGAAAAATTACCAAGTGCTTACCTATTACCATACTATAAATACACATGCATTTATTATATTATAGACGTAGTTATATTTATCGCGAACGTATTCGTACGTGGATTTAGTCTATTGCCACTGTTTTTTTTTTTTCAAAACGTTGAATCTTAAAAATGTCCCATTTTTTAAAAAAAAAATAATAATATTACCGAGGTTTTTCAATTGTTCGTTACACTGATAATAATAATAGTATCGGCGGCCGTCCCCCCGTCATCGATATCGAAAATAGAAAATGTCATCGAGATTAAGAAAACTCCCCTCTCTTTCGCACGCAAACTATTTCAATTGGTTACGTTCTTGGTCGCCTAAGTACTATAGCTGCAGGATTAGTCACCCGGACATTTTTACCCTAGCTACGCCTCTTATACCGGATACAATAAGGCAAACCTATATTTAAACGACCGGACGGATTTAACGTAATAATATTAAACGTATATTTCCTTGAACATAAAAACGTCCAAAGAGAAGGATACTCGGAGAGAACGGCAGCGAGCGCTCGGTGTAATACGATAATAATAAATGCGCCCGGTGTTGGAGTTACATGCGCAGTTTCATAATAATAATAATACTATTATGAAATATTATGTCCCTAAAATCTCCGAATATCGCGCAGTATGTTTTTTTTATTCATCTTCGGGACGTTTTTGTTCATACCGAATAACGAGGGCGCGTACAATCCGCCTATAATAATAATAATATATTATGTTTTTATTTTATTTTATTTTATTTTTTTGTTTTTTTCATAAAGGGATTACAGTGATTCCGGAGAGGAACTATCGGACGACGATATAGAAATCGATTACGAGGACGACGACGACGACGAGGAAGTGGAAGAAGTAAAACCTTTACCGCCTGTCGCCCGTAGCGTTTATAAAAAGAACGACTGAACGCCGTCGCGAGCCACTGTAAAAAAAAAAAAAAAAACAAAAAAATCCTAGTTAAACCCATATTTTTTTTGTTGTAAAAAGAAAATAATAATAATAATAATAATATTAACAATAATAATTAATACGCAATCTTTATAATGGAAGTTCAAACCATCGAAAAGAAACCCAATACCGGAAAACAAACCGTAACGGCGACCGAAGAAACGTCTTCAGTGGCTGAACGTACTAAAGAGGTAATGTAATTATTTAAAAGAAGTGGTTATCGATCATTTCGGTAAAAAGATATATCCTGGCGAACTGGATTCATTTATAATTATATAGTTAATTATTATCAACGCATAGCTAATATCCGGCATAGAAGAATATAGTGTAATATTAATGGTTTTCAAAGGCGGTGTTTTAACTAGTGATTTTTAAATAAATCCGGATTATCCATAAAACCCAATAAATCCGGATTTTCGGTTTTTAAAATCATTATATTCTTTAATTGATTTCTCATAAAATTATTATTATTGTCTTAATGCTAAGAGCATTAAATGTGTTAAACGTTAAATACGTTTTTACAATTCAAAAAATATCACAAATTGAGATGTATGTAAAAAAACAAGTACAAAAAAAAAGAATTATACATATTACACTCTAATATACATAATATATTACTAGCTGACTCGGTAAACTTTGTTTTATTCATAAAAAATTGTTTATGGCAGCACGCCTTGAAATTAATACAGTTATTAAACTCATTTTAAATGTAAAAAAATTACCCAAGTATTTGATTTTAAGATTTAGGAAATAGAAACCGGTACGGTCAAAATCAAACTTTGGATTATTGAATTTGAAACATAAGTTTTCGGATTTCTTTTTTTGGAATTCAAAAATCCGGATTTTTCCCATCACTAGTTTTAACCCATATTTTAACTTGGAAGATGCCTAGATATTTCAGGCATCAAAAGGATGTGAGAATATGAGATTGGCTAGACTTTAAGTAGTTTATAGGTCGATGGGTAAAGAATATAAGCCAAAATACAATTTGAAAAGGGTTATTCTTTTAATTTAAAATATAAAAGAAAAGAATTGAATATTAATCGTCCAGTGTTATTTTAAATTATAAAATTTATCGCACTAACTTAAAAGTTGTTAATCAGAAATAACATTTAAGTTATTTTACAATTAATTTTTTTTTTATTAATTAACATTACATGTATATAAGTATACAAATTCATTTTTTTTTTTTTTGCCGAAATAGCTAATTATAAGTTGATCAAAATATCCATTCGTCGTTTTATCCGTTCGCCAAAATATCCTTTTGGCAAACTGTCTTTTAATTATCATAGAACCTTAAAACGGTTTTGTGAAACAGAATATTTCTATAGAACAGTTAATTTTATATTTTGAAGTTAGTGCACTCGGTTTTAAAATAAAAATTGTATTCCGAGAACAAAAATAGTCATATCGAATAGTTTTTTTTAAACACTACCTACGAAATAAAATCAAATAACAGAAAGAAAAAAGAAAAAAAAAATAAGAAACATTGAAAACGAACAATATTTTTAAACCTCTATATGCATATTAATACCCCCTTTGTTTTATAGGTTTATTAGTTATTTTATTATAATAAAGTGTAATTAGTTTTTTCTTTTTTTTTTTTTTTTTTATCAAATTTTTAGTTAATTGTTATTTACGTTTGGTTCCCGTGTTGCGTCAAATACTGACTGGTACCTTGCACATCATACGCTTATGTAAATATGTTAGCCTTCATTTTACTCCTAAAATATGATACACGTAGATAAAAACTATAGGTATACTGGGTACAGTGTTTAGAACGTTCACTAAAAAAGTACACGCGTCTGCGTTCCCGTTCATTTGGGCCGATTAAGAAATAGTAACCAAATTTGGTTTGATAGCATTTGTTTTCAAGTGATAAGTCGTCGTAACGGTAAATTGTAAACTGATTATTGAAATGCAATAATTTTAGATAATATGATTATATGAACATCATTATTAGATAACATTATTATGATTTACGTATTGCGTACATTTTGTTAGTGTAAAATTAACGTTAAAGAAACAAAATAAAAAAAAAAGTCGTTCACGTTCGTATAATAAATAATTGAACGCATTATTTTCTAAACACTGGCTTCGTATACTTGGAAAAAACTATAAAAATCGAAAATTGTTAAAACAAAATAATGATTTATTTACGTACGCATAAATATATAAATATTTATTATCTAAATTACCCATTATAAATTATAAATTACACATTATACTTGTATAACGTTTATGTGAGCAGTCGAGTGCATAATGATGAAAAAAAAAAATATACCGATATATGTAAAAATAAAAAAAATAACACGACTAAAATACTACGTGTAGAGGACTTTTCGATGATGATAATATCACAATACAAATAGTTCACAAAACCGTTTACTTATTAGAAAGTATCAATGTGCACGTGTGTTTCGATAATAGTTTTATCATTTATCTATAAATGCATTGACCAAGCGTCCCACTAATATTGTAAGGTATTTTATTGGCATTAATCGATGTTTTGCAATAGAACTCATAGTTTATTTATGAGTTAACGGTTTTGCGGTTTTCGGGTATTTTAGTATTGACACCGCTACTCAATATTATGTAGGTCGTATAATATAATTGCTAAATTAACACAAATTTGGCGCAGTATAATCAATGCTTGGATTGGGGAAAAAAATAGGACGGATGCTGGTTTTAGTTTGGAAACCATCGTTTCGTATCAGATAAATCTCATATTTACTTACGAAGGACTCCTTCTTCTCCTTTATCCACTCCTACACACGAAGTAAATTAAGTAATTAATTTTACAATAGGACAAATTAATGAAAAATACCTCGCTATTTACACCTATATTAAATCTACATTGTTAAATAATAATAAAAAAAAAAAAAATATATAACCATAGAATTTTAAATTGATCTCTAGTTTTTGAGTTTAAGTTAAACAATCGGAAAATAGGAAAATTAACAACCTAACTACGGATTCATTTACCGCGAGGGAATACGAACATAAGGTAAAATGGAAATTTTGACATTTCCCCCCTGATCCAATATCCGAAATTCAGTTTTGGATATCAATAACGAACAATAGTGCTGTACAAACAAAGACAGTCGTTTCCAACGAAAGCGTTCTTAGTATTTATGGGATAATTAATATTGTGGTACACTAAAATCGATGAAAAAAAAGCGAAAGGACTCCTGTGAGCCACCCCCCCCCCGCTTTTCGAGAACTGGGCGTAACCGTTAAAAAAAATTTAAACCACCGCGTTTGTGTTACTCGCCTATATAATTTCGTTTTAATTTCGGTTTATAATTTTTCGAGTACGATCTGTTATCATGTTCGTGCCCCGAGAAAAATGGGAAACAGTAAAACACTATAATATATTATAATATTTCTAATGCCTCGGAGCTACATATTTCTTTATTTTTTTTTTTTTTTTTTTTTAACTTTTGACGTTACAATAATAATAATAATAAAAAAAAAAAACCCCTCGTTTTAGAGAGAATACGTTAACGGAAAAATATGCCGCAGGTGGCGGTTTTAGTTATCACGGCATCCACTATAATATAGAAGAGCCGATTAAAACGCGCGCATGTCGTCGGGCGGAACTATAAACCCAAATATTATGTATGTAAGGGAAAATAAGCGTTCCATAAAACTGTACCTCGGTAATCTTCTGTATATACATGTATACGTTTACCAGCGTTATATTGTAGATTAAATTTGTATTTTTTTATTACCGATTTATAATTAGGTAGGTATAATATAATCCACGTGGTGCGGGCCATATATTTCCAAAAAAAAAAAAAAAAAAATACATTTACTCACTGCGGGTAGAGGTAGAAAGTTTCACATAGCATTAGACAATCTGCAGCTATACGTACAGTATAGTAAAGCACATTTTTTTTTCACTATTTAAATAAGTTTCATAAATTCAAGTCCCATATGATAAACAACTCAGTTTCTATTATATAATACGGATACATTGTGCGTTTATACGTATACTTGAATGTATAATACATTCTATAGTTTTACCAGCGAAAAAATAAACACACATTTTGTACAAATCCGATAGCAGGAAGGAAATTGGATGGCAAATTGAACGGGTTAGAAATAATAAATGTCTCATTTTTTTTTTAAATATATAGGTCGAAAACTCATCTGTAAATATTAATATAGAGGTAGGTAGATATACTACGCGTAAAATGAGAAGTTAAAAAATATAATTCGATTTTTGTTCCTGTCCAAAACGTCTGAAAGCGTTTTCTGTACTATATAGTGCAAGTCACATTGTATTCATTCTGACTTATAAGCCGACATTTTAAGTCGCCGAAAAAGCTTTTCAATAGTTTTGACGTATTGATAAATGCGTTTTTGCTTACGCGATATTTTCCAAAAAAAAAAAAAAAACAAACAAATTTCCACTACGCTATACGTATTGAGGTGGAGCGCGTGGAAATTAAGAAGTATTTTTAAAAATTTTTTTTTTTTTAAATAATGAATTACTTTTATTTGATATACGAGTATAATCTGTCTAATTTTCATACGTTACACAAAACATGGTTCTGTTGACCGAAATTACCTTTAAACATATGTTTGAATGATTACCTAATACATAATATGGGGGCGTACGGAAAAAAAAAAAAAAAAATGTGTTTTTATGTAAATTAGTCGATTTTGTTATCCGCGATGAATAATTCGGTTATTTGGTAGTGACTGTTGGGTATATTCATAAGCGGAATTTACATAATTTTAATTAGGCCAGGCTGACCAAATAAAAAGATCCCATTCGAAAATTAATAATTTCTTTAAATATACATAATATTGTTACACTTAAAAATAATTAAAAAAATAAAAATACGCGGATTGGATTAGTCAGGCTGGAGTTATATAACGTATTTATGATAACCTCTGCTGTTTTAAAAAAAATGTTTCATCGAATTAAAGCAAATGCCATTGTCTGCCGAATCTGCAGTTATTTATATGGTTTGGTTACTCGAACTATTACAAACCAGTTAAAATAAATAAATAGACGTGATTTTTTTACTCTCATCACCGCCATAATCTGGACTCGAAATTCTCGTTGTTGAATTTTAGCCGCCACTATCACTGTCATACAATAACTACGGCTCTGGACCACTCGCTCTTATTCTGTCACTTCCGACCTTTCTAGATCTTGCTGTATTTCGTCAATCCATTTTTTCTTCGGTTTTTTTCCGGACCTTTTCTATGGGTTCCATTCGATTTCCGCTCTAACTTTCCTTGTTTTCCCCCGTTTCGCTAGGCATTCGTTTTCGGTATTATCCCGTAAATTGCCAGTCAAACTTTTTCGCTACGCGTTTACTTATTTATTATAATTTTTTTTGTAATCACTGCAGGTGACCAAAGACACGGCCAACTCGCATCTGGAACAAAAAGCCAAAAGCGTGCAGTCGGAAGAGTCGCTCAAGTCGGTGTCGGAAACGGTGGAAAAGTTGCCGAGCGGCGGCATTAAAAAGAAAACGGTCATGTCTTCGTCGCAACAGTTCTCTTCCGAGGAATCGTTCGAGGAGAGTTGGTCGTCCACCGGACCCGCCATTACCACCACGGTCACCAAACAGATCGAACAATAAAAAAACTATTATATTCGTATACGACAACAATGAAATAATGTAATACGGATACCAATAATTTATTATAATACATAATAAATATAATAATAATAATAATATTGTGACGGCGTGCTGTTTATGGTACCACGGTGTAGTTCAACATTTTTGTTTATTAATTTTTTCTTCTTATATTAATTATTATTATTATTATTGTCATTTTTTGATTACACATAAAGATTTTAACCGGAAAATACACATAAATACAATTATACGTAAACTTTGACGTTTTTAATAATTACTACTATAAATTATAAATTCTGAGCGTAGCGAGGGACGTATTGGTTTTATTATGATATTTTTTTCCTGTCTTTGAACAAATTTCGGACCTGAAATTTTGTTCCAATCGAAAACTCATAGGAATTTTCTCATAAAATTGTTGGTCTAGTATTCAACTAGACTCTAATTGATACGTTGGGAAAGTTCTTTATTGATTTTCCTTATAGTTTCGGTAATAATGGGGAAACACCGAGACGAATGATTTGAAAAAAACGACCGTATTTAACCCAATAACAGTTTCTATTATTTTCGATGTTGTTTTCTGTTGTATTTCAGTTGAAATTAATCGTAGAGAGTGGCCAAATATTTTTACTGAATATTTTTACATTTCCTATAGACGTGGTGCAATTTTCAAAAAATATTCTGGCGTTTTTTGAGTTGTTAAATTATTATTAAGTTATTTCGGATTAAATGATTGTAATTTACTTGTATCATCGTTTAAGTTCAAATTTATGTTACCGTTCGTCAAAACCACGATATCGAATCCGTTTTTTCAAATTTAAATTTATTAAATCATACGAGTTCGACCAAACTTCGCTCAGAATCGTTTTTCGATTGCAACGGTTTATCGTCGCGCACAAACTAAATAACTCAATATATTATCCCGCATACAAACAGCGTGTCACCCACTCACGGGTGCGAATTATGTCGTTGGTGTTTTTAAAAATGTACACATTACCCGTAGCCGTCGCGGCGCTTAATATTCCAATTCTTTATCGTCCGTACGGATATAACTGTACAATAAAAAAAAAAAAAGAAAAAGAAAAAAAAGAATAGAATTATGTTGGCGCGTTTGTTATCCGTGTCAATAGCCCGCCGATTATGACGTACGGGCGTCGAATAATAATAATTGTTTATAATTAAAAAAAATAACGACGGACAAAAACATACACCGGGCGCGGAGCCTATCGGGTCGCCGGATCCCGCTCGCGTTACGTTGTATAATATTATATACCTGTTACTAGTAGACGTACACGGTTTTCTGTTACGTGCTCGACGGACGTAAAACGGTTACGCGGTACACGGTTACGTGGTACGCGTGTGTAGAGCTCCGCTTACCGCCACTTGCGGTTCTGCGGGTCGTCGGCATAGTCGATCGTCCGTTTTCGCCCGTGTAACAATAATTTACACGCCAACAGTATTTTTTTTTTTTTTTTTACCGTCCGTTTTTATCGCGTAATATCGTCGGAGAGTGGAGTTTTTCCGGTGAAGGGCCGCCGAAAAAAAAAATAAAAAAAAAAAAAATAGACAATTCCGTCGGTTTTCACCGTATCGTCGGAATATGATGTTGTCCGGTTCGGCGACGGCCGCCGCGGCGTCCAAAATCGGCTTTTGCGTTTCGGTCATTGTTATACTATCGTCGTCGTCCGTCGTTTCCGGTAAGTATAATAAGAGTGCCGATAGGTTTTTTTTTTATTTTCACCACGATAAATCTGTATACGTAGATATGTTTAAAACATACGTAGACTTTGGTTTTGGTACTTTTTTGTTGTTGTAGGGTATACCCGGCGGCGATCGCTGTCAATTAAAATCTTTTCGTATCGGATGCAATGTCAACCTAAATACAGAGTGTCTTTAGTTTTTAAATAACGTTAAAATCTTGGATAATAATTTTTTTTTTTTCCAATAACCGTAATAAATATATTACAAATCGCAAATAACTGTGGTCTTGAAAAAAAAAAAACGATAACAATTATGACGTTTCTGCATGTTTGCCTATCTCGTATAAAAAAAAAAAAAACCGTACACATTCTATCGTCTTATTTATAATAAAATTATTTTTCTTAATAATCTACAATTGTACGAAATTATAATGTTTTCTATTTATGATTATCACGAAATATCACTAAAACAGCCTTTTGCCGAACTAACCATAATATTGACACCCTAAAAGATTCTAAACAATATTTTCATACATTTTTTATAATGATACAGTATGTTTTACTCAAATGATAACACTAAATATTTCAGCTGAATGGACAATAGATCGAAAAGGGGATGTTTTTATTTTTAAAAATACCTATTTTAGCAAAAGATTCGAACAGTCTCATTTTTTTTTTCAAGCATTTTTAGTTGGTACAATTTTTCTATTTCAAAAATTGCCCGAGACACAGTCATCTCTATTAAAAAAAAATGTAAGTTTTTCTCGATTTATCCAAGAATTTAAACGGGTGTAATTAATTTGATGATTTTCTTTTGTTTTTGTCCCATAAAACTGTTGTCAATTCCTTTATTTCCTTTAAGTCGTACGTTTTTAATTTTTCGAAAAATCGAGAAAAAACATTTATTTCTTATATTGAACTGATGGCTCTGTTTCAGACTATTAAAAATTGTTTTTAAACAATTTCGTATAACCATTCGAGTGAAACGCACTTTATATTCCGTTGTTGTTTTTACATAATATAACTATAATTATTACATTAAACGGTTCGAACGTTCTACACAATTTTCTATAATTAAAAACAAATTTTTACTATTGTTGTTGCTATCGTTAAATTACCAAGGAAAACCTATACTATTTCAATATATATTATTATAATTATTCAATTTATACATAATCACTCGAAAAAACTTCGAAGAAAGTCTTATATTCAACTGAATTCCAAACAAATAATTTGTCGTTACCTTTACCACCTAACATTAACCAAAAATTAAATCAAAATAACTGCATTGTTCTTTTTACAATTCTTCTTACTTTTTATAGAAATACGAAAAAAAAAAAAAAATATTACTGGCTATTTTAAATTATAAATGTATAATGTTTGAATTCGTCGGGTTTATTTATATTATAATATGACTGCAATATAAAACACGCGATATAACGGATTTTATTAACATGATTAAAAAAAAAAAAAAACAACAACAAATTTGCTAAGTAATATCATACTGTAACTAATTTTTATTTTCATTAAATGTTTTAAAATATATTACTGTTACTTGGTACTCGCGTTCCTTCATAAATTATTTAGATTATCCTCCGGTTTATCCATAAACAATAAAAAATAAATAAATAAATAAATAAATAAATAAATGAAAATTATAATACAGAAGAATACACACGTACATAATGTATAAACATTAAACATAATATAATATTAAAATCAATTAATTCACTATTCATTATTACTGGTTGGTATAAAATATAATTATATAAACGAATAAAATATCGCCGGCACTGAAGTTCAAGTATTCAAAGTATAACCAGCATTCAACATTTTACAGTCTCACAGTTGGATGTAAATTATTATTTTGTACGGGTTGCCATCTAAGTTAAAAAGAGAAAGTGAAATTCGCGTTAAGTATAGTATAGTTACTAAACTACACATTTTTAATAGGAGTCGGACCAAACGAAAACGTACTTTATTCCTACCCGAATCAGAAGCCAAATTAAAACAATCATATAATATTCTTAAGTTTCATAAATTTATGTAAAACGAGATTTTATTAAAAAATTTGCATCCTCTTTTTGTAAAGTTTTGTGTAAACAACAATCATTATTTTCAATTAGTAAATTGAATTAAATTATTTAGGCGAAATGTGTTTACACCACCAGTGACTTAATTACAGCAGTACATAAGTTGGCAGTGGCGTTATTTGGCGGTGAGGGGGGAGGAAGCGGAGGCATTTTCCCCATCCTGAATTTGTACGAGCCGGTCAACGTTTTAGTGCCGGCCAATTTTAGTACGATTAGGCTGCTGGAACGGATGCCCCGCTCATGTGACTGCTGTTGAAGGCGACGAAGCTTCGAAAGTCGATCTACAGAAAGATATTGGCATATTTGCAGACGTGATATCTCGTAGACATTCTTTAAGCGCCCCGGTGTTTTTACAGGGGCGCCGTGCCGTCGACCAGATAACTCCAGTCTGAAAATTTCATTCCTCTCCTGGGGACACGGTTTTCCTATTAAAAATGCAGGGGCTATAATATAAATCCTAGAATTTTAGTCCTGTCGAATATAATAATTATATCCCTGGCATATGAATTTAGAGGGTATATATATCCTAGCATAACCGTTCCACCGGCCAACCGCTATCTGCATAGCAACAGGTGTCTTCCCGATCGCAAATTATATATCAACGTCAACTTCTGGTCTACTGATTCTAAATTTTCGAATATTCTTTAAACTCATTTTTTTTGAGAAAATTTGAATAAATGGCTGTGTCTCGGTTGTTGTTTAACGTACGCAGGTGGGATCTTTGCCAGTATATATAAGGCCGTTACGAGATAGAAATATTTAAAAAAAACTCCCTCTTTTGGATTAAGTATATCTCGGCAGGAATTGGTCATAGTAGAGTGGTTTTAACATAAAAATAACAGGCTCGGAACCCTACATATGTTTCTTACCCATAGTTGGGTATTATAAAATCCCACCCATACTTTTATGATAATGATCAGATCAATTACTACGGATAAAGTCCATTGGAAGATTATATCTAACCATTGGAGGGACATGTATGGGGGTCTGAGTCACTCTCTTATCACTAAATTCCGCCGAGATATACTTGGTCCAAAAATCAGAAAGGGGGAGGGTACTTTTAATATGTGATGTGCATAATAGAACTTGTAAATATATACTATTAAAGAAATTCGCGTACGTTTAAAAACAACCGAGTTACGGTTACACTGTTTTAAGAAATTACAGTTTTTTAATTTCAAGGAATCGATATCAAGGGCCACAAAAAAGCAAGTGGCAACTCTCAGGCTAAGTAATACAAAGTAGTAATGTTTTTTTTTTATTATTTATAATCAACGTCTATATCAAAATTAAAAAGAAATGGCTTGCTATAAATTATCGTGTTCCCATTACATTATTATCATTATTTTTACTTTTTAGTTGTTAATACAAATGCATATTAGTTCAGCAGTGGATATCTTTTCTATTGAAGGCGTTGCTGAATTAACTGTATAACCTGTGACCACCCATTAATTTACAAGTCATATATCGTTACTGATTTAGTGACCAAAACCTATATTAGAATTTAAAAAAATGACATTTTTGTTGATATTGATCAATTGATATCATAAAAACACCCACTCATAAAAAAAAAAAAAAGTGTTTCTGAAATCTGGGGAAATTGTAGGTTCAAATTGTTGTGAAGGGGTCCCGAGTCGTATTTGACTTTAGTCTAGCTGTTCCAGTTGGACAAAGGCAATTTAATATACAATTGACAATTTGTCTTTTCACTCCATGTATAATAGAGCAACTTTTCACTCTTTGTTTAGTATTTTTGTATAAAGATTATTCTTTCTCCCAATAATTATGTTTTTATAATAACCGTACTAAATCACTCGTAAAGCGTTTGATTTGTATTTCAACCCCGTGCAATTATTGTAGAGCGAACACTAAGGTTCAATGGTCCAATGCCAATATATTACACCAATCTAATAATATTCTGTAATTTATTAACAATGTATTGCATATGTGTTCTTTAGGCTCGTTATTTATCGGCCGGGGTAGAGGAATGATACGTGACGCTCTAAACTTGGGTGGTCGGCAAGAGAACGCCACCCGCGATTGCGTTTACAAACGAGATTCAGACAATTCGTGTGACGGAGAGGAAATATTATTCTATTATTACACACTCAGGTACGTGAACGATAGTATAAATCATTTTCATAAATAATAAAATAATTTACGTTTAAAAAAAAAGAAAACGGCTACGAACCCGGTACGTCCGAACGACAATAATTGATAATATTTAGTTAAAATTATTATTTAAAACTCAACATTTTTTATACGTACAGGTACCTAACATTTAATTTCAGTTTTATATTCACCGACTCAAGAATAATAAAAAAAAAAAAAACATAATAAAGAACAATATTTTATCTACAATTTATGCAATTAACATATACGATTATATATGCTTATCCCTAATCTTTTTTTTTTTTTAAATTTTAATTCCGTTTACGAAAACGCTTACAAAACCGCCGTGTTTATCGATAATATATATAAAAAACTATAGGGATTGCATTTTATCTCATAATATTATACTGGGATATTCTGTAAACCGTTTTGATGGTATTTTATTTAACCGACTGGTAAATTTTATTGATATTTAATTTTGGTATTAGTCGAATAGAAAAAAAAACAAAAAAAACAAAAGTACATTGCATGAATAACAATATACTATACAGTGTTATAATGTTCTGGATCGATGCCAAGGAAGTTGTTTTTATTGCGTTTCTTGAATTTTCGACGCGCACGATTCGTTCCTGCAGCAGTTTTAAAGAGAGTAGTAGGGGTTTAACCTAATAATATAAAATGGAGTATTTTTTTTTTCTTTCGTTTTGGCAGTGAAACCATTTCCGTGATCTGAATCATTTTATGTATACATATCGGATTTTGTTTATATAATACAAACGAGAATAACGGACATTTGAACATTGACGACATGACTTTATGAAGAGGGTCTTCATAATTATGGTACTAAAATATTACACGTATCTATTCAATATGATTTCCGAACATACGAAAATATAACGTTTAATAATCGAACGTTTTCGAAAAATGCGTGTGGGTGGGTATCTATTTGATAATATTTATTCGCATTTAAATTATATTTTCGCGTAATAATGTTTTGATTTTGAGCGAAACAATTTGTCAGAAATGATTGATAAATCAAAAAAAAAAAAAAATATCTCAAATTAAAAAATTTCTTAATTCAATCATCATCTCTAGGGGTAGTTTGTGGTAACAAATTTGTTCCCATTAGTACTACGGAGGCGATGGAATGTAATTTTTATGTTGATTTTCCATTTTTTAAATTTCATTTTAATTAAAACTGGATAAAAATCAGTAAAATAATCGGTTTCGGAGCACCGCTCAGAATCGTTTTTCGTTCGCAACGATTTGATACAAATCAAATTGTCCTGTATATCATACATTCCTAACTTCCCGTCCACGACAATGGCCTATCCGAGCTATTATTGTTTTTCTCAGTGAGATATGACCGCCAGAAATGGATATCTTCTTTTTGTCGTTGTTCTACGCACGTAAAGAAAAATAAAGTATTGTCGGTTTGAAATCAACAAACTATAGGGGCTATAGGTACCGATGTAGGAATGATCGTTTTATTGGAATCACATTGTCGTGTAAAACGAAAACGAAAACTTTTCGACTTCAGTGTTATTATAAATATATGGGAAATATCCAGCCAGTATAATTTACGTTTGTCGCCTTTATTAACGAAAACGCTACATCACGGGCCCCGAACAAACCGGCGAAACTATTGTTTTCATAAAGTTTTTCGTGGTTTAAATCGTAAAAGCTAACGAGGTAAACCTAACCATAAAGATACTGAAAACATTTACCGTTTAGACTTTCAACAAAATTCATCTGTATTATTTTTTTTTTTCATTTTTTTTTTTTTATGTACTAGATCGTTGCGTTACAATATATAATATTTTGTGATCTAAATACAAAAACTGATTAGTACAAATATACGCGTATATACGTCGTGTCAAAATCCCACCGACTGTTTGTTTACTGCTTTCAATAGTACTATTAATTTACGATTTATTTTTTAGCATACCGAATTTGTCAACGGTCAATAATTTTTTTTTGTTCAGAGACTGCTAGTTACGTAGTTTCTCCAGTACCCCCTCCCCATTTGAATTCCATATTAATTTATATGCCATCATTTAGTATGAATGTGAAATAAAACACATGTCTGCAAGTTCGGTATAAAAGTGTAAACTGTTAAAAAGAAAAACAAATAGAATAACTAAATATATCGTAGTCGTCAGATGATTTGTTTGGACGACACTCGCGTAATCCTAATTCAGCGATCAAACATCTTTGAGAAGACAAGCCTGGGTTTATAGCATCCCCAGGGTAAGTTGGAAGTTCATTATCCGTTTAGGAAAACATAAACTATTCTGAGCGTTGAACTTTCTTCTAGAATGTTTTTTTTTTTTTTTTTATATATATGTTGTATTCCCAAATGTATTTTTATTTTCGTTTTTAAAAATTTATTATCGTTTTCTAAATTTATTTGAAATTTTATATACGGTCGCGAAAAGTTTGCACCGCGAAAAAACTACTCGTCAACTCGCGCATCTGTGTAAAAAATTGAACGTGATGAAAATACATAATATCACTGGAATTTTGCCCAGAATTCCAGTATTTTTTTTTTTTTTTTTTAAATTTGCGTCAATAAGTATTACACAGTATTGTAAAGGACGTACAGTTTTTACTTGGATTTGAAAGGTTTTCCAGTATATGGACTCTGGTCCATGACCTACAGTTCGTGAAAATTATGCCGAACAAACTGTCGGCGTACTCACTGTACGACGGTAAAAAACGGATTAAAATTATAATGGATGTTTAAAACTCAGAGCCAATAGGGGGGTGGTGGGGTCTCATTGTCGTACACTTACTTGTTCTTTTCCTTATTAATGGCGTGCGCACGTTCGGCAGGTACACCGGAAATGTGCCCAAGGTGCAGAGACAACAGATCGAATTCACTTCGCCCGCCTGGTTGCATTCGAGCGGCTGGGATCATTCGCTGCCGACGGTGCTTATCGTCCACGGATACGGAGGGGCCAAACAAGACTATTTGCCGGGCCCCGTGCTCAGAGACGGTAAGTAACGAATTTACACCTGGCATAGCGGCGGCGATAAAATATTGTACACCATCAGACGGCGGCAAAACTTGTACAGTCCCGTCGGAGAATATGAAAATATTTTGAAAAGTGTCGAACATTTCAATTGGTAACATTGGCGAATTTTAAAATAATACAATTTTCCCGAATAAAATTCCAACGTTAAACGAACGTATAGTTCCGAAAACATTATTCTTTTAAATGATTTTCTCCGAAAAACTATCATTTCTTTAGAAATCAATTTTTCAGCACGTTTTTAATTCATCTAAAACAGTGTTTCCCAAACTTTTCACCACCACGGACCACTTCGACAATATTTTATAGGTCGCGGACCACCTCGATTTTACGAAAACTAGGAATACCTTTTTTTTTTTTTGCTTATTAACAAGAATACACAAAATTTATCGAAAAATGTTAATTTTCATTATTTTATTTTACATTTTATTATTGTACTTCACTAATATATAATTATATTTTTCTATACTAAAAAAAATTACTTAGTGTGATTTTTGTGACTGATACTTACACACTTATAAAAGTGGAAAATACTTATCGGTCTACAGCAGCAACAACGATAAAATAACCGTATAATATTGTACGGTTCCCTCAATAAGTCGTATTTTTTTTCGCTTTAAAAAAAAAAAAATAAAAAATAAATTAATTTGTAATAGAAATCGAAGTAAAAATCTATGGGACGGCGGACCACCTATGACTGGCCCACGGACCACCGGTTGGGAAACACTGGTCTAAAATGACCAAAATTAGTATCTTTGTCGTTTGTATGTGACCCGCATTGTTTTAAATGGAAAATTGAGCAGCACTGCATTGCAGGAAACAGAACGATATACTTATAGCCCGTGCCGATCTATAAAATCGAACCGCTCGCGATATTATTAAATCGTATACGTAACAGTGGCGTATTTACGGTTTCCTTCCGGGGCGGTGATATCAGAAGAAAAAAAAAAATTAGCGCATCGGCTGACCTCTGCACATTTGATCCATTGTTTTTTTCTCCTAATAATTATGCTCATATCGTTTTTCAGGGAAGGGCAAAGTATCCGTCTTCTAAAAAATATAGATAATATCTGTATTGCGACGGACGCTCGGCGTTTCCAATACCACTTGCTTGTAGCCTGTTTTAAATTGAAAAAAAAAAAAAAAAAGAAAAGAAAATCAATCGTTTTAAACGATTACATTTCTAATCACCTACACTACAAAATTTACCGGCTTTACTACTGTGGACAACACACTAATTACCAACAACGGTAATGCGTTCATGAGTTTTAAATAAAACGGAAACTGATTATAAAAAAAAAGTTTAAAAAATAGGGCTTTTTGGGGGGGGGGAGAGTGGCAGGGTAATAAATCAATCACATCTACACCCCGTAAATACGACACTGGTACACAAAAATTTAATTCTAGCGTACCGTTGATTAAAAACGTAATATCGTAGTAGTATTAATAGAGCGCGCGAGTGCGCGACACCGGAAACACTCAAGCGAAATTCGATTTCTTTGTGGAGTATTTTCGCCTTTTAACGAACGCTATCAGCTGCTGCATCAGGATAAATAAATCCTCCTAGTAATTTCATTTTTAAATATTATATACGTATTATTAAGCACGTCGTTAACCGCGCTGCACTTTTCGGCAATAATCGTTAGCCGCGAGAATGTACAATAAACCCCCCACGACCTCGCCGCCGTAAAGGTATTAGAATTTTACGTACCGGCAAGATTGCCTTATAATTATAAAGCTAGGGAATACTATTTAAACATCCGTTAATACACTGTAAACGGTATTGTTTTGTACGTTTTCGACCGAGTCGGTGCATTATTGCATTATTAGTGGGATTATTTTTTTTATTATTATTGATTTTCGTTGTAGTTTTCCTAATAATTGGGAACAAAACATAGAAAAAACTTTTGTAGGGTCATTTATTTAGAAAAAAAAAAAAAAAAAACCTTTAAACAGCACTATTTGTAACACATATATTTAGTCAACATCGACAAAAACGTATTATTTTTAATAATGAGTTGAAGATAATGTATTTATAGAAAAAAAAAAATAACGTGTACGGATTAATTCGTATTGTTGTTTGATATAAATCGAATAGCAATTCCTTTACATTTCCTTTTTTTTTTTTTTTTTTAGATATTTAAGGGGGCCATCGCTGTCATGCCCCCTCTTTAATCCGCACCTGTATGGGCTGTATGATTGCAATACGCTATGACTTGTATTAAACGGTTACCGTATATTAATTTCTATTTTGTTAAAAACTTTGTAATTTATAACGATTAACAATACATTAGACATTAGTAATAAAAAAACTATAGGTAATGTTTAAACGACAAGTGCATGTATATTTACTGCGAACGTACACGGAGAAAGTAAATTCTTCAAATATAATATTCCGTCTATCATTATTATTATGCATTGTAAAAAAAAAAAAAAAAAAAAAACATAGAATAATAATTATTATATTTTGTCGGAGGTGCGTGTGTGGTTTTCTAGAGGTATTATAGAGATATTATGAAAATCACGAATAAAACACGTGAAATATTATAAACCATAGGAAATTAAATTTGTCAAAAGATGAGTTTAAAGTTCTTAATATGTTTGTTAAGTATTATTTTACCCAACTGGGGTAAAGTTATTAACATCTTAAGAAAAAAGTAGGATTCCATAACATTTTATCATTAACTCAACTACGATTGATATCATTGTGATCTGTACAAACATGGACATAATTTATTATTATTATTTTGTATGGCATAAGTATTAAGTAAAAGGTTTCATGGTAAAAAAAAAAAAAAAAACTATTATTAATTAAATTTATTGTAGCCGATTGGGTGACAATCTTAGTTTAAAGTTTTATGTCCAGGCTTCTTAACCATTCGATAGAGTCGGTTAAGACTTTGTTTATACCCATCGTGTCTGTTGGGAACCTTCGGTTAAAGTGCTTCATCCAGGCCCCTTACAGGCCGCTCTTGTGGGTCGTCTGCAAATGACTACCCTTAAAAAAAAAAAATGAATAAATAAAAAATGGCAGCCTTGATCATGCTGAAATTCAATTTACACTATGAGCACTATTGTGACTAGAGCACGTATTTAAAACACGCTCTATGAGTGTATTTTATTTAGCGCTTTAGACAAATACGAATTAATATGCATTTTCAGTACTACGTTATAAAAAAAAAAAAAAAAAAAATGGTCATCAAAAATAATGTTTTACATTAAACTACGTAACTACAATATGACCGTTGCCACCGTTAAATTTGTCTGTTACATAATTAAAGCCTAAATACATAGTAAAAATAAAACGCCGGAGACGTACTTCGGGTAAATTTATTCGTTCGTGTCCGTACGCAAACGCTACGATAAATCATTGCACGCGAAAAACGATTCTGAGCGAATCGCGTTCTAATAAATTCCAATTGAAAATCGTATTTATTTGTAATTACAAATTAAATTACAATTGTTCAGGTTTTTAACGAATTTTCACAAATATTCGAACTTAGACCGTACAGTTACTTATTGTACTTATTGTATAATAATAATCTGCACGGTAAAAATACATTTAAAATCCGATTAGTTTTACTGAAATCATTTTTTTGTAATATTATTTAACAATTCACAACTACCAGCGATGGGGGGGGAAAAAACACATTACAGTAATCAAATGTGTACAGATACGTAACGTGTCTACCTATATGTTTTTTATAATAATTAAATTAGAGAATATTGTCATCAATTTGTTTAGATATAATATAACTAATACCAATATTAATATATGGTATTTTAGTATTTTCCGGTTACAACTTACTATTTTTCATCGAATAATTTAATTATTTTTATCAGTAAGGAGGTGCTAATGATTTTGTGGACTTAAAATATAATTACTACAGTGATTATTTAAATTTGATAAAAAAACAAAAAAAAAAAGTCTATCCAAATATAATGTTGAATATTTTTGTCTCCTCCACCTACCTTTATAGATTTTTCATAATACGGGTGTCGGTGAACAATGAATAAATATTCTAAAACTTTTACATCGATATAAAATAAAATATTGTTTGAACGTAATAATTAATTTAATTTACATAAATTGTTTGACGTAAACAATAGAATAAAATGTTACAATACCATATATTCATTATCAAAATCAAATACCGATATATTTACATTATTTGTTTGCATCATAAATATCATATTAATATTTTGTCTGCCATGAAAAAAAATTACACATCGTCTTAATCCCTTGCAAATATGCGTATGTCGGCATAAATATGTTACGCGAAATTCAGCCGTTTTTCCTGGTCAATTTATCATATGTCTATGCGTTTTTATGGATCCCGATACCGGAATAAAAGCCGTCTTGCCATCGGTCAACACGTTTCAAACGTGAAATTCGTCTTTTTTTTTTTTGGCCGTCGATCATTCTATTTCGGAACGATGTTTATCCGATTCATTAGGTTTAACTATCAGACTTGCAGTTGTTTTAACGGTTCAAATAATCTTTTCAAAATGTAGTCTCGTCGGATATACGCAATACAACAAACCTCTAGAGGCTTTGAAAGCAGTTTTCCGCGTGGTATTGTTTTCGTTTTGTCGGTTTACATCGCCCACTTTGTTTTCCGGAGACCGGAAAATTCCGAGTAGTAACAAACGCATTCGCGATAATAATAATTATATCTTTGTTTCGATTATTGATCACTGTATCCGTAAATTTCTGCCATACAATTGGTTTCTATACAATAACATTAACAATAATAATATTCAATTATTTTAACAACTACTTGCACATTTGTCGGGATCGGGACGCTTTTCCCGACATCGTGGTGGAAAAAAAAAAAAAAAAAATTAGATTATGACAATCTAAAACGAAAACCTAACCTACCGGTCGGTATATTGTATGCTTGATAATTTAAAATAATAATAGTAATACTATGATATTATAATTTACTATTATTGATATTATGTAGTAAGGCGTTAACGAAAAAACGAAGAAATAGATCATTTTATCATAGACGATAAAACGCCGGGGAGGGGGGAGGGGCACTATTATTTTGTATTATTCCGTATTTTTTTTTTTTTTATTAAAATGATAAAATACACCAAAAATCTAAATAACTAGTTCGAATCGCATAGTGCAGCTGTTCCCAAACTTATTCGTCGTCTCACTGCGCCCTTTTGGAAATGTGGTTGTCTCATAGTGCCCTTGATAAAAGAGAAGTTTTCTCTTTTTTTTTTTTTTTTTTAAATAAAAATATAAAAACAAATTTGTATGGATAATTTGTAAATATTCCAGTGTACAATTTTACAAACAATCGCAGAAATCCGACCGGTGCGCCGACACGTGTCGTGCAGCACGAATATTTTATAGCCATGGGTATTAGGGATTTTTTAATTTTTTTTATAGATACACAATAATATATAGGACATAGGTGAATATATCTGTAATTATTTTAAGAAATTAATTTCATTATTGTTATAAGTATATTACTATTATATTTTGGGCATGCTAATAAAAAAAAAAAAAAAAAATGTCACTCAGTGCCCGATATGCAAGTATTTTGAATAGCTTATTGTATCGATGATGTCGTTTGTAATTCCTTAGTCTTAGTGGGTTAACGTTTGTGTTCGATTCCGACGATCACGTCGGATAAATTGTTCGCTCTTTTTTTTTTTTTTTTTGATCACCCGACGTGATGGGTTTTCCATTTTCCCCTATGTTTTATCTAAACTAGTCATGGTTTATCACCGACTAGGATTTAGGTTTATTAGGTTTATATGCAGGACAATGAATTCCTAGGAACAGCATCGGGTATGGTAAATGAGGTTCAATGTTGGGTCTCATGGGAAAATAAAGTGACATGTCGAGAAACCCTAGGCGCTCAACGTGATCAAATGTATGTAACACCTACCTAGATTGTAACCGAAATTGAATCGCTTATTTTTTAAATCCTTCAGTCAAACTTTTCATTTTTTTGAGTTAATCAATTACAACCGTCTCACGGCTCTATAACTATTCCGTATAACTTCCAACAACCGTGCATCAATCTCCCAACTATAATTAAACGGAAAATAGTCGATTTAGTCATTTAGGCCTTTGAAGGGGGAGGGGAGGCGTTTCTGAAGTAATAAGCGATTCAATTGTTATAATAATTTCGTACACGACGGCGATGACAATAAAATAATATTTACCGCACAATATTTTTTATAGCTGATGAACCGTAAAACGATCGCTAAATGTATATATTCACGTGTTTGCGAAATGTATTCGGAACAACTGCCGCTACGACCCGTGACGGCGATATTTCCCAGTTTAAATGTTACCACGTGGTATGCACATAGAAATTTTATACAATATATGTATAAATGTGTATAGGTAACACAATACGTTATAACAATTCGTCGTTGATTGCGCGTGTGCGAGACGATGAAATAAACGGATTTCGACCGTCATTATGATATTCATGCAAACCCGATACCCGCGAACAAAATTAAATTAAATACGCGCACCGTTTTTCACAAAGAACATGAATTATAGTACGATATTATATTACCGGTAAAATGGGATCGCGAAATACCCGCCAGTGGCGCGTCGACAACGACTTTCGAGGGGCCTCGTCCAGCGACAATTTGAGGAGTTTTAACTCCTAAGCCTTATATGACTTAAGGAAAACGCATCACTTGCCGTCGACACGCTATTGCATGATTGACGGTTGTTAGGCAGCATTTACAACCACCGTCTGAACTCCCGGTACCAGTTTTTCCAATATTCGTATTGTATTTCAGGTTTATTTCCCGAAGACACGCGCCAATCAAATCCTTGATAATAATAGCTTTTTCGGAGTTTATTAAATTAAAGTAATTTTTTTAATTTCAATTTCTTGTAGTTTTGTTAATTTTAAGGAATATTCGAAAATTGCACTCGGGCAGCTGTTCGGTTGTGGACACCTGTTGCGCGACAGACGGCATCTACACGCATCGCTCGAGGAGTTCCTGGTTCCATATTTTCGATATTCGGGTAGTAAATCAGGTTTATTGGTAACTGAGAACTGCTGTGTTAGAACTTGGCAGTGTTCGAACACTCAAACAAAACAATAGCGAAATTATTGCTATCAAATACACCCATTTTCAATCACGACTAAAAAATAAATAAAAATAAAAATTCTTAACAGAGCTCGCAGTTTTGTTAAATTTAAATTGAAAATTGTATTACTAACTTAACGGTTTTAACTACAAAATAATCCCTACAAGTTTTCGTGATTTCCGTCAAAATAATATCTTTAACAGCTTATAAAAAATTTGAAAAAAAATATACCGCGGTAAAAAAAAATGGTAATTTAAGTATTCAGTGAAAATGTCCGTTCTAGACTGCGCTCAAAAAAAAAAAAAAAAAAAATGTACTAAATAATAAAATACGTATTATCGACCGCACGTTCTGTTCTCAGCGTACCTGAACGACGGCAAGTACAACGTGTTTATGGTAGACTGGAGCAGGCTGTCGGCGATCCCGTGTTACGCGGCGGCCGTGCACAATATGAAACCCGTGGCCAGATGCATGGGCTCCATGCTGACGCGTCTCCGGACGGCCGGCCTCAACGTGGACGAGCTGACGTGCGTCGGCCACAGCCTGGGCGCGCACCTGTGCGGCATGATGGCCACTTACCTGCCGTTCAGGATGCACCGGATCATCGGTACGTTGATCATGACGTGCATACGTAATTTCGTTACGATAAAACGTGTCAGCGTTACAAATACCGTTTTCGATCGAACACCAAGCGCTCAAAAAAAAAAAAAAAACATAAATATTTGTCATAACCATTGATGTAGTTTTGATTGTAACGTGTCATCAGGCGTGGATCCGGCCAAGCCGTTGATCCGGAACCGGGCTTCCGGCCGGTTGGACCCAGGGGACGCGGACGTCGTGCAGGTCATTCACGCGACGGCCAAGTACGGGGACCTAAAGAGAATGGGACACGTGGATTTCTGTCTCAACGGAGGGCACGTCCAGCCGTTCTGTACGAACGCCTCCAGTGAGTATGACAATATTAGACGTGGTTTGGCGATGCAACGTTCAGTAAAACAGTGGCGTACCGTTATGCCACGTTAACGCGTGCCGTTGTACGCGACATGGTTGGTTACTCGCCAAAACGGTTTGTGTACGGTATATTGTATTTTGCTTATTTTTTTCGGTGATAATAATCTTTATCGGTGAATACAGTCAGAAGACAGTAAACGCAGTTATTAATTGTTTGCTGATTCCGGCGACCCGGTAGCCGAAATGCGTGCATTGTTCAACTGTCAGACGATTTCAGTGAACAATATCGCACAAAACAATTTGTTCGCTAAACTAGTTACCGGTTTACTCAAAATCGGCCCGCCCATTATTACAAATATAAATAGGTATTATTTTATATAAAAAAAAAAAAAATGATCTCTTGACGTCATCGTCGTGCACGTCAAATTGGCGCCCCAAAACTGTGTTTGTTTGTCAATTGCATATTTGTTCGGAGCCGATAATCAGACAAAGTCGGAGGGTCAACTTTACGTACGTCACGAACATCATAAGGAAAAATGTCCCTTTTCGGGGGTAAACATATACAGTTTTTTTTTTTTTTTTTAAATGGGATATACAATCTGTACCCTGGAGTACAATGGGAATATGTGCTAATTTACAGTGACATTGAACTAACTCGTTAGAAGAAACCACCCAGTAGTGACACATCCTGTTGAATTTTTTTTATTTATTATTTAATTGTTTAAGAGATCTCTGCACCGTTTCCTTTTTAAATGCCGTGATGAATCACCAGGAATTTCGTTGGATGATAATTCATAAACTAATATATTTGTGTGAGCTTTAAGACGATCATAAAAACACATATCGATGCATTTTGCTTCGTCTTAAGCGGTTTTTTGACGGGAATCAGTGTGAAGGGTGTGATTAGATTTGTGTTGCGGAGAATTAGTATTTTTTCTTAAAGTTATATTTTGAAACGTCTGTATTGTTTAAGATTTGAGATTTTGGCATTACCCTATAATTGAATACCATAAGTCCATATTAGGGATCTGTACATAAGTAGTTTAATGTTTAAGTTGGTGAATTTAGATGCACTCTTTTGATCTAATATGGAGTGCTCAGGTTAGACGGTGGTCGAGTGTTGGTCTGAGATATTTAACCATACGAGATGAAGGAATTTGGATATCACAGAGAGTTAATAAAACAGTAGTTTTTATACATATACATATATTATATAAAACTACTGTTTTTTTTTATTATTTATATATTATTCGAAGAACAAGTTGAAATGTAATATTTCTGCACTCCTGCGGCAGTATAGCTAACCGTGTAGAATGCGTAATATTTTATTAGGAAACTTCACAAAAAAAAGTTCTACACATTTCTGTATTCATTCGTCCTGAGCGACGTTTTGCAGAGTACGGTCGAAAGAGTTTGGACGTTTGTCGCTTGAATAAAACTTTTGTTTTTAAATATGCCCCCAATGAGAGATAAAAAAATCGTTTTTTCCCGATTATGAACCACGAGATCAATATTACCTGTATACGAACAAGTAACCGTGAACGCTTTTCACATATTTATATCCAAAATAAAGCGAGCATCTCCTGTGGTATATTTGATACCTCTGTCGTTTATTCTCTGTAAGCCCGACACGAAAAGTCGTTACCAGATAGCCGTTGAAGATTACTCGGTACATTTAAAATGTGGCATTTGACGGTAATCTCGTTCATATCGCCGTTGTCGTCGACCGTAATCGTCTCACTCGATACTTTAATATCCTTTCGCGTAAAAATATAAAGACTAGACGCGTACGTTTTATTATTTTGGCAAAAAGATTGCGTTTATATCAGAGGGTGGCTATAGCGATTTCAATACGAAGCAAGAAAAATGGCAAACTGCATTATGTGCAGTTAAAATAAAAAAAAATAAAGGTTTTTAATTTTACTTGATTTTAAATTTTAAGGTTCAATTGACCTTACGCATTAAATATTTCTGGGACCAGCACAAATAGATTTTGTTTGCATGAGACACGTGACGGAGCCACGTATAATTGACCATGCAAAAAAACATTGGTTAGGCCTGGTTAAGGTTAGGTTAGGTAACGTTTAATTTATGGCCATGTGCCTTATTTATGGTCACTGAAAAGCATAATTTTACGGGAAGTTGGAGCTGTCTAAACTGGATTGGTAGATTGGGTGGAATCATTGGTATTCTAAGGATCAAGACCGTTTTCCCAGCTTCACAGCCAGTAATAATTGTATAGTTTTTCAAAGATTTTATTTCTTGTAGAGGGCATCGAACCTTTGATCATGTGGAGCAACATTTTTACGTAAAAACACTCACTGTTATTCGGATGAACTATACATATCCTGCCAAGGGCATACATTTCTTTTACTCCGGGATAACCTTTGATAGTGGTTACTTGTTTTCTTTAGAGTATTTTTTTTTGGATTGTCCGGTCTACATATGTATCGACCAGACTGAAATTGCATCACTTAATTTCGAGAGTCTAAACTAAATGCAGTTTGATCACTACTTTTTTCTATATATTTTATGGAGGAGGATTACCGATTTAACGTATCGCTTTGGTTGACATGGTAACCAAACTCACCGTTTTATTTTGTAATTTTTACTATTTGGTTCCTATGGTAAACCAACAATAGTTTTCGTTTTGTCTTGAAATTTTTATTATTTTTTTTATACAAACTAAAATTCCGACTTTTCCAATAATTCTCTTTCATATAAATCATGTTTTGACAATTACGAACACAATAACAACAACAAACAAATCAGCTAAATCGGTCGAGCCGTTCTCAAGTGATAATCTAACATACATGCGGAAATTGATTTTTATATACAGATTATATTATATCTATAAAACAGTGGTGATTTTAAAAAATATACTTACTCGCTTTTGTGGATCGTCAATATATATATATATATAAAAAACTCGTATTTCACCGTTGACGCGATATTATTTTAATATTATTGTCATTGGGGCGAAATCAATAAATTTACTTAAACGAATTCCCCTATCGGATGGTCACTTGTTGCGCGCACAAATTGCGAATTCCATTAATTACGTTTTCGGTATCGCCATGGTAATTATAATAATTTTTATTATTTATTTCGCGTACAGCATGCCACTTGCTGGTACACTCGCAGTATAATTATTTTTGATTTTTTAGCTCGCTAGTATTTAAGATTCCGAGCGTAGCGAATAATGTATTAGTCTAATGCGGCTAATACATCGTAATGACGACGTGCTCTTTCCCCTCTCCATCTTTTAACAACCATTTTTCGACGGAAATGTTACTGCTATAAGAAAAAAAAAAAAAAAAAAAAATGGGTGACACATTTCTTATATCATAAACAGTGTCGGCGCCTGGTGTGGGCCAGGGCGGGTGTCCATAGACCTGCGTACAAATGCGGAAATCACAGTTTTATTGTTTTCGATTTAATTTCAAATTAAGCATAAATCGTTATTTTGATTTTCTCTAAAATGACGAGAATTATTTTGTTAACATGTAATTTATCGTGACCATCCGATAGGCGATAGACAAGACGATTCTTGTAACGCCACTGGGCCTCCTTGTAAATCAGCGGCACCAGCTTGGCCCGGCCGGATAAAAAATCCCGGCGCCACCACTGACCGTGGTAAAACACAATGTTGACAACGTGCGTTTTTTAAAATTTTTTTTTGTTTTTATCGCAGATACCGAGCTGTGCAGTCACGCGCGGAGCGTGTGTTACCTGGCCGAGAGTTTGAATCCGGACACGGCCCGCAAGGCCGTGCCGTGCGCCAGGCGATGTTTGCAGGGCGGCGACGGGAGTGCCGGACGACCGGTCGTCAACTCGTACGGACAGACGCCGTACGTCATTCTGGGCCAACACACGCCCGATGAGTAAGTCATGTCGTGAACACGCCGCCATCCATAAATGTCGTCGCATTGTAATCGTTCGATAAGAATAAATAGAAACGCTAACCTGTCGTGCGGGGTTGCCCCCCCTCCCCCGCCGCACCAAACCAGCCCACGGACGCTACCCCGAACGGTTTCTCTCGCATTTAACATCCGTGGCCGGCGTCGCGCGTTTTCTCGTCGGAAAAACGTATCGGTTCAAGACACTGGATGTTCGTGAAGCGTACCCGGCACTTGTCTCGGTACATACGGCACTGTTACCGACGTTCTCATTCTTCGAGTATAGCCTTGGCGTAGGTGTACTCGAGAGCCGAAAGAGACCGTTGACACGTGACCAAATCGACCACGGACCACGGGCCCGCGAACCCCCGCGTTATACGAGGCCTCAGTTAATTGCGCACGCTCTTCAGCGTGCAGTGGACCATGTAAAAGAGTGTGCCGCGAATCCTCGGGGAAGGAATATCCCGAATCCCCGAATCGGTACAAGTATGCCTCGAAGGCACCATGACCGGTGAGAAACTGCGCGGCAAAGTGGGTCGGCGAAAACCATTTTTGTGGCGAGCGCCCACCGGACATTGGGTAAAAATTGATAAGTTACTCGGCCGGTGACTGTCGACCATCCTCAAAACGTTTAAACCATTCGAAAGTCACGGAACGATTTAATGAGTCATCCCAAATTAATAACAGTTTTAGTCATTGCGTACGTTTCCGTTGCATTTTTACCAAGTTTTCAAGCAAAACTTGATGCACACGAGTTATTCGTTAATTTCGGACATGTCGAAAACAAACTGACTGGATTTAACCACGTGTAATATTAAACTGAGATAAGATAACGACTTTGGGTTTTTTTTAAATATTCGCTAATACGTGGGAAATACATATATTTATGGTTTAAAACGTTATCACGTATAGATTAGCCGTAAAAAAACATTTGTCCTGGTACTTTTAGAACAGACCTCGTATAAGGATTATCGGCAGTAATTTACATACGGTATCTTCAATTTTGAGTTTTACGCTAAGAAAAAACCGCGTATTGTATTTAATATAAAAATGCATGTACGCAGAATATTATTTGTCATTGTCGATCCCAAAGAATAAAATAGAAAAATGTTTTTGTTTTTGATATTTGAGAGAGAATATTAAGTGCATTCTTGAATGGAGGTTTCGATACCGTATAAATATGCGAATACAATTGTAACAAGTCGTCCAACATAATTGTTATGTTAATTACAATAAAAATTATTATATTTCGTTAAAATAGCAATTTGTATTCAATATTTAGTTTCGATTAGGTATAACTGGTATTTGTTTTAATTCCCGTTGGTTTAAGCGTAGCTATCAGTCGATATTTTCGCTACGGGATTTCGAGTTATCCGAAAATGATTTACTACTTATCGGGAGAATCGTCCGTCAATTATTCCAATTCGTAAACGCGAGGCTTGTGGTTAAGTGGCTCCGGACACCATCGAAATATTGTTTTTCTTTGAGAGCCGCAAAGGGAATTTTAACTATTAATGACGGCCGTTAACTTACCCGAAAAATCCTAGAGTGATCGTTATACGGAAGTCAAACCGTGATTTCGGTTATGTGAGTCACGTCGCGAGCACGTTTTCGTCCATAACGTCGTCACATTGTAATTATTCTATCGAAATAAGTAATTCGCCAACGGTCGCTCTGTTTGTTGTTGCTCCGAGGGCTTCTGACGGAGAGTTGAAAGCGTGTGCGGAATCGGACGGAATTGAATCCGCGGTTTCTTTGATCGTCAAAAACACGAATTAAATTAAACTGTACTTAGAACTGTAATTAACCAAATTATCGTAAAGCCATTGTAAATATATACAGACGCCGCGGAACGAAATCGATCGTGTCGTTTAATAATATTAGAAACTTAAATCGGTGTTTCAAATCATTGTTGTGATTATCACGCCCGCAAATTTGAATACACCTGTTAGTTTGTTTGTTTGTACGTATAGTTGTCTAATAATTGTATACATTTCGTTATAGATATTGAATGTAGAAGATAAGCTATTCGTTTTGCATAGGTTGTGTTTATGTTTTTCTTTTTTTTTTTTTTTTAATGCCGTGCTTCGAAAGATATGAATTAGAAATTTTTTTTTTTTTAAATTCCCAATTAATTTCCCGAACAATTGTTTTTAATTTTATTTTCCATAGCAATTTTCTGATGAGCAAGAACGCTTGGAGTTTTTTTTTATGCTGTACCTTAAACGATGCGGCACTTATTTCGTAAAACGTTACTATATTGCCGACGGGTTTTCTAAATAATAAAAAAAACTAACGACAAATGCTATCGGTTTTGTGTTTGTGTTAATTTCGATGATTACGAAAATTACAAAAAAAAAAAAAAACAAGTAATATTTTTTTTTTTAGTTTATCGCATGGTTTCAGTGACGAATATTTGACGAAAAATTCGGAATTATCTTCTAATTTTCGAGAATATATTTTCCGATGAAAAACTCGTCTGATCCATTTCGATCACTTTCTTAGTTAATTTTTCTAACATTGGATTTTCGACCGCCGGTCCCCTATCGAATGTTAACTGCGCGTTTACACTGCGGCGCGGCGGTGTCTGTGGTGGGGAGCAGTGTTTTTTTTTTTTTTTTTTTGTATTATTTTTACATAAAAACTCTACGCCGATTATTCAATGGATACATTTTTTTTTACGACATTTTCCCCGTTGTTGCACAGGGTCAGGGGCGTGTACTGTGTGACCAATTCGGACGCGCCGTACTGTTCGAAAACCAGCACCAGGGGTAGTCCGTACTGTTGTCCTACGGCCGTTACCGACGCGACGAACGTAGGAAATACGCTGGACGACCAGCTCGGAGGCGACAGCACGATCGATCATCCGAGTGGGATCGGAGACTACAGCTGAATATATCGTCAGAACCGATCGAAGAACGGAAATGAAAAGAAAAGAGACGAAAGAAAGAAAAAAAAACTACGAAGTTCGTAACGTCTTAATTTTATTGTCTTTACACGAAATGTACAAAATAGGTATTAGTGTAATAATAATAATAATAATAATAATAATAATAATATATAGTATATAAATTTATTTTTGAAATATATATAAATAAGTATACGCGTCTTACATTTAATGTAATATAATAATATTTTAATATACAACATTACATAGTTATGACATTGTATTTTTAATATTTGTTTATCGAACAAAATTCTATACAAAAAAACGCGATTCGCATGCATTAGAAAATACGATATGGTATTATTATTATTTTTTTTTTTTTTTTTTTTTTTTTTATCAGTATATCGTGTAAAACGATATATCTCCATGCCGGTCGTAGAGCCGGTTATACGGTGTGTAGGGCGGGGAATTTTTGTTTTTTTTCGAAAAACCGTTTAAAAAAATATAATTGAAACGCAATAACCGTCGTATATAAATTGTTATACTAAAAAATATATTGTAATTTTTAAATCGTACACTATTATAATATGCGCACACATTATATATATTTAAAATTAAAAATAAATATAAAATTAACGTTAGAAAACGAAATTTTATTAGTATACTCTCTTTCTTACGTACTAAACAAATCAAATAGATTGGAGGAAAAAAAAAAAATTAGCGACATATCAAAAAAAAAAACAAGCCGTGAAATGTTTTTGGAATACGAAAAAAAGAACGACAAAACGGTTCAACGTTTTATTTTTATAATAACACAATTCGCACGTAAGTATACAATATACGGGAACATAAAAATAAATAGTTTTACAAAAATAAAGTCGAAATCGATTCGTTTAGCCGGTGACACTGCAGCGACAGCACTTAACGTATCGAAATTGAAACATTTCTATTAAAAAAATAGGATTTGTTTTCGCGGATTGTGTTTAAATATTCGGGCGATATTTTCCACGTTCTAAACACAACCATAGTGTACATTAATAACGTCGAAAAAAAAAATACATTTTTTTTTTTAAAATTAAAAATGGAAGGTGGATGGGAACTACGGTTAAGCGGTACCGGAAAACGATTGGCCACGAATTATTAATTTTTTTTTTTTTTTTCGCTTAAAACCTATTTAATAACGACGATAAATATTTTATAATACAAAACCTCCGGACGAATACCCAATAACCATAGATAACACAAAATGGATTGGCCGTATCCGAGCGCCCCTTAATATTCCGTCTCTGCTCGGCAAAAATGTATAGCCAACACTCCTTGAACGATTAAATTGTTCTTCCGCGATACAGCGTAAATAAATAGCATTTGATAAATGAAAATAAAACGAGCGGGTTTGTCGTTCGACAACTCGATTAACAGTAAAATAAGAGACAAAGGGTTGAATATACGTAATGCTATATATATATATATATATATATATATATATAAAAAAATCAATCAATTTCTTGCCGAGTAGAATAGAAGCTGATAATAATATTATTTATAACAATATATTTATCTCGGTCGTCCGGGAACGTTACCCGCCACGTAAACTGGTAAACCCATGTCCAATCCATTATGATGTATTATTATCTATGTTAATAGTAAAAAAAAAAATATATATATATTTATAACAATACGTTGATTATTTCGGTCTTAATACGTTAGTATTAAGATTTCCGTTATCAGAAAAAGACAATTTTTTTTTATCCACGCGGTTCAGAATTATTATGGTCGCGTTGTTGTTTCAGCAAGTTGTATCTTGTTGTTTGCGAAACCGTATGAAATTATAATATTACGTTATTATTAACCATAATATTATGGTAATTATTATTATTATTATTATAATACGTTGCCAGTTTCGCATAGCTACTAATTACATCGTTCAAAATCTATGTAAATGAGTGCGACTCGTGCGGTTATCCGCGTCCTACATTATACAGGAAGAATCGGTTAATATTGTTACAGCAGCAAACCTATACGTTTTCTATCGATTTTCTCACCGAAAAACTCTATCGAAAATCATGTCATACTATCAAAAAAAAAAACCGATATTTCAGAAACAAAAATATTATATATATATTAGATTTGGGGTCTGCAAGTGGAAAATTTATCAATTGATAAAAGCCCCCGGGATGTAATTATTATTTATTACTTTAAAGATATTAAAATTCTACAATATAATATATACGAGTATATTTCAAAATAAGTTTAGTCTATAAAAAAATGTTGATTATTTGTTTGCAAATAATAATAATAATAATAATATATATTTTATTCGCTGAAAATCTATACCGATATTGGACATAATATAATGGTTTGTTTTATCTATAACTATAGAGTTCGGGTTTTGTGGCTCTGTGAAACATAAAAAAATCACTGAAAATCCAAAAACAGAAAACACTAATAATAATCAATCAAAAATAAAAATACGTAATTTCTTATCCGGTTCGCTAAATTCTTCTTCTTGCCCTCCGGTGGACTTTCACCGGATCTGTTCCATTGCTCCATTTGTCAATCCATGATATATTTTATTGCTATTCCCCGTGTGCATTCGAATAAATCATTTTTCGCTCTATTCTCTCAATACTGTGTGGGACGACCCCTAAGCCTTTTCCCATTTCACTCCCCTATCAGTGTTGTTATCAAAATCCTATTGTTTGTTTCCCAAACATGACCCGCCTACTCGAGTCATTTGCTCATAGGGTAAGCATTTACCTTATACTGGGCTTTTCAAACATTCATAGCTCTATAGACGTTCTCCTTATGTGCATTTTTTTTCTCCAAATCCGTCCAAGTGCTCTCTTTTAAAAACAAGACATTTTCTCGTCAACTTTGTTTGTAGTAGAGCATATTTTACACGCTTTTATCCAATAATAATTAAACATTACGGGATGTAAAACCGGCAATTGATATAAAAATATTTTTTTTTTTAAATATGTAAACACGCAACACATTTTATGCAATAAAATATTAACGTTTAAAAATAAGTATTTTAAAAGTTTTTTTTTTTTTAAAAAAATTCCATGTATTAATCCTACGTAATAATTGATATAAATTTATAGACCCCAAAAAAAAAAAAAAGAAATCAAATACCTACAACATCCGAACTCCGAAGTTAATACAATAGAGTGAAGCATATACGATGAGGGGAAAAATATATTATTTTTGCTTTACCGCGAAATTAATAAATCTCTATGGGACACCATAACCTGCATATTATTTTTTTTATCGTATTAGATAATATATAATAATAATGTACTCTGGATACAGATAATTCGATTCTCGTGTACAATGACACACCGCGCCTGAGTCACTATAATACAGGTTTTTTTTTTTTTAAATATATATTAAATTATTGAATATAATATATAATATGTATAAATATTATTTACAAGTTAAAACAAAATGATCGAATATATTTCATATAGGTTATCGTGTTCCATACGGTTCTCATCGTGTAGATGAGGACATTATTTTTTTTCCAATTATTGATCGGGCTACCCTCAGAATATTTGTTTAAAACTATAAAAAAAATAAAATAATAATAATAATAATTTGTGTGTAGTATCATATACATTGGTCAACTTTAGGGCGTGCCTCAAAGAGGTTAAAGTTCCAAAAAATATGTTTACCCTTTGCCTGTCGTAATATTTTAGGCCGTAATTGCAACAATCGAAAGAGCATCGTTTTTTCAACTTAAAGGGTCGACCAACTATTGCGAAACTAATTTTTTTTTTTTTTTTATAGTAGGGCAGCCCGATTAAATGAAATGAAACAATAAAAAAAAAAAAAAAAAAAAAAAGGACCACCCTAAATATATACACATATAATTGAGTAATAATTTCGACGGGTATGTATAAAAAAAAGAAGAAAAAAGAAAGGAGTGAATTACGTTATGCAATAAAAAAAAAAAAAAACCCGCACACACTTATCATGAAAACGGTCTGGACCGCCGGCGCAACACGTTCCTCAGCTTGTTCAAATTGTCCAACGTGGTCTGGTCGTCCGGCGATATTCTCAGGGCGTTCTGGTAGCTGGACAGCGCCTCGCGGTGTTTGCCGTTCAGGTGGAGCATCGCTCCCAAGTTGCTGTGGCTGCTCGCGTCCTGCCAACACCACAGATAATTAATATAAAACTTCTACGAGTTTCACGAAAACGATATGATTTTTATAGAGTTGGTCGAGGTTTCTCGACTAGACTCGACAAATTTCATTTCGGGGGTACCGGTAAGCTCGAGGTATTCGTCTTTACTCGTGTACTCGAAAAAAAAAAAAAAAAAATGACAACTCAGTTATTGCAATGCTTAGAGTACGATAACGACATTTACGTTTACTGTTTTAGTCTCCCCATTTCCTTTGCGCGACTTCAAAAACCTCGCCTCGCAACCGTTATCGTATATGGCCATCATTTGATAATAAATAATTTTATATCATCATTAGTAGTCCAAGACTGTGATAGCGAACAAAAAAAAAAAAAAAAAACGATTCAAGGACTGATTATATGGTCTTTTTTTAATTCCCTTGAAATTACTCGACTATTGAACTATCGACTCCACTCGATTTCAAAAAAACCAATACTCGCCCAACTCTACAATTTTCAAAACTTTTCGATAGACCTGCTAACGGAGACCGGTATTCTGTAGACGGACGTGACCGTAGATAATAAAACTACGGATGGCACACGCCAACTCAATATCATCGACGTCACCCGTACTTTTTATATATCAGTTCAGGATCGCGAAAATATGGCGATGTCCCATCTGGATTTTTATTATCCACGGGAACAACATTTTTCGGCCAACGAAATTTTCGTAATTTCAAAATTAAGTTAGTAACGTCTTGAAGAAATATATATATATATATTATTATTATTATTATTTTTTTTTTTTTCATAAATATTGGTACTGACGCGAAATGCCAAACAATTTTTTATCTATATTTTTTTTTTGTTAGCCGTTACAACGGTTCTAAAAATGTCATTTAAATTACATCTATTAAAATATATCGTTATGGCGGAGAGTTAAAAAATTAAATATTATTATTACTGGTGGCTTAAATTCGCAGAGTAATAAATTAATGGAACGCTTAAATTAAACATTACACGTTCGTGTGCATATAATAACACCGAATGCATAATACAATAATAATTATGAATGCTCAAACAACTGGCGTAGACGCTATTGTTTAATCACGGGAACCATTAATCGGTGTTATCATTTTTCAAATATAAAAAAAAAAATATATTAAAGAATCACTATTATGTGCCTACAATGGAGCGCCAAGTAAAACACAATTACCGTCACTATTATATTTACTCTGTTTGTATTAAAGAATGGAACTTTATTTTGCGAGCGAACGAAAATCGAAAAAAAAAAAAAAAAAAATGTTTTCACGCGTTAATTTTGAAATAATGGTTATATTACGTCGGACGTCCCCGGAGATTGTGTAGATTACTGTAATCGCAATGGTAAATATATGATTTAAACACCCGTACAAATGTCGTAGTATGCGTATTCTATAATAGCATTATAAATAGTGTACAAAAATGTTTCTTCTTACAATAGGATTTGTTTTTGAGCAGGTGGTTTTATACGTCGGGCGACAAAAATAGGTCTCTCGCATTATATATAACTCGTAGGGGGTTTTTTTCCGGATTAAAACATTATATCGTTCATTCCTTGGGCCAGTGTGCGGGCTAAAAAAAACATACATTATTTCTCGACGCGTATCCATTTCAATTCGTCTCTGTAAAGTTTTTCTTTTCGTAATAATTTATAACGACCGGTAATGTTTAAAAAAAAAAAAAAAACTCGACGATTTATTAGAAATAAATACGTGTTCACACCGACGCCAGTTACTGTCACTCTTTACAGTGCCGGTAATAATAATTCCTAGGTCGAATGCCATGGATTTCCCGGTTATTTCCCGCCCGGCATGATTTTATAGCTTCTTTTATTCAATTTTTCGAAAAGCATACCGGATAAGTTAAAACTGTGCGATAGTTACTATTGTTCGGTTCGCACCACGATAGTTGCTTGACCGTGAATCACGTAACTATAACCGGGTTTCATAAAAATACATTTAGACTTCTGCCAATACTAGTAAATATTAGTTTTGTAATACTCGGTGTAAATGTTGTGAATGTTTTAGATAGAACTCGACTGTTTCGTCGACTGCTATCGCCGTCCTGTATTACACAGGCGCGCGGTTATTTTTTGACAGTTGATCGGTGCGATCGGTGCGAAATTAATATTTCCACCACAGGCAAAAAACTAATTAAAAAAAAAAAAAAAAAAAATAAAAAATAAACTATTCACTCTACGCACGTGAAAGAACGGCGCCGCGTATTTCATAATTTATCAGAGAGGAATCGTACTTTACTTTCAGACAGAAGTCATCATAATATATAACGCCCGGCATTGTACCACTGAAAAGCGAAGACGCAAAAATCCGGCTTCTATATCGAGAGACTTATTGTCCTGGGGGTTTTTTTTTTTTTTTTAATCAAGAGTATAAATGGACTTTTGATGTCGGAATGAAAAATACACAAGAGGAATCGCGCGCACGGAGAGCCGTTAATTCTTTGTTGTTCGCGATAGACAACAAGAATTGTGGGCAGGTGCTATCGGAGTTTTTTTTTTTTTATTAAAATTTTATACCCAGACAAATAAAAAGTCTATAGTGGAAAATTTGCGATAAAGAAACAGGCGAAGGGGACGCGTTTCGTCATGAACTCGGTACTTTCCCATGAACTCCTCCTCCTCCTCGCCAACGAGCACGTTATATCATCACTTCCGTTTATATAATATCATATACAAAACAATGTTTTCGCAATGATTATTGACGGCGAGGATTTTTTTCGTTGGTGATGTACAGTGTAATATCTTTTGTTTGAAAACACACCGTCGAACACATGATAGAAAAGTAAATAAAATAGAATGGCGAATCCCGGCAAAGTGTGTGTCGAAGCGAAAGCGCTTCCGGTGGGTGTGACTATTATTTTATAATTATTGACAATACGTATTGGAGAAGAAACGATGATAATGAACACTGTACAGTTTACGGAATTAGAAAAAAAAAAGAAGCAAAAACAAAGTGAACAAACGGGTAAACGAGCGAATTTCCCGGGCAAATAATATAAACGACGCACCGGTCAATAAGCATGCGAGAAAAACGAATCGTGCAAATGTCACAAAGTCACGTCGTAGAAAACAGACACACGTGTCTCGTGTCTTACTTACGGGTAGAGGGTCTAGGGTTGTACTGGACCCATTTACTAGAATCAAAATTAAAATAGAAAAGAAAGAAGATTTTTTTAAAATAGTACACATATAGAAATTATATATATATATATATATATATATATATATATGCCGAGATAGTATTTAGATGATAGTGTTATGCTTGTACATTACAACATAATACAATACGTACAAAATAGTGTTCGTAGATACTATATGAGTGAAATAGCGTTGGTATACGCTAGTTATTAGACAATAGCAATATAGGTAAATGCCAATAATATTATCGGCTTTTCGCACATAATATTTTTCCACGCAGAATTCAGATATTGATAAAGCAACTATCGATAATGCACTATTATAGGCCAAACATATTGCTTTTCGAGGCTGAGTCGGTTTATCACGTTATTTACGTTCGACGATAACAACTTTTGTCATGTATTTTATATACCGTGTCTGAACGATTGAACGGCAAACGGGCAACAAAAGCCTATGGCGCGGCCCTTACGAGTTACGACTACAGTTCGCTAAAATATGTAAAAAAATAAAAAAAACCACGATTAAATTTGTAAAGTCTATTCATATAAATTATGAATTATATTAAACGAAACGTACATATATTAGCCTTAAATAAGTACAATAAGGTATTATTAATATATATATATATATATATATATGTAATAAAATGTTTGAATTGAAAAAAATTTGCCCCCCTCCAAAGTGATAGATAGGAGAAATTGTCCGGGGCATTGCCATTATTACCTCTCATAAGTCGTCATTCTGTCTGCGATACAAATCAATGTTTTGTGCGAGTATATGAATTGCCAGCCCACGGTATTATAGATCTGGATGTCAATCGAAATAATAATAATAATTATTATTATTATACGGTATTATCGTTGTCGTATATGACGATAATCCTCGGCGTCAGTTGCGATCGACAGACCCGGTGCACAAAACATCCTACCCCCTAATCCATTACCCAATGTCAATATACGGTGGCGGTTATAGACGTCTAAATCGAACCGGAATCGGTCGTATTTTCAATTAAACCGTTCGCCGGGGACATATTATGACAACGGAAAATCGAAATTTCCATAATCTCCTTTCTGGCCGCGCGACTCTCGCCCGATTTGCTTGCTCGGCCAAAAGCGATTATTATAAATTAAATCCCGTAAAAAACTTTACGGCCCTCGCTGCTCCGTACGCCTAAACGAGATCATTTTTACTTCATTATCATCACACCATCACCGACCCGCACCACGCACACGGCCTGCCTTGTTTGTGTCTGTTGTTTAATTTTTTTTCGAATTAACGAACCGAAAAATTTAGTTTTAATACGTAAAAAAAAAAAAAAAAAAAAAAAATGCAATCAAACGAGACGTAGAAAAGTTTTGGAAATTAATGCTTTAGGGACGATCAGATAAAAAAAAAAAATACCAAAATCGCCTGTGATATTAATTATTATATATTTTATCCGACGGGGTTGGTTTTTTCCCCTAAGGAATATTGTTTACGGTTTTAAAAATTACGATTAAAGCGTATTGAACATTTTTAACGCTTATGACGTTGCCGGTAAAACTAATAGTTTTCGATGTTTAAATGATTATCGACGTTCTATTTGAATTGTGCATTATTAACACAATGTTTATTACACGAAATATATAATGCCGATTAGAATTAATCGTAAAATATACGAACTGGTGACTTTTGAATGAAATACATCCCAACCGAATATATTTAACATTTAAACAATATTGCTTGGCTGCATTGAACAAATTATCAATTTTATCGGCTATTATAATTATTATTTTGAAACAATATTGTTGAGTTATCCGATTCGACTTTAGTGATAATTGGACGGATCAACGAAATTGATAAATGATTTATTGTCGATCGTGGATGGAAACCGAGAGTGAAACAGATATAATATTTCTTCGGTGTAGAAAATATATACTATAAGTCGTATATAATATTTCGTTTGTTCAGTCATTTGGTGCGTTTAATGGTACAAAATGGCATTAAATTTAATGTCCCGTGTCGAATCGTTTAACGAGATATAATTACACACGAATATTGTTTTATTAGAATTCATAGCGGCCGACTTTACCGAATATGGGTTCGGAAGTTTATAATAAGAAAAAAAAAAAACCGGGCGAATAAACTCTGGTGGCAATTACGTGTGATTAATTTAACCACAAAACTCGATATTTCGATTAAAACTCGAAACGCCCGACATTTAAACGGTTGAATTGTAGGCGATTTCAATGACATATTTGAAATAACGAAAATCGATCACCGGAAATATATTGGAATTCACATTCAAATGCATTTACAAGTAGTTATTACGATTATTTTTCGTGCAATCGTATAGGTAATAAACTTTGCGCTTATTGTATATTGTACGGCATTGTAGTTAGGCACCGAATGTTTGAACGACCCCTAGAGAAGAACATTATCTACGCCGTGGCGCACTTATTATTCCGATAGCACTACCCAATCATTTTTTATAAGTAAACGAAAAACGTAAAAAAAAAAAAAAAAAAACAAAAACTAAAACCCCCCGAAAGTTTACAAACAGATAACTCTATAATTGAATTTATGCAAAGAAAAAAAAAAAAAAATATAAGCACGGTACGATACAGATAAAGTTCTATTTTATGCGTTGTAGAACGTTGATAATTCTATAATAAATATTGTGCGAGAAAAGTTATACCGGCGCAAAACGGTTTTTACGATCGAATTACGGGCGGCATGACATCCTTTTAATAATAATAATAATTTGTAGTTTGCTTACGGCGACGGGGCATGTGGTGTGTCGAAGGTCTGACAGTGCGAATGTATATAGGAAATAAATCGAGGCGGGCTAATCGAGTGGCGAAACTTCGGCAACGACAGTGCGGCGAAGTGTATAAATGCGGTGGAAATACGGTATACAGATATATATATTATATATTATATAGACCTTAGATGACCGTAAAACCACGAGAGACCAATACTGCCGCGGACGTGTAATGTGCGTTTAGAAATTAATCGATACGGGAACGATACAGACGTTAATAATAAGCGACGTTCGCCGAAATCATATTATATCGGGCGGTAATAAAAACGATAACGTCGGCGGCCGTACGTCGAACCGCGACTAGAGTTCCGTGGGCGGAACAAGTCGGACAACCGTACCAGGGTAAATTAGTTACGTACTAAATCAATGCAATTAAAGAAAAAAAAAAAAAAAAAAAAAAAAACAAAAAAACCACCATTTCAAGCGGAGTTCGTCGAACTGGTAAGAGTTTATAGTACTCGTCATATTTTTCTTTCTCCGTAGCCAAGCCGGCAATCCGGAAATCAGCAGTTAATAAAATCAACGTTTTCCGTAATTTGTTGTTTGTTTTATTATTTTTTTTTAGAAAAACTATTGAGAATCGGGACATTTTTTTTCAAATATATTAACGTCGAGCGGAAAATCCGTATTTTTTTGGGGGGGGGGGGAATGCGATATGAAACGATCGGACTAACCGAACAAATGTTATCCGAGAGAAAAAAAAAACCACATCTTAATACAACTAATAGTTTCTTAGCTACGTTCATATTAATAAGAAAAAAAAAACAACTCGTATTAATTGTTGTTATAACAATATAAATACTGTTTTAATCATTCCGAGAAAGTAAATGTTTTTTTCAAGTCAATTTTTTTTTTGTTTCCAGTAGACATTTATCTACAGGGAATATTGTGTTCATTATTTTCGATTTACAGGGATTTTTATTATTTCTCGTTCTCGGTTTTCCATTCACGCTGCAATAGACGTAATAGTAGTCGTACCAGTAGCTAGTGTAGTAGGAGTAGTAGCAGCAAGCATCAGTGGTAGTCGTCCAACCCTCATGATTTATTTATTTGAATTTTCGTTTCGGTGCTCGGCTATCTTCCAAATCACGTATAAACAGACGTCCGGAATACGCTCAAACGCACACGCACACGAACGATATTCACGAGACTATTAATAGAATCTCTCCGTTTAAAACATCGCATTCCTCTTATTTTATTATCTTTGGTTTTTTTTTTTTTTTTTTTTTTACGGTCGGCGGCGGTGAACAAATTTACGTGAATGCATTTCGATATACTTTACGCGCACCCCATACACATTGCAGACGTTCCGTGCAAAACACATTTTATCTCTTTTTCGGATGTCGACCGATAATAATATACGCGTTTTTTTTTTTTTTTGTTTTGTTGTTTTTCTTTTGTTTTCTGCAGCGGCGCGGGGGCATTTACGAACTTTGATAATAAAAATGCCAACGCGAGAATTTATATACGGGACACCGAATTCGTTAATAATAATAATAATCGTTGGCCATAATGAGTCGGCGGGTCGATTGCCGCGTGAACGACACCGGCCAAAAAAAAAAAAAACAAAAATAAAACCACCAACCGTCGATGTATCGAACGCGAATTTAACGCGCAAGCGGATTGCACCGGCAAACAGAGTGAATTACAATTATTTGCGCGAGAGTCCAAAATCACGAAAAATATCGACACGATATTTTTTTTTCTTGTTCTCGTAAACGTGCGATCGAATCGCGCGCGGAATTTCCGAGACGGAGACGACCGTCTCGCCGGGCATAAAACGTATTATGAAAACACTGCAGTGGATATCGCCGTTTGTACATATGAGACAGCCAACGTTTGCAGAATATATATTCGGTCCAACGGGTTCGGCAGTGTATTCCGCGTACGGTGTTATTAAATCCGTTCGGTATAATAAAACTCACGGGCGCCCGATACCCCTATAGGTAAAGCGTAAACGCCGACTGCGTACGCGTGTACGGAACACCCGGACGAATTATTATAATAATAAAAAAAAAAAAACACGTATGTATTCGGCCCGAATTCGAGCTGTTTTCACCTACCTAATATTTCACACAACGATACGCGCGCGCGCGTGTTTTACTGTTATTTTTTCCTCGCGTTCGCCGGCACGGTGGCAACGATCAAACGATTTTTTTCGCGTATACCTCGCTCGGTCCGCGAACGCCTCGGATATCGCGAAAAACCGAGGGAAAACCTCCGCGAGTTCCCGCGCAGTAGGGTATGAGCTCAGTTGCGTAGCAGGAAAAACAGCGATCCGAAACGAAATTTACCTCGTCCGACGAATGTTTCACGAAATATTATCGTTTTGGTGAGGTCAAATCAAACTATTGGTCCTTAAAATTATAACTATATCAGCAGACATTTCATTCGAGCCCGTAGATTTTTTACGTGTTTTAACAACAATCACAATTAACACGATGCTTCGCTACTACTGTAATGTACGCGTTTGGGTGAGAAAAAAAAATCTAGTCCCGCTAAGTTTTAGGTTTAAAAATCTCCTCCTATTCAATAAACGGTTTGCAATCGACGAAACTTCATGTTCGTCGGTATATTATAAGTAGTTTTTTTTAATGACCTATTAGCATTTATTAAAATAATATATAAATATCAGATATATGAGATACCTATTACAAACGTGAATGTTGCAGGTAAAAATATGTCATACTCACTAACAGTCATAACCCTACAAGTTTTGCAAACATAGGAATTGCGAATATACACAATAATGTCAACGAATGTAGATTTAATTTTCATTAAATTCTCACAGTACATTCCTAGCATTTGGTATCGTCACTTATAAAAAAAAGCAATTTACGTATCATACACGCATTACGCATAGATAATAAAGTAACGAATAGTCTCTTGCGAGGCTTACCGCATGAACGTTTTGCGATACCATAAATAGCCGTTATAGATACAGCAATAATAGTATATTATATTTAAAATTGTAGAAATCGTTAGATGTTTCCAGTTGCATTCATTTGCTGACTAAAATATAAATCTACATTGTTTGAAACAAATTATTTCGGGCCTTAGCTCATCCTCCCGGTTCCAGTAAAATAGTCGGGGAGCGCAAAAAAGAAAAAAAAAAAAAAGGAATTCCGCACCCTCCAGTATCACAATATGTGGCCCCAGACCTCTAATTCAAGATTCCCGAACATTGACGGTCATAGTTCAAGATTGTACGAACGAAACATAAATTAAATAAAATTCATATTTTATTTGAATCGACTTTTTCGGAATTATGTACACAGTTTCGATAAATATTGATCTTTAATCGTGTCATCCATATAAGAATTTCGGGACATAATATTAAATTTGAATTACTAGATAACTAATAAATTCACATTTTTCTAGCTTTACCAATAGTAGTAGTAGTAGTATTAGAATAGTGATCACTGACTTATAATACACGGCCAAATGTCAGGTTTAGTTAAAATTTAAAATGTCAAATTTATTAAATAATACGGTTGTTTTTAATTTGCAATTGTATTTTTGAAACACTCAGGCGCCACTGTAGGCATCTATAATAGCTCCTATTATAGATACGAGAATTTAATAAAACCACAGACACTAGGTAAATTAAAAGTAAAATTAACTTAATGGACTTTTGAGTTTATTAGTGTTCGTTGAAAAAAATATGAACTAATTTATGAATTTAGTTTAATTTTACGTCTATGAACTAGTTTGTCCTTTTTTTTTTTCTACGTCGAGTTTTCGTGGTTACCAACTCCGGGCAATTTAGAACAAAAATATATATAGATATGGATAATTTTACACGCCCATGCTAACTAATAAAAAATATATAAACAAATATTGTGTCCGTACTTGTGGCCTGATCATAGCTGCCTTTCTGTACATGTCTTCCGCCCTGTGCGACAAGCCCGCCTGTCTGAGAGCCGTAGCCGCCGTCACGGTCAGGTCGTAGTCGTCGGGTTCCAGAGTGACGGCCTCCACTAGCTGCGCGGAAGCTTCAGGATACCGTTCTTGTTCTAACAGAAACACGCCTGCGAAAACAAAAAACAAAAAAAAAAAAAATAAAAATTGTGTTTTCGTACTCTTTCATCCGGATAGGATCGTCAGGATCTCTAAAAACTGGGGCCGACATTGGTACGCATTTGCATAATTTTATTGGTTGGTTAAAAAAAAAAAAAAAAAAAAAAAAAAATAGCTAGCCTATACCAAAATTTGTTTCGCGAACCAACGATTCGGTATGCAAAACGTTATTATGCATATTTTTGTACATTTTTAGAGCATATATTTTCATGTATTTCGTAATTTTTATAAGTTATTTTCATCTCAACGAATTCTCGAAGTGATCGTCTGATCACAAAATAATTGTTCAAGATTTATAAATATTAGCATTTAGCAAGCGAGCCGATCGCACTAGGATATACTAGGCGGGTACCTAGTGTTTTAGATAAAAATATTACTTATTAATTTATTTTCGCTCAAATAGGTTGTTCTGGGTTATACAATTTATTATTATAATAAATCGGTAAGGGCAGATGGCCAATCGGTATCGTATAACGATATCACATACAGTTAAATTCTCGTCTATATATTTTATCGTAGGACGTACGACTTTGATTTAACTTTAGTCTTCAGTTGTCGTTTATTATTATAATTTGTTTTTTTTTTTTTTTTTTTTTTTTTTTTTTTTTTTTTTTTTTTTTTTTTTTTTTTTAGAGCATATTTTACAGGGCTGTCCAGGGCCCGGCGTGCGATCGAGCTAAGGTATGTTTCTATTTATTCGTTTTCGTTCAATTTCACATTTGGAGTTGAACGAAAACGAATAAACTTGGCTGAACCAGGCCTACATACAATGCCCTATTGTTCTCGGTATAATTACTTTATTTTAGATACCGGCCCGGTAAAATGTCGAGTACGACTGACTGAAACCGTTCGATCCGGTCCTGTATTTTAGTATTTTTTTTTAGGGCATATATATTTAATAGGTTTTTTTGGGTATGCAATTGCCGGCCCTAATTATAGTAAAAAATAATATAATACCGACCGAAATGTTTGTACACCGACGCATCACCGGGAGCCAATTTTTTCGCCCGTAAAAACCAATTTTCCGCTTCATGAATACGCGTTCTCTGAAAAAAAAAAAAAAAAAATTGCATTCGTTATGCAAATCATCGCTATTATATAGTGTACAAACGGTGGACCAAATTAATAAACTAAACATGTAAGCAAATATAACGGTTCGATAATTTAATTCTACGGGTATTGTTATAGTATACTAATACATTCATATTACTGTAGGCCGTCGACTAATAATAATATTACAAGTGACCGCAATTGTCTAGTCCGGGCGATACAATTATTGCCGCGAACGTGCAGGCCGTGCAAACGCAATGACAGTAACAATCAGACTATCGCAACAGTTAACGGGCATGCACGATAGTCGATAGTAGGGATGGGCAAAAATGTTTGAACATCGATTTTTGAAATATCGATGTGTCGACGTATCGGTGTAAAACCATCGATGTTTAAAATAATCGAACAAATTTTTTCCCCTTTAGCCTTTAGGGCTGCTATCTGATACACACCATTTTATCTGTATTCTGTTTTCTGTAAAGTCAAGTGTGTACCAGTTTTCTACATAAATAATGAATTCAAGAGTTAACCATTTTACCATTGAGAGTACCATTGTTCAACTTTATTTTTTTAAATACATATAAAATACTTGTCAATTATAAAAAAATGCTGTAAATGACATATTTGAAGTTGAAGCTGTCGATAATATGGACGACGTTAGAGACGGATCATCAACATCTGAAGTTTCCAACTATTGCCTGGGTGTAGCCGTTGACTTGGCTTTTGAAACCATAACACTACTATGTTTACTAGTGAGATGTCCACTTAAATTACTTGTGTTGCCTGAAAATAAAATTACAGTTTCCCATTACTAACAAGTTAGTTATAACAATTACAATTCATAATTTATTATATGATATAATTATTTATTATGAGTTGGTACTTAGTATTATAAAGCTGTTAAAAAATGTATAATAAATATATATTGTGAAAAAATATTTTAAATTAATTGTATGGGAATCAAAAAAATTGTAAAAAAACAAATAATATTTTTTTTATTATAATTTTTCCTTGATTATTTTTATATTATAAAATATAAGTAAACAAGAAAATTACTTACCAATTGTTTTTAATGTTTTCTGGCATAGTTGACAAGTGGCTGTACGATTATTATTTTTCGTAAAATGTTTCCATACTATACTGCGACCCATCGTTTCGTTGTCAGTGACCAAGACGTAAGTGGTTAAATCACGATTGTTGATCACAACGAATTAACAAAAAATTTATCTAGTTTAATTAGTATCAGTTGAGATTTAACAAGTCACAATTAACATTTCGCATCACAAATCACAATGATAAACAATTAACAAACCGCACGAACGAATATCGAATATCAACGGACGACGATTGACAAATGACAAAATTAATTACAATATATTATAATTAATATTTGATTTTGGTTTTTGACCGTTGTCCGTTGTAAAATATTATGATAATATGATAATAAGCGGTGTGATAGCAGTGTGAATCCTCTATCTGAAATCTGTTATCAGTTAATCAATGATTATCAATAGAAAATCAATCAAACATTTTTTTATATTATATAAAAAAAACATCGATATATCGATCGAAAACATGGATGTTTTTTGTCCATCCCTAGTCGATAGTTAATGCAGCGAAAGCGATAGTGACAATCGCCGTGTAAATACAAACCACCATCGTTTTGTTTTACTGTCGTGTCGTAGACTACGTTTCTACTATCGAAATTCACTCAATTATCCGCGTGTTCTCTACTATCGCTCTACTATACTATCGCAGTAGCATTCGCGTATTGTAAACGCGGTTTCTGTGAATGTTACTATCGCGATATTAGCCGCATCAACTATCATTGTTGTCACTGCCATTGTGCGTTTCCATTCGATATTACACAGAAACATTGATCGAATGTTTGGTCACCGCATACCAAATGTTATTTTCTGTGCCAAAGTGATCTGTTGAGCTACGCGTATAATCGATTATTGTTTTAATTCTGAATTTATACTCGGTTTATTTAAATTAAAACCTAAATCAACATTAATATTAAAATAATATTCAAACTTTAATTACAATATGTGCCGTGTAATTCCAATCAAATACAATCGATATTTGATCGATCGCATATTAGAAATTAATATTTCCCGTGCATTTTGTTTGGTGATTTACTACGGTGGTATGTATGGTAGTGATAATTGAAAAAATTCAATCGGTTTTCAGGAAAAAATAAATTAAATACATTTTTTTATCGTTAGTAATACACGGCAACGAATGTATATATTGCTGATAGCTTATTATTAATTTTACATTTTATTTTAATTCGAAAACATATATATTATTTGTTATATTTATTCTCCGAATAAATATTCTAAAATGAACACTGTGGATTAACTTTAAAAAAAAAAAAAATTAAAAAAAATGTATACATTCGTTCATTTCGAAACGGTTTGTGTAGGCAATAAAAATAATATCCTGTTTTAATCGCGAAAAATTCGAATTCAAATTCGCATTTGAAATAAATTTAAAAACAAATTGTATGCGAATAATATTACACTTGTCCTGAAATGATATTTGAAGTTTTAACCTTCGGGTTACAATTTATTACACCGGTAGTCATTTTTTCTCGAACAACCTAATCGTTTAATGTTTTACATATTATTTACAAACGTACGCGAATGTCATGTATTTTTATTATGCTTTCACTTAGTTGAAATACGTACGACATAGTTTTATACTTTTCGATATTTGATATAAACGTTTTAAAATTAATGTTGCATTTATATGGAACATTTATTAGGACGTTTCGGAACACGAAGTATGAGTGAACGTCTGGTGTTTGGACATTTAATATAGCGTAACATATATGAATATTTGTTTTAAATTATACACGGTTTTTCATCGTATTTTCGAGCGAAATCAAACTTCTATTGAAACGAGTATAATATATATTATTTCGTTTGAAGTTAAATTTAATTTAGAACGTCCTACACATGTTTAATACGGTATTAAATTAATAAATAATTTCAGTAAATAGATTTTTTGATAACCACGATCGGTATACTTAGAGACTGGGAGAGCCTATAGCTGTATGAAGAGTGTAGCCAACTCATTTTATCACTATTGAATAGAGTAGGTCGCAATTTCGTATACTCGAAAAGTGCGGCCTAGAGTCGTTTTAATCAGTGACAAATTTATCAATATTGAAACACAATGTATTACATTTATGAGAAAACATTTGAAATCTAAATGATAATAATGCCGGTCCGAGGATATAGATAACAGGTCAACCCCAATCAGAACGAATTATGCAGTTAACCACTCTCTCGCTATATAGGCTCTCCGGGTGTATCCACTTTAGTATCGATGTTTTAATGTTTCGGTTGTTGATGCACTAGCGATATTATAATAATGCGAATTATTTTTATTTATTGTATATACTTAAAAAAACGGCGACGGTTTTGTTTTTAATCTACGGGTTTTTTTTTATACGTTTAATCATCGCGTATTGAAAATTAAAAAGTTTTCTAATCGGAAAAGCAAACAAAAGAACAATAGATTTTTAATCATCGTCAAAACTAGGTCATATTATTTATAGGAGTCGTCGGAAAAAACAATTTTTTTTTTCTCTCTCTTATTTCTTTTGTAGTTATTATTATTATTATTTTTTTTTTTTTTATTTTCACAAATGAAAATATATAGACTCCGCTGGATGACGGTGTACAATTGTACACACGAACTTTAGTCTACGAAAATGTGAAACACAAAAGTCAAATATGCATATTGACTACCTATATAAAATATTACTGCGTGTACAATTGTACGTACATCGAGTATCGATGATGGTATAGATTTTATTGACTCGTAAATAAACAATAATGCCGCGTACGGTTGTTGAATACCAAGACGAGGGGAAAAAAAAAAAATAAATAAATACCGAATCAAAGTGGATGAAAGTAAATATTAGTAATCGAGTATTGACTTAATAATATAATATTTCTTTCGTTGGTCTGTTCGAAACAGTGCAACTTTTATCGTATATCGTGCAGGTAAACACGCGGATTTCTGGTATTATTTCTTATAACGTTAAAAAAAAAAAAAAAAAAATACGTCTTGTAAGTCAAATATATAGATTTATAAAATAAATTATAATTTTTTAACCACGGACGATACGTTGGCCATTATCGAACACACTTTTGCGGACTCCAAGTCAACGCTGTAATAATATAAGAATATTATAACCAAAGTCTAGTATTAAAAAAAAAAACTTAACGATTATATTATATTCTTTGAGATATGTGAAAAACGTGTTTTCTTTGAGAAAAACGTGTTTATTTAGTTTATTTATACTGCGATTTGGTGGACAGCTGCATACATTTTACTATTGACTGTTATACGTTTAGATTTTTATGTGTAAAAAATTCGAGAGAAATCTGAAAAATATCGAGAATCCATTGGAGTTGGTTTTCTTAATAGTATTTATAAGTAATTATGATAAATAGTTATATAAGAGTTATATATTATTTTTTCGTGATTTTCTTCCATAATCGAAAATCAATTTAGCCTCTCTGTTTTTAAATTTGTATTAAAAAAAAAATAAAAAAATACTTTCTTATTTGTATTATTGCTGCAACATAATTTGTCCACTGTTGGATATCCAAATTATGGGTTAGTTTATACTTGCATCGATTTCGCTTCCAGAAATAATACAAATTAAAAAAAAACAAAGAGGCTAAAACAAGAGAAAAATAAGTGGAAAATCACAGGGATATTTGCGCGATAGAACCTATAAACCGATACTGCTGCGATACTCGATTATTTTCGGACTCAAATTCTCATTTGACGACTGGAAACTCGCCATTTCGAGTAAACCGTTTACGGACTATATTGTTAGACGACCGGAAATCCCCTTCCGCTCCTTGTTGCCCGGGACGCCGCAGTTATAAGACCACAAATTCTGGGGCTGCCAAAAACCGTCTTCCAACCCTTTCGAATCGAACCCGTTAATTAAGGCGACAATGACAGAATAGTAAGTTGTACGAAGTAGCGGCGGTGTATCCGATGAACATTCGCGTGTTTCCCGAAAACGAAACGAAACGGCCGAGAAAATTCAAAACGCGTAGGTACAACTCTTATGGTCGTCGTACGGCAACGGTTTTGCCAGACGACGGAAGAGCCGAAAGAGGAATATGAAAATTTCAAATGCCCATAATTCCTAATACCGTTTTACCATGTATCGAACACTATTTGTTTTTCAATAAGAAATATTCGTCTAACCACAATACTTTTAGGATATAACAAATAAGGGTGCAAACTACCCTTTGTTAACGAAACCCCATAAACGTGATAGCCACGAGCTTTCTGAGTATAGAAAAATAAAAATAGAATAAAAAAAGATAAGGACGAGAAAGGAATAATTCTAATAACTCAATTGTCCAAAAAAATAAGAATTAATGAAAAATTATCAAAAATATCGAAATTAAATAAAACTATTACGGCAACGGTTTTGCCAGACGACGGAAGAGTCGAAAGAGGAATATGAAAATTTCAACCCCCACTCAAATTTTTAAATGCCCATAACTCGTAGGGAATTTAACATAGAGATACCGTTTTACCATGTATCGAAATACAATCCGACCCTATTTGTTTTTCAATAAGAAATATTCGTCTAATCACAATACTTTAGGATAGAAAAAGTAAGGGTGCAAACTACCCTTTTGTCAACGAAACCCCAAAAACTTGATAGCCCCGAGCTTTCTGAGTATCTTGACACCCAACATACCAGACAAATATTGAATTGGACACAAGATATCGATTTTTGAAATTATTAACAACTTAAGAATTCCTACAATTGAACGACTTATATATCGCGGTTATTTTTTTTTTTATTTTTTTTTGAGTTATTTTTCATTTTTTTTCTACGACAAACACCGGCCGTCAGTGTCGGCAACATACTATCAGGAAACGCGCGGCCGTGCGGGAATGCATCGACACCGAGACGACATTTATTCGTGTCGCAGAACCGCCCCGTATACGGGCACAATATCTATTATGTATTTGTATTATGTATTCACGCATGACACGTATTCAATGTATGCATGTGCATAGACAACGGGCGTGTACGATCAGAAATTGGATTTGTACATTGGACGAGCTTGAGATGGTATTTTTTTTTATCACGGTAATTGTGTTAAAAAGTTACGTAAAAATACCGGACATCGCAATTCGACCGGACCGGATTGTTCACGAGCTACAACATTCGTTAGACGCGATAAAATATCACTGTAAAAACCTATCTCAATAATATATGCGAGTGTTGCCCCTACAGCGTTATCGCCTATCAGTAGATAGTCTTTGATAAAATCGCAAGTGCGCCCTACGACATTTTTTTATTTTTTTTTTTTGATTTTTTTATCGTCCCCGGTTAATTAATATCTTACGAATATATCCACACGACGGTTCCGTGATTTACAACAACGTAAAAAAAACGGCCGTACTCCCACAACCCTCTCCCCGAGCAGCGGACAAGTCTTATCGTTAAATAGTTGAAAATTAATTTTCGTTTTTTTTTTTTTTTACTAAATCGTTGAAAATGCGTAAAACCGTTTGCTATAATAATATTATAATAACGCGTACACGTGATACATTCGCACGCCGACGAATAATAAAATATTAAAAACGCCATTATTCGCGATTACGAATTTACAAACGCGTCGCGGGCCCGTATATTTCTAATGCGGAACACGATTAAAACTTATTACGCTGCCAGCCGTTAGAATATCGCGGTCGTTGCATATTTTTTTTTATTTTTATTACTATTTCTTGTCGAGTATCGTTTTCCAAACGCCACATACGATATATATATATGTACAGGGTGGGGCGTGGTTATTTCGTTATCTGAAACGCTCGCAACTGAGCTGCTAAAATAGTAGCGCGTCGGTTTATGGCTTGTTCGAAAGCGCATTATCTAAGGTTTTTTTTTAATAACTAGTCCAGTGTCAACAACGCAATGGACAAAGCCAGAGCGCGCGTTCGCCGTGGAAGCGTACCTTTTCTTTCAGCCGTCCGACCGTCGCACCTGCAGGTCGTGTGCCCGGTCGGAAATCGACTTTTTGCGGGTGGACGCGTTCGGGGACACCGGTAGCGTGCAGAAGAAACATAATGGACCTTCCAGAACCGTCAGGACGCCAGTAAACGTCGAAAGGGCAAGGGCGGCGCGATTTTGAAATCCCCTAGGCGATCTGCACACAGACATTCGGCTGCTTTGGGGATGTCTAGTCGCACGGTGAGACGAATCCTTCACGAGAAACTCAATTTTCACCCATACAAATTGGCAGTGGTGCAACAACTTAATCCACGCGATTGCGTTGCGCGAAAAAATGCGTGTAAAGCCTTTTTTGAAAACCTGCCTCAGGACGCTCTCGTTTTCATTAGTGACGAGGCACATTTTCATATTTCAGGATGTGTGAACAAACAAATCGTGCGATATTGGAGACCCACTAACCCGAGAGAACTTCATGAGCAGCCTCTGCATACAGAACGTGTGACTGTTTGGTGTGCAATATCCAGAATCGGCATTATTGGCCCATGGTTCTTTGAAGAGAACGAAAGAGCAGTTACGGTCAATTCTGAACGTTATGTCAGCATGATTGTGGATTTTTTTCTGCCCAAACAGACATGAATGCAGGGGAAGTGTGGTTTCAACAGGATGGCGCCACGGCAAGAAGGTCAATGAATATCTTGCGTGAACACTTCCCCGAACGGCTCATCTCTCTTAGAGGCGATCTTCAGTGACCAGCACGAGATTTAGCCCCGTGTGATTTTTTCCTGTAGGGCTACCTTAAATCGCTGGTATACACGGATCGTCCAAAGATCCTCGGTCTTCTCAAAAACAATATTTGTGGCTGCTTTTGCCGACATAAGCACACACACATATGCTGGAAAAAGTGGACAGAAATTTCAAATTCCGACTATCACAGTGCATTGACGAGAACGGTGGCCACCTTCGAGATGCAGCGTTTAAAACCAAATTATACAAAACTCGAAATTTACTCCAATACGCGGAAAAATAAAATAAAATCAATATTGCCAATAATGTTTGTGTTATGATTTTTTAAAATAAGGAAATAACCACGCCCCACCCTGTATATACAACGTAATATTGTTAGTATAATTTATTAGACGGGGCCGAATATAATAACATTACAAACGAAAATAACGCGAATATTATACGCGTTACGCAACGATACCAGACTGTCCGTTTTACGGTTTTTCTTTTCATTAAATCTCGTTTCTATTATCGTTATTACTTTTCCACAACGAAATAATATTATACACTACACCGTGTTTCATTCGAACGGCCACACGTCAACCGACGGGCTCAGATCGAATCGGAGGTGTATTTTTTTTTTTTTTTTTTTTGGTTGGGATGCTTGGAGATTGGGCGATACACATTTTGGGCTTATTTTCGAAATCGTCACACTTACGGCCGCACGTATGCGCAATAAAACTTATACTTTCGTAAAAAAAAAAAAAAAAAAAAAACATATATACGGAAACTATATAAAACTATACGGAAAAACCAATTTTCCGTTGCACGTTTAATACTGTCCTAATTTGTTCAAGAAACTCTGATCAATAGAGGTTTTTTATTTTTTTTTTTATTTTTTCTTCGAAAATCGCTCGAAACATCCAAAGTTTACATACCACGTTCGAAATACAACGGCCAAATACAGAAACTTGTAACTTACGTTTTTTGCCAGCCATTTTCCGTAGCTTAAGTGCGCGGGAACGTGATCCGGACCGACTTCCAAAGCCGCCTTGTGCCACATTTCCGCCTCTCTGTGCCTATTGAGTTGCGCCAACGAGTCGCCGTACAAACTGAACAGCACCTGGAAATATAAAATAAAAAAAAAAAAAATGTCGTGCCCGTGAGTGGATTTACTACTATTATTATTATTATATTTTTTTTTTCGTCGAACATACGGGAAATACTATTATCGACAAACCCTTACGGGGTAACTCTCGGTAAAATTAGATTAATAATATTATAATAATATTGCGTTCTCGAAAACGACAAGATGACGTCATTTGTTGTTTATGTCTGTCTAAAAGGCGATATATCAAAAACCACGTTAACACACAGTCTCAGTAGAGCTCGTTTAATATTAGTTTTAGAGTAAAATTCCCTACTATAAGAGGACGATATTTCAAAGTGTTTTCAATTCATTATTTTCAATGTAACATCCTCAATGTATACCGATACGGAAATAACGATAATTTCAACATGTTTAAATGACATATAACTTTTTAAATAATTATTATTATTATTATTATTATTTTTTTTTGTTTGTCCTGCACTCCGAAATATTGTTCTAATTTAATTTCACCACGAGCGATTTTACTTTTAAACCAAAACCAAGGGAGTTCTACTCGGATTGCGTAAGCGTGTTTCAGCCTTTATCTCCCGTTAGGCAGGCGGAGACGGCGAATATCGGCGTGGCGTACTATAAACGTACGATAATACAAATACGATTTCGGTTGTTTAATATTCCGAAAAGGAACGAATTCAAATGCCATCATAGAAATAATATTACAAAACGAACTTTCCCGGGGAGGGGGGCAAAACTCCCGAAACTCCAGTGCACGAGTTTCAAAATTATTGATACGAATTACAATTTTAAATTTCCAACACACCTAATTGAGGTACGGAATTACGATATTCGTTTTCTGTGTAAAATGTATTATTAATATATATATATTTTTTTTTTATGAAATCTATTGGATAATCATGTTTATATTTAAAAAAAAATAATTGTAAGAAAAAAATAAAGAATGATATTTATCATGTCTCGTGTTAGTGAAACTATAACCACGACCCACTGGAATTGCATTATTGTTAGTATTGTATTTTTAGCTTTTAATTGAAAACACAACTCGCGATGGCATTTTACTTGTACCGGTGCAACTAGCGAATCGGAAGAAAACTACGGTGAAATGCTGTTACCACCGGTCGAAAATGACCAAGATGAAAAATGCGCAAAAGAAATTAAAATTATATTGAAATGCGTTTACCTACCAGCCGAAAGGTTCCGCATTAAAATAGCTTTGATCTTTAGCGACTCGAATGAACTCAAACCAAATGAATGAACTCAAACCAAGTGAATGAACTCAAACTTCAAACCGAGGTTAATATTTACTTACACCAATTTACGGACAAATTTCAATAAAAATATGTTTGTTATATATGCGGATAAATTCGTTTATTTGAAATCTTAAAAATATGACGAAGTCAGAGAATACAGTTTTCGAACATATTGGTATGGTCGTTAACGATGGCGCCTCGTCGGGAAATTCACAACTATAGAATATGTTTCGAGCATCAAATATGACGTATCATAAACGTAATAATATTGCCGGTTACAGGGCGAAAAGAAATTTCTCGAAAAGTAAGTGAAAAAATGCGTTTTTTTTTTTTTTTTTACTACTATGTTATATGATTTTAAATTTGTGTCGAACACGTATTTTCACATATTTACCTAAGGTATTTTATTATTTGGGATTACTCGAATGCCCCGGGAACTATTAGTGTGTGTACTGCAAACTAAGCGAAATAATATTTTGTACGTTTTACGCATTTTCTTGTTACATATATCGTTTATTCAATCGTTGTATAAATTCTTAGTGACTTTATTGATAGGAAACGTGATTGAATCATGTCTCGGAATATATCAGTTCTACATATAATATATACTCAACATTTTAATAATAATAGTAGTATGATAACCGGGAAAATAAAAATATCAGTTTTAATCGCAAATCGTTTTGCCGAGTATAATGTTACGGTTTCTTATTAAATAAGTGTTGCTTAACGAAATGATCAGGAAGGAATAGGATTAATGCATTTACAAATCTTTTATTATTTATACGGTCGTTCACTATGACAATTGTGTACTTTTTCAGTGTATTGTGGATAGTTATAATTTGTATACAAACCGATTGACGAACGATAAGTTTTAATATTTCACAATTACCATTGACTAGCTGTATTACCCACGGAGACCCGTAAATTTCAGAGTTTTTACGCGTAAATACATTGGCTTTTATGGCCGAAAACTTATTAATTTAGATAAAAAAAAAAAAAAAACGAATTAAAATTTTAAAATTCTGTTTTCGAGACAGGAAATTTTTAGTAGACAATGCCACTTATATTCGACTCTTTAGAACTCTACGGCTATGGGATGTGACTTTCTGTAGACCGACAGGTAGACAGACTTTGTTTTATTGGTATAGGTTTTTCAAACGCATCTGATTTATAGTGCTATATCATAATACAGAGTGATCGTAAGACCCATCGATCGTTATTTCGTAAAGCATTATTAACTTTCTTCGCCGTTTTTTTTTTCTTGCAAAATTAAAGACATGCGCTCTATTCTCATATTGTACATCACCTTTATTTTGTCAGCCCATAGATTTGGTGTTGAAATCACTACCGAATTTTAATTTTAAAACGGCAACCTATATTATTGAAAATACCATTAATAGACGAAGTTTTAGTTGAAATACATTTCGGTGTTTAAATTTTCAATATTCATCAACCCTTTGGCAATATATGGTTAAAGTTTAAGCCTAACGTTTAAAGTTTGGTAATTTAGCAGCATACGGTTAGCGTAGACAAACTCAATTCAGACACTGACACGTAAATGATATCCCCTACACCGTCGTAATAATAATTTTTTTTTTTAAATTAATATTTCGACAGGTATCTGATAATCCTACAAAATATCGAATATTTATAAGATACAGGAGTACTGAACAATTTCGGTAAATAGTTAAAATGTTATACGTAGGTCGTACCGAGCGATTAGTTATTACCTACTAATACTATTTTTTAGATTATATTATCTAAACACAATAAGTATTTATACGTTACTCGTATACGTGTTAATTTTTTTTAAAACCATTCGATACTGCCGGTCAGGTTTAATTTAAAATACCTAAATATTGGGCTTGGACTAGCATAAAAAGTGTTCCGGTGGTCAGGTTGTCTGTATTTAGTCAATGGGTTCTTTCTCGTTCCACTATATCAGGCACCGGCAACCCGCGGCCCTCGGAACTTTTTGCTGCGGCCCTCAGAACTTTTTGCTGCGGCTTAAGCTACATAAATTTTATAACAATTTAATGCTTAAATTGTTATAAAATATATAAATAATATTTAATCATGACTATTGTATAACAATGCGAGATAAGCTATGATCGAGAACGTAATCTAATCTTATATAATATATATATATATCGTCGATTACGACAAATACGTATATGGTTATGGCCTTAGTGCAGTTCATTTCGAAACATTCCAACGTGAAGTTTAAATTTCAACTGTTTTATAATATTATAACAATTCAACCTCAAAAATCACACTAGTAACTTAATATTTGTATACTAAAATGCATTCAAGAATTAATTAATAATTATTTTTAAACTTTTAAATTTTCTGTACTAATGTATTTAATTAAAAATTAGTTAATAAGGACAACCGCAATATTAAACTCATTATATGTTTGTTGCTATCTGTAAATATATTAGTATTATATGTTAAAATTATATTTTTTAATATTTTAATTTTGTGTGCGGCTCTCCATAAAAAACTGAAACAAATTATGGCCCGTGTAGGTAAAACGGTTGCCGACCCCTGCACTATATAATAGTGTGTTGCGTGATTTTATACATTCTCTAAGTCGATTAATTATTTCCTCTCGCGTGATTTAGTTCTCTGCAACAAATGTTCAAATATTTCGAACACTCCGGATGAAAATGTCTTTTCGTAAACGTGTCCCTTAATACACAAAGTTAATAAATTATTGCTTTTAGGCTATGTCACTGTGTTTGAAAGCGTATTTAACTTTTTTTTTTTTTTTTTAAAAATATGTAAAATATATCACAAAAGACCGAGGTACACATACTTCGCATCACGGGTGGGCCACAGTTGTAGGCGGGAAGTTGAAAAGGGTAAAAGAGGTAAATTAATTCATATATGTACGCAACGATAAAACATCGCTAACGAAAAATAATGATTCCGAGCGAATTTCATTTATTCGCGTTTTGAAAACGCCGTCATTATTTTAAGACGATCGTCAAAATCTACACTTAATGCTTATACTACAGGATTATTACATAATATTACAGAATTTTTTTTTTCTTTTTCATCAACATGTATACAAAATTATGACGAACCTTGTGTCAATTCATTTTCGGACGTTTCTGTTAAAAAAATGTCGTTTACATTATTTGGAAATTAGTACGCTGGTACGTGAAATGCCGTAATTTTTTATTTTTTTTTTCTCTATCAAAATTTTCACTTCGATCGGTTATAAAAATAAAATTATTAAAATACACTCAAAAGAGATAAAAAAAAAAAAAAACACCACATATCATAGTAAAACCACTACATTGTTATTTTAATTCACAGAATTTCGAAAATTAAAATTGTTATTCTAACAATTGATTATTGGAAGTTAATTTAATTCATTTTTATTCATACCGATAGACTTCAGACATTACATATTGCATTTCAATGGTAAACTGTTTAGTAATATATTACATAACTGCTGTTCTAAGGTAATGTGAATATATAAAATACATTTATTCGTTTATTTTTGTATTTTTTTAAAATGTCTAAATTATTTCAGTCCTTTGATGTTTAAAAAATATACTTTGCAATAACAGTAAGAAGTTTTAATATAATCATTTTGAAATAAACTGTATATAATTTTAAACCCTTTAAGTCTAAAAATTATACAAGTGCAATGAAAATTATATGATGTAGGTGATTGATGTCGATTTTACCGATAAATTTACATTTTTCTTTTTTAAAGTAACCAAAACGCAATTTTTTTTTATTTTATAAAAGGGCATATATGCCCTGGTGCCCTTAACTTTATGTGATTTGAAAGTGACATAGAGATTATTTGATAAAGATTTTTTTTTTTTTAAATGTACTCAAATTCTCCAGCACGCACCACCCTCAAGGTTTTTGTTTTAAAAGTAACGAAATCGTATTTTTTTTATTTTGATAGACACTGGCTTCCACGGGCATTTTATTTGATACCAACTTATAATAATATTAGTTTTTTTTTTTTTTTTTAAAATCTCCGTACCCACTCGCGTTTGTTTTGAAAGTCACAAAAAAATAAAAATAAAAATATGCATAGGCTCCCCGGTGACTCGGGCGTTTATTTTGAAACACTAACACTGTAGTAATTTGTACGATTTCGATTAAAATTGTTACTTTTAACTCTAAAGAAAAAACTAAACCCGACTACATTTATGGTCGACATTTTTGTTTTTGGCTTCTAAGTACAACTTATGGACGAACAACGTGTACCATTTTCAAGCAGTTTTCTGTTCGGCCAAATTAAGATTACCACATCTTAAAAAACCAAATATAATTACTAAAAACACGAGAAAAACAATGCATGTCAGCTAGTCACTCGCAGTGCCCACAGTTGCACCGCTGGTGGCCCACCATTGCGCATTTTTTTTTTAATATTATTTATCTCATAATGCAATCAATATAAGTTTAATCAGCATAATTATATCGCTCGAGTGTATAATATTTAATAAGATTTGTTACGTTTGTATTACCTAATACTTTGCTAAAGTCGAAAAACCGGCCCAGTCAGCAATCCACAGTATTTATAATCAATGGTATTATGCACTTACTGTGTGTATTTAAGCGGACAAAATGCATACGGGTACTGTTGTTATTATTGAGTAAAATACAAATGTTGATATATAATCTGAAGGAATCCCCTCCCTATATTCATATATAATAATATGAACTGCGCGTGAACGATAATATTTTAATAGGCACTTTGCAACTTTTTTTAAACTTTTTATATATATATATATATATGTATATGTATATTGGTAAGCAATGCAATTAAGTAAAACGAACGGATTATTATTGAAAAAAGTTGCTATTTGTTTAGTTACATAGCGTTTTTTTTTTTTTTTTTTTTTTATAACTCGTAGCGAAATTGTTTCGATTGATAAAAACGAATTATAAGTGTTTTTTTTTCAGTGGCGGTCAGGTTGGCGTATAAACACTGTTAGTACCGTTGTAATACAATCGACTTCTACAGTCTAATATTATTATAGATATGCGTAAAATCGTAGATATGTTATTATATCAATAATAATATGTCTACGGCGGAAATGCGTAGCACGTTTTTTTTTTTTTTTAACGATTGACTTGATAACACTGTTTTTACCCCAGCGAATCCGGCGCCCGTTAAATAAATCCGAAAATCAGCAGCGATCAACAGTGAAACAAACAGAAAACCGATGACAGTGTCAATCTGTCTCACTCTCTCTATTGGTCTGTCTGCTATCGTGGTGGGCAATCGAATAGTGGCCACGGGCACGGGACAACGTTAATATTATAAAAAAAAAAAAAAACGGTGAATTTTATTGAAACTTTTGATCCGTCCAATTTAAAGTGATGTCGTGCGTCCGCACTGCGACAGTTATCGCTATCACTGTCGAGATAGTGTACGGTTTATTAGATACTGTCACACGTCGATAGCGGTCACTGGTCATAATAGTTACTATCACGGCGGTGAATTTCGCGACTATCGACGATATAATACGTAACCCAGACACGGTTCCAGTGGGAAATTTATCAATTTTATTTCCATTTGCTGTTGTTGATTTGGGTGTTATTTTGAAATTCTTCTGTATTCCGGTACGAAAAAAAAAATAAAAATATAACTGCCGTAACGGTCAAACTGTCTCTGTGTATATATTTGGGAGGTCCGTGGTGTTTATTTATTTTTTTTTTTTCGGCGTGTGGTTTGAAAACGAAAAATTATAATAAAAACATAAAAAAAAAAAAATAAAAAAAAATAAAACACCGTCCGAACAAGGGTGAAAACGGTAAAGGTCAGACGTCGTGTTAATTATTAACGCGAACACCGCGTGGATAAGGGTATGAAGGGCAACAGAAAACTGTGTTGAATAAATAATAATAAAAAAAAAAAAAAAAAAAATACAAACAAACAACGCGCTGTATACCCAAGATTAGACAGAGTTACACGGTTTTTTTTTTTTTTTTACCCCGCTCTGTCCGGATATAAAACGTTTAAAAAGCACGTCCCGTTATATTATATTATATTATATTATATGACATTAGGTGCACTACACCGCACTGCGGTGTGTTGTTTAATCGTATGAAAACACGATACACGATACCTTATAATATTCGTTTTGCAGTTATTTCCGACGTCACGCCTCGTCGTCATGTGTGCGAATTCGATTACGGCGAAAACGCGTTAAATAAAATAAGAAGCAAAAAAAAAAAAAAACTTATATTTCCGGCGGAAGCGACCAACTCGTATTTGAACGCCGGTATGTGCAATTCGGTACGTGAAAAAAAAAAATAAAATAAAAATAAAAATTACAACTCGTACCGGTAAAACGAACACGAATCGGAACGCCATATGGGTTTAGGTTTTTTTTTTTTTTTGTTTTTTGTCACGGAGTAGGGACATAACCGTTTACGTAGATTCTTGGTTCTTACTCCGAAATTCCCGGAGATTGTGTATTAGGAACGTTGGTAATACGTGTACACTGCACTTGTGGTATTTTATCTGTTGATTCCGAGCGTTAACCGAAATATTATTTTGGAAAATAACAACAAACGACGTGCGATCCGACAACAAAGGATTATTATAAATGTTTTAAGCGTATAGACGCACAGGCAGTTGTATACCGAAACTAACCGTTCGCCCGTTGTTGTTTGTACAGTGGTGTTGGCACTCAAATGGTAACGCGAAATATTTAAGCCAAACAGACTCGAATTGAAAACGGTTTTTTATCAACGGTTTCTAATATATATATTTTTTTCTTTCAAGAAACTATATAGTTGTTATATGATTTTTTTTCCTCGCGATTTTTCAAATAAAATATAGGAAATATAGACGCACAGGCAGTTGTATACCGATACTAACCGTTCGCCCGTTGTTGTTTGTACAGTGGTGTTGGCACTCAAATGGTAACGCGAAATATTTAAGCCAAACAGACTCGAATTGAAAATTGTTTTTTATCAACGGTTTCTAATATATATATATATTTTTTTTTTCTCTCAAGAAACTATATAGTTGTAATAGTTTACAAAAACGGCTATGATTTTTTTCCTCTCGATTTCTCATAAGGAAAATATAGAATGCACAATTCCTTAGGGGGAAAAACTGCTGTTTTACGGGAATGCAATTATATTACGCATGATTATCATAAAGTTACATAACGACATGTTGTTTTAAACATTAGATGGCTGCAATTCAAAATATTTTTGAGTTGGAGAAAGAATAGCGCTGATCAATGTAGCTCGAAGAAAAAAAAAAAAGGAAATGGTGCTAAATATCAGCGTTTCCGTTAAAGACAATGTAAGTTTTATTGCGCACCGCAAATGGATACATTTTTTTAAAAATAGGCACAAAATGATTTTAATCCAGCTGGCTGAAAAAGTTCACGCTGCCATTTGGAGTAAACCCACTGTAATAATATTATATTTAATTAATTCTATTTATGTCGAAAAACAGATGCAAGTGAAAATAAACCTAACTTATGTTATAATCAGGGCCCGGAATATGTTGCTCATCAAAACATGATAATAATCGCTAAAATATGCACTCAAAAATCGTAAAAATATATGCATTTAAAATCTGTTTATTATTTAAATAGGTATTAGTATTGCATTAATGATTGTAAAATATAAAAGTTTTACTATACATTTTCAAGAAATCGGTACTATGTGTTGAAATAAGCCATTTCAATTCCTTCGACCGCTAATGTAAACCTACACGATAATTGTAACGAGCTACGAGTTATAGATAACAAAAATATATAATTGTATAAATATTTTTTTCATTTTTTTATTTTCTATTAGGCGCATCTCTTAAGTTCACCGATCCATTGGGAATTTGTATAGTTATTGTTCGAAATTTGAACAATTTGTAAAAATATGCTATAAAAAAAAAAAAAAAATTAAAAAAAAAAACAAGCACATTACTGGAAAATCTATAAAAATACGCAAAAATATTAAAATTTCAGATTTGATATCACGATAACCAGGAATGAATTTATTTCGCACACCGCTATATTTTACAATAAACAACGTAATCGGTCGTAATAATCGTTACGATTATATTATAAACGGTTTAGAAACAATCGTAAAAAAAAAAAAAAAAAAAAAAAAAAAGGCCAATTATGATTTATTTTTGTATTTTAACGATGAAATTATAGGCGAGAGGAAAATAATACTGGCGACACTCACCCGAGAATTGTAGTAGGGCGGCAGTACGGCGACCGCACGTTTGTACGCCTGCACGGCGTCCAGGTGTCTGCCCCGGTCGGCGTGCAGTTTGCCCAGCGTGACCAGCGCCGACACCCTGCTGGTCTCGTGGTTGACCGGGTCCTTGGAACGGGAACCGTCCAGCGCGGCGCACGCCGTCAGCACGGACTCGGCTTCCTCGCACCGGCCCATCGTAGCCAACAGCTGCCCCATGTTCAGGTAGGCCACTGCGGGCAGAAATCACACAACGACACCGTATAATACCGACAATCGTATTGTTTGGTTAATAATAAATATTAACGGTAAACGGCCGGCGTGCAAACCGCATACAACCGTATTAGCCGAATGTTTTGGTTAAAATCACAACACGGCCGCCGCCGCCGCCGCCGCCGGCCGTCTCCCTTTGGAATAATAATAATAATACGGCTGCGCCCCGGGAGATACGGCCCGGACGTACCGGGACGAATGATAAATATTATTGCGCGAGCCGGTGGTTTATGTAATTTTGGGTTCATTAGCCGTTTTCGCGGTGTGTACCGGACTATAAAATACGGTGTCAGACGTTCCGACGCCGGGAACGGTCACGAAGTCGGCTGCTACCGGGTCGTTCCGCCGTATGGATAAATTTCGTCAAGTCAATATGGCGTTCCGTCTCGTTATCACAATCGCGGGCGTCACGGGTGCGCGTAGATTTACGATTTTATATTACTATAAAGAAATAATAATAAAAAAAAAAAAAAAAAGAAAAAAAATAGCCTAAGACCTAAAAGATCGTTTTTTCCACCATCACTCCGTTTCGTCGCCGTACAGACGATCGGGACCGGGAAAAAACGAACGTTGCCGCGTAAGTACCGTACGCGTACGCGCGCGTGCGAGCGCCCGGGAGAGCGTTTAGAGTACAAAACGGATGACTTTTCCTACCGGTTCCGCCGGCCCCGCCGTCGCCCGGATACCGTTCTTATTTATTTGAAACCGGAGACCCGGCGGGTAAAAAAAAAAAAAAAAAAACCGTGCGGGGCGTGTGACTCATAATTGCAAAGCATTTGTCAAACGGGGGACGTGCGCACTTACTACTATACACACGACGACAGTGCCCGTAAACGTATTGCGCACGTGTCAATATCGGAGCCGGCACGGTGCGGGCTTCGGCGGGGAGCGGCGAATCGAACCGAGAAAAAAAAAAAAAAAAAAAAAACGCGAAATAATAAAATAAAATGAAATGAAAATACTTCACCGGCAGCGGTTGATACATATTATATAATAAATATCTCACCGGCCCGGGACATAATGCAATGCCCTGTGTCCACGGTATATATATAAAACGACCCGTAAGACCCGGTCGACTAAACCCAAACTTTAATCCCCCCCCCGGCTGTTGTTCGTCACCGTTCCCGTCGATTTGCCAATCGCCAACTGTTTGTTCGTGCAATGTATTTATACGATAAATATATTATGCGCGTATGCGAATATCCAATAGTAATCACGAACCGCGCCAATACCGGATAAAATCATATTGTATAATTCACACGTCATAAATACATACCTCTGTGTTATCGACGCAAAACAATAACTAAATGCGAAATATGCATTTTTAAGGCACTAAAACGCCGACAATATACGCGAAAACCGATCGATTGACGGCGATATCGGCGCAGATGTATTGTTGCGGTTAGCGATCGTTTCTGGTCACATTGCCGCAAAACTCATAAAACCCGTACCATACAAACCCAAAGAAATACTAAGATTTTTGTAAACCGTGTTCGGCGACAGCAATGCAACTAAGAAATAACACAATCCGTACGATAAATGCGGTAAAAACGTCAAAAAAAAAAAAAAAAAAAAATTACCGAAATACGCAAACCAAATGCACTTTACAGTTTCATCTTATTTCAATTATCACGAGACGGATTTGTACTTTGCTCGGCACGTTTCCCGTGTTGGAAAAACACACACAGAAAAAAAAAAAAAATAAAAGGACACGTGCTTGGACTTATACGAGCTCTGGTTACAATCGATAAATAATTTGTTGTGTGTTTGTCGGGCGTTAAACTCGAAGCCAGCGATCAATTGCCGGGCCGCTGGTAAACCGATTATTTTAAATTATAGTGCATAACGATTGCTGACGATTATTGGCGTTTCGATGAGATACCTCGTTAATATTTAATATAATATTTTAATATGGCCGTGCGGTAACGACGATGATAATTATTGCGGCTATTGCGTATTATTATTATATCTGCAAAATAATTATTCACTGAATCCGAAAAAGTAATTTACCGTTTATTTTTTTTACTATTAAATCATAATATTGTTGAATATACGTATTACTGGTCCGTATAATTGTTTTCGCGTCAAACGCGATTCGTATGGAATAAACTTCCGAACATCGACGTTTAACGAAATTATTTTCATATTAACCTTTTTCCCGAAATACGCGATCAAGAAAAATCACAACAACTTACTATCCATACAATCCATACCGGCGATTCTATCTGAATTTGAATTTGAATCCGATTTGAAATTCTCGGTGAAACTACAAAAGGGTCGCGGCCTCAAGAAAGCCGAGAACCGATGAAAAATTCTATACGTACATATTAACGCTATTGATAACAATGATCGGCGGTATAAACTTTTTTACCCGACCTTTACCGGTCTGCTTATATTCGCGTGCGTATCCGTCGCGAATGTCTCACTTGCGCCACATGAATTATATTCGTCGCCATTGTACTTTACGAAAAAAGTAAACGGTTTTTTATTTTTTATTTTTTTTTTTTTACTATTAAATCATAATATTGTTCCGTATAATTGTTTCGCGCCAAACGCAATTCGTATGGAATAAACTTCCAATCATCGATGTTTAACGAAATTATTTTCATATTAACCTTTTTCCCGAAATACGCGATCAAGAAAAATCACAACAACTTACTATCCATACAATCCATACCGGCGATTCTATCTGAATTTGAATTTGAATCCGATTTGAAATTCTCGGTGAAACTACAAAAGGGTCGCGGCCTCAAGAAAGCCGAGAACCGATGAAAAATTCTATACGTACATATTAACGCTATTGGTAACAATGATCGGCGGTATAAACTTTTTTACCCGACCTTTACCGGTCTGCTTATATTCGCGTGCGTATCCGTCGCGAATGTCTCACTTGCGCCACATGAATTATATTCGTCGCCAGTGTACTTTACGAAAAGAGTAAACCGTTTTTTTTTTTTTTTTAAAATAGCGATTGTTTTATTTTTATAATAACCCGACGTCGGGGTTATTATATTATTATATATCTACGACGGCGACGACGTCCCAGCGTGCATTATTTAACGTGTCCTCGGAGGACGATAGACACGAGCGCGCGTAGACGCGATTATATAGACGACGGTAAATAACCGTTGCATAATACTGTTATTGTTATTGTTATTATTATTACTGTTATTATTATTATTAGTATTAGTAGTAGTAGTAGTAGTAGTAGTAGTAGTAGTGCGTCGGCCGCCGTCGATACAGGGCGATCGCGTTCGCCGCGGATCGGCCATTATCAGCGCGCCATTTCGCCAGTGGATTTTCGATATTGTGTGCGCGTTGCTACGGTATTTCTCGACATTCCCGAAAACGAATTTAATACGCACCCGGTCGTGACCCGTAACCGATTTAAACGCGCGCGCAAACGGTCGTTGTTACGCACGCGGTGTTCGTCGACGACAAAAAACTATATTATATTTAAATATGACACCGGAACGGTTATCAGTTCTGACCGCAGCGCATTTAATCCGGTAACAAATTTCGTCGTCAAAACGGGCACGTACAACAAACTTCTTATTGCGTTGACGACTCGGAGGGCTAAATCGATGTTTTTATATATAAATATAAAAAAAAATTCCATTGTGGGAAATATCATTTATCGCCCCCCCCCTCCTTCTCCTTCTGCGAACGACACTGTTTACAACGATATCATATTTCGATACTGAATCAAATTTTACCGATATCGACGTGACTCTAATTTATTTGAAATCCTTCCGATGTCGATATTAATCCGTTACGATTTCTTTTTGAAATCTATTGGAAAGTAGCATTACACGTTTCGACATTACTGTCAATGTTAAAAAAACGATAAACACTAACGACGAGCGATAATTAATTTAATAATAACTTACAGTTTCATGATTAGGTCGATAAGGCCACCACAATAATCGCCGTGACTGGATTTGTATAATTTGACTCGTTTTTTTCTCGTCAATACGTTTTCTTAATTAGTATTATATTGTTTTAAAAATCATATCGATATTTTTTTTTTTGGGGGAGGGAGGGTATTGCAATACGATATTAATTTAATTGAAAAAAAAAAAAAAAAAATCGTTATGCGTCCAAACCTAACCATACGCGTATGATTCTGTATGTATAGCTTTACGATTGTCTTTACTTATCGTTTTGTCACTATAAAAAAAAAAAAAAAAAAAAAAAAAAACAGTTTTTGGATTTCTTCGCTTTTAAAAAAAAATGTTCGAGAAAAAAATTGCATTGGTCATGGTCGCTCGACCGTAGCAATACGGTCAATCCGGGTGCTAATCATCGATATTTCTATTAAAGATAATGTAAGTTTTATTGCGTGAACCGTTTATGGGCAAATGCGTTGATAAAAAAAAAAAAAGCTTCAATTGTATAGTTTGGTGCACGCGAAAAAAAAAAAAAAAAAAAAAAAAAAAAACGAAACACTATTTCATTATCCAAGTCCATCCAGTTAAAATATTTCGTATTATCTTTCGAACGAAACACACTGTAGATATTATAATATAGAGGAAACGTAAAGAATTCGATGCGGGAGAAATATCGAAATTGCTGCTCGCTACGTTTTCTGTTCTAAATTAATTAACTTTTTTCTCTGGGATTCGATTTGGGAAAAAAAAAAAAAAAATATGTACAGTGCTCAAAAGAATCTGGCTGTTTTGTTTGCGTGCCTACGCGGTAAAAATACACTGCGCTTTTTTTTTAAAATTTTTTTTTTTTTTAGGTTTCCTCTATTCGGCGGGGCGCACGGCCGACGGACGGGTCGTTAAAAGTCAATGTATCATAATGAATGTTCCAATTGATGAGGCAATTACCTTTTTTATTATTTTTATTATTTATATATATATATATAAAAATACCTATATACATTTCGTTTATAATTTGATCGCCGGCGTTGATTAATTTTTAAATTATATACCAAATAATACGTCAATCGTCAATGACGAAACCCGCATTAATTATTACACGAAATGTCAATTTATTTTTAACCGTTCGCGATCTCCTTATTTATTTAATTGAAATTATTATTTTTCAATTAGTATTCATAAAAAAAAAAAATAATAATAATAATTTATACTACTGATACAATCATTATCGTTATAAACGTAACAAATTACTGAAATTCCATTAATGTTAATATATTTATTTACGTTTACGTGTTTTATAGAAAAAAAAAAAAATAGTAAAAAAAAAAACCAATTAGTCGGGTTGTATTGGATTAACACTTTATTTTCTTTTAATTAGTGCGGCGAAAAAACGGTTAAAATACTCCACAAAAATGTCTGGGCGAAGTCGGCAAAATTGTATTTTTTTTTTTTTATTATATTTTGTACGGTTCGTAGTGACATTCTGAAAGTAATCTAACAATAATATATAGCGGGGGGGAAAAAAAATAAAAAATATAATGTTCAAAATTGACTTTGTGTGCGGTACGACAAGTGAATTTTAACTTTATTTATTTTGTAAGTTTGTTGGTTTTCCATCGTACACCGCCGCAAGCGTCGAGTGTATATAGCGTTTAGAATTCCCGTGGTAAGTTAAATATAATGAAAAAGAAATATTGAAAAAACCAATTGGCGTGTCAAAATGATTAACGCGCCTAAGGTCAGAATGAAATAATAATTTAAAAAAAAAAATAAATAAATAAATAATAATAATAAAAAAAAAAAAAACACGAAACGTTTTCTAATTACTATTTCATTCGGAATCGTGTATATTTTATATAATTCCCGGTAATAAATTATTTCGGTTTTGATATTGTTTCGTGATTTATATACAGACTTGACGCGATTATTGCCACTGCAGGTTTTTTTTTTTTTTTTTACGACGAGTAGTGATTTTGTTATTTTTTTTGTTTTAACGTGTCCGAACACGATAGAACACTATATAGAATAATAATTGTGGACCGCTTAAGCACTTAATATTACACGTACAACTGGATAATAAATATAATTTTAATTTCACTTTTATTTTATATCTAGATCTACTAAAATTACGATTTTCACCGTAACTATGCTGCATAGATCCAATATCCACGTATGCGTATAGGTATAATCGGACTTTGTCGTTCTCTCTCTCACTCTCTCTCTCTCTCTCTCTCAATATATATATATATATTTATATTGCTCTTGGGAGAACACGGCACGTGATTAAAACCGTTTGGCACACGAGTCTTGGCCGAGACTGTGAATTAATCAAAACGATTATACACTCGTGTTGTACTCTTATATGTGTGTGTGTGTGTGTGTGTATATATATATATATGTATAATCCGTTTTAGCCGACGACGACGACGACGGTGGCGGTCGTCTTCTACTATAAATACTGAAATACGACCGCACAGATTTGTATGTACAGTCGTAATGTTCGACCCGGAACCTAAACCTACCCGAAACTGGATTCGAGTAACTTGCACACCTTACCGCCAGGCCTGGCCAACCGACCGATCTTAGTCGATTCCACGAGCTATCGTCGCCAGTAACTGTACCAGAACCGCCGTTGTGAAACTACCACGCACGATACTATTATTGATGGCCATCGTCTTGACGAGAGTTACAGTCGCTATCGCATACGCGCTATCGTTCTGTTTTACTGTCGTGCTGGATCTCGGCAAAACCACTAGTGTTGCAGTTACGGCAATCCGTGCTCTGTATTATCCGACTAACGGTTGTTTATGCCTCTGACCGACACCATTAACAACGACTCGTATAATAATTCAGCAATAAAGAAAGTTAAAACTATATTAGTTTCCCCCGAAACGGCGGTGTTGCGGCGTTTTGTTGTCGCAAATTATTTTATCCTTGGGTTCGTAAAGGTTAATGAAAACCACAGTTCTTTTTTTTTTTTTTTTTTTTTTTATCTTTTTTTTCGCCGCACTCGCCCCTTACTACTATTACTCCGGCGGCGCTGGCGGTAGTAATCGAATTTTAAACTCCTCCGGGCAAAAGTTTTTTTTTTCTCTCCAGCGCGTGGGTTTTTCGATTAAATTCCCGCAGTTTTAATAACAATAAAAAAAAAAAATAAAAAAATAAAAAAAAGTTTGGCATTTGTTTTTCATTCTTTTTATTATTATTTATTTATTTATTTATTTTTTATTATTGAAACCGTGCTCCGTAATCTGAGCTGGACTTCATTAATACACTACGGCGAGTAACCTTATACGTTTATAAATACTAGCGCCAAAACAAAAAAACCAAAATAATTAGAACATGAAACCGTTATCAATCTTAACTTAAGCCGCTTCGGTTTCGAAAATGTTTTTTTTTTTTTTTTTTTTAATATGTCGATTATGATTTTTGAAAACGGTGTTTTTAAATCCTTCTACTTTTAGGTGTCAGTTTTCACCGTGTTCCAGTACCGATTAATGCGGGCCCGGTTTCGAAATTTCGTTTGTTCCTACCCAGTTTGGTAAATGATTTTCCAAAAAAAAAAAAAACCGTTATCTTTACTGCACAATGCCGCGCACACGCAAACAAAACTCCAGACCCCTAAGAATTGAATAATAACCGAATGATAATCGAATAAAACAATCGTATGTCGTACAAAAGTAACAGAGAATGTTCGGTATTTTTTTTTTTTTTTTTCGACAGTTCCGCGTCTGTTTGCATCCGTTGGTCGGATCGAAATGACGTAAAAAACAACGACGGCAGTGCCACACCGGTACACGGGTACTTATCGGCAAATCGTTAAAATAACGGGATTACGATCGAGTAGTCGGCACTGCTTCAACTCTTCACCCATAATGCCAAAACGGTATTATCCGCCCCGACGACCGTTTTTAAGCTCAGCGACGACCCTATAGAGTGTGCCCGTATAATCCGTTAAAACATTATTTTGCGCGTGTCATTACTACAACGACGGCGTACACGTATATGTACACGTACACGCCAAATACGTTTTACGGAATTGCATTTTAAATGCCCGCAGTAATAATATTGATTTCGTTTGATTATCCGCGTCGGTTGATGACGGCCCACGTTCTGGACGTCCGTCGACATCGACAGACGATGCTCGTGTGACAAAAGCCAATGAAATTGTTGCGGTCGCTAATAGACGTTTAACTGTTCGAGAAATTCCGGAATATTGTAACATATCGGTTGGTTCATGTCATGAAATCCTTGCGTGTGATAAGATAAAAAAAAAAAAAAAACCAAGAGGAGAAAAAATTTTGAATGAAAGAATGGTTCAAAAAAAAAAGAAACACATTATCCCATCATAATTTTCTAGATGAACTTCGACTAGCTTCTCCTTCTGACTACTGAAATTATCTTCGCATGGACCGCATGGTAATTTCGAAGTTATTAAAAATGACCACACCAATGATAGAGAAACAGGATAACGAGAGAATCAATTTTGTCGGCCCAGCGTTTAAAGTACCAAACCGACGGCAAGTATATATCGTCGGTACCTGCACCGGATTTTTCACTCGCTAAAACTTTCTTTCACTCATGACATTTTTTTTTTTTAGCAGTATTTATGTCAGCTGTTAGCATTCTTGTTTCAAAATTCTATTTTCGTACAAATCACTTTTAATTTTTCACGTAGCACGTAAACTACGGTATAGACGTATAAATTCTTCATAATTTAATTTATTTGCCATATTTTGACGAAGATTTATAATTTACAAAAGACAAAAAGACACGACTGCTTTTACACACAATTCGACTTGATTGACTGATTCATTGTACATTCATAGACATACATGGTCAATCATGAATGTCAATCATCTTGAATGATGATAAAAATTCAAACATGTTGGAATTCCATCAGTCGTGAAATTTGATTGTCATTCACATACGCACACCATCACGTTGATCGTCATTCATGACTGACCGTGTATCGGGGGGGGGGGGCCTTAAGGTTCACGTCTAATAACGTCGCTTGTAGATAGTTAGGCGTAGCTAATATGCGGATGCAATATAACTGGTCGGCAGGCAAATCGAATACCAATGTTACAAATCCTATGTTTTGCATTTTTATTTCCACCCGTCAGTGTCCCGTTTTGAGTCCCGGAAAAACGCGGACCCTTTGGTGTGTTGGAGTGCTTGACATTTTTAACGGTATTGCGGTGTTCAAATGTTAGTGTTGAACTGGGTGTTCGGCACCGATCCAAGACAAATTTCTACTATACACGACACCGATATTTCAATCCGGGGAGTATTGTTATAGTACTGCCCACGAAGATTAGAACTTGCAGTTCCCCATAGTTCCTGTCGTACCGATTCACTTCGATCCTTTTAAACGCGTTTATATCATATTATTATTATTATACACAGAAACACAACCGTTAAAACGTGTAGAATGCTCGTATATATATATATATATATATATATATATATATATAATTTTTTTGTCCCGCGCACACCCGTCAAAGTAACGGACGGCCGTAATTATTATTCGGGATGCGCAATATTTTTCGAATTTATTGACGCGACCGAGAATAATTTTCCCAAAAACTCGTGTAAAATACACAGGAATGTCGGAATAGTAGAAAGAACGAAAAAGCAAAACAAGGTACGTTGGGAAATTTAAAAATAAAAACATTATATCGCAGAGCGTTAAAACGCGGATAACTTCCATAAAACAACCGTGTGAAATATCGTCGCTGTCACCCTTGCAAACAATTTCGTGCGCATTTATTCGAGTATCTACGAAAATTTGACCTTACGTCCGATTTTCATGCTCGGGTCGCCATGGAAACACGCCCGATAGTCTCGTTTCCGATCGTTTCAGTCAACTCGGAATGCCAGATTGCAGACTTGTAAAAAAAAAAAAAAAAAAAAAATAATAAACAAAATTGCCGATAGAACTGTGTTTTAAGAGCGAAAACTTTAAATCCGGTCAAAAATAAAATAAAAACAATTTCGAACGTTTCACAGTTCAAGAGACCCAACGTTATTCCGAGCGTACGGACGACGTTCTACACGGAACACCCGCCACCGTTTTATATTCGTGATTACTCCGGCTCGCTCGATCGGATTAGTCGCAGGTCGTTACGTTTCGATATTGAAATATCGCGTTATTGTCATTATTGTTATTATTGTTATTGTTGTATTATTGCCGCTGTCGCCTTTATACACCGCCGTTGCCGACGGCGCGCAGCAATACATCTGCCGCCCGCCCCCCTATGGCCCCGGCAATAATTTTTACGATTTATTGTTACCCGTGCGGGTTATATTCGCAATCCAATTCGAACCGCATAACGCGCGCACGTAGGTGTAATCGTGCACGTGAATAGACGGCGAATTATTCGCTGTTCGAGATATCCTCGCTCGGAGATGGACTTGGAGTGTTTCAAATGCGCGCGTACCCGACAAAATGAATGATTTCCTTTTGAAACAAATTTTTTCGCTATAAATTACGATTCTATAGATTATGTTTTAGGCTGGATTTAATGCTCGACCCACGGTCATCGTCGAACGTTTAGTGCTTAACTGACGGCAATCTTAGTCGGTCGCGTTTGTTATGTGGTACGTTATTTTGTTATTTGTTAATTTTATTGTGTTTTTAAATGGTTAAACTTTATCTTTTGGCAATATGAATTCATACATTGTAAATCCGTTGACGTGTGCGTATTATTTACGCGATCGACGGAATGAAAATAGACGGAGAAGATATCGCGTCCACCCAGTAATTGTAAACCGGCCAATTGAAGGAGAATTCTGTACGCTGTATTCAAAATTACGAGATCACGAGCAAAAATTATAACGAATACAATTAACAATTTACAATATAAAATAAAATCGTAATCAGTGTAGTGAGCCGGACTGGGTAATACGACTCAAAACAATATATATATTTAGGCGAAGTCACCGTTGACTGACGGATACTCAGTGGATGTTGAACGGAAGAAAAATGTTCGAAGACAATAATGTTACTTTGTTGACTGACATTGGGCAACCCGTGGTTCACACAAGTTATATGGTACCAACGGTCTGCCCATACATCGAGTCGACACTAAGTCTAAAAAAAAATCATGGAAACCCATATCCGTATATATATATATATATAGCCAACTCGAGTGTAGAAGCTAGCGCAAGTAGAAATCACTTACTTAATGCACTTAAAACTACTCTCTAAATAATCGTAATTCTTAATCATAAACAATTTATATAGTTAAGCACGTAGTAACTATAAAAAAAGAGTTACTCAATATACTATGCACACACTTTTTACAAAGTAGTGATCACGGATCATTAACCTGATTTAGTAATTAGATCATGATGTTATGACGATTTATCACACACTCGTGGTCACACCGCTCGCGGACATCCACAATGTAAATACAAACATATTCTAATCATATATTGTGTTTAGGGCAGTTTTTTTATTTAAAATTTAAATAGAACTTTAAAAGTATTTTGCCCATCTCTGATCGCATTCACAACAGTGTTATAAAATCGGATGTTTCCGGTTGATTTCCATACAATTTTAAATTTCTGAATCAGTTATATCATAAGTGACCAAATATCGTTTGGTATTTAATGAATGCTGTTTTATTATATTCGATAAAAAAAACCGGCATGAAAAATGTTTCTTATAGTTTTCGTATTATTTCATAATTATGTTCCGTCATTAATCAATTAATTATACATCAAGTTTTAGGTATAATTATTTATCGACAGTATTATGTTTCAAGGGAATCGGTTTATTTTTATTAATATATTACGAAATAAAAGTCTCGTGTAGCCTTTCTCAAATTCATTATTGAATAATTATGACTATGTATAAAAATCACATTATCCGGTTGACTGGTACTTAAATATAATATCGATTCATAAAGGATAAAGTATTTTAATTTGTTAATGCAAAATTTTAATTAAATATTTATGACTTTTCGACGGCGTTTGCATTATTGTATTCTGTTCGTTTGTTTTCAACAATATAATTTTTCGACTATAAATGCTTTTATTACGATGCGCCGCGCGTTAATCGGTATGTGTACAAAATAATAATTGTAATTATTACTGTTAATGTAAAAAAAAAATAAATAAATAATATTGTATAGGCACGGCGCGCCGAATAGGCAATTTAGGGACATAAATGTATTGTCGAACACGAACACGATGGTTTTCGTTTATTATTTTAATATCGGCGTTTTGAACGACCTCCGACAAAAATTTAAATATTGTAATTATATTGTAATTGCATTATCATTACGATAGAATAGTTTTGTTGTCAGTTCGATTAATGAAAACCGCGTTCGTTAACTCGACAAATGTTGGCGTTGGTTCAAAATGGACTTTGAACGAAAAAAAAAAAAAAAACCACAACGACCTATTTCTGTTGATTAAACCTATGATTGTCAAACATACAATTTTTTTCGGAGTTGTATTTATTTCGCACAAACGTCAAATAGGATATTTGATATAATTCAATTGCGTTAATTAAAAAAAAAAAATATCGCCTCGAATAAAAAAGAAAAAAAAAAAAACTATTATAACATAATACATATATATATATATATATGTTTATGTATATTCATATTTATGTATATATATATATATATACATAAATATGTTTTCGTCGAGTATAATGTTGACCTGTACAAACCATTTTTTTTTTTTGCGTTTGCACGTTGTTGATTGATGAAAAAGTAATCTCCGGCGAGTAATCATAAAAACTCGCCGACACGAGCGGCCCAACGAGGAGATTACAGAGATAAACTTACTGCAATTGCCGAGAGACGACAAACGGCTCGGTTGCAACACAATGGAAAACGCAGAACACCTCGGAACATGGACACTAAAACGCGTTTGAAACGTCAAAACCAACAGGCCCCGCGAATCGTTTAAATAAATCGACCCGTGAAAGTTTTATTGGATTGTGTTGAATTTAACACGTTCCGTTTATTTTTATTTCGTACAAAACGCAATGGCGAAGAAACGCATTACAGGTATCGGTTGTTGTTTAGTCGATTTTCGTTTTATGTAAACCTATCGTTATATTTCTATTCCGACAACGATTTGACGCGGCGCGATACGTTTTGTTATAATTTTTTTTTTTTTTTTTTTTAAACGTACGTGCGTTCCGGCGGTACTGTGTTATATTTGATTTTCATTACTTTAAAAGTCGAAAAGTCAGACGAATTTAATAACGCATCAAAACACAATCCGTCATTGACGAACAGACGACGACGGTCGATAGCCCGGAGACCGGCTACAGGGAATGTCGAAAAATCGGCCGTTCGTGATTTCCGTTTGTAAACCAAACCGTTTTAATCGCATTTTAAATAAACCGTATAACGCCGTGGACGGTTTGTCAATCTACTTGGGCGTATCTCGTGTGCGGCAATGGGGGAAAACGCTGTTCAAAGGCCACACACGCGTACGCATATAATAAACAGATAAGGAAAAAGGGTTTTCTCTTATCTGGGAATCGTCCGCATATACACGACGCTTTGAAATGCTAATGTATACAGAGAGAAAGAGAGTATTATTAGTACTCCGACCGACGACTACCGGTATCTTTTAAAGACGAACGAATAAATTATAATACGTTTAAATCTGCAGTATATTATTATATTATTATCAATTATTTCGACGAGTGGTTTACTTTTTTTTTTTTTTTTTAAACGTTTTACTTTTTTTTATTATTTTTTTTATATCCCTTTACCGTCACGGGATGTACGAGATATTTCCGCCCTTTCTGCTGCCGCGAACGTTGCCGTCGCACCACTGTCATTCAATTATTGCACGTCTATCTATACGTTTAACCGTCCCCGAGGGCCGTATATATTTTCTTTAATGCGCCAAAAGGTTTTCATTTCGAAATGTTTATAACTGTCAATAATAAAAAAAAATGCTAATACCGCCGCGCGCGCTCCTCCTATTTCCGTAGTACAAAAACACACACACACATACACACAAAAAAAAGTAGATAATTTAATGGTTATTTAAGTTTCGAAAGTAAACAATATATTCAAACAACGGTGGCAGTAAAAGTATACGACCGTTGGAGAAAGTCAACATAATAAATAAGCGACCCGATGTATATTTTAAGAGTGAACCTCCTCGTCGAATATTTGATATATTATTGAAAAGTATAGGGAAACCGATAGGTATCTATTTGTGGGGTGGAGTGGCGAAATAACAAAACAAAATCGAGTACCACAACGGCGAAAATTATTGTTTCGTGTCTCCAGAAATGTTTACAATATTAAATTATCGTATGAAAACTGAATAGGCTACGGAGTTGGTATACGTTTCCGCAAAAACGGTTTCAGTAAAATATGTCCGAATAATTTTTATATTTGCGCTGTAATCATTTTTTACTTATGGTATATTGACAAAGAATAACAGAAAAAAAAAAAAAAACGTAGATATTACTGACAGGCGATGATATGGAAATTTCATTTGTTTCTGTACGCATTGATAAACCACATCTAACGAAATACGATATTGAGAAAAGTTTATAGTAAATAGTGTTTCGAAATGTCGTGATTTTTTTCGATTTTCGTCAAAAATTTAACTTAAATCGTTTATTTATACGTACAATACACTTTTTACATTTCGGTAAATTTTCTTTTTTTTTTATTGACTCTTCAATATAACTCACGATGAACATCGTGTAAAATTTTAAAAATAAATAAATAATAATTTGTTTTGAAAATAACAAGAAACAGTAATTTAAAAAAAAAAAAAAATAAGCATACATTTCTCGGCATTCTCGGGATTAAGTGTATTAAAAGTAACATTTAGAAGACAAAAAATGGACATAGGTACTCATAGTTGGTAGAATTCCGTAATCCCGTCGTGTTTCATGTGAAAACTATATGGACGTTACGGTTTCGTAATGTTTCGTGTTATTCATCTCATATACAAGAAAAATTACTATATTCATTAATTAAAATACATAACTACAACTAGGACAGAGAAATAAAAAGTCCACGTTTTACGACACGCATAAAAACCAATGGCCGTCGGTGAACATGATTTAAAAAAAATCTATTATCACAACCCGTATCGTAAATCGTAAGTGTGGTGATTTTAACGATTTTTACCAAAATTTAAAATTTAAACGTTTATATATATATATGTAAAAAAAAAAAAAAAAAATAAAAATACTATTCAACACGTTCAAATTTTCATTTCATAATTCGGTATAACGAATATTGTGTATACATTTCGTGCGATCCTGGTCGGCCGATAATATTTAATTCTTTTAATTCAATGAATAGTACTAGAAAAACTTGATAGTCAATAGATTAAATATCGCAAGAATAAATTTAAATTCCTCGCTCTTGTATGGCTAGTTAATATTGTTATTCTGTGCAGATTTCCGGTGTTTGCGATTATTTTACACCTAGGTAAAACAAAACTACGATGGCCGTAAGCTTTCTCGTTTTTCCTAACTATTACGAAGACCAAAAAAAAAAAAAAAAAAATGACCTCTCGACGTTACTAAATACATCTAAAATCCTATCGGAAATAATGGTACACTCGGAAATCGGAACATCACTTCTGGTAGAAAAGTCGTTGGCGGACGGGCAAAATAAACCGCATCACAATAAAATCCATACGGCACGATAATAATAATAATAAAAAAAAAAAAAATTGTCCACGGATTATTATTTTTTATACGGTACAAGTTAATTATATCGCGGATTCATAGTACACGGGCATCGTTTTATTCGTTTACGTGTTTGCGTAAATTAAAAACGGTACCTACAACAACGAATTACGGAAACGCGGAAATTTGTAAAATCGCCGGCGGCGTCGGCGAGCACCGGGAAACTTTCGCGGACCCGCCCGGTGCCGTGCCGCACGCGCGCCCCGCGAAAACGCCGTCCGGTCCGGTTCGCGCGCGAATAATCCGTTCCGTCGTAATGCGCCCGTGCGCGCTTATATATATATATATATATCTTTCGTATATCTCGTATATCTCGTATATATACATATAATATAATTACGTTGTAATAATTAATCCCGTTGGGGAAATATTATATTATATTATTGCGTATTAATAAATCTCCGGGATTTCGGCGCAAAGTGCGATTTATAATCGCGGGCGAGCCGAGCCGAGCCGGGCGGTATTAACGCGCCGTGTAATTTTCAATTTGGCCGGATGGCGCGCATACCGCCGCCGCCGCCGACATCGCCGCCGCCGCGTATATACGTATACACGTAATATTATATTATAATACGCGGAGAGGCAAATTGTTTTAAAGCCACTGCCGCCGCCGAGGCTCCGTAAATTGAATTCGGCGCGACCTAATTAATCTCGTCATACGTCATCCCCGCCGTTCGCCGTCCTCCAAAAGACGTGAAGACCGAAGTGTATAGCTAATAATAATAATAATAATAATAATAATAATAATAATAATAATACACACCGCGGGCGCTGTCATTGCCGCCGCCCCCGCGCTAAGGACGATAATCAGGGCGCCGGAGTTGGCGGATTCGGTAAAGAACCGAGTCGCGATCGTGTACTAAAAAAAAAAAATAAAAAAAATAAAAAAAAAAACCACGCGGAATCTCCGCTTAAAAGTTCGGTAAACACGCGCGCGTTTATTGTGCGTGCGCTACTTGAAAAAAAACATCGCGCAAAAAACCAACAAAATAATAATAATACTAATAATAAATTCGGCATATCGGACAATTACCGTTTATTATAGTTGTATTTTATACCATTCGATTTTCACTCGAATTATATTCGTTTTGCTTACCGTCCTAACGGATTTTGATTTTTTTTTTTTTTTTTTTTTATACAAACTGTTTTCATAATCATAAAACACATTGCCCCGTATGAACGCAAAATACCAAGGGTATTTTATGTATAAACGTTCGGGAAAATAAATGAAAAATGCAATAATTTCCTCGATATATATATAAGTTATTTTCAAAATAACGTTATAAAATCTCCTATAATACGTACCGAAATATGAAACTTTATTTTTGTAATTATTAAAAATAAAATCCCGGTCGTTTTTGAACGGGCCTCGTGTGTTTAATGACATTGACCGCTATGGATTATTCATAAATACAGGCGCAAAATGAAACGATAAATTATTTTCTGCCGACTCAGTTTTCCTCCCCCTCAACACACACAGACAGACGCGGGCGCGGGCGCGACTTGTTGATTCCTCACGGCGATTCGCCCGAGCCGCCCGCGAAATTACAATATTTTTTTACACGTGAGTTTTGCACGCATTCGACAATTTTTTTTATTACGTCATGTTGTCACATGCACAATGATATTGTCATTATATTGCCGCACCCGGTGACATTACGTCGGGTCACGACGAACGTAAATCATAGTGAAACGAACAATCAACGCCGTCATCGGTTTCACCTTAATGCACGGGATAACACGGAGAACGCGATTTGTCGTCCGACGGTCCCGACGAAGGACACTGCGGGATACCAGTTAGGTATCCCACCGGTTAGGCGAAGGATTATTAAAAAAAAAAAAAAAAAAAAAAAAAATACTATGTCCGTGTAGTTTCCGTAACTTTCCGGGCGAATTTTCGTCCCGAAGTCGAACACCGACAAACGGAAAGCAGTGCATAATTTTTGTGTACAGAGCAACTTCAATCATTTCGAAATCATTTATGACAATAAATATATTTTATTATGTTATTTTACTATGGACACTGTAGCTTTTCGGTTCAGTCGTCTGACCATACGCTCAGTCCGCTACGCCACGATTGGGAAATTTACGTCAAATATATTATGTTTTTTAGACGATTGTACGGAACGGACTGATTTAATGTGCGGTAAAAATGTATATCTTGTGACCGATTCGTCACATTCGGACTAACGACTAAAATTAACTGAACGTCTTTTTTTTTTTTTTTATAAAAACTATACATAGTATAAAAACGTTGATATTTTCGGACTGAAGACTTTCCGATTGGATTGACTCGATTTTCCACAATACACGTAAATGTACGTAATAAAATCCCGCTTTTTCTCACCGAATTTCGCGATATCTTCAATAATTCCTGAACCGGCGACACGCGATTCGCGTGCTCTAATTTATTATCGACTGTATTCAGTGTTCAAAAATTATAATGAAATATATGCATTGGCGTATAGCGAATTTGTCGAAACGTTTGTCACCGCAAGATTAACTACAACACAACGGTGCCGTACGTGTTTCGAAAATTTCGGTTGAACGCATTTACAAGCCGTTCAACAACAAACCTGATACGAATTCGTTTAATATTTAACGAACGTCTCTGCCAACGACGTTATATAATACACGTGTAAACTCCGAAACGAAGACGGTTTTATGTGAACATACGTACAGCAGTTTTTCTACGATACGATAAACCTGCATTAATCTACCGTTCGAAATGTTTTCTTTCCTCCGCAAACAGTTGTTCGAAACCCATTCGGATTGTTACGGTATTATTATTATTATTATTTTCAATACGCAACGGCATTCGGGCATATGTTATAGTTAAATATTTTATTACTTTTTTGTCGAGTTATCGGTGAAAGTTTTAATCAAGACTGGTTTTGTCTCGTTATATTAACGCAAATAATCCGAAATCTACACGATACATCTGAAATATACCTACCGTAGAGACACCATTAGACGGAATATAAATAATTACAAAAATAACGTTTTAATTTAAAATCACGATTTTAATCAAACAAGTTTATAGTCTTGGAGGAAGAATATTTCGACAAAGTACAGTAAAGATAGTGGAAATAAAAATCGTCGTTTGACAAAATCACAAAAGTAGTAGGTAGGTACCTACTTCAAACAGCTCTGTGTATAGCAAAAATAAATTACGTCGTAGATGTTTTTTTTTTTTTTTTTTTTATGCTGCAGTTTGAACTTTCCGACGGGGAGGCCATGTCTGCATAAAATATAAAGTTTCTTTTTTTTTTATATCCTTTATATATACTATTTGTACTTAACTGGGCGAATCCTGTTTCGTTCGTATTACCACCCTGAATTCGTTAGTCTGAATTACCAGCCTGCAGCTGTTGTAAACAAGGAGGTTGTTTGGAGACTGACTGCAAGAGATCGCCTGTGTTCGAATACTAACGGAATATTCTGAAAGACAGTGTTGTTTTTTTTTAGATAAGATTCCTAGTAGTATACTTTTAGAATTAAGTAAATCGGTATATGAGTTCGGTCTAAGATTTGGAAAAATAATTAAAATAATTTTGGCGTATTTTCTGTTTTTATTTTTATTTTTTAAATTGTATAATCTTAATATTTTTGTATGGAATAAATTATTATAAGCACACAAGCACAACAGGTGTAATATGAATATATATAAATCAATTGCCGCATGTATATTAGATTATCACTTGAGAACGGCTCGACTATTGTTTGTTTTATTGTTCGGATCATTTTTTTTTTTTTTTTTGTTAAATTGTCAGGAAAAAGGTTGTATGATAGAAAATTGTCCTTTGAATGGTATTATTTTTTTTTAATTTCTCTCTTTTAGAAAAAACATAAGATCGTGGTAATAATAATTTGTTGCTAAGGAATCTATCGTTACTTAGTTACCAAAAAACATGTAGATTGCCAAAAAAGAATTAGATGCATAACAGTATCGAGGTCGTTATTAATACAGGTCCAGCTATGGGGAAGATTGTTCTTGTACCCCGAATTTCAATGATTCCGACTGCCTTGCCATTCCAATAAAAAAAAAAAAACGTTTGCAATTCCCAGTTAAGCTCTCTTATGCAACACCAATTAATAAATCACAGGGGCAAACATTTAAATATATAGGAATTGATTTTCAAAACGACTGTTTTTCACATGGCCGGTTGTGTGTGGGTCGTACAATGCCGGGGAATCAAAAAAAAAAATCAATATTTACTGAAACCAAATGGAAAACCAATAACAATAAATGGGTATATACTCTCAAATTTTACCAACTTGAATAAATAATAATAGACGTAAAACAAATTATTAAACATTCAGTCAAATAATAGTAAAAACATTTTTCTTGGTTAATATATTACACAAAAAGACAAAGAAGTTAAAATAAATTAAATGTCTTAAAGATATCACAGGTAAGGAAGTACCTTTAAAAAAATAAATAAAAATTACCGGGCAACAAGCGATAACTGTAATAGGTACGGGTTGAAAACAAAGAAACACGGAAAACTTGTATTTATATATTAATTTGTTTTCCGTTCAATATTGTGCGGGTCGTATAATCATATTTTCTCGAGGACTCAATTGTGTACTTTTTGAGGAATATAAATAAATACTATTAAACAATCTGAGCCGACAAAAAGACGCCGGGCGGGACAGCTAGTTAGAAATAAAATAATTAAAATAAAACATTGCATGTGTGAAAATATTTTTATCGTATACGGCCGATATTGTATTTATTCCACTGTTAAATTAGGTATAATTATTTATCGACGGTATTATGTCTTAAGGAAATCGGTGTATTTTTAAGTGCATTTCTTAAGATAAAAATAGCCCGTGTAGCTTTACGATCTATCTTGAGATCCATCATTACAATTCCCATTACGACAACGTATAAAAAATCAAATAATCCGTTTGACTGATGCATAAATATAATATTGATTCAAAAAAAGGACAAAGTTTTTTAATTTGTTAATGCATAATTTTAATTAAATATTTATGACTTTTCGACGGGGTTTTTATTAGTGTTTTGTTTTTTAATAATATAATTATCGATTATAAATGCCGTTATTACGACGTGCCGCGTTATAATCGCGGTATGTGTAAAACACAATAATTATTACCATTATTGCAATAAAGTATTGTACAGACGCGGCGCGCTGAACGGGCAATTCAGAGACACCGATTAAAAACAACGTTACGATTCTATTAGAATCACTAGACGGGCAATAAAAATAATATAATAAAAAAAAATATTACAAAACGAATCAACCGCCCGCTGTACGATAATACGGGGCGGGACGTGGTTACTCCCTTATCTGAAACTCTGGCAACTGAGCGGCTGTTAATAGAATAGCGTTGGTTTATGGCTTGTACGAAAGCACGTTCGAACACTAAGTTTTTTTTTATAACTGTTTCAGTGTCTACAATGCAGTGGACAATGCAAGAGCGAGTGTTCGCCGCGGAGGCCTACTTTTCTTTCAGCCGTTCGATCATCGTCACTCAGCGTACTCTCAGAAACCATTTCAATACCGCACCTGCAGGTCGTGTGCCTGACCGAAAATCGATTTGTTTGCGGGCGGACACGTTCGGGGATACCGGTAGTGTGCAGAAGAAATATAATGGACCTTCCAGAACCGTCAGGACGCCAGAAAACGTCGAAAGGGTAAGGGCGGCGCGATTTTGAAATCCCCTAGGCGATCTGCACACAACCATTCGGCTGCTTTAGGCATGTCTAGTCGCACGGTGAGACGAATCCTTCAGGAGGAACTCAATTTTCACCCATACAAATTGGCAGTGGTGCAACAATTTAATCCACGCGATTATGTTGCGCGAAAAAATGCACGTAAAGCCTTCCTCGAAAACCCGCCTCAGGACGCTCTTGTTTTCATTAGTGACGAGGCACATTTCCATATTTCAGGATGTGCGAACAAACAAAACATGCGATATTGGAGACCCACTAACCCGAGAGAACTTCATGAGCAGCCTCTGCACACAGACCATGGGACTGTTTGTTGTGCAATATCCAGAATCGGCATTATTGGCCCATGTTTCTTTGAAGAGAACAAAAGAGCAGTTACGGTCAATTCTGTACGATATGTCAGCATGATTGTGGATTTTTCTCTGCCCAAACTTAAAGAAATCAATGTAGGGGAAGTCTGGTTTCAACAGGATGGCGCCACGGCTCACACGGCAAGAAGACCAACGAATATCTTGCGTAAACACTTCCCCGAACGGCTCATCTCTCTTAGAGGCGATCTTCAGTGGCCACCAGTGGCGCGATCACCAGATTTAGCCCCATGTGATTTTTTCCTGTAGGGCTACCTGAAATCGTTGGTATACACGGATCGGCCAAAGATTATTCGTCATCTCAAAAACAATATTCGTGCTGCTATTGCCGACATAAACACACACACATATGCTGGAAAAAGTGGACAGAAATTTTAAATTCCGACTATCACAGGGCATTGACGAGAACGGTGGCCACCTTCGAGATGCAGTATTTAAAACCAAATAAGACAAAACTTGAAATGTACTCCTATACACGGAAAAAATAATGAAATCAATATTGCTAATAATTTTTGTGTTATGATTTTTTAAAATAAGGATGTAACCACGACCCACCCTATACATATATATATATATTTATAGGGGAGGTATCCCGGCTAGTGCAGTCGATATTGTCTAGTCGTACCAAACCCAATCCGAAATGCAGACAATTGATCGAGTTAAAACATTACGAAAATGGAATTTTAATTTCGAAGCGATTTATTAGCCGTACACGTATGACTTTGTACCCGCACCCCGGGTATACCACAATTTAATTTTACTTTCGCCCGCAAACTTTAAACGAAATCCATTAAAACGCGATTTGTGGCGTGCACAATCATACGCGATCGTTAGAATCATAATATTAAAATATCCTAAACAATTACACTATACACCGTCGGAATCGGTCGGTTTCGGTCGTCTCGTTCGAATATTTGCGTTGTATTAAATAGAATATTTTGTGTTTCGAACGCGTTGTAAACATTGGATTTCCGATGGCAAAGGTTTTTTATTGGTTTTGAACTGCGCAACTTTCGTTACGAGTTTAAAATGTCGAATGAACATGCAAATATGCACAAATAAAATCAATAGTGTGCATTCAAATCTAGAAAATATGCATAACCAAAATCGTATTTATTGTAGGTAAAACATTAAAAAAAAAAAAAAAAAATGATATTATATTATTATATCAGATATCGATATTAGACATTGATAGTTTAAGACCAATAATTTGTTTATTGATGCACATGGAAATAACAAAATAATACAATTTTAAGAAAATATATTTCCTACGGTTTGGCATATTTATATATATATATATAAAAAAAATAATAAAACCTCATTACACGTTTACTGAACAGTTTAAAGATACCGACTTATTCTTTTTTTTTTTTTTTTCGTAGCACTGCGCGTCGTCAAAAACGAAAAAAAAAAAAAAAAGAAAAAAAGAAAAGATATTTTCGGCGAAATTTTAAAATACCATTAATACGGTTTATACTGTCGGTAGTTTAATTATTTGTAAAAAGTTTTTAATCGTAAAAAAAAAAAAAAAAACCCCAAAACTTATCACTTAACTTTTGTGATATTTTCCGATTCATTAAACACTTTTAATTCGCGTACACAGCGTAATATAATGTATTGTAAACCGATGAAATTTAACGGTTTAATGGTGTATTTGCATTAGACGCCCGTGTCCGTACGATTTCTGGCTCAAAAAATCGCCAAAAAACAAATTGCAAAAGTTTGCGTACACTCGAGTATTTTCCGGTACGTTGAATAAACGGAACAGGTCGACGGTCTCGTGGTCTCGGCGCGCGTATTTTATTCGTTATTGCGTTTGACGTAATATTATTTCAGCTAAAACGATACACGACGACATGCGAGCGTTGTTCGAAAAAAAAAAAAGACGGGAGCCTCTGTCTGTCGTACGCCGCACCGTTAAATATTATAATAAACGCCGTGGAAAAATGCCGTATGTTCTGTATAAACGGCCCGAGCGGAAATAAAAAAAAAAAATAAAAAAAATATTGTATTTCGCTAATATATATATATATATATATATATATAAAAAAAAAAAAAAAAAAAAAAACAAACGTACAGCATCGTAACGCATTTTATCGGCGCGAACAATGCGGAATAACGGCGTACCGAAATACTCGTATAATCCGTATAAAAAGCAGGTGATATCGATTGTACTAAATGTAGTATACAGAGTGGTCGCCACTCGAAATCGTAACGCGTAATTTTATTGGCCGGACGGACTCGGATCAAAATCGAGTTTATTGCCGGCATGAAGGATGGGGGTAAAAACCTTACGATATTCCCAAACGAAAACACCGCGATTTCCATTTCCGTATAATGTCGTAACCTAACCAAAAACGAGACGTCTAAAATGTTTGTATATGTATATAAAAAGAAAAGAAAATATGATTTTAGCGAACGAATTCGACTGTTGTGCTGGGGGACTGCGGAGAAAACATTTTAAATAAGGTTAATCGCATTATCATACACGCGAACGTTATTCTTTTCGGTTTAAATGTTTAAATTACAATATTATCTATTGATAACAATTGGTGTTCCGGTATCCCGGGTTATTTCTATGCGAAAACGCGAGTTGAATTGATAAAAAATGGCTCGAACAATTCGGTATATTGTGAAACGCTGGTGCTAATAATATTTATCGAAGAAAATTAATGCGAAATGCACTTTGCGCCCGACCACGGCAACGATAACGTTTTTTTTTTTTTTAACTCCCGATTAAAAACCAAAAAAGAAAAAAAAACTCTTCGTTAAAAACATAATAGAAATGGCCATTTCGATCGTAGATCGACTTGATCCTTCCGGCCGAATATTGGTTTTTTTTATTTTTTTGTTGAGCGAAACACACTGTATATATATATATATATATATATATGTATACTGCGGCCAGTGAATTTAATCAGTTTTTAGACTAATGCGCGTTCGAATATAATAAATCCCGTTCAAAAACCGTTTGACGGAATCCCATTGTTCGTAGAGATACACACGTGCACACATTCACTTTGGAAAAAAAAAAAAAAAAACATATAACGCTGTTGTATAGGTACGTTATTCCAGTATAATATAGGCAGGCACGAAATCGGAACGTTTTTTTTTTTAATTAAAACGGTTGTTAGGTGTAGAGTCAAATAAATGGCGGTGAGGGGGTCAGTCGGTAAAAACTGACACGACGATCGTTATTATTATTATTGTTCCGTAAATAACCATGAGCTGTTCAGTGAAATCGTTTTTGTTTTTGTTTTTTATAAATAAAAAAAAACAACAAAAATCCACCGAAAACCCGGTTTTCGGTCGGTGAGCGAATCGTCTAAAAAAAAAAAAAAAAGGGTCGACGGGCTCCTGCAAACGATATATTGGCACCGGTGCGCTGCCGGACACGTCTCCCGGGAGTCGTATACATACCTATTACCTATATATTTATCGTAGAAAAATAATAATAATAAAAAAAAAAAAAAACGTTATAAAACATTTAAACACGCGTACGCACGACCGGCGGTTTTTGGCCGGGGATTGACTCACATCGTAACGGTGGCTTTAAGCAGCCGCTGTCGGAGATTCAGACGGTCATTGAAATATTTGCCGAACGACGGTAAAATTGATAAAAAAAATAAGAAAAAAAAAAACTGCCGACGAGTATGGGTTGTATTAGGCGAGAAGTCGGTAACGACCAAATAACACGTACTTACGTATAAACATTCCGAACAATTCTACGCTAAATCGTTGCGAACGATTCTGAGATAAATGACATTGAATTAAATTTGGACTATACAAAATGTACTTCAAATGCTTACAAAAATTAAAATAAGTGCAATGTACAAAAAACAACTCGGCGCATTCGAATTATTTTTTATAAATAAATAAAAAAAAACCTAAACCCGACGCTGGAGCTGATTTTAATTACAAACTTGTCCATAAGTGTGAAATTGAACCAGGTTCATCATATTTTCATAAACAACTGTATTAGTTCGCAGTTCACCGTGAAATTAATTTTACAATTGATTTTTACTTAAATCTTAGGCCTAGTCTCAGTAGTTTTAATGGATTCTCGTATCCATAATATTTGCTATTTACAAGTACCTACAGTGGCGTCAGGCGTTTAAAAAGAAAAAAAAAAAAACGACACTGACAATACGAATAAAAAATAACCATACTATTTAATAAATTTAACACTTTAAATTTTTACTAAAACTGTCATTTGGCCATCTATTATAATTTACTGATCACTTATCTGACAATACTACTGATAAAGCTAGACAAATGTGAACAAATCGGTATTTTAGTAATTCAAATTTAATATTATTTCCTCAAATTCGTATATGTGAACGGTTCAATGTTTTTTTTTCTCTCTCGAAAATATGAAATTTCACGTTTCTTTCATACGCATCGATCTATGACCGGATCAATACCCGGCTTAGGCAATTATACTATAGGTAAGCGACGAAAACGAAATCTACGATTATTATTTATAAATAACTAAATATATATAAAAATAAAAAAATAATAAATAGGTACACAATGGGTTTCGATTTAACGAAATCATAATCATCGGGTAGGAGTTTTATATTTATTTATTATAGATACTCGTGATTTGACTATAAACCTCTAATAGAGAAAAACGTTTGTTTTTACAATTACTCTTTACTGAATTGTTACGAAATCGACCCGATGGACATTTGGGAAAGTAACGGGAGTAATGCACAAAACAACGCTCGTAGAAGTAATTATTATCTATGATGTTTTCGATTAGACCAGTGTTTCCCAACCGGTGGTCCGCGGTCCCATAGATTTTTTCATCGATTTCTATTACAAATTAATTATTTTTTATTTTTAAATAGCGAAAAAAACTACGACTTATTGAGTAACCGTATAATATTATACGGTTATCTTATCGTTGTTGCTGCTGTAGACCGATAGGTATTTCCCACATTTATAAGTAGTGTAGGTATCAGTCACAAAAATCACACTAAGTAAATTATTTAGTATAGTAACGTATAATTATATATTAGTGAAGTATAGTAATAAAACGCAAAGTGAAATAATAAAAATTAACATTTTTCGATAAATCGCGTTAATGAGCAAACAAAACTAGGTATTTCTAGTTTTCGTAAAATTGAGATGGACCTATAAAATATTGTCGAAGTGGTCCGTGGTGGTAAAAAGGTCGGGAAACACTGGATTAGATGGAGTCTTCTGAGCGTGCGGACACCGTGTTTAGGAGACAAGACAAATCGTACACGGCCGGCCGGTTACGGTAGAATCAGTTGGACCCCCGGCACCGTGTTTCGCCTTTTCGGATTGTAAGTCGGAAGACTTCACCTATTCGGCCGGCGGAAAACGGTTTAATTACGGCGATATTATTGTGACGGAGTTTATTTTGCCAGTCTCCTCGCCTCGGCAATGTATAGTTATTTACACGGATTCCGCCGCGCAGCAATGGCCCCCGGCCATCCACTAGATGCTTTATTACTCTCTCAGCTACACCTATTTTTATTATTTACGAGGCCGTCGTAATAAACCCGGCGAGATTATTATTATTTATACGGGCCGCCCACCGGGGATATACCGGCGGTATTCCCGCGGCGAACAGTTTTAGGGTTTTTATTAGTAATTTCCGCGGCGGATTGTAGACAAACGGAAAATTGAAAATTTCCAAAAAAAAAACCCTAAAACTATTTATCATATTATTTCGTTGCCGCGGTCAATCAACAAAGCGTTTCAGTACAGACAGACAGAAAGACAGACACACACACAGAGAGAGAAAGAGAGAAAATTTAGACTTCATCGGTATTTTGTTTATTTTTTTTTTTTTTTGTTACAGTCAAGGCAACACGTGAAAACGAAATAATTTTTTTTCGGGGTACTTGAGTTATTGTGCCTTGTGCCGTTATTGTTTTACCGCTCAATTTTAGATTCTGAGCGAAGCGACGGGGTGTCTCGTGGTTTTACAATGATGTTTGTTCTTTGTTTTTTTTTTTTTTTTTTTTTTTATCTCATTTATACACTGCTACGTGGTTTCCGGTAGTATGTTGTCTATAGTTAGTACTTTTAAGAGGTAATTTTCCGATATATCTGTGAGTTTTTTGACGCGGCAGAATTACGAGAAAACGACAAAAATACGATTTCTTTAAATTCGAATATTATCATTGCTTTTTTTATGTTAATTTCTGTGTTACCGTGGCAACAACGCAACAACACTACTGTGTTCAGAATCGTTTTTTCGTTTGAAATTTATTTTTTCGTTGGGTATAGACATAAATTAAATTCCTATCTATACACCACCTCTCAAACTGCCCACCTACAACAGTGACCCGCACCCATGGTGCAAAGTGTGTACGCTTTTATCCATATTTTTGTCCGGTTTTCCTTCATTGTTTAAGGAAATGTTTACGGAATATCACGATGAAACACCGTCCTAATATGTACCAACTATTACTCAAACGTTACCAGAAACCATTCCGGGTATGTTGACGGCTTTCGGTCGAACTCCTGAAAAAAAAGTCTTGTATACGATACACTTACGTTACTCTATGGAAATTGTAATGATAAATCGCCAAGACACTTTGCAAATATTATTCGCTGTCGAAAAATCCGTATAGTTTTATCGAGTCTTATTTACGAGTTGTGATATTATAAATATATATATAAAATATATAAAAAAAAAAACAAACAAACAAATGTTGGTCATCTCCGGTATATTGCACTTTATAGATTTCCCGAAACTTCTCTCAGACGGTAATAAAGTTAGTTTTTATGTGTATTTTTTTTTTTTTTTTTTTTTTTTTTTTTTTTTGTCAGCCATTTGTCCTCATACACGCGCGAATCCGGGAGGTACAATATTTCCGATTATGGCGAAAGTTTTCCAAAAGATCCAATTACAGTTACAACTCAAGGCTTATGTGGATTTCAGTTCCAATTCGGAAGAAAACCTCGTATAGTTTTATGTTCAACCGGATTTATATTCTCGAAAATAGCATGTGTGCGTTTTAAAACAAATATTCTCTAGTATACCTTACGTTTACAAAAAAAAAAAAAAAAAAAAAAAAAAAAAAAAACAATCGTGATTGAAAAAAAAAAAATAATATTTTTATTTGTTTGATTAAAACAATCGTTTCACTGTAATATGCAAAACAATTTTCTGTAAATTTGGTTACCGATAATCTTGGAATTTATCGTCGAAATCGTTATTTTATTGTTTCAAAAGTTATTTTTTATTCGCAGACGATGACATTCAAAACACTGTTACCGGCACGACGCAACTGAAACGGTCGCGAGGCAACGAGGAAGATTGCCGAACCGCGGCCGATTTTAATGGCCTGGTTGTCGTTTTTGGTACTGGCTACGGCGACCAGAGCTAAGCGAACCGACGGCGGTCATGGTTGGTCGTACGACCCGGCGTCGGTGGCCAACGAATGGCCGGGTGTTTGTCGTACAGGCGCCGAACAGTCGCCCGTCCACATGGTGACCCCCTCGGCGAATATGATGACGGCAGAGCAGGCCCTGCCGTACGAACCCAGGGTGCCGGCCGGCGCCACCGCGACCGTCGAGTCCCGGCGACCAGAACTAGTGTTGCGCGTCCGCACCGACAGTGCCGGCGCTGCGTCCGTGGGCCCGGGTGTACACTGGTCCACGGACTACGAACTGACGCACGTCCGGTTCCGGTGGCCGGCCGAACACCAATTGGACGACGAGCTGGCCGACCTGGAACTGCAGTTCGTTTTTCAGCGAGCCGACTTTTTGCGTCAGGACCCCGACAACCCTAAAGCTGCTCGGCGGACCGACGCTGGAATCGTGGCGGTCGCCGCGCTATACCTGGCCGACGGCGACGCGGACAACCCGCACCTGGCGCCAATTGTCGAGGCCGCCGCCGCCGCCGCCGAAAACGATACGTCCGTCGTCAGTACCGATTTCGGGGCCCTGATCGCACCCGGGAACAGGGCCATACCGACATCGCCGCTGCAATTGTTCCGATACCGCGGTTCGGAGACGTCGCCCGGTTGCCGCGAGACTGTCGACTGGCGCGTGTACCGCGACTACGGCCAAGTGTCGGCGAGCCAGGTGCGGGCGCTGGCCGCGGCCACCGGTGTCCCCGTGGCCCGCCGGCCGCACGTCCGAAACACCGACGATCAGCGAGAGTACCACGTATACAACACGTACCCGCGTTCGCAACAGCGACCGTGACTCGTTCTTGTCCGACATCTAACAGTATCATTAAACATAACTACGAATTGTTAGCGAAATTTTTACGAATCTATCTGTTGTTGTCTGTCCCGTTGGTCGGCGAGGAGTAGAGCGAGAATGTCGTTAGCGTCGAAAAAAAAAAAAAAAAAACGTCATTATTATAGTAGCGGGCTCTCTGGGTTCGACGTTTTAAATTTAAAACACAAACGGAATAGTTAGTGCACGAATAAAAAACACGCAACAAACTCGAATATAATTTATACGTTACAGATCTATACGATAACTATTAAGCAATCGTTATAAAAAATTCAACATTTCCTTATTTGCCTAGTTAGATATAAATTGACCTCAACAAGGTGATTTTATGTAACTAACTAACTGAAGTAGTTATTAATTAAGCAACGAGGAATTTTTGAAATGAATATCTTAAATCCCTTTATTTTTTCTTAAAAAAAAAACAGTATTTATGTTTGTTATAATTCAATTAAATTTGCGCAACATTGAAAACGCCTTATCACGGACTTAAGTGCTTTAGGAATCGCTCGATAATAGATGACATCATGAAAATGCGGCACGGGTAGTAATTCCAACTTTTTTTCTTTTCTTTTGACCATTTAAAAGTAGATTTAAAAAAAAATTTTAGTTCAAATCAATTCAACTTGTTTTCACGTTTCCATCCGCTATTCATAAAACGGCTAACCGCCGTTTGACTGTCCTTGCCTGTGCAAACTAAATGAACTAATAATAACGTGGTTTGTATTTTATCCGTGTCACTAAGGTAATAAAAAGAATCAACAAATGACATTAAAATTTTTTAAACCGGATATCCAAAAACCCCATATAGTACGGTACTCGCTATTGACATTTTAAGACCTCTGCGTGGACAGCTAAAACAAACGCGCAATGCCTTCTTTTTATTAATATAGATAAATTAATAATTTACCTATATTTAGGTGTCTAGTTTAATATTTTTTAATTTTATTTATCATTCCATATACAACCTAACTATGCGCAACTACTACTGTACATATAGTCTATTGCAGTGTGCACATATAACATGTGTATTGTATAAAACTATCATTTTTTTTTTTTTTTTAAACAATATATGATATATTTTTAATTTTACAGACTTGTACACGACCACGTATTAAATTTTAAGCAGGATTAAAAAACTGTACATTTCAGACATTTCCAGACATTTCTCTATGGAAATATTATTATTAGTGTGTCGTATTAAATATGTAAAAAAAAAAAAAAAACAAAGCAAAACGAAACCGTTAAAATGTCAATATATTATTACGATTATGAATCGGACGTATTTTTATACATATATATAAAAAAAAAAAAAATACAACATGGCGGGTAATGTTTATGTGGACCAAGACAGACGATGGGTCAAGAGCATACGAAACACCGTATTTTTTTAGTTTTCTCGATTTCGACGGGCGGCGGGGTAAGTGGATTTTACGAGGTTTGTTCGCCGATAATATTGTTTTGATAAAAAAAAAAAAAAAAAAAAAAAAAAAAAAATAATAAAAATACTACGGCCGTCCGATTATCGTCGTCTGTCGTGCCGCGTATACGGAATATCGGAGCGTACACGGGCGGCGCGCACACCGGTCGTTTTTTTAATATTATTATTATTATTATTATTATTATTATTATGTATATCGTGCGACGAGCCCGTTGGTTTTTATATTATTGGCGCGGTTTACGATTTTCGCCTGCATAGAGGAGTACACACACAGTCGACTTCCGCGTGTGTTTTTTATAGTTTTATCGTATACGATATCGAACGTCGTCGTCGTCGTCGTCGTCGTGTTTTTATGCGTATACAGTGCATTTTCCTTCGGCACCGCCCTGCCCGTTGCGCAGTCCTCGACGCACGCACACGCATTCGTTTGTATTATTATACGTGTTATTATTGTCTGACAAACGGTATTTTTTTTTTTTTTTTTTTTTTTATTATTATTTTCTCTCTCGAATTTACAACTACGTGCCGCCGTCGAGTACCCCGTATAGCCGTTATATTGTTATAACGCCGAACAAAAAAGAAATAACGGTGATGGAGGGGAAGCGGGGGGGGGGGCGCAGGAAATAAATACAAATACAAATTACAAAATACGGCTCGTGTATATTATTAAAAAAAAAAAAAAAAAAATAAGCGCAATATTATACGCATCGTCATAAGGAGGCCGACGTCGTATCGGGGCGTAATAATACGCGGCGAGCTTTTCAGACGTTTACGGTTCAATTAGAAAAAAAAAAAAAAACAAACAAAAATCTATATGAATTATGTTGCGCACGCTGTATACAAATTAAAAAAAATCTCCGGTAATGTTTTGCAAAAAGATACGAAATACATTTCATCGGATTAAATCGGGGGCATTCATTAAACGCCAGTGTTGTTGTTATTTTTTTTTTTTTTTGTAGTACGCGCACCGTATAGGAAATTACGATAAACCGATCCGTTTCGACGACGTCGTTTTATATATATATATTGGGGCGCTGTTGTTTTAAAGGTCCGAGTCGTTTTATTTATACGAGCCGGAGGATCCGTTTCGATGGAAAATCACGATAATAAATAAAATGTTACGCAGACGTAATCGTACGTGTTTTACTTGAAGGTATTTAAGATTTGTTATCCATAAGACTAATTCGGAGCGTTCGTCCGTCTGTTTGTGCGCCGTGCCCGCCCGGCCGAATTCGTCAGACGCAAATATCTGAATGTTTACCAACAGTAGTGGTTAGAAACGGTTTCGTGTTTTCAAAATCGAACCCCTTGAATCGGATGGCTGGCCTTAGGGCGTTTTTGGTATTTTCCGAACGAAAATCGAATTATTTTCGTCGATTTGTGGCGTGTTACCTTGTGGTCGCACGGATAATAATAATAAAAAAAAAAAAGCCATTATTATTACAGAGATGCGTTTAAATAACATTTATTTTATTGATTTCGATAGGATTTTTTTTTTTTTTTTTAAAAATCCCGCTTGTAAATGGTAAAAAAAAAAATAATGGGGAATTGTATTGCGCTAAGTGGGACAGCTGCCGTAGTGTTTTAATCATACTACTACGGTGTTGGACGTAAATATTTCTTGAAACTAATAATTTCGCAACGGCTGGAATGTTCGATTAATCGAAAACGATTATTCACGGCTATACGGTATTATGGTATCGATATTTTATGATTAGTTGCAAATTCGTCGATATACTACAGTGAGTTTCACTAAAATGGTAAATACGAAATATTTCAGGCTGACGGGGGGACTCGGATCGAAATGGGTAATTTTTTTTTTTTTTTTTTTTTTTTTTTTTTTTTTTTTTTTTTTTTTTACGAACAACGGGGTTATCGAATTACAGATATCTCGGTACCGTTTGAATGAAACACACTATATTATATTAACGAACGTCGGTGAAATTTATCTATCACGGATTTATAATTTCGGAACAATATAAACGAACCGACGGAGAATAGCCATTATCCAGTTAATAACAATAACCGTTTTTGTTAATTATTTATTTATTTATTTTTTTATTATTATAGTCAGTATATATTAATGTTTCTTGCATTTTGTAAATCATATTTATTATTCGTCCGTTATACAAAGACTACAATGGCCTCTTGTTTTGCTACAACTTTATACTTGTTTGTAAATAATTCGTGCAATTTTCGCCGTTTTCTATTATATCGACGGTGTTTTATACACAAAAAAAAAAACTAAGTCATGGTACATCAACGATTTTACCGCGACAAACGTAATATTTGTCCGCGGAAACGCGTCCAGTGGTTTTTCGTATTAAAAACAATCGCAAAATCGGTAGATGCCTATGCGGTAAACGCATGCGTTTGTAGCGGTGACATTTTGAGTAACAAACTATTCCGCCGTTCAAAAGGTATTCATTTTTCAGAATTAATTTTAACATTGTTAGGTTTGATACTGATTGGATTTTATATAAAATTTCAGACCAACCGCTATGAATAATATTATTAATCACGATTCGCGGGACAATAATAGAAAACGATTTTGCCAAAATCGAATTAGGTGCACGTGGATATTCGTTAATGTATTCAAAAATATATTATAATCAGATGATTCACTAACACAATAAAACGTAAATTGTATAGAAGCTCTGAGATAATTGAATTATCGAAACAAATGTCAGTCGGTATAGTTAGTTTTGACGTCATCGCGCCTAAGTTTAATGAAAAAATAAATAAATTTACATTGCTTATGATTATTATTTATTACGGTTTATCTGTTTCGCCTTGGGAAAGTTTATTCAAATAGTTCGATTTACACATTTATTGTAATTTGTATTAGATTGTCCCGATCGCAGATGCTAAAAAAAGTAATACAATTTAAAAAAAAAAAAAAAAATGTTCTATTGAACCATTTGAAATTATATTGAGGAGAGACAGCTGAGTGTAATAGAAAAAAAAGGCCAAAAGGTTTTTTCGATTTTTTTTTTCTTCTTTTTTGCGCATACTAAGCATTATTATTTATTTCGTCATTTATGATATTTTTTTTTTTTTTTTTTTTTTAACTATCATTTAAAAAATAAATATAATTCCTTTCACGAGTCGTTAAACTGCAAGGTAATTTATTTATTAAATGTAATAATTCTTTGCTGAAACATTTTCCCCCCCGATGCATAAAACAAATAATTTTTCTATAATTTGTTTCTGTACAAGTAATTGAAACGTTTAAAAATGTATATTATACTGTATTTTTTGAAATGTATACCGACGTATACGTCTTATGAATTGTATTTATTTATTTTGTATTCATCAAAAATACCATAAGAACGAGAATAATTTGCATTAATTAATAATAAATTAAATCTATAGTCGAATTTGAACCGAGGGTCGTGATTTGAAGTTCAAACTGCGTTCATATTGGTTTAATTATAATAATAATAATAATAATAATAATAATATTATCATCAATATACGGAATAATTTAAAATCTCAATTAATATTAATGATGTAATTATATGAAAATACGCGCAATGAATAATTGATGAATAACGAACAAATTGTTTGAGAGTTGCATAAAAAAAAAAAAAAAAAAAACAACTTATATACTAAAATAAATTCAAAATTAGATAGGTACGATCACAGTGCGTCACGTTTTTTATTCAGTACGCACGTCTTATCTTCAACCGCCCGACACCGTAGTTGTCCGGGTATTATTGGTCGGATTTTTCATTTAAACCGTATACTGTCATAAGGCGGAGAACTACGGTAATGCCCAGAAAACAGTAACGTAATATACGAGCCGCATAGCCGTTGGATGAATAGACTAGGAATCGTTATAATACCGTAAAGTCACGATACGAACAGCGTATCACTCGTGGTTTTGTCTATACGTACTACGACGGAGAATAAATTCGCTGGACAATTAAAAAAGTGATATCACGTCTTGCGAACGTAATAATTCGTATTCGTTTTGACAAATCGACTGTAGGCCCGTTGCTTAACAACGGTTGCGCGTGTCTACGATAATCATTTTTTTTTTTCTTTGTCTCTCGCACATATTATTGGCTTCGTTGAAAGTATTACACGCTAATCATATTACATGGTAACAGTATAGAGAACAAAAAACTGGCATGTATACTTGTCCGGTTGTGATAGTGAAGCGATCGAAAGGGGGAAAAAAGTACAGTATTACCACAAAAAAAAAAAGAAAAGAAAAACATGTAATTTTTTTTTTTTACTAAACGATTGATACAATGTTCGCTGTCTTATATGATACTATGTAAGTTTATTTCATATTAAAGTAATAATAAAAACGATTAACGGCAATTGTAATTTAAAAACTAAACTTACTTATTCAGATAATAATAATAATAATAATAATATTTAAAATGCCGTACCCCCCGATGCGGTGAACAGGTCGTTGTTCCCAGTCTATTTATCTTATGTCTCCATAGACGGTGCTGGAATCTAGTTTTAGGGGGCGTGCTCCTAGACATCCTAACTACAAACTATAATATATATTTCGTAAAATAATTTAATAAATTGCCACGTTTTCACAACGGAACAGGCGATAGACTTGACAAAAAAAAAATTTAATTACACAACAAACATAATGCTAGAGTGGCGTGGGCAATACGGTTAAATGCTGCGGGAAATCGCATATCACAACTATTCGTCGTTGGTACAATGACACGGATTGTGTACTCGTGTACTATTGGTTAATTGCTTATTACTTTACATTATTGTCTATCGGGATGTAGTAATCAGGGTAAACCGTGATCACTACTTTGTACGTTTTATGGTTACGACGTGCTTAAATATGTACATTTTTTATGATCAACAATTACGACTATTTAGAGAGTGGTTTTAAGTGTTTTAAGTAAGTGATTTCTACTTTCATTGGCTTCTACACTCGAGTTGGCTATATATACGGACATGGGTCTCCATGATATTTTAGACTTAGTTTAGACTCGATGTATGATCAGACCGTTGGTGATCATACCTTACGTATGTGTGAACCACGGGTTGCCCAGTCTCAGTCAATAAAGTAACATTATTGTTTATAAATGTTTCATTATTGTCTTCAAAACTTCTTCAACATCCACTGAGAAGCCGTCAGTCAACGGTGACTTCGCCACTATATAGTTCGTACTACCCAGTCCGGCTCACTACGGGGATAACGCCAATAATGACGACCGGAGATTTATATTTGACACTGCCACACTTGTACGCACCCGGTGTAGTAAGCATTTTTTTTTTTTTTTTTTTGGAGGTATCGCAACCTACGGGGGGAACTTTAGCAAAATTCTGAGCACACTATATGTTCTTACTTGCTAAACCTTACAGACTAGTGATCTTAATTCTACGGTTTATATTTACAATTTACCGCTTACAATAGTATATACACGAAATTTACAACTCAGTTTTAGTTTTATAGCCTAACTGCCGCTTTCTGGCGTCGGGGCTCCTCTTCCTCTCTCGTCTTCAGCAGCCCCTTGATGAACTGAATCGTCGTTTCACAGTTTGTCGATGTCTCTCCAGCATTGTTTTCGGGTGTAGTAAGCCTAACGCGTACTACCGGGTAACGTTGACGAAAGCGGTTTACTTATTCTGTGTAGCGTTTTGTGACATAATCGTTATACGTAATATTTCCTTATTGTGGATCCCTAGTCGAGCACGTGCGATTCTATCAACCGTGTAAATAAGAGGAATGTTTCACACCTCGACAGAGACATTTCTGACCCAACACCCAGACCTTTCGGGCTCATACTCGTCGTCGCACATTAGAGGCGTAACATCGCCGCGAGTCCCTGTGTCCGTTCCCAGTGTTGTCAAGTGTACGCTGTAACTCGTCCCTCGGGCGGACTACTCAAAGTGCCGTCCACAAATTCACTAAATTATTATTAGAGTTTTATTCTAAGACTCCGCCGGGTCAGTATATGTTATCGTTTATTAGAGTAGCTCCTAAAAGTACAGTGCGTGTTTTCTGTTTAATTCCTATTGGCCGACCATATATTTCACAAACTCCTAAACCAGAAGTGTAGCGTAATCCGCGGCGCGGTGTCGTTAAATGTTTGGAGTCCGTGCGTAGTAAGCACGTCACACCGAGCGCAAGTAAAGTGAGCTCGCTACACCGGTATATGTTCAATATTTTTACGAAATGTCGTCAATACACGCGTAATATAACTGTAGACAATTTTCAATTTGGCTAGACTCTGTTTTGAATACACGTCATAAATGAAAAAAAAAAAAATTTAAAAAAAATTGTACGTAATACGTTTAGGGCGCGCTTAAGCGTACCCGGCACACCGTACGTAGCTCCGCCAACAATTTACGTCTGTGTAAAAAATTCTGCGACAATACCAATGTAATTCTTTAGGCTAAAATACATTATTTACTAGCGTGAAAAACCGTTCGAAAACCGAATTATTATTACCTGCTAAAGTGGATCGGTACTTGATGGCGTTTTTGTAACTAACCACGGCCGCCTCGGCACTGCCTTTGTCCCGGAGTAAATTCCCTCTGAAACACGTATGCAAACGAATATTATATTATTATTGTACATTGTGTAATCATACGAATTATAGTTTCATTCATCGTATAGTACGTTTCGCGCGTATATTCGTAGTGTTATACAGTTTGGCGTTATTGCATTATTGTTATTATTATTATTATTATTATTATTATTATTATTGTTGTTGTTATTATTACTATTATTTGGCGGGAACACCGTAAACCATCTCGGCTTTTTAACAGAATGAACTAGTGCGATGGCTGTCAAGTTGACAAATCGTCTAAAACACACTGCGTACACATACACGAGCTTAAGCTGAATATTGTGTTCTATTAATCATATCGTACTACGGGGGCATCGTATACGGGCGGCGTAAAACGGGGGAAACAAAAAAAAAAAAAATAAAAAAATAAAAAAAAATATAGAAACGGAAGGAAATGACGGGGAAACTATACGGCTGCGAGGTTAGAGAAATTTCACGCTTAGTTACACTATAGACACGTGTAATATTGGTTTTAGAGGCGTCTCGTGTTATACGTATTGCATACGTTTAGTCGGTTTTTTTTTTTTTTTTTTTCGTAATACCTGAGAAATGATCACGAAACAACAACGAAATTTAATGGTACAAATGCCGTATTATTTTTGTTGCTAACTCGGCATTTAATATAATAACTACGTGACGTATTTTTATCCGGACTGTATACAGCCCTAAGCGACAACTATCGAGCGAATTTCAAAAAAAAAAAAAATAAATAAATAAATAAATACAAATATTTCAAAGTTTACCGTTAATATTCCATAATTATGTATACACTGTCGCAATAGACGTAAAAACTGATGGCAGACCGCATAAACTTCAATACACGTCGCCGTGCTCTCGACGCGTTAAAAACGATAAAATATTTACATTAATGCCGTTTTTGTGTGATATTTACAAATGCGAGCTGATGATGTAATAGTAGTAGTGATGTATGTGTACGTGTAGGGTAGTCAAACAGGAAAACGTTTTATATTATAGCTGTTTGTGCGGACGGATAAGTATAAAAAATCATTTCAAGCGCGTGTACCCGGATGCCGGCGGTCGTTCGGGTCCGAAAGGGGCCCCCGAGGGTTTTAAAAGGGTATGACCCGCGCGATAGATCAATGGATGCACATCTTTTCGAAAACGTCATTAGTGCGTATACAGTAGTAACATTATAATATTCTATACATATTGAAATTTAATTCATCGTCTACGTTATATTTACGAGATTTTATTCCGAGCGATATATATATATGTATATATTGTGTCGAGAAACAAAGGCACTCCTGGTCTCTGAATTCCGCTCCTTCCGACCTATAATTATATTGTAATGTTACGGAGGGCGCGTAAAATACGAATATAGTAATATTCCGAGTTTCTCAAATTGCTCAGCATTGGGATTACGCTGTAGGTGATTTCACACTCGCAACAGTATTTTATTAAACATTATTGTCGACTCGTTTATAAAATCGCGCAAAACGGAACATATAAAGCAAAAATCCATTGTTAATATCAATGTTAAATAATACGGTGTACACGATATCGTATTGCTTTCTTCGGATTTACTATATCCCAACGCTCTTTAGTCCTCTCTTCTGCAACGTCTATCCATCACATCTATTCGTCATTTACTGGGCCTGCTGCGTGACCTTTTCCCTCGAGGCACCGATTCGAAGACTGCTATTAGACTGTTTATTTTATTTCCGACGCATAATATGACCTGACCACAGAATCCTTTGATAATGCTGGTTACCGGTCCTATACCCATCAGTCCCTGTAGATCCCTATTATATCTCTTCCGTAAACTTTCCGCGACTACATGTCAAGTACTGATCCACAGATTTCTCTCGAAACTTTGTTTTCGAAAGTCCAAAACTTTCTTTCCGTCGCGCTCACCATCATTGTCCAGGCCTCGCGTCCATACGTTACAGTCGGTATTATTACGGCTACATATTGCAGTCTAGTTTTCGTTCTTCTAGACAACATATCCGGAACTCGTATTCGAACGCATACAATGGGGGTCTTTTTTTTTTTATTTTATTTTAAATTTAATTTTGCATTCAGTCGGACGTTTATTTCTTTTGACCGGTCGCGTTCCGTGCGTTCGTGAGTCGCGCCCAAATATTTGAACTTTTCAAATCTCCTTTTTTTTTTTTTTTTTTTTTTTTTTTTTTTTTTTAATCAAATATTGTACGAGCGTACGAATTTCATATTCAAAGGACGACCCCGCATTATTTTCGGGTCTTCGCGGCATTCGATTTCCAACAACAAAGGCCGCGCACGGCGGGGGGGGGCGGAGGGGCGGAGGGGCGTTCGTCGGCGACGTCGGAAGACGCGTTTCGGCGGTTCACGCGGCACAGGAGGCGGGCGGTACGTCTAGTTAGGATATTTCACCGGCCGGCAAACGAGTATATTTAATACGTGTACTCGCGCGCGCACAACATAAACTACACTTATTATACGCCAAACCGTAATATTATTATATAAAATACGATTTATACCGGCCCGGCCGCGGTTTTGTTTAAATGATTTATGAGGGGAAAATGTACGTCGTACACGTATACGGCCCGGGCGCGTTGGCGCGGTGTAATCTCGTGTTTGGTCACTTAGTCCTGCGTGCGGCCCGCGCGGGCTTCGGGTCAGTATACGCGAAAAGTGGCGGGTCCCGGCGCGGCGGCGGCGGCGGGGGTGGCGGCACGGGGGGTAGGGCTTGTGTGTGTTCTAATGCGTATTCATTGCAGTGCATAAAAGAGGACTCGGGGGGGGGGTGGTGTCGGTGGGGAGGGGCGGGACGGTGGGCTACGCACAAAAGACAATTTTAATTACAATGCCGCAGTCGGGCCGGCCGCCCCATAAAATACAGTCGCCCGGTTAGTGCAATGAAAACATAAAATTAGTGGTCGTTAACTATTTATATACGTTTATATGTGCGTATATATATATATATATATATATATATATATATATAAATATGCACGGACTACCGAATAGCGCATAAAAATGACCGGCCTTTAATTATACGGTTCTTCTTTTTTTTTTTTTTTTTTTCTATTTGTATTTATATATATAAAAAACAAAACAAAAAAAAATAATAATAGTAACAACAACGTATACCCCACCTCTGACCACCTCTGACCTCGGTCCCGGTCCCGCCACCGTGCCCATTATAAATGTTTATTTTTCTGTCTTTTTGCCCCCCCCAACACCACCACCAAAAACTTTTTTTTTCTTTTTCTCTTTTCGGCTTTTGGATTTTTTTTTTTTTTTTTTTCCGTCGGCGAGTGGAGGGCACTACTAGCCCTCCGCCATTCGAATCATCCGGTCTCCTCTATACTTAATGCCGAAATACGCGCCCGCCGTGTACACGAAGTATTTACACGAACCGTGGCGTAAGTTATAATAGGTAACTACTATATATATATGGAAATATTTAAATTATGTACACCGAATTGCGGTTGTTAATCGTTTAACGGGCCACGACGACGTAATAAACATCGTGGGCGGCGATTAACAGAACATTAAAAAACAACGAAAAAAACCCATAGGCAACAAACCAACATCAGGGGGAGGGGAGAAAAAGAAATAAGTTTCCGACTCTGTTTCTTTTTTCTGTGCGCGTAAATGTACTTCTGTGTACTTTATGTTTTGTAAACGGTACATTATTACAACGTTATTTTCACCGGGTACAAATCCCTAGGTCCGAAACTTTTATACGGTCAACGTACGACTAGGTAGGCACAAAATATCGTTATTATTTTTTATTTTATTTTTTGCTTAAAATGTTTCCTCCACTCGATTTTTTTTTTTTATTTTTATAAAGTTTATAATGTAACACATTCCACGGCGGCTCTAACTTGATTTAACTTTAAATTATTTCAATTTTCAATTATGATAAAACCCAGTTTATGTATACGCGTGACAATTAATTAAAATAAAACATCCAACGGCGTAAAACGATAACAATAATTTCGGTATAAAAACGCAGTAGGTATTAAAAAAAATTAATTATAAAATGTAAATGGCTAAATTTTAGTTGCGCAAAAAAAAAATAAAAACTTTGTTCGTTTCTATATAACCATTGTACGTAACGTTACTCCGGTGATACGACTCACTGTTTTTTTTTTTTTTTTTTTTTAATGGCAATTGTTTAGTATATCTGCAGCTGCACGAATATTGTCATTTTGAAAATAAACATTTATACAGGGCGACGGTTTTATAAACAAAGGGAATGCCGTTTGGAGATTACTTAGCGTAGTACAAAACATTATTTCCAATAAAATTGCATCCGGGACGTTTCAAGGGGGAAATCGTATATCGTTAGAAAAAAAAAAAAAAAAAAAAAGAAAAAAAAAAAAGGTCGTTAACAAACGTCTATAGTTGTGTGTAAACGTGCGGAGAAAAAAAAAAAAAAATAATAAAAACCGGACACACGTTTTTCACACCGTGGCCTGCCTACCGGTATGTGTTGTAGGTAAAACGTTTTGAAGTCAATGGAGAATTACCGACATTTTACTTTAATCCAACCGAAAGCAAAAGTCGAACATGAGCGAAAATCTGGAATCCGGCAGGCCTAAACAGTGCCGTTGTTGTCGAAGTAACCCAGAAATCAACAAAAAAAAAAACACGCAAAACCAAACTATCCATTCGTTACCCGTTGTGATGGTTTTTTTTTTTCTACAATTTATGAAAAACTGTTGAAAAATCTAGACGAATAATTCAAACAATATTAGAACCGCGAAGAAACGTCGGAGGAATTTAATGACCGAAAAATTATTTTCCGCGCGTGTGTGTGTGTGTGTGTGTTTGTGGGTGGGCGGAGGGACATACGCAAATTGGCAAAACCAATTGGTAAATTTTCGTCGGTTCGTTCAGAATTAAAAATACGAGAAAAATAGTGACGGTCAGGTGACATAAGTGAACTGTCTAATCTAGATCCGTCTAGTATTACATATATTTGTTACACACAGACGGGTTTTTTTTTTGATAAAATCGAGCGTTTGTAACGGTTCAATAAACAATCGGGAAGGGAAACGGTATATTAGTTTTAAAACGGTTTCAATACGCGAGGATAATATTATTAGTTCCGGAATTCACGCGTACTACGGCGTTTGAACAGTAAACGGATTTTTCTAACCTATTTCAGTAGAATGAACTTTGATAAACAACTTTGTAACCGATACGACGGTGGCGGTGTCGTCCAAATGCGTTGTTTTCGACGACGACGCCAACGAAAACTTTTATAAAAATGTGACGCGCGTGACAAATATATTTTTATTTTTCCATTGCTTTTCATCCGTAAAAAAAAAAAAAAAAAAAAATAAAAAAATATCACGTTGCTGTCCGATTAAAGTGTACGACGGGTTCACCAAAAACCGCATATATTCGACGTCGTGTACACGCAAACACACGTGTACGATAAAATGCATTATCCTTATTTGTTCGCCAATATATACATATTCTTGACATACCCGGTTCTCAGTTCTCCGTCGGATTCCTCATCTCCCGAATAACTAACTCCCTCGGAAATGTATCCATGTTCTACGTCCCTAAAAGATCCGCCAACCTAAACTCTCGACATCGAATTTAATTACTGTTTCTATTGATCTACTGCATAGTTTATTAATTTATTTTCTGCACACATACGATCTAGGTACTGTTAGTGTATATATTATTTTGTAAAGTGGACTTGGGAATAATAAAATAATTCGCTTGCGATTACACGCACCGCCGCAGTGCACGGTATTATACACTTCAAGTTTAATCTGTCGTATATATATATATATATATATATATATATATATATATATATATATATATATAGTACGGCATCTTTCCCTCAATACCGATTTCAGTACACTAATAATAATTGTCTATAGGAAACAAAAAAAAAAAAAATAAATAAATAAAAAATTATACTCGACTATTCGTACGCGGTATTTCATACGGTACTACAATGTGCAGTATTATATTTTATAGAAGTAGACTCCGGCTCTTTTCGCGTAAATATACCAACCGTAATTATCGGGGACAGCCCGTAAACCGTATCTGCCAGTCGAGTGCAGTCGAGTGCGCGTTAAATATTACATTATAGTCTGTGCGACAAAAAAAAAAAAGTTACCGTTAACCGACTTAAATATGAGTAATATATTATTCGCGGTGCTCAACAAATGGCCGTTATTGAATCATTCCGTTTATTATAAATATTATAATATTATTTTATTTGTGTGTATGATTGTGGCGCGTGTGGCGGGACTGCGTGTTTATGTTTAACGAGCAAAGTACTTACCGTGTCCCTTATCCGTATTATATTATTATACACACTTGTGTATACACGGTAAACTTTTTCGAAAAATTAATGAGGGACAACTTCAAGAGACATTGAAACCCCGACAGATGGTCGGCAATGACGTACAAATGCGATTATTACGTTCCAAAGGAAAAAGGAAAAGGAAACAAAATGGAAAAAAATGAAGGAAAAAAAACAACGTATAAATTGGAAAAGTTAAAAAAAAAAAAAATAAACAGATTTAACGCTATGCCGCAGTGAATTTTTGAAGGTAGTTCTGGCTGGCGGCCGTCTTGGTTTTTAGTTCCGCTTAGGAAATCGCGTGGCGACGACGAAGTTTTAAAAACACAATCCCGGCAAATTGTCGGCCGGAACGCTAAAGGAGAAGTGTCGTTTCGTTATAAAAAAAAAAAAAAGTAAAAAAAAAGTGATATATATACATATTTTTTTTTTTTATTATTATTTATATATATATATAACCTAACCTAACCGAGAGTAGGTAATTCGTGCTACATTGGAACCGAATAATAATAATAATAGTAATCCGTATAGTGGGCATATCACGAGACGGTGGTTTTTTTTCAAGGTCGTTTTCGTATTTTTTTAAATCTTGTATTCGCGTGTGTCATACAGGGTGCGGCGGAGCCAACTGACGTGTTTAATGTGGATCGTTAGTCTAAGATATTTATTATATTAGCCTATTTTGAACTATACAGTTATGCCGTTTTTAGTCGTAATCATGGTCTGGACAGGTGTACATCGAGGTTTCGTCGTGCGTACGTATTTAAAAAAAAAAAAAAAAACATTCTGTGATTGAAACACAAAGGGCTACATCGGCTACATCTTGGCATTTCACGCAATGGATATGTCCCTTATGTGAACACTGTTCAATTTTGGATTCGAAAATTGGAAAAGACTGGAAGTACCCTAAGTGGACGTGGAGCACCTAGAACGGTAAGAACCATCGAAAATGTGCAATTAGACAGAGAGACAATTGAGCGGTCACCAAGACGCTCTGCCCGGAAACACGCGGTTGCTCTGGGGATGTTGTGATGTTGGAAACTTATCTGCAGCACAGGTTGGAAGGAATGGCTGAAGAACATGACTTGGAAGACGTATGGTTTTAACGATACAGGGGATAAAGCGCACACAGTTCGAATTTCGTTTGCTGTTTTGCGGTTAGTCACTCTGAGGGGTGATGTAAGCTGGCCGTGCCGCTCCCCCCGATATAAGCGTGTGCGATTTTTCCTCCGGGAGTTCCTTAAGAATAAAGTTTTTAAACATCGCCCCCATACCATAGATGGACCCGGAAGAAAGAATCACCGAAGAAATCGCGACCATACCAATAGAATCGTGCCGAAACGGCAGAGATCGCCTACAGCGATGTATTTTTGCTGACGGCCGTCATCTTGATGATATCATTTTCAAAACATAAATTAAAAAAAAAATGTCATTGCCTAATAATTCGAATAGAACAAACCGTTTTTATCGGTAAGTATTAATGTTCGTTATGCATATAGCTTCTGGAAACTCATCAGTCAGCTCCGCCGCACCCCGTACTTGGACGACACCGTCGCCGCGGCGCGGTCGGGTGTAAATCGGAATTTCAAATATTTCTGGTCACGGGTACCGTGATATCTCGGTCGCAGCAGGTTGGATCGCTACCAAAGTTATGTTGATTTGTCGGTACACTACAGTCTATACATATGTGCATATATATATATATGTGTGTATACATAGAGAGAGAGAGGTAGTAAACCCTAGTCCCTAAGAGACGGCGAAATCGTATAGCAACGGCAACATCAGCGGTTTTCGAATAGGTGTGTAGGTGTACAATAATAAATTACCGTCGATATAATATATTTCCCAAGACGTTTGCAGCCACTCCCCCGACCTAACGTCCGGGCCCGCACGGTGTGCGTTTAATATATCGAATAAGTTATTATACCTATATAATATAATATATTTTATATACTCTACGAGAAAAAAAAAAAAAAAATCACCCCTTTAAAACTCAATGATTATAGGGGTACGCCCGAGTGAACCCGAACCTATATACGCTTAGCACGCGTCGGGAGTTTTTTTTTTTTTTTTAAATAGTATTATTAAAAAAAAAAAAAAAAAAAAAAAAAAAAGAAAGCAGCCATTTTTTCGAAGTTAAAGTAATAAAATATTTATGGCCGTCTTCAATTTACGAAATTGTGAAAACGTCCAATCCATCATTTCGCTGTCGTCGATGTTGAAAACCAGTAATTTTCAACATACTATAGGCAATATTAACCCATGCCTTATTTGTCCAGACGACCACACAATATCGACCTAGTCCTTATTTAAAATGCCCAACCAAAACAGTCAATGTCGAACGTATTTCTTAAATGTTTACATTGACTTGACTGTATAACTATTGCCGAAATATTTTTGAGACGGGCATAGCGAACATACTAACGTGGCGAATTTCGTCGTTTAAATCGGTTTGATTTACGATCACGACGGACTTTCGGGAACGTTTTTATTATATTTTATATGTTATTCGATCGTTTTTTTTTTCCCCCTCGAATTTTCTAATGTCTAAGCGAAATGAGACTATTCACCGCCACAGACGTTTCGGTTCCGGCGGCGTCTACGATCCGGCGAAAATGTCCCGGACATCTGCAAACCGCGGAGATTCCCAGTGCCGGATACGACTACGGCGGGGCGAACACACCGCGCAGGAATTCCCCTCCACCAAACACAGACGGACACTGCCGACAATGAATTGTCGACCGGGAATTATTTGGGTTTTTATTAACAGCGAGTTCGCCTGCAGAGTGAATTTCACCGCCGACGGCATACAAACGATAATGTTATTTGCGTATTATATTTTTCTCTAAAGGGCGTGCGGGTGGGGATTGTCTCCGATATAATATTATACGTGCGCTATTTACTCGTATCCCGGCACACCGGCCGATATATCGATATAGGTATACGTTATTATTATTATTATTAATATATATATATATATATATATGTATATGTATATGCATATGTATAGAGTTGCCCGAAACAAGCGGCAAGCAACCCCCGAGGGCAATTCGGTTTTCCCGCGCTCGCCGCCTTCGCATTACGCCGCGTCCGCCGCACGCGTTTTCCCCGTCCGCGAAAATATTGACAGAAAGCTTCCGCGCGGGTAGGCTCATCTCCGTTTTGTTCACATCCGCCCGTCCGCGCGCGCGGTCTCGAGAACCCGCCCCTACCCGTACGCCTCCCCCGCCGCGCGCGCACACGCGTTCCGCACGCCCTTGCCGCCCCTCCGGCCACGCCGCCGTATAAATCACACCCCTCGTGTGCCGCGCGACCTCTTCGACGCCCGCTCGCCCGCCGTCTTCGGATGATATCCCCCGGGGTCGGACCGAATATAATGCCCGCGTCTCGACGGAATTTACATCGGAATATTATAATATACCCCTCTCGTGCACAGTGTAACGGCCAAACACTCCGCCGCCGGACACGTATCGAATAATAATAAATAAATATATACGTGTTTATATGCATACACGAGAGCACAGCGCGATACGTTCCACTGTTATACCATTACTACAACGGTGGCCGTTTCGTGTTAAAATTCAGTACAAACGTCCAGCCGATCAATTAATAATCAAGTCTAATTCTTGCGGGTGCCGACCACCAGACACCGGCCCAACAGATCCAATTTACCGCTCTGTGCGCATCCTCGTCCTCGGCCGTTCATCTCCATTTCACATTTGGTCCCGCATTAGTCTTCTCCTATAGCCGTTCCTATTATTACGTCCCGTCTTCGGAACGAGCGTTTCGATGAGCACGCAACGAGTACACCGGTCCGGAAATTATTTTTACAATCGTAACACTGCGAGCCTTGTCCCGTCAATCTTTCTCAGAGTCCCTGTTCCGGAACCATATAATATTTAACGGTCTCATTGGGATCACGTATAATTGATAATATTTAGACTTTTCGATAAGACCTTTGCATCCTAGGTCATATTATCACCGATTGCCCTATTGCATCATAGTGTTTACTCCCGCGTTTAGGTTAGATTAGATTAGGGTTACCTCAAAACCTTGAGTTATCGTGGACCCTAAGTATTTAAATTTGACACTTATGGCATTCCACCTTTGTATACTCTATTCGCCGGCAATACGGTTTCTTCGTACATTTATTACATCTAATATGTAACTCTGCTTGTTTTTTTGCGATTGATCTTCTAGTCGACCTTGCCTGCTACACCTATTAATTAATTACGTTGATTGACGAGTTCATTTTATTACAAAATCAACGTATTAACTTAAATAGTTTTTTTTTTGGTGTGTGTGAACATATCGTTTCATTAACTTCTAGTTGATCTTGCGAATTTTGATCAAAGGCATTATCATAATTTAATAAGTCATTTCCTATTTGATAAATCTACAATTTTCGTACAATTACTGGTAGTATTTCCTGTTTTTAGAAATTCGTAAAATGATTAACGTTAGAGACGAGATATAATGAGGCGTGGGACATTGATACAAATAAATAAAAAAATTTGTATCCAATAACATAAAAACTAGATACCTAGACAATTCAAAATACCTACAAATAATTCACGACAGAATATATTGGAAATAATACCATGGTTAGAAAATGATAATATTAAAAAATCGGTGAAAATTACAAGCCTATACGATTTTCCCCTTCTAAATTACAACAAAAAACTAAAGAAAAATGTACAATCTATTTGATTGTAACTTGTATCTGTTTATTATATAGCCCGAATTGTTGATGTGCAACATGCGCTTTGTGTTCCAACTGACAATGCATGGGTCACCACAATGTGAACCAGAGATACAGTGTGTGTGTGTGTGGAAAAGTTGGTGTTAGGCTAGACTTCGGAATACCTTATAATATAGTGAAGCATTTGGAATAATTGGAGCGATTGGTATTTACGAGAAGAACATTGCGTGACAAAGACCGAATATGCGTGCAATTATACACATTAACTAAGAACAAAACAGACGACGAGAAATAAGCGCACAACTAATGAACGGAATATTTTTTATAATTATTGGTACTTTGCGATCACAACACTAAAAAACTTCCTTTAACTTAATCACAGAATTCAAATGTGCCTACTTTTTATCTAATTACATTTAACGGAAGACGACAAGAAAATCGAATAATATGAGCACGAGTATTAAACGATCGAATCGATTTCATTCGTCACTGACGATGATCTAGGCGTGGGTGTTATCGTTTATAAATTAGCCCGAGTATTTATATATTCAAACCAATGAGATAAAAAACTTGTCAAATCTTATGTGTTTTAACTTTTCGAAAGTTCTAGTTAAAGAATAGTTAAATAGTATATAAAAATATATTAAGTGTACAAGTTTTGTTTTCCTGTTTAATGTCGTACTTTTCCACTTTTTATAACTGGACAATTCCTCGAACGTGAAGCACTGGCGTGCGGGCGAAGTCAAAAGAGTAAAAAAAATAAAAAAATAAAAAAATAAAAAAATAAACTTTTACGAGATCATAAATCAAATACAAAAAATTTCTGCCAAGCAAACTCCTTCTGCGAAATGTAAAAAAAAACAAAGAGAAACTCCCTCGCGAATTGTCAAGTGCAATTTAAATAATTATATTGTTAAGTGTTACACATATACGGTCATGTCACAAGAATATGTCTTCTTGAATTTTCCTACTCTTGAGCTGACAGCCGAATATATTTTAAGATTAATAATTATTTTTTACACCGTTCTGGTATAAAATATAAAATACATGTACACCCTTGTGTATAATAAATTAAATACTAAATGACAAGCTTTAAAAAAAAAAAAATGTATTTTAATATAAATAAAATCCAATATTTTTTTTAATTGGAATTGTTTTCGTTTTAAACTAATTTCCCGTGTGTCTCATTATTTAAAGGTAGGAAGTTATGTAATATTTATAACATATGTAGGAATTATTTTTTTCTAAACGTGCATTAAATTTCATGATTATTTAAACAAAAATGTTTTAAAATGTCTGTAGTAAACTATCCAAGAACTATATTACAATAATAATTATAAAAATATTTGTACATTTTCAAACAACTATCCAATGATGAATTACATTATTTTATTTAAGACTTCAGCCGAATAACATGGACAATTGTAATTTATTTTGTAGTTTAAATTTAGAACAATTTAAAATTTTTATTATCATACAATTTGTACCGGATTTTGCACAGAATCGTATTTTTGTTAGAAATATCCTATCCCCTCAACGTCATTCCTAAAACAATGGCCCACCCATGATGTGAAGTATGTTAGTCTTTTTTATTATTATTTATATAAAGTCAATTTAAAAACGAGTTGTTATAGTAAATAGTTTTTTTTTATTATTATTATTTTAAACGATATATTTTTAAGCAAACAATACGTGAGTTTTTCTTTTACAATTATCTTACCTTATTTCATTTTGTGAAATGTTTCTGCCGTCGGAATTCTGTATCTATTTAAATATTTACTCGGTTTAAACGTTTTATTTTTTTATTTTATTAAACAAAAAACAAATATCCATTAAAATTAAAACTAAGAAAACGTATTTTATACTTATTGAATTTTTTTACTTATAAACTCGAATATATAATGAGGACTTAATATATACATATATATACTTGGTTGACAAAACGTTGGCGCTGATTTTTATATTCGTCTAAATAACAATTTTAAATTCAATATATTTAAATGTTACGAATAACTTTTAACGAAATATAACTTTTACACATTTGTTACGCTTGGCTATTATATACATATACAAGAGTACACTGGGTGGAGATTTCCTATTATGAAATTAAGCGAATAATGTAAACACACTTTCACATAAACCGTTCTAAATTCATTTGTTGTGCACTATTTTTTTATTAGAATACGAATTTTAACAGGAGTTAAAATTGTCTTGTTTTAGAAAATTATTGTTATTAAATATTTAAAAAAAAAAAAAGAAGCTAGATATACTTTACACCATTGTTAGGTCACTGTTGTGGGTGAGAAGTTGGAATGGTACAATAATTCAATGTTGATAATTGAAAAATGAAACCAATGATAATTCATAGCAATTAAAAAACAATTCTGAGCGTAGCTCAGTAAATTTATTAGTTATCCAGTATATCCAGTATACGAGGTCTGTTCGAAAAGCACCATGATTTTATATTTAATAATTACAAAAAAGAAATTACATATTATTAAAAGGTGCCCTCTCCTCCGGACGATATGCAGTGATCCCGGCGATCTTGCCGTCTTTCAAAAGTCCTTTGGGACCGTTCCAAAGTCGAAGTCAATGAGTTGTGTTGCCGCGTTCGTTTTAATTTCCTCTTAAAGCGTAAATTTTAGTCTTGGGAATAGAAAAATAATCACACCGGGCCTGATCTGGAGAATAGGGTGAGTCTGCGGGACCACGGCAATTTGTTTTTATCGGCCAGAAATTCACGAATCGACAGCGCTAAATGTGCCGGTGCATTGTCGTGGTGAACGATCGCGGAACGAATTTTGCAGCGCCACCTTTCTCATCTGTAGAATTTCCTGTCAAATTTCATGACAAGGCTCAGTTGAGATTCGTTTTGTTAACTCACGAACGGTTAATCGGCAGCCATTTCGCATTTTTTTCGCAAATTGTCGCTACACTCGTCGTTTCTGGATGCCGTCGACGGTGTTCCAGAACGTGGACAGTCTTCAGCTGAGACGCCGACTGTCCATGAAACGTTTAAAACACTCGAAAGTCACGGAAACACTTAATGAAAAAATCATCTCCAAATGCTGTTTTAGTAATTTCCGTACGTTTCCGTTGCGTCATTTTTACCAAGTTTCAAGCAAAACTCGATGCACACGCGTTGTTCGTTTACATAGGACATGTCGAAAAAGGCGAACGAAAAAAACCGACTGGATTTAACCACGTGTAGAATTAAACTGACACAAGACAGCGACTTGGGGTTTTGTTTAAAACGTCCACTTATTCGCAGGGAATACGTCTGTTTACAATATGAAAATTTATCGTGTGTAGACTGAACGTAATAACGGCTTGTCCTGGTACTTTTTGAACAGACCTCCTATATTGAATATAATTATAAATAGTCCAACTGAAAAGGGGTTTTCGAGAAAAAAAAAACACATATTAGTAAAACTAAATGCGATATACTCACAATCGCCAAATAGTTTTAAAACGTTGTGTTTGCTTCCGGAATACCTAATCGTCGTGTTTAATTTTTAATTCAAACTAAATTATTCAGTTTATAAGTTATAATATATATATATATATATATATTATATCAAATAACAACGAGGGTACTTCGTTTTCTAATGATATGAATAATTATGATAATACAACCGCGTCGCGGTTTACATTAATATTATTTTAATTTCGGAATAATTTATAGTGAATTCTTCCGTAGGTCATCGGAGAGTCAAAAGTGATAAACCGAGTTTGTTGTTTTTGTAACGCAAAATATCATATTATAATTATATGCTACAGATGCGCCATTCGATACGATTGTATTTTATTATAATAATGAAAATAAAATAAATAAAACGAGCTGCAGAAAAATAAAATTTATTAAAATAAATCGGATTGATGGTTGATTTAAATATACCGCGTTCGTCAAAGAACAAACTGCCTATATATATATATATATATATATACAGTGTACTTTACTCTAATGGTAACATGAAATATTCCAGCCAGATTGACTCGGATTAAAATGGGTTTTCTTTTTAATGAAAGATCGCAGAGCCGAACTACACGTTTTGTGCCATTTTTTAAATAAAAAAAAAAAAATTGTTACGCCTTTTTGCGTTGCGTGCGTGCGTTTGCATTAGATTTAAGTAGATCTATTTTTACACGAAATCTTCACTTCTATAATTTTTGTCTATCTACAAAATTACATGAGATACGAATAAGGTTTATTAAAAAAAATACGAATCTGGATTTTTCAAAAAAAAAAAAAATTTTAATTCACGACATTAAAAACCGTAGAAATGTATTATTTGACGACATTTTTGTTTCGAATAAAATTATATGTAAATATTAATCATAGAATTATACACATTTAACGATGTTCAAGCACATTTTAAGTATTTTTTGCATACCGCAAGAGTTAAAATTTCGGCAATTGGCTTAAAATATATATACTTGGTACGTCCCGCCGACTGAAATATTTTACGTTACCCATTACACGAGTGGAATACATTAAATTCCTCTACATCTTGAAATCGCGTTGTCCTTTTAGCGCAGATTTTAGTCTTGGGGAAAAAAAAAAAAAAAAATCACACGAGGCCTGATCTGAAGAATCCCGGGAGAGTCCGCGGGACCGCAGCAATTTTTTTCGCTATTATTTCTAGTATATTCTTCTATATTTTCGGAATCGCGGAACTACACGGTGCCCAGCCGTGTTCCTAACCATTGAATTGCGCTATTGAAATATTAATTTTAATAGTTTTTAGTATTATATTTCCAATACGAACGTAGGTATATCTTAACACACACACACACACACACACACACCGTAAATAAGTCAACCGTTACTCCCGCGTCATATTGGCTTAGCGACTTCGACTACGAAGTCCTCTCCCCTTTGCGGCACGTGCCTCAATAAACATCCTGCAATAATAGCGGTCTTATTCTTATCGGTGTGTGCAGTTTATTTATTTATATTCCCGTATATCTCTTCTCGCGGCCATAAAAAACATATCGATGTCAACATAATATTATATATACATATATATATAATATATTATAACGTATTGGTTTCCATCCAGAACACTGTACGGGATATCTGGCGGCGTGCGTGTGCGTGCGCGCGGATAATATTGTTGAAAAATATGTACTCGTCCCTGCGCTATGGAAGACGATACCGGCTATTGATTTCCGAGATATGTCTCGGGGTTTGTTTGTCATAAGCCGATTCATTTTGAATCTGCGGAGTATGTGAATTCGAATATACGCCATCGGAATCACTTCAACGACGGTTTGTCCTCTCCGCCGCTAAAAACGTAGTATACCCAATATAATATTGACTTCCCGTATAAGTGGCGCGGCAGAGACTGTATCTACGAAACGCGGTCCGTCTTTGAATTTTTTTTTTTTTTTTTCCACGAGGTTTCATTTTCGTTTTAATAAGTTTTTACCCCCCCCCCCCCCGTCCCAGTAGGATGCGTATAAGACGCATTGTACACCGGTGATTTATCGAGACAGTTGCGAATTGACAGTTTCGATTCGGTCCCACCCCCCCGTAGTAGTCGCTTAAACAGCACAATCAAGATTAATTTAGAAAAATTACTTTACATTACTGTTACGACTTCGCGGAAATTCAAAACGTCCTTTGTACGTAGTATTTTTTTTTCTCTCTAGAGAAGATTATGTAATCAAAAATGTTTCAGACAAACGTTATTTTTTAAGATTTATTTTAATTAAATTTTATTTACCAATGCAATTCGATAAAAGCATATAATAAAACGCATCCGTATAAGTAAAATAGATAAAACATTTAATTAAACTTTTTCTTATACAAATAAAATAAATTTTTATAACCAAACAAAAATTTAATCCGAATTTACAGTTAACTCTTTTTTTTTTTTTATACTTTGTTGTTGGTAATATAAATAATTAATATATTTCTTAGACAACAAAAGAAAGAATTCAGATTTAATATCTTGTTTTTGAGCTTACATAAAACGTTAAAATTCCAAGTTACGTTTTTGAAGGGCATAAAAAAGTCAGTATCATTATAATAAAAAGACATGAGATACATTCATCGCGCCATGGGTGGGCTACTGTTAGATGTGGGCAAGTTGTAGGAAGGTGGGAAGTAAAGGGAAATTGAATTTATATCTGTACGCAATGATAAATCAATGATAAAGAAAATCGATTCTAAAAACATAAAAACAGATTATCAATTTTTGAGATTCCGTAATTTTTATGATTTTCATCGAAATTTTTACTTTTTTTTTTGACTAACAATTACAACTTATGATGAACCTCGTGTAAAACATTCAAACAATTCCAGTCGGCCAAAACAATTATTTATTTACAATAAAACTTAAAAGAAACTCGAAAAACTCGAAACGCCTATAATCGGTATGACAATGGCACATAGTAAATCCAATACATTGTTCGGCTTCGTTCAGAATATAAAAACCATAAATTTACGTTTTCCATTAAAACGGATCGGTTGTTGTTCGCTACTGCGAACGTACGGAAAATACACGTTCGTAAAAAGACATTCGGACAGTGTCGCCGGGGAACAAAGTTTTTATTCGCACAACGAATAAAAAATAAATAAATATATATATATATATATTTTTTGGTTCCGAGCGGTACGACTTGTCAATGTATAAACCGCGACGGTACACGGTAGCGGTTTAAAATGTAATTATTATTCTTAGACGACGACCATCGTCTCCGGCGAGGAGGAGGGGCCCAAGTCGGCGGAGGATTCCGATTTACACGCGTTGAATGATTAATATATATATATATATATATACAGAGAAACGTGTGTGTGCGTTCGTGTATATGTTCGTATGTGTTCGCGCGTATATATGTATGTATAGGTATCCCCTCAGAACGATCTGTTAAGTCCGGGCCACCGGGACCAGTCCGGGGGAAGTCTGGGAGGGCAGGCGATAAACACTGACCCAGACGCCGGATCATTAATAATGAATACTGCGCCGAACGGACCGCGACCACGGTCGCTGCGCGTGCAGCGTGCGTGCGGTGCAGTGCGAGTGGTGTAGTGCGCGTAGTGCGCGGTACCCCCCCTCCCCCCCACACGCACACGCTACACACTCGCACGGGCAATCACGTCCGACCAAAGGAAGCCGATTGACGATGGTTACGGTTAGATATATAGGGGATTTTAGCGCCGGGCCCCGACGACGACGACGACGACGACGTGATATTTCGCAAGACTGTGGGGCGGTCTTGTGGTTCCGACGGTGGTAGACGAGGTGGTACACTTTATGATTATTGTCGTCGTTATTATTTCCTTTGGCGTCTCGGACTATAACAGTCGGCGCGTATACAGCCGTCGCCGGCCATAATAAACGGTCCCGTTTAGGCCCCGGCATATCGGGACGGTCGGCGGTTTTTTTTTTTTACAACCAGACGAATACCAGCAGACAAAACGGTCCAATAGTTATTCCTATGTTCCCGCGGACGGTTAACATCGGTGTACGTTTGCACAACGCCCGTGTACCGCGTGGTACGTGGATGTCGCCGTCACACGTGGAATCGAACACGATGTCCTCTTCTTCGGCATTGTCTGGTCTACGATCTTGCCATTGGTTAGCAGCTCTTCACGATTTCCCAGTTGCTATCTCGGCCGTAAGACAACGGAGAGACGGGCAGAAGCAAGATTGACACGCCCAAATGGATTGCGCGAGGAACACGAGGCTTTTAAAAATAAAAATTACTTACGAACCACGAAAACCGTCGGACTCGACAATAGCAACAACTATTTAATGGTATACGCGTACGGAGGGTAACCTGTGTACCGGTGTGAAACCGGGACAGTGAGCACAATTTAGAAGCGATAGAATGTGAACTCAATACAATTATCGACAATACTAATATATAATAGTATACGACATTTTTCGTCGATTTAATAAAATGTTGAACCATTTAATGCAATCACAACGAGAATCATAGATAAGAAATTGGATAACGTGTCGGCCGAGGACATAATTCCAAACTCTAAAAACGTATAAATCTCCCTTAAGTCGACACACCAGCCCTGATCGACTACCTTTCGTGACATCACGACCGTCTTCAGATTATTAAATTCGACCCGTAATAAATCGGTGAAAATCTAACGTACTTTATTGTGTACGTAAGAATTATTTTGTTTTTACGTGACATTTTTCCGTTCCTGGCGTATATGCGTTTTATGCGCTCATCGTCATTTCGTTATGTTTTCGGGAAAAGAACGTAAAAAGAAATTGATGTCGGTCGGTTGGTAGATATCTATCCGGGTTGTACGTTTTAAGAAGTATCGTTTGGACCATTAGTGACAATTATTACCCGGCGAATAAAATGTATCTACGCATCCGTCCGTGTGTTATTAGAATTTTAAAAATCCGTAACGAATAAATCCAATTTAATTGGATGTTATAATGTTTCTACGATTCATCTGCCAGAATTTCAACACGATTTTTAAGTTATAACGCCACAATACGGGCAAAGCGTCGATATTTTAAAAATGAATATTGTTAGTTGTTTTTTTTTTTCTGATATAACACGTTTGCATAAAATTAAATTTATTCGCAATGCATTAATGCAATGACTGTCTTTTAAATTAACGTCAATCATCGTTCTTAATCGCACGTGTGAACGAATTATCACAATAATTAATTTTGCACAAGCCGTTGTGTTTCTCCGGATTTTGAACGGAACACTATTACACTACCTTAGTTTATACTATACATTTTTTTTTTTTTTCTATACATCAGCATTGGGGAGAGGAGGGTAAGCTCGTCTAATAATAATGTTATTTTTAGCGTCAATTTCTAAATTTTTTTTTATCGGGGCGATGGGCTATTTTTTTTTTTTTTTTTTGTAAATTTCGATATTTAATAAAACTTGTATTTTTGAACTCGGATAAATTATATAATTTTTTTGTTGTTGTTAAATTTATCGTTCAGTGATAACAATTTTATATATTATTTCTGTATTGTAATTTTGTCCTGTGCGATGATAAAGTAAGTTATTCAAACACAATCATTAATTTTACAAAAATAAGAAACGATTTCATTAATTTAAAAATGAATATATGGAATTTTATAAACGCAACCAATAAAAATATACAAGCAATTACATAAACAGTTGTATAACGAATTGGTTTTTATTGTAAATTTTTAATATACTCATAGCGTACAGGTGATGTGGAAGTTTAAGCCTTCCGCGGGTTGAGTTCAATCATTACGGGGTACGTTAATTTGTTTAAGTCTCATAGTCACTCATAGTCTTTTATTTTTTTTTTTTCATTTTGCGCACAGTCCCATTGAATAATAATAAATCGTTTACTATCTGTCTTTCACCCAACGAAACAGTATATATTTTAACGTCAGCGCGTATCAGTGACACGTGTGGATAAGTGTGAATATATTATAAAGGACAAATTCACACCATTTCGGGTTAAACCGTCCTTTATCTCTGAACAAAAAACACCGACAGTTTTTTTTTTTTTTTCCATGTTTACAAATAATGTCGTCTCTGAACAAGGTTATATTAAATTTTACTTAGGAACTAGATAACGTGCTAGGCAGGTATTTTAGATTTTAAACGAAAAAAAAAATAGACATTCTCAAAAGTAGCATAATATTAAAATTTAAATTAAAACCGTGTTCAACTTTTAATAAACATTGCATTTTATCATAACCTACTAAGTGTGCGTGTATAAAATAAACTGCGGACATACTTCACAACGATAAAGTTGGTTTTCCTACCAGTCGTCAAGTTATTCACATCTTTTTATGGTACAGCGTGAACAAATCGGAGCATTTTAATCAATCGAAAATTCGTTTTCCGAGCAATAAATGCATACATTACACTATAATGATTATAGTGAAACACCAAAGATCTAGAACAGCGTTTTCCAACCAGCGTGCTGCGGACCATTAGTGTGCCGTGATGATTCCATCGGTCTACCGTAAAATGTCTCGATTATTAATAAACGTTTACGTAAAATCTCGACAATAGCTTGAAATATTTCCAACGATCCTCTTATCGGCGATTGCCTGATTCATATTATCTTCAAATTGTTGATGTAATTAAAATTATTTTTGTTAATTGTTTCTTAAAAAATCGTGTTATTTACTTGGTGATTGTTGGTTCGTCGGTCGTTGGTCGTGAAGAAAATTCATTGTTATTGTTAGATTATTTTTGTGATCGAGAATATTCGCGTATTATCGATATCGCTAAAAGGACTTATATCGTGGAACGCGAAAGTTCTCGAACGAATCACGGGTGTCTATATAAGCAAGTAGCCCCAGTTATTAAACGATAATTATTTATGGGACGTTAGCAGTATGCACTGGGTGGTGGTATTTATTTATTTATTTATTTTTTGGTATCGCAAACTGTTGTTAAAATGGTAAACGTCATTAAAAGTAAACCTATGAAATCAATGTTATTTAATAATTTGTGTTCTGCTATAAATAGTGAGCACACCCAGCGTCCGTTTTACACAGAAGTAAGACGGTTATTCCGTGGACGTGCCCTACAAGGATTCTATAAACTTAGTGAGGAGTTTTACTTGTGAAGAATCACAATATGCTAAATACTCCTAGTGAACCAGAGTAGCTCTTCTAGCAGACATATTTGGAAATCTTCATCACATAAACAAGAACATGCAAGGAAAGCAAGAGAACATCTCATTTATACAGATAAAATTAGTTCTTTTCAGCAGAAACCTTTATTAAAATTGAAAAACAGACAACCTGGAATAGTTTTATCATACCAAGAACAGTCACATTAACTCAGATATTTTAAAACTTAATTTTAAAAAGTCTACGCCTGCTATATACAAATATTAAAAAGTATTCTCTATCTTAGGATGTTTCATCTAACCTAACCTAACCCTTATGGGACTGCAGTGTTTACCACAGGTGAAGAACATGAATTGTGATCGATATCGGAAATGACCGTGGTCTTAAGCTACAGTATTCTACACTTTTTGAAAATACTGAGACAGAATCAATTTTGAAACAAATCAATGAAAATGTAGGTGTCTGATCTTTTCGGATACATCTGCTAAATGACTATCCAAAGATTTCATTGAACGCAATGAGTGCTATACTGCCATTTTTTATATATATATATATGTATATATATTTTCGAAAAAGCAGCGTTCTCTTCGTAGAATGCCACGAAAAACGAAAAATGCATCACAACCGAAGAACGTGGAAGACGACATGATGATGTGCTTGTCAACCGTTCGACCACGGACGACATTTAAAACGAAGAGAAACCAGACCCAAATTTCTCACTAGGACGAGATTTTATAACGTAACCGTAATGTATCTGTTTTAACAAATATTAATATCTGTGATAAATTAAAACAATGAATTTCCCTAACCTATATAAACAAATAATTCACTGACACTCAACTACTTTGGTATAAATATGATAAAAGCATTAAATATAAAAAAAAAAAAAAAAGTATATATATATATAAGTTAGTGTCACGTGTGTCACGACTAAATATGGGTTCGGATTAGTATGTTATGGGGAGAAATGGTTGCGAAACTCTGATCTAAAAGTTTCAAACAATATCCCTATTATTCAAATATATATATATATATATATATACGTACCGTGTTGGTGTATATATATATATATATAAAATATATAATATATTTATTATTATACTGCTGAATGGTATCAAGGATGAAAACAAATAATTGGAACGTTAAAATTTGATTTAACTTTAACGATAAATTATTTAAATATTTACCATAAATAAATTGATAATCATCTACACTGCAACGCAAGTTTGTTTATAACTAATTACAAATTATAATTGAATATCGCTGGGCGGGAACTGCAGTCATACCTTAATATAATAGTGTGTGTATGTAAAAAAAAAAAAAAAATTTATACACTTATAACGCTCAGTTCATTTGTATATAATATAATATCTCGAGTGACTGGTTTTTAAAAATAATATTTCGATATAATCAGTTGTCAATCGGAAGAAAAAAAAAAAATTCAATATAGTCGTTTTATACTTTATCGTGTTATTATTATTATTATTATTTTTTTTTTTAGATTGCTTCAATATAAAAGTGTCAATATTTTATACAAACAGTTTAAATTACTGTTAGACAGTTTTGATATATAAATAAATAGTCTACGCTAAAGTGACTATATTATACCCCTCCGTTATTTATTTATTTCTTTTGACTTGGTAAATCTTCTATGCTCTATATTTTCATACAGATGACTAGGACTTAGTTTTTTATTCACCTTCGGCGACTACGCATATAAAAACGTGAGTTGCGTTCGTACAACTATAAGTAGGTACGATTAAAGACATTTTATACTTTATTCTTACTTTTAACTGGACTTGAAAAAAGCAGCTCGTTCGTGCAATAATAATAATTTCGTAATGAGACGATTATTATTATTATTATTCCGGTTCGTTCCATATATTATATTCAAAATTAAAAAGTCAAGTATAGACGCTCCAGTATAATTTTTATAGGCGCACAGGCCATACACAACGACATAATTATGTGATTTTAACCGTGTTTCCAAAACACGTACGGTTAAAATATAACGTCGCCATCGATTATTTTCATTCGATTTGATAATATAAATTTTACGGTAAACATTTCGTAATGATATTTTATTTCTAAAATTCTATTTAAAAAACGACCCGAGCGTGCCAATGATAGGTAGTGTTTATACGTGATAAATAAATAAAATATGGATAATAATTCTTTCTGGGTCCCACCTCGAGGTATTCATAGCGAAAATATAATTTTATTTCGCGAACGATCAATTGTAATAAACACTATTTATGGTAAAATACTGAGAACAATACGAAATATGCATTGTTATCTTTTAGATGATAATAATAATAATAATAATACTACTGCCGAAATACGTTTTCGTTTCGTTTTTATGAATATTACGACCAACTCCAGATTACGTTCTTCGGATTTTATTCTTATTGTATTTCGTTGCGAATTATTATCAAAATATTACTAATTTATAATTAAAATAATATTATCTTATCGTTCGTTTAATATTTATTATTTATATACCAAGATACATATAATGAAAAAAATAAAAAAAAAATAAAAATTCGAAAGTTTCCAGTCCCTTTGAATAGTGTCGAGAGTATAAATCATAACAAATGTTTAAAAATGTCGAGATAGGTAATAATTACTAAAGCGCAATATTATAATCCGTCGAGCGCCATTTTGTATACTAAAACCTATTATCGTTAACATTTTAAAGATTTTCCGGACAAAAAAATACATTTCGTCTCAATAATACAACACTAATAGGCCAATCAATTATATTTTAATTTATTATGTATTACAATATAATAATTTTTTCCGTTGACTAGAAATTGTAAAAAAAAAAAAATTGTATTTTCATTTGTTGTTTAAAACCCGCCAAAATATGGGTGACAAACAATGTCGGTGATGTAATAATAATTTAGAGCTGTTTATATCTTATATCGTCAAAAAAAATTCAATACTTTCCCAATAGGTGTCCTAATGTTCGTTGTTCATCCTGTATGATAACTACGAATTATTTGTCTTCTCCGATCGGAATATTAACCGCTGCACAGTTTTAACTATTAAAATAATTTCTCTTATTTGAATAACAGAAATATAATCATGGAGGCGTAATCGCACGATTTTTAGTTTCCGAACGAGATGAACTACGCCATCATTAAATATCATTAAATGCAATAATTTTAACCACTACAGATTGTTATTTAGTAAATCTGATTGCTAATCGCAGTATCATAAAGTATGTATTGTTTAAAAAAAAAAATTATATTTTTGTTGTTCAACCAGGTGAAATTATTTGTAAAGGAGACGTTATAATCTGTGTTCGATATTCAGATTAACTAAAAAAAAAAAAAAAAGAGATATAATTCGATAACACTAATACATTTTATAGAAAGAAATAAAACTGGAACTAGTTTTGAATTTAGTTTACTATACGAATGCATAATATTATCGTTATTATAGTAATATTTCTATTTTGTTATCTGCAAAGTTAATTTCGTTCTTACGTTATTTTATTTTAGGCGATATATTTTTTTTTTCGTTTACGCTGTTATATTACCTGATGATGATTTTTTAAAAACGAAACCGATCGTACTTACACGCAACTTATATAATACTCCAGGCTTTGTTTTGTTATTTTACTACATTTTATTTTATTGTTTTACTTTTATTCATACATTTTTTTTTTTTGTTATTTTATATGTATAAAATATATATACATTTTAATTTTTAATCTTTTTGATATAATTTCATTTGTTTGAAACCAAGACGGAATTGTCATCCGATTAGCTGAATATCGTCTAGCTAACAATATCCTATAAGCCAGCCTATAAGCGCCATAACTAGGATATAAGAGCTCCAAGGCAATAGAGATTTTAATACCCTAAATTTTCGCACATACTGTTAACTCGTATGACGTTCAATATTCAATTTTGGATGAGATTATGATACATGTAGAGCAAAATACTACTAACAACATATCACACAATCTATACAGCAAAATTAATTGATCAATTTATTATTGTATACACCAATAAAATGCAGGATATAAAAATTAAATTAAAACTCAATTTTACAAAGATTAACTTAACAGGTTAAATGAAAAAAAAATGGATAAAATATGTTGAAAATTGTGTACCATAAATTAAATAATCAAAGGTAAATCTAATTGTTAAAATGTAATTTGTCTTGCCTTCATCATTGAAAAGTGGGTTATCATTTTATCTAAAGATAACCTAGCTGTGCGTTGTTGTACGATGTTTTAGCAATACAATATTTGACAATCGTAACATTTCTATTGAGTCCCCAAATAGTTTAATTCATAGTTCCTCATATAAGTTTAGGGTTAGAGAAAGTTCTTTTTGCAGAGGCAACTGTGACGGGCAAAGTAAAAAAAAAAAAACAATAATACAAGCTTCTCAGAATTCTTTGTTAGTTGTTGGCAATTAATTTTTAAGAATAAATAGAGCCTACACTCGAATAGATTGTAGGTTTTAAAATCTTAATGATTTCTTTCTGAGACACAATATTGTTGATATGAATTTTATTATGGTGCTTCGCAAGACGTGACGTATACAATTGAAAAAAAAAAAGATTGTACCAAAAGCCTATTTATAACCATCGTTGGTTATAGCATTACTACAAATTCAGGTCGTCTATATGGTAATATACGTGCTGAAACTGAAACGTTCCACGTTATCGCGATCTCACGTAAATATAGTAAATCTTTGACTAGTTTTACTTATAACCATCGCTTGAATTGGACGAATAAAAGAAGAGTGACTGCAAGAATAAACGAACATTTATCAAAGTTGATGATGCATATTTTTTGGAAATAGTACACTTGCATAAAAAAAAAGCACCGTCTGTCCCAATATAAATAAATATAGTTAGCGGACATAAAAAAGAACGAAAAAAGAGAGGTCTACTACAATTCTGGTCCAATTCGAGTACACAGTTGTAGTAAAAAAAAAACGCGTTCAGATTCAGGTGTATATAAGAAAAACTGGTGTACATAGTGATAAAATTAAAACATTTTTTTTAAATATTCATAGCAGCTAATAAACGCCTAGAAACAAAACTGAATATTAATAAAGAGTTAATAAATAAATTGTTTTGTTAAATTAATTTTATTTCAACTGTTTGACTTCTTAGTTTCATGTTTATTTATTGGTAACTTATCAATTTTATTATCTTAACTTCAATAATTCTGTAATTAATAAAAATATTAAATAAAGACAGATAAACAAATAAATTAGTCTAGCGAAAATAACGTTTAGATTTAATTTTTGTTAATTTTTCTTAATGGATTTTAGAAAATGCATGCACGGTCAACCTCTGTGTTATAGCATACACGAATAAAATGATTCCTTTTATTTCTATCTAAATAATCTTTAATCGTTTACCTTTGTCTTGATATATTTGCATGAATTATCTTTTATCTTTAAATAAATAATTTTTTAGTTATCTATTTCGAATACTAATTAAGGTAAAGTGGTTCTTAGAGCGTGGGGGGGAGGGAGGGGAAATGGTTCAATATTTCAATCATAAGATAATAATACAGTTGTATTTTTGGCATAGAATATAATCTGATCTAAACAAAAATTAAAATGGTGTTAAGTCACGCGACTTCCTGTTAAATTTTCAATAAATATTATACCACGAAGATCGGATAGGCGCCTATATTTTTACATAAAAATGTAATAAATTACGTGAAAATATCTCGTATTATTTTAGTATAGGGTACGGCGACCACTTAACTGAAAAAGAAAACGTAACCCATTGGAAATTTAAATTATAATGTTTGCATATTATAATATAATATATCATGCTTCCGACCGAAAGTATTTCATAGTATGGAAACCTAAAATTAAGGTCACGTAAATTATTCTATAAATGTTATTATTATTATTATTATTATAAATGTTAATCGATACGTATAACTCGGGTCAGTTATTATTTATGAAAATTGAAAATTGGGTATATTATAAAACATTAAAACCTATATTCATATATTTAGATATAATTACAATTTTATTATTATATCCGTGTGTCTGGGAATCGTGTACCGCCGTTGATCGGTCGCAAATAATATAGCATACAACGCAATTATGCAATTACTATAACGAACGCGATAAATAATAACACTGGTATGACAATATTCAGCTTAGAGTTAGAGAATATAATGGAAAACGATATTTCGCGTATACGTGTTAAACGTGATAAATTGATTACACCTCGTAACGTGTTTATGAATGATGATGTTGACAGCATTAAGTTTTCTATTATATCGACTGAGTTACATTAGTTATTTCGTCGTTTATAGCAGCAGCCGACCGACTATAACAATATAGGCATACGATAATTTTTTAATATATATATATAAAAAGATAGGCTACCCGTAATAGGTAGGCGAGAAGTTTGGAAGGTAGGTCAAATAGTTAAATTTTATTCGTATATCTGCGCGACGATACCGAGCGAAGTTCGATTAAAATATGTTTTGTTAAATTGTACATAAATTGAAAATTCGCGTCCTTGCTTTTTCGTCTCAAATTGTTGAGGATTTTTAAAGGATCGAACAAATTTGATACACATATATCCAGGAATAGTACGCGAAATGGGTTATTATAATTTTAATCAAAATTCATACTTTAAAAGCATTTTAAAAAAGCTCAACCAACACGCCTGGGTTTTTCTCTAACCACTAATGTCTAGAAGTTATATTTCAAGTGAACCTTGTGTTTAATATTTGAGTGTTTTCGCTAGGCCGAAATAATGAAATTAACAAAAAACTAAATTATAACTTACAAGATTCGAATAATTCAAATGTTAGGTAAAAAAAAAAAAAAAAAAAAAATAAAAATAAAAATTCAACAGAATAATAATTTGAACATTTGACCACGTCTATAATGGGCCAATAAAAGTATTCAGTGAAACTTACAGGTCCCTACGATTATTATTTTTTTTTTACTAAATTACAATAATAAAACAAAAACGAATATAACAGAAACGGCAATTTCGTACATTTTCACAAATATAAAGAAACAAACAAGAAAAATCCGCTTCTATAGGCCACTAGACAAAATTGCTACCAGAAACTACTGTTATTTTGATGAACAGGGCAACATTTCTGGTAGAAAAATGTTAACAGACAGTCAAAATAACACCAAAGTAAAACAAAAACATTTCTTGCCTCGCTCTAAAGACTAAAAAAAAAAAATTTAAATGGAAAAATACACTATACAGCGTTTGTAAAACTAAATAAAAAATGTAGACGCTCGTAAATAATCATGATAATAAACAGTGCATGTGGGAAAGCAAATTAATGACGTGTAGTGTGCCCGCTGCGTGATTTTTCATTGTCGTCAGATAAAAAGGATACAAATGTTTGGACCTTTATTATTTTTAATATTTATTTTACTTTTTTTGGTGGTGCTTGTTTTTAAAGACGAAATTTTAGCGATATGTCGTCGGCGGAGATCTGAGCACTAAACACATATTACATATAATATATGATTATACGTATATAGATCGATTTTGCGCTACTAAATAAAATAAAGAAGAAAAATACCGCAATGGATCGCATATGGAAATAATTATGTTTTACACGCGAGAACATCGGGTATCAAGAATATTATACATACAAATGCTATTGAAAAAAAAAAAAAAAAATGTTAACCAGAATTATATTGCTTGATCGATTATTAAACCACTATTCTATTGCAGAATATTTATAGCGTTTCTTGATCTGTCTAAAAAAAAAAAAAAAAACAATAACTAACCACCTTTTATACCTTTTATTTCCTCGGGGTTTTGAGTTCAATTATATGTTAAAATTTGTTAAAAAAAAAAAAAAAAACACGATCAATTGTAATTTGTTTTATAGTTACAATTTAATATTAATTTAAATTTAAATACATCAAAAGTCATGTTTAAACGAATTCGTTTTTCGTTTTCAATGGTATTATCGTTGCGTACAGATATAAATTAAATCACCGAATACCTAATGAATATGTATACATTCCTAATATCTTGCCTGCAACATGTACAGGTTCGAGATGCTCGGATAGAATTCGGTTAAAAATTGTATTTTGGGTTTGAAATCATTTTTTACGTTTCTAGACGATTCTTAGTCACGTGTGCAGGTATAAATTAGATAAGGGTCTCCGCACGAGTCGGGTGTGTTTTTCTCAGCATGGTAACGGACATTCTTGAAATCAAGTAATAAGAGGTTAGAAGAGAGCAGACACGGATTGAAACTGGTAGACAGTTCAAGAAGACGTACATGCCAAAGATTGTATATCAATATTTGTCCATCCGTATTGTACAGACATTGGCCATCAAAAGCAATTCACGATTGTTATTCCTTTCGGCCTAAAATAGGAACTAGTCTCTCTCGTGCACACGATTTTTACGTTAAAATAAAATATATATATATATATATATATATATATATATATATATCAGGTGTATGATATTACTGAACGAAATGTGCAGAATTTTAAAATTTTTACTTTTTTTTATTACATAACTAGTATGATCATATAAACGGTCAAAATAAATATAAGTCATGACTGTTCAACATTGCGTACAAATCAATACAATTTTTAATTTTGCGATGTTCAAATACCGAACAGGTTTGGATTATAGATTTTACGTCATTTTTGGTTAGGTCCATTAAAGAATTAATATTTTTATATATTTTTTTTCCCCAAAACGATTTGTGTCAAGTTATCTGACCAGATTATATTGTGTTATAAAGTTATATTATGACCAGTCATTTTAAACGAATATATACGATTATAGATTTAGAGATTTTAGAACAATTAAAACTTTGTGCATTTCCCAATCAAAGTTTTAGAGTTTTATAGGTTTTTTTTTTTTTTTTTGTGACAAGTAATAATCTATATAGTATCTACATATTATCCAACTCATTATACATAGGTATCACGATATTTGACAAAATATTAAGTTAAGCTTAATTTTGATTTTAAAACTAAATGTTATAACGTTATTTGTTATTGAGTTTGAAAAAAAAAAAAAAAAAGGTTTTATTTATTTTTCGTGTGGAATTCGCCCTTCGAATATTACAACGTGAAATTGAAATATATTAATATACGAAATGTCCCGGTAGATATTCATTCGATTCTCTTTTCAAACCGAACGCAACCCGTACAAGTGGTGAAGCCCTACTATCATCGGCAGCGGTCGGGTACCGCAGGGTGGGACTGACGGGGGAACGGTTATTTTCCTTCGGGTCTCTTATTATTTACCTCTCGGCGGTTAAGTATTGCACCGGAGACATCAAATTCGCATTAGGATCGAGAGAATGCATTACCGGGTTGGTCTCCAGGAATTATTACGCCACCACAGTCGAGACGTACCCAATCAGCTGTAGTTTGCTCCTGTCATATATATATATATATATATATTATTCTATACAATACAATGTAAATATATATATATATATATATATATATATATATATACTTTATCGTCTCTTCACCTTCACCCCGCCGACTGGCCGTCCACATCGTGTCCATGGTTTATTCATGACGACATTTTGAAAGGTTCTTTTTAACAAAAATACATTTCGTATGCAATCTGCAACCACCGCCGCGGCCACCACCGCCCCGTCGCCGAACGCATTCCGGAAGTTTGCCGTTCATATTTAATGCGCCGACACGTTCACGCGACCAAAGAATATCCGTGTGTATTTATTATCGAATCAACATGGCCGACCGGCCGCCCCGCAGACTCCTATGCAAATAACGTGCAAATTTCCTGGACGCGGGCGCGACCGCCGCCGCCGCCGCGATCACCGCAGGCCGCCGCCCGTGGTCCGCAGTGTACCGCGTGCGGGTTGCCGGTGGACGTGCAGGTGGTTGTAGGGGATGCAGGTGGTCACGGTGGGTGGGGTTGCAGGGCGGACGAACGGACGGTATCGGGGGAGGGGGGGGGTGAAAAAAAAAAACCACGAGAGCTTACCGGATGTACTGCCACTTTATTTGCATGGGAAAGCGATTTCCTGTTTAATGGTCAGCTCCTGGTCATCTCCCGATAGCGAAAAAAATATATAAATAAATAAAACTCGCGTGTGTACACGGGTACACGAAACATCAATTTATACCGCGCCGAAAAACACCTCTACCGTAAACAGCGGCTAAGTACCTCCCCCCCCCCTGTCCCTATAACCCATTTCGTATAATATATATATATATATATATATATATACATATATATTATGTACAGAGTGTAATAAAATGTCGACGAAAGGTACCAAAATCGTAATATATACGAGTATTTAGATATCGGTGATTGGAGGAAAACGAAATTTCAACGGCACACGACCCGTGCGTTTATCGTACGAAAACGGTTCGGCGGCCGATAATGCGCGGAAATTAAGGGGCTGGAAATTAAATTTCCCTGCAAACGCACAGATATTATTATTGCGCGTATAAAATACTGCGCCCGAGCAGAGTTTCGGTGGAAATGTCGGTTCTCCGGGGCGCGTATAAAGTTTCCGCGCCCGAGTATCCCTTTAATAAATTGCGCAGTCCGCGATGAATAATGTACGAGTAGTATTCGCATTGGGCAATGCGAGTTATTCGCTGTTTTTAATAATAATAAAAAAAAAAAAAAAAAAAAAAATGGTTTAATACATATTGCGCACGCCACTACGCGGATATTACAACATAGTTACGGAATTTTAATGTCGAGACTCTAATATTTTGTATTTATTCCGCGCCCGATGCATAATCTTTATCAGGACGTGTGCGCATCGTAATGCGTACATATATATATATATATATATATATATATTTGTAAATTATTATTATTTATACGGCGTGCCTAGGAAATTTAATTTAGAGTCACATATATTTTAAAGCGTGTCATCAGTATTTTCAAGACGTACCTTCAAATATAAATTAGGTTACTTTCTGTAAACACACACACACACACATACACACATGCACATGCACACTTATATACATACGTATATATATATATATATATCTATACAAGCGACTACACTGTTTTATGTTATGTAGATACCTCTACACAAACAATGTGAAATTATAAACTTTTCGACTTAAACTATATATACGAGCTTTATGCGTCGTATACAAGTACACAACTTACAGGACCGAAAAAGTATTCTCCGTTATGAAGGTTTGTCAGATTTTAATTAAATATTATAGTTGAACTTCTTTTGTTGTATTTTCAAATATAAATGTATATGTACCAATGCGTGCCTACCCTCTCTTCTTATTTTTCAGCAAAAAAAAAAAGAAGAAAAAAAAAAGCCGATTCAAAACTATTTTGAATTTTTAACTGTAATGCTGCAGAACTTCATCAACGTGAATATGACAGTGACTTAATTAAATTCGTATACATAACGGAACGAAATGTAAAATAACATTCAACCGACGGAGCTTTCTCGTGGAGATTGAGTGGCGTGTCCTCGTACACACCTATATTTGTTAACCCGTAGCTATTAACCTAACACGCCCGGTGGCGAAGGTTAGATGTACTGGACCTCTCTTAGAACTAAAAAAAAAAATTCAAGAGGCTTTCTAAATAGTAAACGTATAGAAATCTATGCCGAGATAATATTTAGATGATAGTTATACATATACATATTACATAATACAATACGTACAAAATAATTTTGGTAAACAGTATATAAGTACAATGAAGGCATACACTGCTAGTTGCTGGTAAACACCAAAAAAATTTTCGGCAAATAATATTTTCCCCCGCAGAATTCTGATTTCGGTACAACAACGATTCTACATTATTGCAAGCCAAACACTCTTAGGCAAAAATATTGTTTTCCGTGGCGCACACTAGTCAGTTTATCACGTTATATATATTCGAAAATAAAACAACTGCCATTTTTCGTATATTTCGTCGCTGGACGACTGAACGGTAAACAGGCGACAGCTGTACGGTCCTCACGAGTTACGACTACACACTACTTTGTTCACTAAAATATGTAACCAAAAAAAAAAAAAACCACTATTAGAAATTTGTAAAGTCCATTATAATAAATAAAATACATTTATATAGGTTTAAATCAGTCCAAGGTATTTTTAGTATATATATATATATATATATATATATCTATAATGTTGGAATAAAAAAAAAATTTAAGCCGTCTCGCCGGAAAACGGTCTATAGTACGCCGCTGGGATTACCCATAAAATATACTAATTTTCCATATGGGAGCCTCGCCTAGAGAAAAGAAACGCAGCGCTCCGACGTTACGATTATATACTTTTTGTCTGGGGTTTTTTTTTTCGCCCCACCCCCTAGTTTTTGGCCGGCAATATGCTTAAAATCGCGCGAGTCCGATAAAAAAAAAAAAAAAAAAAACACCGGTAACGCACACGCTAATGGTTTCGAATCACGTCGATTTTGCGAATTCACAGGGGCAAAGTGCCGTGCGCCGTACGATACAATAACATAATCAATAGTGGCGTGGGTGGGGCGTTCAGCTAGGTGCAACTATGTACCCCTACGTACAAGCCGCCAACGCCGGCCTGTCGAAAGACGTTACAGAAAACGACAATGATCTCCTTGCCCTATTGTCTTCCTTTAGGAAACATTCCGCGTCCTCACCTCGCCGACACTTCCGCCGCCGCCGCCGCCCCCCTCCCATTTCTGGTCGCGTGTTCGACAGACGGTGCGTTTACGTGGCCGCCGTTGATTATTCATTACGGCGCGCGTCTCTCCGTTTATCGCAAACAAAATACCTACACCGCCCCGACTGGGTGTAACTGTACCCACGGCGGACGCGCACGAATAGCCGCGATTCCATTAATCTACAATCCGTATTAATCGCAATAATATATTTATTATCGCACGGACCCGTCGGCGAATAAAAAAACATTGCGGCGGAATCGATATTGAATGCTATAACATACGGGGTCCGTAGGAAATGTACCGGGACAAGCCGTCATTTTACGGCCAATCCACACACGATAACGTTTCAAATTGTAAATACGCGTATTCCCCGCGAACATGTGGACGTTTTCATCAAAACCCCAAGTCGCTATATCGTCTCAGTTTAATTCTACACGTGGTTAAATCCAGTTGTGTTTCGGACATGTCCGAAATCAACGAACATTTGCTCGACACTCGGCAAAAACGACGCAACGGAAACGTACGGACATGACTAAAACCGCTATTGGCGATGATTCATTAAGAGGTCCCGCGACTTTCGAGTGTTTTACCCCTTTTTAAGGACATTCGGCGGTCAACTTCACAGACGATCCACGTTCTGGAAGGTCATCCAGAAACCACGGTGTGGCGACAATTTGCGGAAAATGCGAAATGGCCGCCGGTTCGTGAGTTAACAAGAGGGAATCTCAATTAAGTCTTGTCGTGTAATTTTCCGGGGAAATGTACAGATGAGAAGGGTGGCGATTGTTCACCATGACAATGCACCGGCACATTTAGCGCTGTCGATTCGTGAATTTCTGGCCGATAAAAACAAATTGCCGTGGTCCCGCAGACTCTCCCTATTCTCCAGATCAGGCCCCGTGTGATTATTTTTCTATTCCCGAGACTAAAATTTGCGCTTTAAGAGGAAATTAAAACGAACGCGGCAACACAACTCATTGACTTCGACGTTGGAACGGTTCCCAAAGGACTTTTGAAAGACGGCAAGATCGCCGGGATCACTGCATATCGTCCGGAGGAGAGGACACTTTTAAATAATTATATATAATTTCATTTTTGTAATTATTAAATATAAAATCATGGTGCTCTTCGAACAGACCTCGTATACATAAATATATGTTATTTTAGTAGAGTTTCACTAACTAACGTATTGACCAAACCGTCTTATTGCGCCGTAGTCTCATTGATAATAATGTCCGGTGATGAATTCACCGACGAACGCACAACTCCATAATGATATATTGTATTGCCACCGGGTGTATCGCGTAGATTCCATCGATACCCTGGTCGGATTTCCTCGGTGGAGGAATCCTATTATAATACGCTTTACGGTTTGTCTACCGTTACCGCAGTCACGAGCTGGGCCATTTTGGAGCGGCCATTCAGGTCAGCACAACGGCCATGGCCTGTTCGAAGGCGGTTTAGTACAGACCGCTCATGTTTAGGCGATTCCATTCCCGTAACTCCTCGATTGAAAGCCTCAGGCTCCAAGTTATAATTTGGTATAGTAGATCCATTCAGTCCATTCGTTGCGCCAACACGTATTAGTAGGGCTGGGATTTTAATGCCCTAAAAAACCCCGAAAAATGTCCTAAAAAAAATGCTTTTATGACCTAAAAACTCTAAATAATGCCCTAAAAAAAATATCATGTCCAAATTCTTGTACAAACGCACGCAGTCGACTCGCTGTCGAACATTTTACTTTTGGCATTTTTATATTAAATTATCAAAAAAAAATTAACTAGAGTAATAAAACGGTGTTAACGACGACAAAACTCGTACTGACCGTCTAACGATAATATCATTGGACGTCGATTTTAGATTATTTAACGGGAAATGCGGGTAGAGGTTACTCAAACCTTGTCCGATAATATAATACGAATTACGAGTACCTACTTATAATCTGTTATATTTATTTAAAAACCATGTTGGTGTAAAAATCTTAAAATCTTAAAATAAAATTTCAAATTCATACACTTGGTTTCCAAAAACTCAAAAAATGCTCCAAAAACTCTAAAATGCCCTAAAAAATTAAGAAAATGACCTAAAAATGCAAAATAAACTTTCTTATTCTCATTCAAATGTACATAAAACAAATTTGTGACAAGACGAGCATTGCAAGCACAGTAAGCTTTGAAAAACAATGCAAAGTGCATCGAAATCCCAGCACCACTTATTCGATTCAAACGCCGATTTGTTTAATACGACACGTGCACTGCTGCTATACTCTGGGGTGCCGCGTTAGTATTGTAACGGGGCGGCGGCCACGGCGACGAAGTCGTTGGATTTTCAAGATATCCGAACATAAAGTAAGAAAACAAAACCTACCCTTTTAGACGTTTTCAAGTGTAGATAACTATGCGTGCCGAACAAAGTCTACGGCGGCGGCGGCGGCGGCGGCGAGGCGCTTTTGACGAAAAGCTATACATTTTTTCCCCCCTTTAGACCATTCTATACACAATACACCCTACACCACATGCGCATTAATGAAAAGGCAATTTTCTTGATATTTCTGAAAACCTTTCAGTCTCCTGCCGCGGTCGAGTATGAATTATGGTTTAATTAATAAAATACGGTCGATACACGACGTAATGTAGTATTAAAGTTTCGAGACTTGGTAAATTCGTGTAGTGTTGTTCAAAATGAATTTATCAAGAATTTATATTAATATCGATATTACGCTAAAAAGTCGTTAGACGTCGCGGTCTCCTTATATTATATACATTATGAGGAGCTTAACGTAATTAATTAGTGCTTTTATAGGTTTTATAAAAAATTACGGTTACCTCGGTGGTTTTTCTAATCTCACGTTATAAAACTAGCGAATAACAATTAATAGCTTCCAAACTATTGATTATTTTCGGCAACTGTGCAATGTACAAATAATAATCACCACAACCCTGAGAGTTTTAGCAGTCACTGTCACTAATGTCTTACATTAATCACGGTTCCGAATCGTTTTCTCTCATTCTGTCACTACAGATCCCTCCAGATCTTGCTGTATTCCGTGTATCAACGGTTTTTTTTTTTTTTTTTTTTTTGCCTTCCTCATGGCCTCTAAGCTCATTCGATTGCGATTTTTGTAAAAAAAAAAAAAAACAAACTATTACATTACTTTTTAACCAGTTACTGATCAGCCCTGCTTATACCAACCAGAACAGTTATTTGTTTGTTCACATAAATTGTTATGAAGGGCGCCTTTGTGGTTATCCTTGTGTTCGTGTCTTTCCGTGTACGCCAGCAGTTGATACACAATAATATTATTAGTGTATCTCGTGACCACGTGTTCAAACGGTTTATATTAGCCTCGTGCATACACTAACTGTTGATTTGTTTGCGAAATCATTAATAATAATTGTATTTAGACGACGATATCGTCGTCGTATTGAAACAATGTGACGATAATTCGTGTTGTATTAGGTGAGTACCTATTTTTTTTTATTTTTTTTTTTTTGGCTACGCGCAATAATTTGCAAGTACCAATATGTTTTATGAAATTCCTATTTTTTTTTTTTGAACGTGACTTGAGAAGACATCAAACAGTAACAGCGCCGGCCGAGAAGAGTGAAATTCAATTTTTTTTTTTTTTTTATAGATATTTTCGAATGCCCGTCAGTGAACGGGGGAACTGAATTTATAATTCCGATGTCGTAGACCAACGATTGATAATAGAATAATAGTAACACTGAGAGGCAAGCGAAGACGTACTAATGCATATTGAACTATTGTGCGGGACATGGGGGTTTATTATTCGTAAGGTAGGTGTAACTTACCTATATGTTTTCGTATAGGGAGATCAATTTTAATTAAATTCAAATTTTAATATATTATAGCGAGAAAGGGTATTATAAATGACAGGCGAGCGTTTTGCATTCACTATAAATAATAAATAAACTAAAATATAGTTGTCAGTATTGCTGACGATTCAGAGAACCAACATATGTAGCTTATCGCCATATAAGCGCGCAATCATAACTGTTTTGGCGTAATATACAGTATTACAGAGGCGGTACGTAAAATAGTAGAAACTAATATCGTATAAAATTAATTACACTGAAACCGAAGAAGAAATAAATCTATATTAGTTGTTTGCTCTCCAAAAGAGCAGGAATAAAATTGTATTATATTAAATTATTTCTAAACGACACACACGACTCGATTGGGCGAGCAGCAGAAAGACAACCTTTTAAATATTGCACGACCGTATATGTCGTTAGTAGTAGTATTTTTCGGGACCCTAATAGACTTTTTGGCCGGGCCGTTTGTTTTCGACGGGAAAACCGAATCGAGGATAATTGTTGCAAATGTCACCGCTATAGTGTGTCTGGCGGTACCGGAAGTCGGGAACGGGCCGCGCCGCGGTCGGGGAAACGACAAAAAATATACGCGATGGGGGGGGGGGCGGACCGGGGGAGAAAACTTTTATCCGATTACACGCGGACGAGCGAACACGCGTGTATATGTGTGTGTGTGTGTGTGTGTGTGTGTGTGTAGCTGTGTGTACACGGAACTATATTGGCGTGACGGAATGCGATTTGTGAAAAGCAAATAACAACCTGCGGCCAATTTGTGGCGGATTAAAAGCTCACAGACCGTACGGGAGCGGCGGCGGCGGCGGCAGTTCGTGATCGGTGTGTTAACTGTTGCGGCCGGAGCCGCCGGCGGGAGGGTTCGCGACGGGCGGCGGGCCGAAAGGTCGGAAAGCCTTTTTTGTCGCCCGCCGCCGCCGTCGTATTTATTACGCTCCGAGGACGGTGTCGCCGGACCGCACGGTAGGCGGCGGCGGGCGAAACAAAACGCAAAGACGTTCTGGAGGAGGCGGCGCGAGCGCGACGGTCTCGAAAAATTGCATTTTATACGAACGTATATTATTTTTACACGCGAAATAACGTTATCTGTACGCGCGCGTGTGTGGCCGCCACCGTTTTGCGGACCGGCGGGCGGATAGGCGCGCGCGCGCGCGTGTGTGTGTACGCGGTTGCGGGATTTCGCGGGCTCGGCAGTATGGGTATAGATGGGGTATAAGGGGGACGACGACGGAATAAACCTCTAAGCCGTCATCATGATTTAAAGTTGCACCCCGCAACCGGCCGTGGCCGTACGCGTATAGTGTGCGCGGTCGTTTTTATTGCCGACCTTTTGCCGAATAACTCGAACGACCATTTGTTAAGCCGCTCCGCACCACACATGTCTCTGGAAAAGAAGAAGGGTAATATAAATACGGAAAAAATATATATATATGGGATTTAGATATACCTGCGTGCATTGCGTTACCGTCAATTATAAAAAAAAAAAAAAAAAAGGCGAATTGGTTTTGAAAAGACCGAAAATTTATAGAGAACGACGACAAATTTGTAATTTTCTATCGTTTCCTATCGTGCTTATTTCGTTTATAGACACGCCAATTTTCAATATCTTCAATATGCGGTGGAATACCTGGCAAACCGAGTGAATTCACGAATTCCGTTGGGTATTTGTCAACATTTCTCTCATTCGTCACGGTACCGATGGACTTATACGTTCCCGCTTCGCCTGGCATTCCGTTATGAATGCTGAAATCGACGGCATTGGCATCGTTGATCGTAGCTGCTGATATAGCACGTGCAACGAGCTAATAATAATTTTTGTAATTTCGCGCGATATCCGGGAAAGGGATGAAAAACTATCGGCAGTGCTCGCAAAATTGCCCGAGAATAATATCATTGCAAATACATTGCTAGGCGTCAGCTAATCTCTTTTCGAGTTGGACATTCTCGCCGGCGACAAACCCAATATTATAATAAGAATAATAATAACAACCGATTTGTTTTAATCCTTGTCGCCAAGGTAACCCGGAAATCGTTGATCAGCGATCGAGTGAGTGACATTTGGCTTTTACAATAACCGCCGTCGCTATGGCAATACATTTTTTACTATTATTATTATTTTTATTATATACCGGCGTAACTGTATAACCCGAGCTGACCCGTCGCGCGTATACGCCAATAATAATATGTACGTAGAATAGGATGTAATATGCCAGACATCTTCCCGGGAGTGTACTTAACAACTTTCCAAAGTTCCACGGCAATGGGCAATGGGTAATATAAATACGAAAAAAAAAATATATATATATATGAGATTTAGATATACCGTCAATTATAAAAAGGCGTATTAGTTTTGAAAAGAAAGAAAAAAAAAAAGAACGAACATTTATAGAGAACGACGACAAATTTGTAATTTTCTATCGTTTCCTATCGTTTTCTATCGTGCTTGTTCTGTTTATAGACCAATACGTTTTAATTGGAACGAAAATGTGTTTATTTTATAATGCAATTGAACGTTATGATGTACCCATCATAAACGTAAACTAACAAGATTATTTTTCGCTCATTTATTGAAATTCGTAATGCAGTTATATATTTATTATTAACAATATAATAATACAATAGAATATAATTTCAACCGGCTCACGTGAGAAAATGAAATGTGCTGCTGTAAATTAAAAATGCTATGCATCGTAAATTTGATAGAAAATTAATATATTATCGTAAAAGTCAACCTAAATTATCGCGTAAAATCAGTATTCATTTAAATAACAAAATATGTCGTATTCAAATTATTTTAATTTATATGTCTGATATAAACTAGATAAATATTTAAACGATTCTGCGAAATAATATCTAATCAATATCCTAATCTTATAAAAAGTATTTAACATTGTCCACTTAGATTAGATGAATAGTTAGACAATTAGCAATTGATAATATTCCCTGGAATGTGTGGCCGATTACTAATTTTCATCATTAACGGGAACACGTACTGTAGATCTATTAACTAGTGGACGGCGTCTTTTAAAAAAAAAAAAATAAATACTCAGATAACATTACATAAGCAAAAAGAGGTTTGGTGTCTGGAAAAAAAAAATAATAAATAATAATATTTCGTATTTTTTCCGTGAAAATCAATGATTTATCGTAAACTAGCTGACCCGCCGAGCATATCCGCGATCTCAGAAGTGAGCAAATTCAATGAAACTATAAAGTTCAATACACATAGTTTTTTTTTTTTTTTGGTTGAAACTTTTTTAATAAAAATTAATTTATTCGAGTGTTTGTGGATACACGATATTATTTTTTTTTGTTTTCCCTTCTTGTGCGTACACGAATAAATCAAAAGGTTTTCCGACGCGTGAGCTGGCCACAGACAGTTGTCCATGTGAAAACCAAGGATTCTCTAAAATTAACCAATAAAATTGCAGCGATTGTACTTCTGATTAATTGATGGTCATTGCAAAACCGAGTCGCATCAGAAACTGCAAACGTTTGAATTTAAATGGCATGTCTGTTGGGATTATTGGAATACGTGGCAACAGTGCACCCCCCCCCTTGAATTTTCAATGCAAAATTGTAGCTTCTTGATGACTTATCATCTTTTTCACAAATATTCTTGTACCGTCGCAAAGCCGCGGTCCATTGACGTTTTGAAGAACAATAACAGACACGCCAATTTTCAATGTCAAAATATGCGGGTGGCATACCAGGCAAACCGAGTGAATTCACGAATTCCGTTGGGTATTTGTCAACATTTCTCTCATTCGTCACGGTATCGACGGACTTATACGTTCCCGCTTCGCCTGGCATTCCGTTATGAATGCTGAAATCGACGGCATTGGCATCGTTGATCGTAGCTGCTGACATAGCACGTGCAACGAGCTAATAATAATTTTTGTAATTTCGCGCGATATCCGGGAAAGGGATAAAAAACTATCGGCAGTGCTCGCAAATTGCCCGAGAATAATATCATTGCAAATACATTGCTAGGCGTCAGCTAATCTCTTTTCGAGTTGGACATTCTCGCCGGCGACAAACACAATATTATAATAAGAATAATAATAACAACCGATTTGTTTTAATCCTTGTCGCCAAGGTAACCCGGAAATCGTTGATCAGCGATCGAGTGAGTGACATTTGGCTTTCACAATAACCGCTGTCGCTATGACAATACATTTTTTACTATTTTTATTATTATATATCGGCGTAATTGTATTACCCGAGCTGACCCGTCGCGCGTATACACCAATAATAATATGTACGTAGAATAGGATGTAACATGCCAGAAATCTTCCCGGGAGTGTACTTAACAACTTTCCAAAGTTTCATGGCAATCGGATGAAAAGTGTAGGGACGCATAAAGGACAAACAGAAATACATTTCTCTTTTTTATATATATATATATATATATACAAGAAGAACAGTTCCTATCAAAGACTCTAATTTGCCATTAGACTTTATGTATTAATCATAGAATAAAATACATCACCTATAACAATATATATATATATATGATAAATCAATGATTTGAAAAAATAATAATAATAATATCGTTTTTACTTCCGTTGTTTTGCTAATCATAATATTATTTCGTGTCTGGTGTTTTCTACAACCTATATAGGTGGTCAAAATGTGTCGAAGACGTAGCCCACTGGTTAATAGGCCAGTTAGCATAGCACACGTTTACATTATTGTGTTTTACGGAATAATTGTGCACACCTAAGCGGATCATATCTACGCGGATTTGCGATGATCCGTAATACTATGTAAAAATGGATCTATGATTATTTGTATATATTTGTGTGTAATGTATTCGGCTATGACGGATTTAGTATCGCATAAAATTACCATGTACATTATTGTACAATCGCACGGTTTAGGTTAAACTAAAACGCACCCGATTTCGTTTGAGGGGTTTCGGGCCGGGGAAGATAAATGGGTCAATTCATATATTGCTTGTACATAAATCAGTAGGTGAGCGAAATTCGGAAGTCCATCGGGACATTACGATGACCTTAAATTGTATCCGCGACCGTTAGTCGTGTTTTATTGATATTGCAATATATAATAATGAAATGGGCTTTTTTTTTTCTCTCCATTTTTATATACAATTACTCCGTTATTTGCTATTATTATTATTATTATTTTTTGTTTGTTGCGTATGTCTTCTATGTTTTCGATTTGTTACTCGAAATTATGACGAAAACGAAAATCATTACAATAATTGTTTTCGAATACGCGTAATACATTAGGTGTGTTTAATAATTATAATATGTATAACCGTTACGTGCACGAATTACAAAATCCGATATTTTACACATTTCGTCCGAAATCGGCAAATCTTATAAATCAAATTTAATGTTTTGTAGCTAATATATGGAGATAAAAAAAAAAAAAAAAAGCCATTTGCATTATTCAGTATCATTAGCACATTTTGCCTGCAAGGTTTAAAAAATATTCGAATTATAACCGGAATACGTATTCAGCATAAAATGTGCATTCCAAAATATAACGGACCATTTATTTAGTCACTCAAAAGTTATGTATGCAAATAAACACTGTTCCGGGTTCTACACTTATAAATAACAAATACATTCTTTCCGTGTATTAAATACACGCTTCGTTTATCATTTAACAGCTCGTTGTTTATTTCGATTAAGAGAAAACAAATTCTTGTTTGTACAAGAACACAAATTTTATTAAATACTCTTCTCGGAAATCGTCTTTCGAATAAATTTCATTTTTGCCGATAAAATATTTAATTTATTTGAACTTTATATTGTTATAACAACAATATTTTCAAAAGTTTAGTCCGAGTTTAATACCGGGTATTTCAAATACATATTGATGCTGCTACAATGGCGGAAAGTCATCTTATCAATAAATATAAGTTATAACGAAAGTTTTACAACATATTTGATTTGTTTTTTAACAACATATATAATATATCTGTACATATATATATATATATATATATATATATATATATATATATATATATATATATATATATGTATCCGTGATCTAAAATTATCTTTTGTCAGAGGATACTCGGTGATTACCGCCGCCGGGCGATATTATATCGATGGATTATTTAATTTACGAATAAAATGTTTAATTCGTCGACAACCACGTGCCCACTCCACAACAAGTGGTGCATTTTAGTTCGTTCTTTCGTAGAGGTGGGGGGGCAAGGGAAATTAAATCTTTCGAAAGTGTAATGAAATTGTTATTATATTTATAGTTGGTAAACCATATTTATTTATTTATTATTATTTTATTTTATTTTTTTTTTTTTTTTTTTGATGGGTTATGGGGAAGTTGAGACCAGAGACATTCCCCTCGTACACATGGTACTACCCAAATTAAAAAAATAGTAAGTCGTAAAGGTTAGGTAATAAGTTGTTTTTCTGTTATAACGACTAATAGTTTTAACTAATGTGAGCCACGCTTTAGTTACTGATGTATTTATTTTATGTATTTTGATTACTCATATTGAACTTTAGTACACACTATACCTTAGACCGGCTCACCTACCAACCCGCCCGGAAATATGTCGACGTGTGTATTTCTGCCTTATAATTATTATGCGTTTAATATTTTCCGATGTATTATTATTTATTTGGAAGATAAATATTATTTGACTTTCACGTTTTGGTTTCGTTTATACCGTGCGGTGCGAATTATTTCACACTTATGTGCATATTATTTGGATGCCTATCAAAATATACGAGAACATAATCGATACTGATCCAGTGTATATTATCCATCGTTTATTCGTGCGTTTGTATTAACTTTTTTTTTTTTTTTTTTTCATATGTATTTTTAATATACATTATTTTGAAGGGTATATTTTCGAAACGGTTTAATTTCTCGACATTTGTGTACTTGTATTTATCTCTAAAAAAAAAAAAAAGGGTTATTATCGCATGTATATTATAAAATATATTTGTCGAACACTATTTGTATATTTTAACGATACACGAAAAAAACCCTATGGGACTTTGGCTATAGAAAGCGGAAAACGGTCGGGATATTAACGAGGGAAAAAATAACCGGCATATTGTAACGCACACACAATCTGTATTAAGACTTATTTAGATAATTCTTCGAGATAATAATATTTTATCTCTTATCTTATATACGTGGAAATGTTGATATTTATCTAAAGATTATTTAAGATAAAAACGATAACTATGATATTTTTTTGTAGTAATTATTATCTAGATAAAATATACCTAAAGTAAAGTAAGTTTTATTATTTGTTCCGCAGTAGAAAATATAAAACATCTAAAATAAAGTACTCGTGTGTTTTACATTTAGATTTAGATTAAAAATTCGAAGTTACTTGCTATCCAGTATACATTTAGTGATCATACCGTTTGCATTTACAGAATTATCGCGACCGTTTATATGTTGATCTCCCTACTATAGCCGTCAATAACAATGGACAATTTAAAAATGGAAAAAAAAAAAAAGTAATAGCATATTATTTTGTATCTAGAAAAGTTTTGTGATTTGAAATTTGAATTATAACTGTCTTATTTAGTAGATACTTTTGAACACTTAAATAATCATAATTTGCAACTATAAGGTTCGGGAAACAGAACCTTGGAATTTAGAGCAAATATTTTTATTTTTGAAGATAAAATTCGCGCATTTGTATGCAAAATTAATCTATGGATAAATAAAATCGAGAATAATAATTATTCGGCATTTCAGACATTCCAAACTCTTACCAACGACGATCAATATGCTGATATTAGAATCAAAATTCAACATAACATAAAAAACCATCTGGAAAAATTAAAATCTGAATTTACTCGCTACTTTCCGGAATGGAACGAAGTTAACAGTGTTCAAAAGACAATTCGAAACCCTTTTTGTGCGAAAGTTGAAGAAGTTCCAGAGTATCATCAGGAAGCTGTCATCGAACTGCAAAATATGTTTGATTCTGGTATTAACCTTGAGGAAATTTGGTGCAGAAGCGCAACATTACATACTCAACTCCGGGAAATTGCCTTACGTTATTTACTGGTATTTTATAACTACATATTTGTGTGAACAAGGATAGGTTGTAATGTACTATAATGCAGTAAAACCTACTTGTAATCAAAAATAATCAGAGGAATCGCTTGGACGTAAGTGACGACATGCGTTTAGTTATGAGCAACATTCATCCGCGAATTGAAAAACTGGTCAAACAAACGCAGTCACAAAAAGCACATAAAGTAAAGTAAATTATTTAGTATAGTAAAGTATAATTATATATTAGTGATGTAAGTAATAAAATGTAAAGTAAAACAATAAAAATTAACATTTTTCGATAAATTTTGTGTATTCTTGTTAATGAGCAAAAAAAAAAAAGGTATTCCTAGTTTTCGTAAAATTGAGGTGGTCCGTAATGGTAAAAAGGCCGGGAAACACTGATGTAGATCAATTGTCAAATTGTCCGAGATAATTTTTTAATAACTTTTTTTTTTATCTGTGCGTAGATAATTTCGTAAGGCGATTACTTCCAATATCCGTTGTCTAGATAAATTCTACTCGTCTACGTTCCGGCACCGCGCGAAAACAATTTAATCGAGACGGCCGTAAAACCCGTGAATAGCATCCGTCTGGCCCCCGCCGATACGACGGTCGGGGCGCGCGGGCGATCGTAAATAAGGAATCCGCGGTGTAGCGCTCCGGCGGCGGCGGCGGCTACGGGTGTGACAATCTTCGGAATCGCTTATACTTATACGCGCGCGCGTACGTGACGGTTGAACGATCGGACGGACAGGAGAAGAGCAGCCGGGCGGGCATGCGCGGTGGGAGCGGTGGGCGAACGGGATCGGTTGCGCCGGGTGCGCGGAACAGTACAGGCGAATACGCGCGTGTGTAATGTACGCATACAAATACATACTTATATGGTTCGGAGCAGTACTGATTAATGGGCTCCGCGAGTAATCGCGAGCCCGGGGCGGACGGCGGACGGCGGTGAAAGAGTAGGTGGCGTCGGCGGTGGCGGTTGTCGGCCGTATACGCGAAAGTGTTGCCAGTGATGCGCGCGCGTACGAAATGGGAATGCAGCACAGCCCCACGTGGGTTTTTAATAAAGAGAAAGTGCCAAAAACGTTCGCGTGCCAAGACGTTTCGGTCTCCTACGTACGCGGTTCGTTCATTAAGCGCCAGGGTTTTATATTTGATAATTACAAAAATGAAATTACGTATTACTTAAAGGTGTCCCGTCCGAAATACTCTCATCCGGACGATATGCAGTGCGCCCGGCGATCTCGCCGGTTTTCAAATGTCATTTGGGACCGTTCCAGAGTCGAAGTCAACGAGTTCTGTTGCCGCGTTCGCTTTGATTCCCTCGGCATCTGGAAATCGCGTTGTCCTTTAAGCGCAGATTTTAGTCTTGGGAAAAAAATCAAAAAAAAAAATCACGCGGGGCCTGACCTATGGTGAATACGGAGAGTACGCGGGACCACAGCAATTTTTTTATCAGCCAGAAATCCACGAACAGACAGCGCTCGAAATGTACCGGTGCATTGTCGTGGCGAACGATCGCGGAACGAATTTTGCAGCGCCGCCCTTCTCGTCTGTACATTTTCCGGTAAAATTGCACGACCAAGGCTCAATTGAGATTCGCTGGTTTTAACTCGCGAACGGCGGCCATTTCGCATTTTTTTTCTCCCAAATTGTCGCCACACCGTCGTTTCTGGATGTCGTCGACGGTGTTCCAGAACGCGGATAGTGTTCGGTTGACCGCCGACCGTCCGTCCATGAAACGTTTAAAACACCCGACAGACACGGAACCGCTTAATGAATCAACCGAAAACGCGGTTTTAGTGATTTCCGTGGCATCGTTTTTGCCGAGTTAATTTCGGACAAAACAAGTGAACGGAACAAACCGACCGGATTCGACCACGTGTAATATTGAACCGAGATTAGATAGCGACTTGGTGGTTTTGTTCAAAACGTTCACTGATTCGCCGGGAATACGTCATTGTACGATTTTAAACGTTATCGTGCGTAGATTAGCCGTAAAAAAAAAAAAAACGGTGCTTTTCGAACCGACCCCGTGTATTGGTTTTGACATTAGCGCAACCGGAACAGCACCGGCGGAAGGTTAGGTAAGATATAAAGTTTTCGCGATTGGCTGTCTGTTTGGATTTTTTGACGTTTCACGGGTCCTCCTCCGCCGCGGTAAAACACAACCGTAACGAAAACGGCGACGATACGATATTTTTTACGGAATGTGTAGTCCCGTGGACTCGTGACGACGCGACGTTAGGTCATAATGTAACGGCTACACAACACTACTACCACCGCCACTATAAATAATACAAAAGACGTTATACCGTGGCGTTATACGAGAAAAACGGCGTTTTTTTTTTTCGTTTTTCGTTTTTCTAAAAAGCGCATTGTATTTAACTTGTTCAAGCCGAACGTTTTGTTCGCTAACTTTTTAACGCCGCGCTCTCGTTTCTGTTTCGCGGTGTAGTTTCGCCTCTAATAAATCGTCAAAATAAACGTTATTTATGATACCACGGGATGTGTCACGAGCACCGTTTTTATTATTATTATTATTATTATTATTATTATTGTTATTATTAATACAAGGAACATATTACACCGAACGCTATTTGATATACAGGGTGTAGTGATTTTTTTTATGTATTTTGAACGTTTTCGTATACTGTATTCTCGCCTGTATTTTAAACATACGTAAAAAAGTTATTCGTCTGTGATTTTATCAGTACTATTAACTAAATGATTATTATTAACAACTTTATTATAATATTGTTTCAAATATTTTCAAACGGTTAAATAAAGAATAAAGTTTATAAAAATATTTTTTCCACTGTTACAATAAATATAATTCCCGTGAACGGCAAAGCTCTGTCACTAGAATCGAATTTCCTCTTACGCCTTCCTAAGTTGCGCTATAGAAATATTCTTTGTAAACTACTGGGTAATATAAAATTACAATACTATATAGTATACTACAACAACGAAAAAAAAAAAAAAAAAAAGGGGTTGAAATATGAAACAAATACAAAATTTCACTCTCACAAATACATTTTCGGGTTCTTTAGAAGTGTTCAAATTCAACAAAATACCTCCGTTCTACAACACCGTGCTAAATTTCATATTGAAATCCAACCCAACTTGTATAAAATCTATCCGCGTATAAAACTCCAAGAATTGGAAATTATTTGGTTCAGAGAGAACCGCTTAATGTGTCCAAAAGTAACGTGGAAAATGCAAATAATGTCTCTATTTTCGCGGAAAATTTGCCAAAAATGTTAAAAATATTAAACAATTTAGAACTGTGCGTATCGTAAAACTTAAAAAAAAAAAAAAAATTTAAATTAATAAATATTCCGAATATAACTATTCGCCTATATATGGATCTAATTACAATGAGTTTGCTTATATTATGTATACCAACAGGAGACCGGGGTAAAACAATATTGTTTTTATCTTACCGTCATTATATTGGACACCTAATAATACGAGATAATATTGTTTTTAATGGACAAATTATAATTTTTTTTTTTTACTGCATAACGCTAATATACGCGCGTAAAGTTTGTATCGTTTGGATACAGTCCAATATTGTCTCCTAGTCATTATAAAAAAACCGTAAGTAATTATTTTCTTTAATACTATTTGTATTTAGTCACATCTAGAATAATATGGTTTTTATTTACTCACAGATTATAATGTACGTCCGCCATATTCGGTCGATATCGAAGCGCCATTCTCAGCGCTGTCTCCGCTTCGTCCAGTCGACCTTGACTGCTCAGTATTGAGCCTAAATTTCCATAAGCTAAAAAAAAAAAAAAAGAATTGAGAAAAATGAATAAATAAAAAAAATTAGAAAACCCTATGAAATACGTACTTATGTAAATAATACTCGTGTATATGTTATTATAAACAAACATGAAAAAAAAAAAAAAAAAAAAAAAAAAAAAAAAATCGCATAAACATTTAAATAGTTTCCTACCCGCCATGTGCAATAGGTAGTCGTTATGCTCTCCGATTCGCGTGTATAAAAAATGTCTGACGATAAAAACGAAATAATAATAACAATAATAAAATATAATATAAGTTATAGTAAATTACATATAATTCCCCAACTAAAAATTCCACCTACGGGAAGTGTCGTGTTTGCACGGTAACGATCGCGGTACAATAATACATTTCCTCTATAGGAGTTCAAGTAGACTGGGACAAGAGGTTTGTACTTTGGTAATATTATTTAAACAAATTATTTTCTCTTTAAAACATTACCTGGCTACTACTTGTGATTAAAATTCAAACCGAACCAAGAGAATTTTCCACAATATTATTATCAAAGAGAACGTTATTTGCAGTATTCAAATTTTAGTCGATACAAGAAGAAAAATTGAAATACAATAAAAACCCACGGATTACGTATTCATAATATATTCTTTTATCGCATAGTTATAGTAAAATTAATGAAAAAAATAAGGAACGTAGTATGAGAACGAAAAAAATAAGGTTATATATTCAATTTAATTATGATTATTTATCATTAACTCGTCAAACACCGTTGTCGGTAAAATATAATATTAAACTTTCATGTTTTTATCGTACATTGGCCACGTTGGAGAGAGGTCATTTTTTTTTTTTTTTTTTTTTTGATTTTCCTTTTATATTTTTAATATTTGCGAGAAACGTCGGGAAACACAACTGTTCCTGTGAGTTTTGATTATATTTATTTATTTTATTTAGTTAAAAATTATCGTAACCCGAAACTCTCGCCGAATACTTACATTACCAATTTCTAAACGTGATACTATTTCCAAAATATTCTGGTGTTTTATAAATTGTTAATAACGGACAGACATTTACTAGATTTTGTTGGTTTAATTTAAGTGCAAATGTTGTTGTTTAATTTTGTCAGCATTTTTAGTTCAAATTTATTTAAAAACTTGTTGAAAACACTAACAATTGTATTATATTTCGTAGTTACAAATTAATAATATTGTCAATTTAAATTTATCAAAATACATTATAACCGAACTTATCTCAGAATAGTTTTTACGTCGTATGTCGTTACGTACAAATATAATTTAAATTACCCAATATATCCCACCATTAAAAATTCCCACTTACAATAATGTCCCGCCCTCAAATATAAAGTATATTACATTTTTTAAAATATAATGTACATAATATACAATTGGCCAACTATAATAAAAGTATAGTAAAACCGTTTTTTTTTTTTTTTTTTTTTTGGTATAAAGTAAATTCGATTAATTTTGAATTTGTATCAAATTACATTAGGCAGACATGATCCGGATGTGGAATTTTTATAGAACTATTTATTTACAATATAACGGTGTTGAAGATTTTTCTAAATTATAATTCAGAGGCTTCGTTTGTTGTGCAAACTTACAGAGAGATTGGTCCGAATAGTTTTTCTTCCAGAATTTCTTATTCCAATGTTAGGACTTTGATTAATTATTATTTGTAGTACAGTATTATTTGTGGATTAGCCGAGTTATAAATTATCCCAACATAGTTTATAGGGTTAAGTTTCACGTAGTATTTCAGTATTGTTTCATATAACTAATTATTTTTTGGTATTATAAACATTAATATAGTTTTAATAATTATATTGGGGGTCTGTTTTATTTATTTATTTATTTTTTTTGTACATTTCTTATTCGTAATTTGTTCAAATAAAAACTTAGTATATTTTAACGTTACGCGCAGACCGAACTTGCCGAAATTCAATACGGTATTTTCTTTGTTGAGTATCAGTTTAATTGCGGATATTTTTTTTTCATTAAAGACATTTTTGATCTTGATCATTGAGAATTAAAACGCTATTTTGACGGTATCTATGATGAATGCGGTATAAAGGCAATCTATGAGTTTATTTGCGTTAACTAAATACACCAATTTAAAATACATTAAAAAACAAAAAAAAAAAAAAATGATTATGTTATAGTTACTAATTTAAGTTAAAAAAATCACAGTCAAAGGCACACACACACACTGAAGAAGTTTAAATTTTATATGTTAACAATCTAAGAAATAATGTCCGCGATAAAAATTGCTTAAAACAAATATTATTCAAATTATACGAGTAGAATCATTTTTATATCCATATTATAATAATTTTTAAAAATGGAATTCTATGATAAAGAAGGATTTGTAAATTTCTTTAATTTATATTATATACACAACGATAAATCATTACAAACGAAAAACGATTATGATTTTTGTTAAAACACGTTTTAATCAATTTAATGCATTTGTTATTATAAAACAAATTGTTTTTGTTAATTATTTCCAGTGTTGAGACTCAGATACGTGCAATTTATCTAGATAAAAATAAAAGATAGTTGCTTCAAAATAATCGAGATACAGATATAGATACTTCATTTATCTCAGATAAAATAATAGATATGGGGAATTTAAGAAGATCAAAATTGTTTTGAATATAACTGTTTCTTATTGAGAAAATTATAGGAATTAGGCGAAAATGTAAACGGTAAAAAATAATTCTGTAAACGCAATGACTGTAAATCAATATTAGTCATTATAACGTGGAATTATTGACTAAAATTAAAACAATACAGTTAAGTACATTTAAATAACTTCTACTCTGGATGAAATATTTTATTATTTATAGGTATATTTAATCTAGATAATAACTAAAAAGATAATTATTTTTAAACTTATATAAACTTCATATAGATCCCAAAATGTTCATCTAGATATGATAAATGATAAAAAAAAGTGTCTCGATGAACTATCTATACAAGTCTCAACACAAATTATATCTATTATGCCTTTTGTAATTCAGTGAAAAATATGAAAGGAATTATCCTATTTTATATTCAACTTTCTCAAATTGTTTATTTAGTTTTTGATATTCATTCCTAGGCCACTATCGACTTTGAAACTTTGATAAAATACCAAAATATGTTTACTTATTGCCATTAGGTTTTTTTTAAATATTTTTATATTTTTAATTATTTGCCAAAGCGTTTACAAGGAATTCATGTGTCAGTTTCGACAAACGGGAGGAATATTATTATGAATGAAAATCCATTTAATATCTCATCTCGGGGATGTCACTACTGGCGGACAAGACTTGCGAGAGAATCAGTCAAACAAACGGCTTGATTGTGTTATCAAAGTTTATTACGTCTTTTCGACCCCTCTCGGATAAAAAACAAAAAATCCAACTCGGGTCTTTGTCACGCCCGTGTTCGCTCCGTGCATTTTGACGAGGGAAAGTTTTTCGCCAATATAATGAAAGGGAAATGGCGAGTGGTAGGGGAGCAAGAGAACTGGTGGTAATTTGTTTTTATTTGACGGTAAATTTTATTTTATTTTATTTTTTTTTTTCTCGTCCCGACGCAAAAACTTTAACGCCAAATAAAACTAGAGGGTATGTGTAATAAGGTCGGTCGGGGTGGCAGCGAAACGGCCGGCGGACGGGACGCGGGCGGGCACAACAACGGCGGCGCGGCGACGGGAAAACGTACAAAAGTTCACCAGTAAGTCCCGGAAAATCTGAATTATATTTGAAAAGTTTACATCCAACAGATCTTTTTTAATATGAACACCGTGTGCTCTTTGGGGTTTACAAGTTTTAATGGGAGACGCGGGCTTTATTAGACATTCAATTGAGAGAACACGGGGGATATTGTGCGCGGTGCACGCGAGCGCGTATCCGCCGCGCTAAATATCCGTACCACGCGGGCGCGACTCGACTAACAAGCGAACCGCCGTCAGAGACGATAAATTGGCCAGAACATTTCGCTCCGAGTCGACTTGTGTAGTACACCGGTACACAGCTGCACAGACACACCCGTAATAATATTTTACGAGTTCGACGAAGAACCGCCGGTGCTGCATTTAACAGGTGTCCGCGGCGTGTATAGCCCTTAAGTTTATACATATACGTATATATATATATATATAATATTGTCATCGTAGTTTCGACGAATCTATTACAGGAACGATAGAGTACGATTGTATAATACGGAGGGTTACGCGGTCCCGTGGTACGCGAAGAAATTGCATTATTACTATTATGCTGCTTTCCTAATTCATTGATGACAATCAACTCTGTCTGAAGGAAGGATTAAACGCTGGCGTCTCGGTACATTCGGGAACACTGGGTAGATGAATTTTTTCAGAACGCTATTCAAAGAAAAACGGGCATTAGAAACCCCCGATTCTTTATAGAATCATCAGACAAAGAAGTTCCGGAAGACAAAGAATCGTTCGTCGGTATTGGAAAGTGACAGGTCAATGCGAAAGACCCATTTAAAAACAAAACATTGGTTTCGTTTTGGATGTCAACAAAAATATAATACCCGTCTGTTTTCACGCAAGCGTTACAATGTTTAACTGCATTTGTCACTACTTGTTTTGTGTGAGAATGGATTTTCTGAATTGCTGTATTTGAAAAATAATTACAGAAGTAGGCTCGATATTTAAAGTGACTTAAGAGTGAATATTAGTTCCATTCAGCCAGATATTGATGTCCTTGTACAAAATAAACAACGACAAATATCACATTAATTGTATTTATTTAATTTTATTAATTCGAAAATTGTAATTTAAAATTTAAATATTTAGATTTAACTAAAATTTAAGATTTCTCTTTTACTTTCATAAATATCAAATAACAAAAATGTAAAGAAACGAATGAATAATAAAAATATACGCTAAACAAATTTGACTCCCGATTTAGTTTTAGAATTGAGATGGTACGCGTATTGGTTATAAAAGTGTCTGGTGGTACTCTGAAGATAAGAAAAAAAAAACAGTGGTACTCCTGGTGTAATATATACGAGCGATTGTCAGCCTCGGTCGGTCGTGAGACATAAGCAGCGGCGTGTTGGACTGCGTACGCCTCTGAGGAACCGGGCCGGACCGGACGATTTCGGTCGGCCGTACTCGACATTTCACCGGCCCGGTATTTAATAATATAAATATCCCTAGAACATCGGGTAACAATTGTATTCCTGGTCCGACCGATTCAATTCCAACTGTGAAATTGAACAAAATTATTATAATATCGGCAACCTACTGCTGTCGGGCTAAACTCGGTCCGGTTCTGCCGAGGAACCGTTTTCCTTCAATACATTGACAATCCCTTATTACTTTGTTCGAATACACTCTCCCAGAGATACAATTATATGCGTTTAATAAACGTATGTTAAAGGAAATATGACTAAGGCAAGGGGATTTATACGTATTAAAAAAAAAAAAAAAAAAAAAATTGTAATTAGTTTACCGATGAGAAAAACACGATATACGTTAATATATTTAGATGTACAAATAAATAGCAGACACATTTTTCAATTACTTTTTTTATTTTAAATGTGCTTAATCTTCATTTTGGTTGCAATAGGATATCATATACAATTATATACATTTTCAAATTTTCAATGTTTAATAATCTACGATTTAAGTACAAAATGTATGGACGAAACTTGAATTAAATTCTTATTTTATTAGTATAATAAACTTGATTTGAATTAAATTAATATTATTGATTGACTTTGAATATTGAATGAGACATTCGTTTCAGTTCTGAATTCAAATATAATATTAAGAATTTGGGATAATAGTATTAAATTATAATTACTATAATACCGTTATTTTAACATTTTTATAACTTTATCGGTTGTAGAATTGATTTAATTGATGGTTTTCCCGCAATGGCCTTGTTATATCGTATTCCTCTTGTACTAGATCAGAAAAAAAAAAAAAATCTAAAATCCAAATTAATATTATAACGTGTACGCATGCGTTCACTACGGATTGATTATTAGTAAAAAAATTATAACACACAGCCGATTATGTTAGTTAGTCGTTCGACAAATACTTTGGGTAGTTGTGGTTGTTTTTTATTTGTATATTGGCATGACATTTTAGAAGCCCTTAAGCGCCATTGTATGTACCTTTATTAACTAATATAGGAACGACAATTTGAATAAAACTCCTAGATTTGATAAAGTTAATAAAAATCAATAGTACAATAAACGTTTAATATGAACTTAAGCACATTTACGAAGGAGCGTTGAACCTTGAACTTGACATGTCCGTTAAAAAAAAATATGAATTTAGTTCAATTCACCTTTTATTCTTATGAACAAATTAACATATTAAATAAACATTCCAAGATTAGAACCAATTTAATTACAGGAATAGTTCTTAATAATTGAATTTTAGTCCTAATTTTCAACATTGTCTTAAAATGTAAGAAAAAAAAAAAAAATGAAATTATCGTGAAATTTGTAAAAATATTTAACAACAAATATAGCTCATTCAATTTAAAATCACGTTGAAAGACTAATATGTCACGGTAAAAGTATGTATTTGCATATAAATCCTGACACATATGTATTAAAATGGCTTTTTTTATTTCAAAAAATATAACTGCCTTGTCTTACACATCCACTCATCTAAATTTGCATAAAGCTGCGGCTCCTTAGTAATACAATTATTCGCGTCAGATGGCTGGTATTTAAAAATATTTTTAGCTGCCATCAGTGGCGTTTTTTCGATTGTGAAAAATTATATTCACGGCCGAGGTAATATGTATTTTATGCAATATAATAATTATATTAACAAAATTCCAGAATAGTACAAAAAATATAATGAACATTGATTTAAAATGCACAAATGACTTGCTACAGAGTATAATTTTAGACAAATTTGAACCACCTTCTCCATAAAAAAAAAAAAAAAAAAAAAAAAAAAAAAAAAAAAAAAAAAAAAAAACAGCAGTAACAGGGTGCAATTATTACGGTAATGAATACCAATTACCGGCGTTTCGGTACTCGGTGCGGTGAAATCGCATTCAACTGAGCGTGTGCAGGGTTAGCAAATATATAATACCCGATTTAATATATTAAAATTGAATTTCTATAAACTTGCACCGATAATATTTTAAACGAAATTTTCTATTATATATTATTTATTATTTCAAGTAGTGGCCATTTAGTATTGTTCGAGGGCAGCTTATTTCCGTATTTGTATATTCCGAGGGGCATTAGTCCTCTCTCAAGACCCCCTCCTAATATTCGTCAATGGGTTAAAATGTGTATATAACGAAATATGGATTATGAACGCCGCACCGTATACCGGCGGGGTAATATCACGACTTGATAGAAACGCGTTTATACAAGAACAAACGAAAGAAAACAAAAAAAAAAAACGAAATAAAATACTACCGGTGGCACAATACTACGCCGTACGGGTGTGAAAAAACAAAAATATCACCGGGATCGGTTAGGTTAGGTGAAATAGAGTAGAAAAGCAGCTATGTCAAACGGCGAAATTTGGACATTTCCTATATCGTGTTTCGTTGAAAATGGAGTCATTTTTTGGGATGATATTCTCCCAAGAGGGTCGTAGGATGTTTTTGACAGGTCCGGCTAGCATTGATAACCCGACTATACGGTTTTTCTGCGGTTCCGAATACCACCACACACCACGCGCGCGCATCAATCATCGATACACCTCTCTCTCTCTCTCTCTCTCTCTCTCTCTCTCTCTCACCCCGGTAAACTTTTCTGTTTCCATTGTTTATCGCTTTTCGTTCATATGTGTGTGTGTGTGTGTGGATATACAACCGCAAGATATAATATATTGCGGACGAAACAGAAAAAAAAAAAAAAAAAAAAAAAACATATAAAAAATATCTCGTTCATCAGAACGAAAGCGTCACTATATCATTATTGTATATATATATATATATACACGTGTGGTTTATCAACTTTGTAGAGGTAAAAAAAAAAAAAAAAAAAAACATTTAAAAAAATAAATTTAAGAGAAACGTCGAAAATAGATAATTTTTATTTATTTTTTTTTTTTTTTAACAAAAAGGTGACCGGTCAAATGTATTTGTCCACGTCGGGTCGGCAAAATGTTTCACTGTGCCGGACATTATTTAGCCTTGTGCTGCGATGTGTATACAACGCGTTTTAATTTATGTGACTGTTTTAGCTGCAGTCGTTTAAACATATATATATATATATTTAAAAAAAGTGCGTTTCACTCAAATGGTAACACGAAATATATATATCAGCCGGATGGAGTGTTTTTTTGGAACACCCTAGGGGTTAGAAATACACAGTTTGGGAATATTTACACGATTTTAAATCTCCTTACGTAAGACGACTGATGTTTTCTTAAGCGAAAATATCTCTTTTCAACGCAGAAATTCGAAAAGTTCGATTTTTAATATTTCGAACGGATCTTGGTTATTATAAAATTTTTCCTCTATTTCGAAAATTGCCCGCAATACGGACGTTTAACAAAAAGGGTCGACACGTTGAAAAAAAAAAAAAAAAAAAAAAAAACCGCTCCGAATGTGTATTTTAGTACGCCCGATATTCCGAAACAGTCCTCCTCGCTGGAATACACCGTGTCGCCGTGTTATTCGAGTGAAAACACCACGCCGCCCGTACGGTATTATAACGATTTTAGAATTCCCGATTTATTTCCAACCGTATATCATTGTATGGGAATAAAAATTAGATATTGTGGTGGTTTGTGTATACAGCGATACCGTTGAAAAAAAAAAAATAAAAATATATTATATAATACGGTCCAAAAGAGCTTAAAAAGGGATTTATATAACGAGATTATATACATATATAAGAGAATCGTGTTAATACTATATTTATTCAAACGTCGCGCGTGCAACAACAAAACATCTTGTGTTATTTATTTGTTTGTCTTTATACATACATATATATATATGAATATAAATACATAAATGCGTACTTAAGTCTGTGTTAAAATAACGATTTACAAATAACAAAACTACTGCAGCCGATTTAAGTGTCACAAGAACGTTTCGTAGCGTTATAAGCGAGTTATATTGAGTGTGTTTTTGTGTACCTTTATAATATATATATATATATATATATATATATATAATATATCTATACGTAACCGGAATGTTATTTTATTAAAGTTATCGAAATAAAAAAAAAAAAACCGTACGTAGATTACGCGAACGGTCGGAATAAAAACACACCCGGTGCGCGGTGCGCGTAAACGCGTAGCGTTCGTACGAATTAAAATAAAACCCGGACGGTCGGTAAACCGTTGGGCGAAACGGTATTATTTCCGCGGGCGAATCGCGAATATTCTAACCGATATGGTCGCGTGTACGCGGACCCGGAAGGCGGAATGTTCGGAATAACGAACCGGCCCGAAAGGTATGCGATACGTACAATATTGTTATTCCGTAATTAATATCGAAAGTTTAGACATTCGATGGGGTGTGCGGCGGAATGGACGCGGCGATTCCGCCGAATCCCCTAGCCGATCTGTCCCGCAAACATTCGGCCGCTCTAGGGACGTCTAGTCGCACAGCGAGACGAATCGTTCACGAGGCGCTTAATTTTCACCCATACAAATTGGCAGCGGTGCAACTACCTCCTAACCCACGCGATTATGTCGCGCGATAAAAATGCACGTGAAGCCTTCCTCGAGAACCCGCCTCAGGACGCCCTTGTTTTCTTTAGTGACGAGGCACATTTCCATATTTCAGGATGTGCGAACAAACGCAACACGCGATATTGGAGCCCCGCTTAACCGAGAGAACTTCATGAGCAGCCTCTGCATACAGAACGTGTGACTGTTTGGTGTGCAATATCCAGAAGCGGCATTATTGGCCCGTGGTTCTTTGAAGAGAACCAAAGAACAGTTATGGTCAATTCTGAACGTTACGTCAGCACGATTGTGGAACGCGCGCGGCCCGGCCGGAGGAGGCAATCGAAATGATCCGCGCGAAACGAGTAAAACCCAACGCCCGGCCCGGCCGGATTTCACGTGCGGCCGCGGCCCATGTGGCTGCACAAAAGACCGACGGATGGGTTTTATTGCACGCCCGTCGGGTTTTCCGGGTTTTCGATACGTGCCGCGCCGTCCGGCAAACGGGCCTACAATATAATAAATCGGTACCGGTAGTACCCGCGAATTAATTACGCGGCAGTCGACGCTCATCATTTTTTTTTATTATGACCAACTGTTTCCAGAACGGTACGATACGCCAAAATATAAACCTATATATATATAAAAAAAAAAAAAAAAATAACACTTGTCGTCCGATTCTGACGGTCCCGGCGGAATTGGTGTTTTCGGGATTTTTTAATTGTATTTTTCAACATGTCCCTGCATGCCTATACTGTAGTGACCCGCGCGTAACAAAATTTATTTTCGGGTGTTTTTTTTTTTTTCAAGGTCCGAATTTTACCTACCCTATTGGGTTAGTGATTTCGTGCAAAAGACCGGGCGCGGGATCACGCAGGCGGCAGCGTTTATTTTTCGCAGTCCGACATTACTGTCTCCGGAGACCAAATTCAAATTTAATAACGAAAACCGAACCGAAACGGCAAAATTCGTTTAGGCGTTCGAAATTTATTCATGGAGACATTTTTAAGACCCGGCGGAAAAATGACGGTGCGGTTTTCTACTGATGAGCGTCCGACAATGTGCCCGACACGCGATCCGTAGGCCCGAAAGACGGAACCCGTTGAAAACGATACGGTCGGTATCCCAAACCTAACCTAACCAGACCTATAAATGTATATCGGGTGGAGCATAACGAACGACGCATTACAGTACAGTAATGGTAAAACGCCACCGGCCAATTGTCGAACGGTTGTCGCTATATATTAGTGTATTCTGGTAAAACACGAGCAGCTGCCGCGCAAGAGTGCGTGGGTGTGCCATAAATAACGTTTTTTTTTTTTTTTTTTTTTTTACGTGTACGTGTGTCGGTTTCTCGCGATAAACAAGGGAAACGGTGACGATGACGACAGCACGTACGCGCTCTCGTGTGTGTAGGCGTAAAAAATGTATTTACGAGCAAAAAGAGTATACTTACGGGGAAAAAATAAAAATAAAACCGGCGAAAATATAAACAAAAAGTTTTCACGCTCGGCCGGAGGTTTTAGTGGTGCCCGTGAAAAACCGTCGTCCGACTATATATTTTTATTATTATTATTACTATTTTTATTATGTTCGGGGTAAGTACCTACGCCTTAACCTATCGGGTTTGGTTTTGCGCAAAAGTCGAGTTTGTCGCGGTCCGGCCGACGCGGCTATAGGGCGACCGGATTTCAATTTAAAATACAAAAATACGGAACCTATACAACGGTTTGTATCGATCATCAAGACTTGATGCGATTTCACAACCCGGCGACGACGCGTTTATCCCGACTAGGTTAATTACGGTTTACGTTTCTATTGATTTCCGGGTTACGTCGGCCATAGGGGGAAATAATGGCGATTTTAATTTGAAAAATACATTACGATACGATTATTCTGCCGTTGTGCAATATATCGGTTTTTAACGGGTAATACATACACCCTGTATGTACGTAAAAAATTCGATCGCGGAGTGGCACACTAACGAAATAAATAACCCTGATTAAAAACGCGACTATCCAGAGTAATATTTCACATTATATATTATTATTATTATTATTATTATTATTTTTATACACGTAACGTTGAAATAATAATAATAATAATAATAATAATAAAAAAACCACCGAATATTCGGTTTTGTATTTTTTTTTTTTTTTTTTGTTTTTTAATGATTGATGGCGGCGTATACAAAAACATATAACAATATTATAAAATAATATTTGAATGGGCAATCGGCGTGTATAATAATAACATTATGTATGTGGATCAAAAGCGATTTGGGATGCGCTTTTATGAACAGCGGGCGTGCGCACACAAGCAAACACACACACACACACACGTCTAGCACCCCCTAAAAAATTAGCATCCGTGATTAATTGATTTTCGCGTATAGGCATGCGATATATTAATATTATATAACCGTCGGTGTAATGTGTCCGGGACATTTATATTTGTTATTATTACCGTCCATATACGATCCAGTGACGTATTCCGGAATTTGTCAAGGACGGAAATATCGACTATTAAAATCGTGTCACGTTGAGGAATATGTGGATTAAGAAAAACAAAAACAAAATAAATCCACTTTTAATTTATGGAATAATAAAAAAACGAAAATAGTATAAAGTTTAATACTCCAAAAATAAATCTAAAACATAAAACATAACATTTAATACAAACAAAATAAAAACAAGAAAAAAAAAATGAACTTACACTGTAGTAGTGTTATACTACTGTTGTACTACAACAAGAGACAATCTGTTTTAATACTAACCGGCCTAGTTCTTTTTCCTCTTATTTTATTGTTTTAATTTATACACGTTTTCGTAAGTAATTTATGTTACAATCCGCCGAAAAATTAAAATTGAAATCAAATAAAAAAAATACTAATTGTTATATATGTATAAATTCATGTTTTTAGTTTTTTTTTTTTTTGTATATTAACTAGATGACAATTTTTTTTTTTTTTGTTTATCCCACTAAAAAGTAAAAAAATTCGAGTTAGGAGAGAGTTGTATTTCCCTATCCTAAACACACCACAAACACGGTAACCGTATACGGTATAATATTAGTTTACCAGTTTGAAAATTAAAAAAAAATCATTCGGCGCGTGTAAATTAATATAATGAAATTAAATTACATCGAAACGGTAGTCTCAGTATTTATCAATTAGATTAAGTCGTTGACATTCCAACGTTTTTTAAATTACATAATTTATATACTTAAATTAGTTATTTCCATTAGAAGTATACGTAGTGTAATAAGGTAAAAATCGGTATGTTTTGTTCAGCAATTCATCATCATTAATATTAATTCCCGAGTATTTAGAAATACATCTTAATTTGACAAAAAAAAAAAAAAAAAAAAAAATAAAATAAAATAATTTTGTTTGACCGTGGTTCTTATTTAAAATGAAAACAAATGTTAACAAATTATTTAGCCGGTTTTTTTAATTTTACATTCCGACAACAAACATTTTATAATTAAACAATGAATTTATTTTAGATCCTAAACGACGCGACCATTCATTTTACCATATTGCATTTTTTTTTTTTTTTTTTTTTTTCGAGACGAATAAGAAATACGCCGAGAAAATCATTTCAAAGGAAGATAAATCGAGTATTTAGTATTTAACGCTGCCGCCGCCACCACCTGAACCGCACCACTCGAAATAATTTTATTTTTTATTTTTTTAAACCACACGTGCCAGAATAAGATGTGTTTCGTGACGTGGCCAAATTATTTTTTGCACCGGTGACCTTGAACTCTGACGCTTATACGAACAAAAAAAAAAAAAAAAAATGATTTATAAAATCAACAGTTCCGAATAGTTAATTCGATTTAAATTCAGGGGGAAATCCGGCGCCGCGTTAATGTTTTGACAGCCTAAAAAAAAAAAAAAGTCAAATAAAAACAAAGGATCCTGCGGCGGTGGCAAATTATTCATTTCCACCGCCCGACCCCAAATAATATTCAAATGAAAAGGCTTCGGGGCTATCGACAAACACGTTTGGCGGAAGTTTTTATCGTATACACTACGTATATAGTAGCTAAGCGAAAATCAAATTTCCGAAAAGGTTCACTCGCGGCAATTCAATAGATACTACGCGGTACACGCAAACTTATACATGTACCCGAAATCCTTTTCCAATCGTATATTGAAAAAAAAAAAAAAAAAAAACACGCATTTTATGCGATTTTCGTCGAATATATTGACATTATACAATAATTGTATTTAAATCCATTCAAACCCGATAACCTGCTATATTCGCGAAATAAAACTTAAATTATAACAATACGAGGAAGAAAATATAGATGTATTTTTTTTCGTTGCAACCGGTAATATCTCGCATTTAAATAGCATTTTAAATAAATTTTACAATCTTTTTCACACTTCCGCCCTAAATAATAATTGTTAAAAAAAAAAAAAAAAAAAGTCTCTACACATTCATTACCGACATTTAGACGCATTATAGTAGGTTGTATTAAATTTTCAGATTTTCGACATTTCAAATCGAATTAAATAACGACCATACGTTGTTTTTAAAAGCATATTGAATATATCGTGTTCCGCGGGGAATTTGAAATTCAATTGAGAATACAAATAAACGTATTATTGTGAAATTCCACGTTCTGTTTAGAAATATAAAAATACCATAATGTATTTATTTTCGATAAAACCTATATTTCGCGTAACAAATATTAAACGGGAAAAAACGTTTGATATACATTTTATATTTATACTATTTTTTATATATCCATAATTACGTTTAAAGTCAAACTACTATAGGCCAAACACAATCGTTTTAATTCCCAGTGAAATATAATAATGACTATAAGTCGACGAAAACATTAATAAAATACAATTAAATACGTGTATGGATTTGTGCGAATTCACTCTGCTATACCGTCGTACAATCACTGTCACTGTGATAGTTACTGTCGCGATAGTGGCACAACTTACCGGCACAATAGTAACTTTTAACGCAAGGTTTCGTTTTAATAAAATGTCGGCACAGCCCGTATAATTAATTTAACTTTTCGTATTATCGTATACATACTATCAACATACCAAATATTTCCGCGGAACAGGTCATTAGTTTAACTTTTATAACTGTTGGAAAATATGATTTTTTTTTTTTTTTTTTGTTTTTATATGAGAACAAATTGAAAACAAAACAAAATTTCGTGGTTAGGTTGACCACGAAAATTAAAAAAAAAAAACCCAATATATTTAGTCGGAAAACACAATAATTCCTAGCGCGTACATCACTATTATATTATGGGATTGGATTTTGAATTGGCGTTTGTATGTTCTAATGGAAAACGTTAAGTCGTATTATGAATTACGCACATTCATATATATAATATTCAATACCATAAGTCCAATGATAATTACTAATAATATTTGTATTATAACGTAATCATATACTCAGCAAACCTAACAATATACACAATAATATTCAAATTGAGTTTTAAGCGGTTTACTTGCCGGTTATTGTGTCGGTCGCCCGGTAATCCGTCACTTATCGCAGAATATCTGAAATACCGTCGTGTTTCAGATGTAAAGCGAAAAATGATAAAGAACAGCGGCACAATATGTCACTGTTGCCAACCGTTCTCTATCGATGTATCATAATTACCAACCGTAATCTCTTATTATGGTAATCGTGTTCCGTCGAACGAATTTTTCAATTAAAAATATTGCGTTTTCCATGCCCTCCTTCCTCTATTTTTACCCAACGCGGTTACATTTGGTTAACGACTAAAAATTTTTAGAATTTATGTTATCACTAAGGATACCGACTTCCTTGGAGCACTATCGGTTTTGGACGTGGCGATTTGTTTTTTTTTTTTAACGTTGTTCTTACCGAAGGCCACTGCGACTACAATACATTTTTCTGAAAACTCCGTACTACCCTTAGAGTAAATCTATGATACTAACCAAGAAATACAAATTAAAATTCAGTGTAGACCGGATATACATGTGTAAAACAATTAGATTTTCATACAAAATTAAGTTTAGTAGCTATTTATCAAGAGGAAAAATGTATACCAATTAATTGTATACATTTGTATGATTATAATCAATTTGTTTTTGCCATGAATTAAGAAAAGTTATAGAAACCGGGGTAGACTCGACAAAACAATTTCAAATATTTTTCATATTATCACAATATCAATTTTCACGAAATAGAAAAATTATATTTCATGAATTATTCAATTTGCCTTCATATGATATATAATTGTTACGCTTTCCATTTAACTATCGAGAAGGCTATATAGTTATTTTGTTTTATATATAATAGGGTACCCGTAACTTTTAAAGTTAAAAATTTAGGGACTGCTGGCAGGAAATTCGTTTCACTACATCTAAAAACAAGGTTAGCAAAGTTTGAGCTTGATTGGTCCGATATAAAAGAAAAAAATTTAAGCTCAAAGTTTTATGAAAAAGTGAAAATTGTTGTTTTTTTTTTTTTTTTTATCATATCACTCCCTTAAATCTTAATATAACGAAAAATTGTAATCAAATTGGACCTAGGTCCGTTAAATATATATTTAAATAAATAAATTTGTATTGTAGAAATGATTATTTCCTAATCAATATATAATATACATAATTCAGACAACCCTATTCGGTGCCATTATAGTGTTCGTACCAAAGTTTAAAAATATGATTAAAGTAATAGTTTAAGTCGATTAGTCAGTTAATATTAGTTAGTTAGAAGATATTTTATTTTTTTTTTTTTCCCCAAAATAATATTTGATAAACTCATAGAATAGGCGAAACAAAATTGTAAACTTTTAATACGAATTTCTCGTGTTATAAAATATATATTGGAAATTAAGTACTCGTTCGTATCATCGGTACGTATTACTACTGTTATTATTATTATCATTATGAAAATTGTTCACTAGTCAGCGAATAGAATTCGAATTTGTTTCAATAAAATTGTACGCCGACGATACGGAATATTATGTAGGATTCAATTTTTCCTATTTAAAACATCGCCCATCCATTCGTCATAATTCAGTTACGAACCAATACAGACAAAAATCGGGTAGGCACGCGCGTATGTGTTATTATTAAATGAATGGTATTAATAAACATTTTTTTTTTTTTTTTTTTAATGACGCAAAATAAAAACTAAATTTAAAATGCTCGTGACAACTCGTGTTCTTAAAAAATGCATGTCTAGTAATCTGCATAATGCACTGTACCTGACATTTGAGTAGGCGGTAGTTCCGACGACCTATACAAATTAAACTAATTGTATTTTTTAATTAAATTAATCAACACTGTAAGATTAATTTTACACATAGACGTGCGCTATAATGAAACTGTTGGTTGGTTTGTGTATACGGTAAAACGTATGCATAAAAAAAAAATATATTTTTATATAATTGTATTATGCCAGTATAATTGAGTTTATGGTTTTATGAACATTTTTTTTTTTTTTTTTTTTTTACTCTAGTCGAACGATAATGGCATTTTAATGCGCAATGGGAATATTCTAGCGAAACATTACTCACAATACCGCAGCGACATAATATTTTTTCCAAAAAGTATTTTTTTTGTTTAGCGGCTCTAATTGAAATGCCCGTGCGCGTGACCAGTGAACATGAAAAAATAACCGACCGATTGGCTTTGTATTGGTATCAGTAAAAAAAAAAAAATAAATAAATAAAAAAAATAAAATAAATTATACACGGTTCACCGGATCCTGCCGATTGTATTCGTATAATATATTGAACCAATGAAACTCGGATTACCTAACTATATTATTATACTCGGATCGCGTAGTATTAATACAATTTGTATTATTATTATTTTTTTTTTACTGTCGTAAACGTCGTATACATAATAATAATATAAGAAACACGAGTTTAAAACATTATTGTACATAACGAAAACGGAAAAACAAAACGAAAAAACGAAATAAATGTCATCAACGTTTTATGTTTTTTTTTTTTTTTATATTTTACACTGCAGTAAAGCCTTATACTCGTATATAAAGCGGCGAAGTACGAGAAATTTCGTAATATACGAACAAGAGGAAATGGGTGTGTACACGCGGTAGGGTACATATATATATATATAAACGGGGGCTAGAGGAGATTGTGGCCCCGCAGACGTGGTGACAGAAATTTACGACTCTGGCAAAATTGGTAGAGAAAAAAAAAAAAAAAAGAAAAAAAAAAAGTGGAAAACATATTATACGGGATAAGATGGAAATTGTTATGCGTACTGACGACTATTATGTAAATTACCTCATACATACTAATCCACACGGTCGACAATTTATAGGATCAGCGCCGTTATTAAATTGCCTATATGTACGGGTGATGGCCACGAACGCGCACGCTCACCGACGAATTACTATGCGACGGAATAATAATAAAATACAATCACCGGAAAATTGTTTTATTTTTTTTTTTTTTCCCCCAAGCGAAACAACCCTCGGGGCGATAATAATAAAACCAAAAAAAAAAAAAAAAATATAAACACAAAAACCATATAATAAATATAAGGAACGCTGTGGCAAAGCCACTGCAGAAGTTGTGCACGGGATGTAAAATTATACTTTATACACCTTGCTCACGAGGAGATGATGCATTACGAACGGTGCATTGAAATACTTACCGGTAATAAATTACTGTGTATATACGAACACGTAGATTTGAAACGCAGACATTGGTGAAATCGTGTTTTTTTACGAAAATATAATATACGCAAGACAAAATGAGAACTTCGAAAAAATAAAATAAAATTAGACGATCGGGCGCGAAATGAGTGGAAAACTTCGATGAAACTTTTTGTGTCTCCACCCCCCCCCCCCCTGTAAACGACGGATAAGCAGCAACAAGTCGTAATCTACGGATTTACTATATGTGGAAAAATATTCATTGTGTCTAGCTGTCGAGGAGAAAAATAAAACACGACCGAAATGGAGTCTGAAGCAACGAAATCGAACACTTTTTAGTTATGCCGATCGCATGTGGGACAAATATAGAAAAAGTACGAGAATAAATTTATTTATTTTTATTTTGGGTGCAGGCCTTTAAAACCATCTCGGCTATTATTCATTGTTCTTGAATCCACTGAATTAACATCTCATTTTTACACAATGTCTTCTAATTTAGGACATCGTTTTCCTAGTGGCCTCTTTCTTATTGAGTCCCCTTCAATCTCCGCTCTTATTTTGGAACCATGTTCCCGCTTGCCAAAATCAGCCCATTTCAGTTTTCTATTAGTAATTTTTTTCGTGATAAACGGACGTTAGAAAAAATTTAAGAGTTTCCATTGCATAGTCGCATGCATTCGCCACTTTGTGGATCACGTCACAAGCCAATATTGTATACGATATATATTTATATACTTTAAAACTTTTCGCTCAACGACTTCAATTATCAATTCTTCCACTTTCGATTTCGAATATGAATATATTAACAAGAGAGTCTATATGTATGTAAAATTTCAACTTAGTGTCGTTTGAAATCCAATGGATATTAATATTTCCAAAATGCTGTATGATTTTTTTATTTTTATTATTTACATGTAGAAATATTTTCATAGACAAGTAATCGTGCGAGTGTAATAGCCAATATATATATAATTATTTATGAATATAATTGTTTGCACGCAGTTTCGCCCATCTCGGGTACCAATTGCAATAGATTTTCTTAGATCTTATTTAGTGACTTGGTGGTTGGTTTCTTTAGCGGTCTGCGGTCTGTTGTGTATAGTGTAGTCTTATTTTTGGTATTTTTCAACATTTTAATAAAGACAAAAACTACATGAAAAGAAAAAATATTTTTATTAGAGAATTTTCGTTTTGGTGATTAGATTACACCTAAATATATGAAAAATTCGGTAAGAGGCAGTACGCCGTCATTTTTTCCCAGACCATGACATACAGTTTAGTTCATTATACTACGCTCAACTTTTTTTTTTTCTTTTTTTACCATTATGAAAAACTAGTGATGAACCTTGTATCGAATTGTTAATCATTTTTAAGAAGCCCAAATAATGTAATCCACATAAAATCAAATGAAAACTAAAAACAAAAATCTCAATTAGCTATAAATAACACAAAAACTGGCAAAATGGTCTGAAAATTTTACCGCGTCTAAAAAGGTGTAATATTAGTGTTCTGTGATATTATTTTAAGCATCTATGTATATTTTTAACTGAACTCGAAAATAACAGTTGTTGCGAAAATATTTCCATTTCCCCCCCCCAGGGTCTTCTCCTATCATTCGGGAAAATACACGGAAAATCAAATGCTTAGATTGCCTACTACCAAGATTCAAAAATAAAACACTAAACCACTCGGGTCGTTTTCGTTTAGAGCAATATTTCTGGGCAATAAGTTTTATGCGGACGGCGAAAAAACTAATAAAAATAATAATCGCAATAACCGTGCGGGGACGGCGCACGCGACGAAGACAGAACACTGTATAAACGCAAACCGTTCGCGTATTTATAACCACGGGCACACCCCCGTGCCCCCGGCCACCAGGGAAAAAAAAAAAATGAAAAAAAAAAAAATGTCCTCGTTTGCAAACGGTTCGTAATTTGTCGGCGAAAAATTTACAGGGGCCGCCGGCGCGTCGATACGATCGACTCCGTCGGGTTTCGCACTATCGCGCCGGCCGGTCAAAAGCCGCGAAGGATTTATACGAATGCGACGGCGGCGTATGCGGGCCGGTATATCGCCGGACGAATCGACATAATAAAATTTAACAACGAAGGCTTGTTTTTAACCCAACACAATAAACGCATTTATATGGTGCCAGCGGCGGTAATCTATTCGGATTACGTTCGTATTTTTGGCAACGAATTTCGTTTCCGGCGTTTACTGTCCACGGCGAACTCCATAAAATAATAGTAGGCGACCGTCATAATATCGTATAGCCGAACGGCCATTGTCGTAGACAAGTTGCCCCCCACACCTTCCCCTCCCCCCGGTCACCCCATTGATTATATTATTTTATATTTTTTTCTTAAAAAAAAAAAACGTTTCTTGTTTACGTTATACTTATATGGTTTTTTTTTTTTTTTCATATTTCATTGACTAAGTGTACGTTATATTCTGAGCGAACAGACTATTGGTATAACTATGATGTCTGTGAACAATTTTTCGATGAAAAATCTGCGTTTGATTTTCAATAGTAGCGCTTTTTTCGAAAACATTTCGATGCCTCGTAACAGTAATTTATTTTTATTTTTTGTTGTAGTTTTCCGAATGACTAGTGAAAACCGTAAACAACAAATGCGGGCAAATTTACGGTAAAAATGATTTTTTTTTTTTTTTTTCATTTTCAAATTGTCCTTTTTGTCGTAGTGAATCGTCGTGAAGATTTTAAAATACAATATTTAAATTGAAATTACGGTATTCGGCGAGATTTAATGAACCCGTGGAATTAACGGGTTCGACCGTACTCGTTGACCAGTTGGTCTGAGTGCGCGGTACGGCCGACCGCCAAAAAGATTTGAAAATCTTTTGAAACATTTGAAAGAAGATCGATGGCATTTGACAACCGAATATCGAGATATAGTGGATGTCGAGAAGAATGACTTAACACGTTCATTGCCGATGACGACCATGCGTCGTCAAACGTTATTGGTAATACCTAGCCGATGACGACGCGCAGTCGTCATAAACGTATGGGTTTTTTTGACTTTGAACAAAATATTCGGCTATTGATCAACAATTTCAATTATTTGTGTGGCCATTCAGTACGTATGTATAAACCCTTGTATGCAGTTGGATTTTGTTTCGCGCGCGCGTTGAATAACAGATAAAAACTAGCGGAGCTGAACGTGTTAAGCGTACGGGGGTACAATAAACGAGCCGCGTGAACTCGAAAATTTTTCCGAACCGAACGAATTGTATTATTTGTAATGTGTTGAATATATTATATATATATATCGAAGGAATCGCAAAAAACCCCATAACACGAGATTGTTTTGGCGAAGCGATGCGGGGCCGCCCACGAAACGTCTAAATAATTATAAGCGCCGCCGATTTTACCGGCCTCTTCGGTTGTTTGGCGCGAACGGATTTTTTTTTTTTTAAAAACACCGTGCAATAGTAATAAACGTCATTCGCGGATCGGTAAAATTATTATTATTATAGGCGATTATTCCGCTCGGTGTAATTGATTCGCATGAAAACGATGCCCGCGCCAAGGTCACGCGGAGAGAGGAGAGCGGCAGAGCGTTTTGGACACGATATCGGTATATTATAATACGACTGCGTTATTATATTTCGGCATTGTAATATATATATATATATATATATATATACTATTAATGGAATTTTAAGTATACCCGTGTACGATTATTATTTTAAAAAGATAATAACGTCCGATTGCGTACGCCGACGATACACGACGAGACACACACGCACGCTATAAAATTTCCGTACGTCCGTAAAACGAATTTATAGTGCGACTTGGCTAATTTTTGAACGAGTGTAATCCTCTTATTACCGCTGCCTCGTATAACGTATCGTATTAACCCCGCAGACTAATATCTAATTTCTGAGAAAACACTACCCGTACGAGTAATACCTACACTGAGCGCGGTAACATTTTTTTTTTTTTTTCCCCCCCTCGGTAGTAATACCGTATTGTCGTATTATATATTGTTACCGTACACTGTACACACGCGTAATATTATCCCGTAATATTATTGTACTATAACGGGTACAAACATTCGCGAAATAAATACGTTTAAAACGAAAAAATCAACATAATCCGAACCGCGGTGCTATTATAATAACCGCGCGAGGAGCTACTCTGCTGTACAGTTTCGGGCGGTTTTATTGACATCTGTACAAAACGATAAATTATCGCTAATGTAAAACTACCATTTTAACGAAATCCGGTTAAACGTTGTAATCAATTTCTGAATGGATTAATGAAATCGTGTACAATCTCGTTATGTATTTTTCGCGAATTATAACATACGTTTGTACATTTATATATTAGACGATTTTTAACAACATGATACCAATGGAAAACTAGAAAATTTCAAACGGTCATTATTTCTATAAAAAAAAAAAAAAAACGCCTGAATATTTTGCAAATCGTACCATGCGTGATCGGTGCAAATTTCGAGTATCTACAAGTATTTTTAACAGAATTAAAAAAAAAAAAAAAAAAAACCATTACAATATAAATATTTCCGTTTCTAGACGTTTCCCCCCCACCATTGTTAAAAAACCATTTTGAGTAAATCAAAAAAAAAAAAATGACCTCAATTCATAAATTACCCCTCAGTTGATTATAGGAGCTAGGACTGCAAGCAGTTGATTACAGACGGACACAAAAAAAAAAAACTCACGCATGATAGTAAAATCAACAGAAATCTAACTATAGGACCTAGCAGTTATGTATCGCAATATACATGTATATTAAGTTGGACAACAAAAATCGTTTGAAAATCCCTAATATTTTATCAAATTTCTAAAAACGCCGACAATATATATTATATTTAGGAATCTAAAAATTTAGATTAAAAAATAAAAAATATATATATATATATATGCATATTATCGTATAAAATGTGTACAAAAGGGATATTATATTAAAGAATTTAGAAAATGTATTATTATTTTATGAAAAAAAAAAATGATTTTCGTTTACGGTTCAGAGGGTCTTTTATTTTTTTTTTTTTTTTTTTTTTTCAAAACTCTTTGGAGCGTTCGTCGTTATTCGCATGAACGAAATTCCGTGTACACCTCGGAGGTATACTTTTGATTGGTCGATTTGCCAGAAGATTTTTCCGATAGTTACGATATATATATATATATATATACGACGAGCGGCCAGACTGGGTGCAAATACAAAAGGAAAAAGGAAAAAGGAAAAAAAAAAAGGAGAAAAACGCGAGAACGAAAGAGGAGACCCCTATCGTTTAGTTTATAGCAATTTCGGCCACCTGACTCCGGAACGCCACCGAGGGTTTTCTAATCTAATTCTCCCACACCACACCCTGTTTTGTTGTAGACGAGGGTTGATATATATATATATATATATATAGCAATAATAATAGTATACGTATCGTGTGTAAATTGGCCGTAGGCACGCGGGTCGAACGAATTCTTCGCCTTTGGCGAAAAGGCGTATTTTTACAAAAACTATAAAAACCGGTACAAATCGCACTGGAAAGCCATTGGTCGCGGGCAAGACGCCGGACGGGGGTGCGGTCGTTTTTTATCGTCCGTGCGATAATCGGCTAGTGTGCGTTTAGAGGGCATTTGTCGTCGGCCGTTTAAACGACGTACCTTGATTTATGATTTTTCCCGGCTATACCTATTTTCTTATAAAAAACGTTTACGTAAAAAAAAAAAAAAACCGTTTAAATTAGGTTAAAAAAAAAAAAAAAAAATTAGTTTTAACTCGTTCGTAAAACGTTGTTATATTGTAATATATATAAAAAAATATTAAACAAACGTCTCTACCTTCTCAGACCCATCATTGGTAAGTTCTCTAAACTTTCTCACAAAACCAAAATTCATATCTACAATCTTCTTCTTGAACCCATCTGATTCTACGGCGTACAGCTCTGGAGCACTGCCAAAAAACCAAACACACCAAAAATTCAAGTGTTCCAATCAAAAATCCTCGGAATCATAACTAACGCTCCTCCTTATATCTCAAACCTCACCCATCACACTGATCTCCATATTCCTAAAGTTACTACCACAGCCCTTACTACACTACTCCAAATTCAGAAATCGCCTGCATAATCATAGCAATCCCCTTGTTAAAAATCTTCGTTTCATCTCCATTCCTGGAAACCCACCGCCTCCCCCCTCACAGAAGATTGAAACGACAATGGTCCAGAGATCTAATAAACTAACCACATAATAATACGTTAAGTATTCGGTAATTTCACGTCGAAGGTCTTCGCTCACGTCACCCAAGCCATTACACCGTACCACACCTAAAACATCCCTCATGCTTATTATACTGCATTAGTTGTATAGATTTTATAATTTTCTAAATAAAAAAATGATATAAATATTTTTTATTATTATTATTATTATAAATACGAACATCGTAACAGTTCTTTAATACTTTAATACGCTTTGAATGTATTAAACACCAAACCGCTTTGTTACGTCATCGCGATTCCGATACAATACGTAGGCGAATATTTTAATACGTTTTTTTTTTTTTTTTTTTTTTTTTTTTTACGATCATGGCCAAATAAACGAGTATGTCAGCACAACAATCGATATTTACTTTATAACTGCGTGTTTACTCGAGTAAAAAATCATCATCCGGAACTGGTATACGCTGTATTCGAAATTTTCACGTTCGTGCCATTTGTTTTACTCGCGGTTTTATGCGGAATTATTTGGCGTTACGTCACGTGTACATGTTTCAATGCGTAGTATTTTCTTGATGACATTGGCCTCCCCTCTTTTTTTCATTTTTTTTTTTTTTTTATCCACGATTATACCGTATCGCGTATACGACAAAACTATTATACCGATAAATTAGCATTTTGGTTGTATAAAAATAATAATACGAATATATAAATAAATAATAAAAAAAAAAACGGACTTTAAATTGAACTGAGCGTGCATATAGTACGTATTAGAGATGGGCGGCACCGTTTTTGTGTGCGGTCAGGTTATTTAGGATGTTAAAAAACGAATCTAGACGATGATGTGTACGCAAACTAATGGTATTCGACCGTGTCTGTGTCCGAAGCGAACACCGCTAAGACAACCGGAGAGCTGCGATGGCACGTCGGTAAAGAGACTGTCGTCTTATCATAAATTATATTATCACTGCGACGTGCATGTTTATTTTTTTATCGTATAAGTACACGTTTTGATATTGTTCGCGTTTGCGCCAACGTGAAATACACGAGAAACAATTAATGCGTTTTTGTGTTAAAATTGTAAAATAAAAATTACGGTGTAATAGTACACCAGTTGCGTAGAAATATCGATTCGAGGTCGAGTCAGGTGTCGTTTGCCGAATAATCGTAATCAAATATTCGATGTATCGATCCACACAAAGCGACACTTGCGAATATCTGAAACTGTAAACCCAATACAGAAATCTAAACGAAACACAATCCTTAAAATGTTAGCGAATAATTATGAAAAGTCAACATTGTCCGAAATCGCGTTAATCGCATTGTAAAGTGCTTAAATGCGTATATTGCGTTGGGTATCTGTGAAAAAACAAAAAAAAAAAAAAACCAGTGGCGTAATGTAAATATGCTACGAGAATCCGAGGAATTGTTTTGTATCTACACGACACTATAGAAATACGTTTAGTTATTTGCGTGCAATATAGGCGCTGCGTTCCGCAAAATTAATATTAGAAATAATTATTATTCATCAATAATTCAATTTAAAAAAAAAAAAAAAAATGATTGTATTATATTACATTTCAATAAAAAATTGATCAACATTCCGAAAAAACGGTTCGTGTTTGAACTTACAATTTCAATTTACTGACGTAAATATAATGTAATTATACGAATCTATAGAGGTATACTCTATGTGACGAATTAACGGAAATAATGAAAAGTCTAAGTTCCCGAAATTTCCATATTTATAAACCGCTCTTGTCTCTTTTTGTTTCAGATTTTTTACACGGCAAAGGTGTTGTGATATTTGTGCGTTTTTATTCTGTAATCGTTTTGAGTTTTCACATTTTGTAGCACTAAATATACTCGAAAAGTTTCTCCCGGCGACATCATGGATAGGTAATTGAACAATGATGGTACTTTAATCATTTTTCGAATTTGCCGGTTCAACGGTCTGAAAATTACGAAAACTGAAAAACAACAAAACGAAACATAAGTGAGCGCATAAACTTTAACGCGGTGCAACACCCAGAAATGTTTTTTGAATACGATTATTATTATTATCATTGCGTTAGAATCGTTACGAGTATTAACGACATTTTAAATATAAAATGGCAGACAATATCGTATTGAATTGTCTTTATACGCGTACATATTCACAAATAGTACAGGCCATTATAAACGACGCGTTATAATAATTTATATAACCATTTTTTTTTTTTTTTTTTTTTTATGCGACAATAGTACTCTTCCTACGGTTTTACATTAAATGGACGTTTTCGTGGTCATCGGTTACGACGACCGCGAAGTACACCGATAAGTACGAACCAATCGCGTGCACGAGGGACAACCGGACTTGCGTGTCTTTACTTGCACACGAATATTATCGTGGCGAAATCGCGAAATGGCCAACATTGTACGAAGATGAACAGGACTCGGTTTTGTATTCATTTTAAATACGCATGTACGAGTGCACAAAACGATTGGATATGGTTATTTGTACGGTATAATATACAATATACCGTAATACCATTAGCGTTGCTTTGTACGTTGTAGCGGCATTGTGTCAATCGGTGACTACTGACGATTGTCTATTAAAATTGTATATGGACATTCAGAGCAAATCGGTATAAATATTTGATGTATGGACGAATCCGAACCGTACGGACGTGTTCGCCATGTCCCGGATATGATCCGAAATATGAAATTTGTATTAATACAAAATATCGGTTCGAGCGCGGATTTTTTTTTTTTTTTTTTACGGTGAACGGAGTTTGGCGGACGATCGCCGATAGACCCGCGCGATGATTGTGATTCGACGAACGGGGCCCGCCGACCATATACGGACGCGTTCAAACGCGCTAAGCCGACCGAAATATTGGACACGCGCAGAGGGTTCTAGTTTCGGACATATGTCGATTTTCCGTGTTCGCGCGAAAATGGAAAAGGGCTGCTTTTGGACGCGTGAAACGAATGAATAGGTTTGGATGTGTTTCGAGAGAAGTTCAAGTGTGCTGTCGATGTATTCGATCGGGATGTTCGTATCGACGGGTTATTTATATTATTATTATTATTATTACTATTACGTTGGATAAACGGAATGCAGGAAATATCGGCGAGCGCGTTTTACCGTCGTCGTTCCGCTCTTTGTTATTAAATAAACACCGGTTGTTTATTGCGCCTTAAAAATATAATACGGCTACTATTTTACCTGCCCGCGAGACCGCGGTGTAGCGAAATTGCCTACACTACGGCCCCGTCCGATATTAAATTTGCGTATAATATTATTAATTCTCATTGTTCGCGTAAAAAAAAAAAACCGTATTTTACAACGCAATGCGAACGTGTTTTGAACACGCGTATTTTACGTTCGGTTTTATTTTGTTTGTTTCGTACATAGGTAACCGTCACATTTGGTGAACGTGCCGCGTAATTGTCGCCGGACAAACCGACGGGATATAACATTTATTGTATGTACACCTACAGAGCGAGAACAAAAAATAAAAAAATGCGAAAACTTGTGCACGCGGAGCGCTATAAATCCCGATCCGCTAACGATTGTATTGGGGCCCGCCCTGCGCGTGTACACGACGGGACGGGAAAACGATAAACGTACGATAGGTATTCAACGGCGGGACAACAATCGAATCGGGGACATTTTATTCGGACCGATGCGTATTAAACGAGAATATATCGAGCCGTTTCCGTTAATTAACCAGATGGGGTATCGGCCGGCGGCGCCGGTAATCCCCGAAAACATCGCGCGCGTGTGTACCGCGGACAGTATTTACGAGTGGCGGGCGGTGCGCCGTAATCCCCGCGCGGCGTTTATACGCGTCCGCCCGACCCGGCCGAATTTTATCGATGCCTCCCCCCCCCCCCCGGGGCCGGGGCCGTTCGTCGTACGACACACGCGGTCCGAAAAATATAAATCTCAGGTGCGAAACGATACCGCCGTGTGCGCCGCACGTACGGGGCGCTTACGTATGAATTAATTTTGCGATTAACGTTCGCGTGACGGGACGAGTGAACGACAAACCGACTAATTAAACTCTACGGTAAATGCAATACGAAAAAAAAAAAATTAAAAAAAATAATAGTTTTTTTTTTTTTTAATATTTGTTAACGTTGCGCCGCCGGACGCGCAGCAGTAGTGTTTAAATTACCACGTTATTAAAAACGTATACGCCATTAGTCACTATCTCGGAATATAAATCAGGGCCCGATTAAATAACCGTTTTAATTTCGGTTATTAAAACATATAATAATAATAATAAACGAGTTAAAGCGGGTCTTTAAAAACGTAATACGACCGTACTGGAAATTGTTTAGACGCGCAGTAAACCGGACGACGTCTACTTAAGACTCCGTTTGTATGCAAACCGTGTAGTTTAGTGTTTTTTTTTTTTTTTTTTTTTTAAACGTATTATTTATTTACGTCGTCACAATGTAACGCTAAAAGTAATAGCGCACTTCCCGCTTCAAATATTTAATATTACTAATTTACCTCGGATTTTTAATTTTGGATTTAAATTTCGTTGAATTTTTCACAACGAATTTATAACACTACTTTCAACGGCTAGACAACATTTGTATACTTAACGCAAACAAGTGAGTGCGTTAAAACGAGATTTTTATCGATAAAACTATACAAGTCGTTTGAACAGAACCGTAAACATGAGGACAAAGAAAACCAGGAAAAAAATCGTGAAAACATGTTTACAGTCATGATAATGGGGAAGATTTCACTCATTTTTGACGGTCTAGATGCTACGTACTCGAAGAACGTAATTTCGGAAATTAAAATATGTTCAACGGGATTATGTACTCCGGTTGGTGTACACCGAATTACTTTTGGCGCCGAACATTTCCCGATCTTCGTGTTTTTTTTTTTTCAATCGAATTCCACCGGACTACTGAACAACAAACATAATATACCTATAAATCCGCGGACCGGTAAAACAGTAATAAAATTTTTCGTGAATGTATTAATCCGTATCTCCGCGATTTCCGGCATTTTTACTATAGTGAAAAAATTCTAAACCATACAATTAATCGGTTTTCTACCGTGTAATAGCCGAACTTTGTCTTTCACTTGTTCACGTATTTTACGTGCATACATATATATATATATATATATATATATATATATATAAATAATAGTGTACGCTAGCAACTTTCACTATAGTTCAATAGGCACCTGTTCACATATTAGTTAATATCACGGTAATGATTTTCGCAACTATTACCGTGTAGAAGTCGTTTAATATATACGAAACCGAACAGTATAACTAGACAATTTTAACATTGCGTTATTCATTGCAGCTTTGTCTAAATGCCTAAATTCTAGATTAAATCTAATACTAGAAAAATAGTTGATTCGTTGTATAATACCCGAACGAAACGTTTCGGATGACTATAATAATAAAATATACATAGTAATCTCATTGTATCTACAAGGAAGTATTAAACGGCTTTGGCGGACATGGATTTCTAATCCTAAATTCAATTATTTCCACTCTGCCTCTAGTTGCCCGAATATAATTTCATAAACAGGCCCACTATATATTATTATAAACTGTACAATCATAATGCCGGATTATTCGCGTTGTCAGAAACACGAAATATATTACTGTAGATTTCCTGACGTTTCCGTTATCGTCGACGGTGTAAGGGTAGATTAAGTAATTCTATTTAAAAAAAAAAACCCCCCAATAATTTGGCATATTTTTATTATTAACACACGATAATAAAAATAATTTCGAACGAATGAAAAGCTCTTATGCAAATATATGGATATACGTAACAATAAATCATGTGTCCCGTGTCCGGTACAATATTTACACGTTTCGTAAAAAAAAAAAAAAAAAAACGAAACTACGTGTACTTCATTATGATTTGAGTTTTACGTACTGCAAGTGTTAATCGAAATACATTGATCACGGAATGTACAAAACGATATAAAAACGCTGCAACCCGAATGCATTTCGTGTACGTAATAAATTGAAGGTATCGGGTAAAAAAAAAAAATATATATATATATGAATAAAAAATTCAGGTTTTTTTTTTTTGTTTCTGATCACGTTTTTCAAAACGTTCGCCGGCGTCGTCGTCGAATTGTGTACATTTACCGGGTAGAACGATATTTATACGACGACGACGCACACGGTTACGATTCGATTAAACGAAAACGAGTAAAGTGAAAAGAATCTGGCCTTTCACCACGCCCGTGAATTCCGTTTCCCCTCATCTCATCGATTTTGGCACCGATAACGATACAAGACCTAAAGCGGAGAAACACACAAACGACAGGATTGGAATACGCGAAAATAAATAATTCGTAGACGTTGGCGGTGGCGGCCGAGAAGTGCGAGCGGAGGAGAATTCATATAATAATTCGTCGTTGTGTGTGTAAAACGCGGAAATAATTTATATGGACAAAAAAAAAAAAAAAAAAAAAGGGAAAAAAGTGACGAGATTTATGGGACGCGGGCTAAAGAAAAACCGCCGGGAAAATAATACCCGTCGTGCGCCATACTGTGTGCCGGGGCGAGGAATAAAATCGTCATCGCGGTGCTATTGCGGTGTGTCGTGCGACCTAATTGAGAAACGAAATTCGTCTCGAGAACTAGAGAAGCGTATAAAAGAGGAAGAGAACATTCAACGTCCTATTTATAAGGACTTCGCTCGATTTAACTCTGATCTCCGTTTTTTTTTTCTTCTTCTTCTTCTTTATTATTTTATTAATATTATTCTTTTTTTTTTTTTATCCGTTTTGGCTCCAGATGGGCTGCACATGCGATCACTAAAAAATCACACAAACTATACTACAGGGTATGGCAGAGCCAACTGACGAGTTTTGATAGGCTATAAATAACGAACAGTAAAACTTAGAGAAAAGGTTTTTTTTTTATTTAAATCAGTATTCAATCCCATTTTTAAAAATTTTTTTTTTGAAAATTACATCTCCAAGATGGCGGCCGTCAGCATTGATACACTGATGTAGACGATCCAGTGACGATCCTGTTCTCGTCCTCAAAAAAGTAGGGGCCGTTCATCCCAAATCGGGACACAGCACACCACACTGTCACTTTAGGAGAGTGGAGTGGTCTTTCATGGGTGATTTGTAGTCCGGTATCGAAAATTGTGTTCATTTACAGTTCCAGAAAGATGAAAATGATGGGCCTCATCGCTACAGAAAAAAGTTGGTATCGGAGGAATTTGCAGAAGAATTTGCTGACAGAGATTTTTACGGTTGCCGTAGTCAGTAGCATTTTTCTCTTGGACAAGCATTAATTTATAGGGATGGAATGATAAATCTTCGTGAAGAATTCTCCTCAAAGAACGGTCTGAGATACCCAAAGCTACAACGTGTTTCCGGGCTGAGCGTCTTGGTGACTGCTCAATTGACTCTCTAACCAACTGCACATTTTCGGGGGTTCTTACCGTTCTGGGTGCTCCGTGTTCAAGTCTACTTAGGGTACTTCCAGTTTCTTCTGGAATGCCGTATCCACAATTTGATAGTGTTAGCAGATGGAACAGATTCAGTACGTGGAATGCCGAAGTGTATTCGAAAAGCTCTTTGTGTAGCGATCACAGAATGATTATTTTCGTAATGCGCACGCAGGACGAAACCACGATGTACACCTGTGCGGACCACGATTACGAATAAAAACGGCATTACCGTACAATCCAAAATTTACCGCATCTTAAGGCCTGCTCTAATCGTATCACAGGCTAATGACCTCATTAAACTCGTCGGTCAGCTCTGCCGCACCCTGTATATTCGATCGGCTCGATTGTGCGAGTATTTCGGTTTCAATTCGAAATTGTTCGCGATAAAAGAAACATATGTGAATATAATCACTATCTTTATCTACATTTTCCTTCTTTAACTTCGGTCAGTTTGTGTTTATGAGACGGTGCTCGTATACATAGGTGTTAAATTACATATTATACGAGGTCTGTTCGTATAGTACAAGGACAAATGTTATTACGGCCAACCTACACACACGATAACGTTTCAAATTGTAAATAGACGTATTCCCCGGGAATAAGTGGACGTTTTAAACAAAACGCGAAATCGCTATCGTATATCAGTTCAGTATTGCACGTGGTTAAATCCGGTCGTTTTGTTTCGTTCGCTTATTCTTTTGTCCGAAATTAACATGGTAAAAACGATGCGACGGAAACGTACGGAAATGACTAAAACCGCTTTTGGGGATGATTCGGTATGCGGGTTCCTTTGACTTTCGAGTACTATAAACGTTCCATGGACAGTCGGCGGCGGCGGCGGTCAACTGAAGACGATCCACGTGCTGGAAGGCCGTCGACAATTTTCGAGAGAAAAAAAATGCGAAATGGCCGCCGAACCTAACCGTTCGTGAGTTAACAAAGCGAATCTCAGTTGAGTTTTGTCTCGCGATTTCACAGGGAAACGTACGGATGACAAGGGTAACGCTGGGGCACCGGCACGTTTAGCGCTGTCAAATCGTGAATTTTCGGCCGATAAAAAAATTGCTGTGGTCCCGCCGACCGTCCCTGCGCTGCCGATCCAGGCCCTGTGGGATTTTTCGTCTATTCCCAAGACTTTTGAAACGTGGCAAGATCGCCGGGTTCGCTGCATATGGTCCGGAAGAGAGTATTTCGTCATTAAATAATATGTAATTTCGTTATTGTAATTATTAAAAATAAAATCCCGGTACTTTTCGAACAGACCTCGTATAATATACGGGCGTGTTTTATAGGAGAAAAAGTCACGCGCGGAGATGGGGATTTTCGAACTAATGACATTATTACTGTCCGGTGCCGTGCCGGGCTTCGTTTTATAACGAAATTAGTTTAATCCGAAAATAATGCTCGACACATCGCGACGTAAGCACAAGATCAGTATGCGATATATTCCGTTTTTGTTTCGGCGATCGCACTAATTCATAACCGGTAGAAAATCATTTTGCGATCGGCTTTTATCGGCCGTTAGTAATAATCATCGCACGTCCAAAAACCAATAGATAACACGCGTTATATTATATTGTAGTTTTACAAAGACTCGTACAACGCTCGTTTTTTTTTTTTTTTTTTTTTTTTTCATTGTTCGGGATTTTGTTTTTTTTTTTTTCTTACAGCGACACCGCGTAACTGGAATATTGGAAAAGTCGCTCGAAGGTAATTATTATTAAGTCGTTACTTACCAATATTTCGTATACTTAATACGGGCATGTAAAACACTTTGATGTAATTTCTATTGTTTTTTATATATATATAAAATTACAGTAATTTCCGATGTATTAAATTAATATTAACGAATATATTTTCGAGTAGATCATTATAAGTACAAGTAGTTCGTTTTACGGTCTGAACTACACTTTGAAGTACTATTAGTACTGGTAATTACGATAACTAATAAATAACTATAGTAAACAAAAAATATAAAAAAAACACGTGTGTATTGGTCCACGTCAAATTGAAGAGGTTTTATTTCAGTTGATTGTAAGTCATTAAATTACCAGTCCCGTGTACTTTTGAGAATTTTCAGTGCTTCACACATTATTAATTTAAATATTTTCTCAAGGTTTTTTTTTATTTTTTTTTTAAATTAAATAACTCTAATTACTTCGATATAATTAAATAACCGCAATCGTCGTTGATAAATAGTAAAAACTGTTTTTTTTTCTTTTTTTTTTTTCTGTTCTGAATAGAAGTGTTTTAAATGTCATGTCATTCCAATCATAATATGTTATGATCGCATAATTCGTACGGGAGAATAGTAATCGCGAGCGATGCGAATCCGGAGTGTTGTACAAAAAAGTTAATCGTATTACTGAGTTTTACGTAATATTTTAATTATAACTTCAGTGTCGTTTCAGCAGTTTGTAGTGGAAACTCGTAAAACCCGTCAAAAATTTAATTTTACAAATTTCAGACTATAATCCATATTATATATTTAGGAAAACTAAATTAGACAGACTTAAAAAATAATGCGTAATAATTGTATAAGTTCGTCGCTTTTATTAAATACATTAAGATCAAACAATAAAAAAACCGGAAAAAAATAGCAACACCAAACAATAATCATGCACTTATATATATAGGTAACCAACAAATGTATTGGTTCATCGGATTCATTATCCTATTTAGGCAGTCACTTAAAATATACGCTGTTTTAGTTCTGCGTAAGTTTTCATCATTTTTTTTTTTTTTTTTAGTAAAATCGATTTGTAATAAATGAATATTATAATCGGTTTTTTTAAAAAAAAAACTTATTTGAAAATCAAACAAATATGATAGAGATAAAATCAGCGTATACTTTTTGTCCACGAAATTTCCTTGATAATAGAGGCTAATATTATGTACTGTATTATATTTGAGAAGTTAAGTTGGGTTATATATATTAAAATTTTTCAATTAATACACTTATAGAGGCACTCTCTGGACCAAATGAACACAAAATTCGGGAATTAGAATGATTTTATAGGGGGATTGAAATTATAAAAGTTGGATTAAATTTCAATATGAATTTAGGGCACGTTCATAGGGGAGGGTTGGCTTTTAACCGACTACGAAAAAGCAGAAGGTTTAACTTTGAACACACCTAAAGCCCCCCAAGCCACCTTCCCCCGTTGAAACTAAATAATAGAATTTTGTTTATGTATTACGTTAATGTCATCTATCAATAATGTTCCTTTTTACGGGTTTCAACTTGCAGCGTTCGCCTACTCTCGCCGTGTTTTTAAGTAGTAGTTTTATATAGCTTTGATACGGTGTAATATTGTACTATATCAGTATCCGATTATTTATTGTTTTACAGCGAATATTTCTATAATACGAATGGGGGAGGGATTGAAATTCAACTCTAGCGAAAGATCTCTGCTACTCTCGAGTTATTTTTGCAATCAGTATAAAAGTCCTCTTTAGAACGGATTGGATACAATTATCTAAGAAGTTAACGCATTATAATGGGAAATTTTATGTATTCTTAAAATACATTTCAGTATATTGCATTTAAATATAATAATGAATACTCGTACATTCTCAAAAGTTTTATAGGCCGTTTGAAACGTGTTGATCTAATCAGATTGTTGATTGGTTTATTTTAGTCGAAATCATTGTTGTTAGCGGTTGTAAAAACCGAAAGCCGTAAGGTAATAATAATATAGTAGAGTTAGAATTTTGGAGGGGAAAAAAAAATTGATTTCTTTCCTACATTTCGCGGTATAAATGAAATATTGTTTATTACAACTGTTTTTTTATTTGCAGATGCATCTTTATAAATCGATCGACAATCGATATAATTCCAACACGATTTGTGGGATATTTCACGTATCTATTGTATTATCGCGGATAGAAACTAATTATTACACCGTAAGTATCTATTAAAGCAATAAATTATGTACGGGGCACGACACGTATTGATATAAATTTATTAGAAGTCGACTCGCTTTAGATAATGAAGTTTCGCGTTGCGGAAAACTATCGATTTTATTACTCGCCTATATATTATATAGGCGTATATATACCTACTATCTACGTGTAAATTATTAAACGTTTAATATTCGTAATACGTTAATCGATCGATCGCAAAGAGTGCGGGACCCGGTAAATCGTGTAAAATACGCGCGTTAACGGACTGATAATTATAGCGGAATATCTAACTCCCACGAGTAATTCGATTAAAACAATAATTAAATTAAATTTGCGTAGGACGCGGTATTAGCGTAGTAAAAAAAAAAAAAAAAAACAATACATTAGAGACGGTGACTTTGCCGCATTTACATTATTTTTCGCCGTGATGGTCGGGGGATAGACTAAATCCGGCCGACCGCGGCCGATAAACTACGACTGATAAACGGTAATACTGTGTTAAAACACGAGTCGTCTGTCCCGCGATTGAAGTTTTAAAAAATGCTCAGATTGTTAAAAAAAAAAAAAAAACAATTTCCTCCTGTATTATTATGTCCCCTTATGCCGTAACGTTATATTATCGCAACATCCCAAACACCTATACGGATAAACGCAATATATGTAAATCTGACGTAATTTACAATCGCGCAGAGGGAAAAAGTGTTACGTTTTTGGTTTTTTTTCGATTAAAAACTATACTATACCCTCCCCGCAGGACGCTGAACGACGCGTAATTCTCGTCGGTAATAATACCGGCGCGTTGTACACAGTCTCGGAGCGAATATAAAGTTTTACGATACAATCAAACACAAATGAATTTTATAATAATAATGAAATAACGTTAAACGGAAATTTGCATTGCGGTAGTATTTATACACACGTCGCGTATAATTTGCATTATTCTGAAAACAATTTATAAAGCGTACGTGTTGTACGCACGCGTTTTATAACGGCGCAATAATGAAAAAAAAAAAAAAATTAAAAAAATAATAATAATAATAAAATAAAATACCGCGACGATAACAATAACGCACTATATATATTTTATGCGGAGTAGCCTCTGCATTAATTAATAATAAACAAACGGAACGTATAGTTAGAAATGTCGTAATTAGACTATATTTTAGTTTTACTGTTGGATGGGTTTTTTTTAACGCCGAACTCGACAAAAATTTAAATAATAAACTCATATCGCGCAGTGTGGCGGTGTACTGCAAGTCAGTGTTTCGTGTCGGACACAAAAATAATTCCGTACACTTTGATATAAATTAAAAGTAAAATGTACCTCGCCGTAGTTATATGTGCAATGTGCCTGTGCGTATTATACATATAATAATAATATTCTGCCAAACCGCTCGGGTTACGAACTTTTATTAGTGAGTATTTTTATTTTTTTTTTTTTTTTTGCGGTATTCTGTTCTCCTTCTGACGAGGTCAGTAGACACATACACACACACACACGTATAAAATAACAAAAATATTTTCAAAAAAATATAATGCTCGTGGGTGGACCGACGCGTGTATGTGGGAAGCTGGGAAGTTAAGATATAAAGGAGAATTTATTTTATGTCCGCTTCAGCGGATTTCGGTTGGTGTTTTTTTTTTTTTAAACCGCCCGAAAGCTTTTATTGTAACGATCAAAAAATCATTAACAATACATTATCAAACGCGTACATAAATACTGGTAATGTATTTATATATATATATATATATATATATATATATATATATATATAAAAAAACATGTGTGGAGTCTCACTCCCAGTGGAGCGGCCCCGGTCTTAATCCGGAGATCTTATACCGAGTCATATCAGTCATCGGCGTTTCAGACGCCTAGAGATGTCTAAAGAGTTGTCTAGTTAGTTGAATTGCTGCTGGATTGGTATGTCGACGCGGCCTTTCCTCGTGTTCGCGGGCAAACTTGGTAATCTCGTCTTGGACGAAGGCGGTCGTCGTATCTCGGTGGATAGTGTGGTTTCTGTCGTGCCGGTAGTCTGCGACAATGGCCGTGACGTACCGCCTCACTCGGCTATTCACGGATGCTTCAACTCGTTCCTTCGCCGGATCGGGCGAGCACCGTCCCCCGGGTGTTGTCACTGCCGGATTTCCCGGTGAGGAGAACGAGGTGGACGACGACGCTCTCCATACCCTGATGCGCTGCGAGGCGTTTGACGGGGACAGGGAGCGCCTGGCCCGGAGGATCGGTCCGTTCGCACCGGGCGACTCGGTGTCGCTGTTGCTGGAGTCTCCAGACCGCCGGGAAGCCGTGGTCGACTACGCTGAGGCCGTCATCGCGGTTAAGGAGTCGGCAGAACGGCAACGCCCCAAGCCCTCGACGTCGCCGGCGTGCGCCTTCTGCAAGCCTATTGCCGCCGTCGTTGATCGCGGCTCCGCAGTCGCTAGACCGCCGGTAGGAAGTGTCCCTGCCCCCGCTTTGTGAGGGCAGCAAGTGGGCTTCGGCCCGGCTACTGCCCATGCCCACGGTAGGGCGAGATTTGTCGTCTGCATACCATTGTGAGCCCGTCCCGCCTTAGGGGAAAACGGGATTTTTCAATGTGACCTTAATTATTGTACATGTTTTGTATTTCAATAAACGATGGGGACCCGCCTCCCGAAGTGGTGCCTCACGGCGTTTGCAGGAGGCGGTGGTATTGCCGGTTGAAACAAAAAAAAAAAAATGTTAAAAAATAATGCTGCGACAATGGTACGGTGAGCGACGTTATTTAATCTCAATACTGGACTTGCTGGCACAGTCCCACAGTGGAATTCCATAAGTCCATGTCAGTTTAATTATCTTATTTGCTTGTGAGCTCTTGTTCGGAATGTCTTCCTACCGGCCAATATAGTTGTCGCATTTCCGTCTTAATTTGCTGTTTTTTCCGTCTAACGTGGTGCTTCCGGTTGAGCCGAGAGCCCCCAGGTGCATTCCTAGATATCTTTTTTCGGGATACACTGTGGAAAGATCTGCTGATCTAGCAATACCGATTTAAAAACGGTGTTACGCAAGGCGTGGTTTACGCGCACCGATTTTTCACGCGAAGTTTAGTTGAGAATATTCCGATAAATTCAAAATTTAAAATATTCATTAGTTTGCAATTAAAAAATAAAATAACGTTGTCCATGTTTTTTTTTTTTTGCGGCTCAAGTTGCCGAGCATTGTTTCAGAGCCAAATAAATTTGATATATATATATTGGAAAATAATGAGCAAAATGCTGATGTGATTTTTACGATTTTGGTTTTAATTTTAACTTTACGGTTATCAAAAATAATAATCTTTACAGATTTCCGATATTTTTTTTACTGTCAAAACAATAGTGTAATACATTTTCGAGCATTTTTTTGAAGCCGAAAACATTGTAAAAATCAAAACTAATTACAACTCGAATTATTTAAAATTCAAATTGCTATAAATTACTGAAAAATGACAGTTTACGTTGAACATCTTACCACGGCTTAAAAATGCTAAAATATTTATTCGTCAGGTGTTTACGAGTTATTTTTTTTTTTACGGAATTACAATAAAAATTAAACAAAATCAAACCAGAAATCGATAATGCGTAAAAATATTTCCTTGTTTCCGACGATTATTCCCCGGGACGATTGTCCCGAACGTTAAGAAAACTACAAGATAGATCGGCTAGACAAAATTTGATGTCACAAACCATCCTTGATGATGATAATCGGAGCGAGACTTCTGGTAAATAAGAATCGTTCAGATATATATTTATATAAAAAAAACCACGTAATAAAAAACATCATAATAAAACCAATATATTCTCGCTACGCTCCGACGTACCTTTTTAGATTCTAAAAGCTGGTGTCTAACAAACGTACCCTCCACCGTAGGTTATTATGTGCAACGTCAATATATACATTAAGTACAAAGTACCTATGAAAATTGAGTACAAAAGAGGTTGATTGATTCTTTTATCGTAAAACGGTATCGCTACAAAGATTTTTAGTAAATTTTATTTTATTCAGACATTGTAGAATCGTCTGCAGTTTTTTATACGTTAAACCCTTAACCACCGTATACCATCATACATAGCGTAAACTCGTATCGATTTGTAGTTTTCAAATAGCGTTTTCCTAAAAATGATTATGTGCATTACACAAATATCAAATATACCGAGTTATAACATTTTGAATGAAATGTACATTCATTAATATATTCTATAATTATAATGAATAGCTTCAAATAAAATTTTACTCGAATGCATTGTATAGAATATAGATAATTGCTGGTTTACGATAAAAATAAAAAAAACCATTCGGTATTATTTATTTTGCCTTTGTTGTACTATTACCTGATGATGACTTTTTAAAATCGAAATCGGTCTAAATATACGCAATGGAATATACCCCGTGGCTATGTTTTTTTCTTTATATTTATTTATTTATTTTTTAAAATTTGTTGCGAATAATTTACGGCTAACATACGCGCGAAGAGTGTAAACGAGGGAAATATATTTAGTGAAACGTTTTGTGTAAAGATAAAAAAAAAAATATATATTAAACCGCGGCGCACCGAAAATATCCCATAATTCACACACACTACATCCGAGTTCGATTATTGGTATCGATTTGGTATCGACCGGTCACGACGGCTGCTCTTGTGGTTTTGATGTATGCCCGTGCAATAATAATATATATATATATATATATACATTAACAAAAAAAAAAAGTAAAATAATTTTTTGAATCCCTATTCAAGAGCATTATTTATACGAGTCGTGTAGTTACAGAAAGGAAACATTGGTTTCCTCGTCTGCGCGGCATGCACGAGAAATAAGTTATCAAAAAAGTTTCGGGGAACGTTGCTCGCACTGTGTGCCACCAGAATTTACATTCGAATTACGCGGGGTAAAAACGCGACGAGGAAATTAACTTGCGTAATATATATTAAAAAAAAAAAAAAAAAAATAATGTCAATATCAACTCAAACTTTTTACTCGTTTATTCTTATTTTCGGAACCCACTGCTCACAACGTGCCCGCACTCTCTGCTTGTCCGTTATTAACGTCGATTTAATCAATTCGATAAAGAATTCGAGTCGAAAATAAAATAAAAAAAACAATTTCGAATAGCGAATTAACAATACAATTTTATTAAATTTGAAAGTTTTTTTTTATCTTGCTAAATCCCTAGTAAAGAAAAATAAAATTCAAACACGATGTATATTGTATCACTATACAATTGAACTAAGTTCGTGTTATTCAGACAAACTTATAATATTCAATGTTCGTTTGTAGGTTATTAATGAAGTTCATTAGAAGTTCATTGTACTTTTGATTTTTACTAACTCTAAACAATCTAGGAGATAATATTAAATTCACACACCAATAATATTAGCTGCCATAGGTACATACAATGGCGCCTTGGTGTATCGAAAAATACTAATTGACATTACAATTTAAAAACCAGCCACGACCACCCAAGGTAGATACTTGTCGAACGCGTGGCTAAAAAAGAATCGGCCGTGTATAAACGATTACCCAAATACAAACGAATTACAAAAAATAATATTAATTTGGGTTTGGGATTTTGTTGGTTATTTAGTACCGGGAGATTTCACAGTGGCCTGCAACAATAATGACGTCGGAAAAAATAATCGAAATGACCAAAACCCGAAACTGCTAGAGGATTGTGTTATATGTCGTAAACGAAAACCTTAAACCTATTATCTATGATCGTTAAAAAAAAAAATTTAAAAAAAAAAAACCACGTCTGGTAGGTCACAATTTTAAGTAGAAAAAACGCGCGTGGCCGTAATGCGAAATTACGTTGGTAAATATATATATATTTTTTTTTTTTTTTTATATATATATACAATCTATACAAAAAAATAAATACAATAAGTATAATGTATGATTTAAAAAATTAAATGCAATGACTTGGGTGTCTTGAGGGAAGAAATCATCAAGTGAGGGTACTTCGGCGTGAATTTACATTTACTTGGGTATTAAGTATTCATAGTATGTTTACTTTATAAGGTCACTGAGCCATTGTCGCTTGAGTCTTCTGGGAGGATTTCCTGGGATGGTTGTAGACAAAAGCTTTTTGATATGGGGATTGGAGTGATTCTGGAAACAAAACCTAAATTAAGAATACCACAGCTTGGCTGTATCAGTGACTTTGGGGACGTGAAGAGTGTGGTTTGAAATATACGGAGGTGCGTTGGTTATAATTCGGAGGATTTTCGACTGAAACACATGTATTTTTTGTGTGTTTGAAAGATTTTGCCGAGCCCCAGAGTTGAACTCCATAGAGCCCTTTAGATAGGCTTACGAAGAATATTGTATATTTGAATTATGGTTCTGAGCGATAGTTTTGAGAATTTGCCGAGAATAGGTCTGAGAGAGTAGAGTCGTTGATTTAATTTTAATTTTGTTGCGTGAATACGGTTTGGCCCACGGTTAGGCGTTTGTCGAAGGTTACACGTAGACATTTGGCCGTGTCGGTGAATGGTATTGGTTTGCTGTTTATATGTACCGGAGGAGGTTGTCGATGACGGAGAGCAGAGGTAGCGCGTACAGATTTCTTTTCGTAAATTTCGACGCGCCAGAGGGAGTCCTGACCCAGGTCAGGTCGGGTCATTCGGGCGGTTTTGGAGAGTAGATGATACTAGGTCAGGATCGGTGTGAGTGTCGTATATTGCATTGTCGTCTGCGTATTCGGCTATTCGGGTATACGGATTGGCGGGTTTGTCCGCCGAGTATAGATTAAAAAGTGTCGGCGACAAGACTGCACCTTCGGGGAACGCCGGCTACTGTTGGGGATACGCTGGAGTGTTCGGTCCACGACCTGACAAGGAAGCGGCGTTCGTTAAGGTACGATTTAAAAAAAAAAAAAAGAAGATAATACCAGTTGGTAAACATACATAATAATAATGTTGTTGATATTTTTTGGCGGGGGATCGGTTTTGGCAACAGTGAGATATGTTGCCCGGTCCCTTATCGTTTTTTTCTTTTTTTTTTTTTGTAACGTTTTTTAACTCTCGGTTTATTTGCATTCGTGTCACTAATCGAATATTATTGTGTTGCGCAGTAGTACAGGCTTTGGCGTGTACCCCGCAATTTTTATTATTATTATGATCTTGTTTACAACGGCTAAATTCGCAGCAGCTGTTTAAATCGATATGTGTGTTTTTTTTTTTTTTTTTTTTGGTTGTTTACGGCGGCGACGATGACGACGACGACGGGTGTTTTTGGGCGCAGTAAATCTCGGTTACCCGGCCCGTACTACGGCGGCGTTGTGCCCCGCCGTGTTAATTTACTAATAATTAAATTTATATTACGTCGTATACGATGCGAGACGTTAGTGTTTTAAACTTTGCCGTTTCGCGTGTACCTATACGTGTAAAATAATTCCTACGGCGTCCCGGAGACGATTCGAACATATTTACGCGTTCGCAACGAATAACAATTTATAATTGTACCGGTAGACGCGGCCGCGCCGAAAGCGCCGCGGCGCCGTGACGGACGTGCAAGAGTCGTTCTCTTACAAAATCGCGTCGATCGAAATGATTTTTAATGGTTTCGACTATAAAAAATACTAAAAATTATTACATTACACGATTTGACGGTCGCCATTCATTTCCGTATAGCGGTTACGGTCCGCGCTACGATTATGCATTTACCAAAAAAAAAAACAAATTAATAATCGTGATTATCGTGACAATTAAAGTTAAACGATTTTTTTTTACGGATATGTCAGTGTATTTTAATTCAGTGGAAACGCGTATTTGGCTGTCGTCAATATAATACTATAGCGTTATAAACGCGACTAAACGAAGTTAAATTTTCACTCGGGTCCAGAAATACCTCGAAAATATCAATCTAAACATTGATACGGTTTTTAACCGTTCAATTTTTTTTTTTTTTTTTTTTTTCTCAAAATCGAGTTTCCATACCAATAATTTGTGGTGTATTTTTTTTTTTTTTGATTATTTCGTGCCTTCCAAACACGTTATTGCAATAGTTGTCGAATCATACTGTACCGGTACATTTATATTACGATCTTTAAATAACGAACTACGGGTGCCGCGGGAAAAGTAATACGCCCGGCCATTATCATTACAACTTTTCGCGATAAGATCCGGTGACAAGTAACTTTTTCCCTCACTCCCCCACCGAACGGGCTCAGATAAGAGAAGCAATCTTCTCCGGGGCATTAGTCTCAAACGTTTTCGAATACGGCACCGATCGACGAGGCCTTCGGCCATCTCTATTTACCCGGTTTGATAAACTTAGAATAATCGCGATGAAATTGCCGTGGTAAACGACGCCACACGGCGGACACATAGGGATGGTGGGGTGGGGGGGGGTGAAATGTTTTCGTTTTTTCCATGGATTTTTGTATTTCCGTTATCGCGGAACATGTGGGGGGGGTGGTAGAACTGTCCCGGTCCCCCCGAATTACAGTAAGTATAACCGTTGTATTTTATATTGGATATATATTATATAGCCGTGTATATATATATATATATAGGCTGCCGGGACGGTATTTAAGTGTTTCGGTTGTCTGAACATTTTGAAACTTTAACGCAGCTGTTCTTGATTTATCACCGCGCCATATATAAAGCGTCGGCTAAATAATAAATTCCGATCATTCGGGAAACGGTCGTGCGTCGAAATTTAATAATAATAATAGTAATAATCATCATAATATCCGCGGGGGCAATAAAAAAAAAAATAACGCGTCTTATTTCGTCCGGATCGTATAACGTGTAACTGCGTAAAAGTCGCTTGGATAAATACATTTATATATATATAGTAATATTATTATTTTCCCTAGTTTTTCCCGCGTTAATGACACGGTTTTTATTTCTCCGTTTTTACTATCCGCCCGCCCGCCCTATACTATATATATATATTTCCTTTTAGTTTTATTACGCCCTCGAATTGTAATTTTTTTTTTTTTTTTTTATGTATATATATATATAAATTGTATTGCGCCGAAAGGACTAATTTCTATACGCCCGTATACATCGCAACGTCGTTACCAGATGTCGAGAGCAGCACGACCTCATCACTCTTTTCTATACATATACATTTATGTGTACACTGTATAGTATATATATATATATAATATTAAATCATATAATCTTTTTTCTTTTTTTTTTACGAAAATAAACGCTCGATCTAACGGTGGAATGAGAATGTATATTATAATATATGTATATCATTTTTTTTTTTTTCCAGACAGTGTTACGGAAAAATCTAATCTAAAGTCACTTTTATATGCGTTTACGTAAAAGTACAATGTATCTGAAAACTGTTTACGCGAATTGCAAATTGTTTCGGTGATTATATTTTAAAAGAGAATAACGGGCGTCGTTTTAATTGCGCGTATATCGTACCTAACCCAACCTAACCAGAGATATTAAATTTCAAAAAGTTTGTCTTTGGTCGTCATTCGTTTGCTTATACTATCCGAGGCGTACGACATCGTATGGGCGTCAGACAAATAGGCCAAGAATTAAATCGTCGAATCCGGAGACTGTATAATCCTGGTAATGCGGTATAAACTCCTTAATGTGGGCAATTCAGTCTAGTGACCGGACGACAATCGCGTCGTGATTGCTGTTGAAGGCGACCAAGCTTCAAAAGTCAATATACAGACTTCGTATTGACATATTTGCAGACTAACTCTGCTCTAAAAATATATATATATATATATATATATATACCATTAAAGGAATAGAAATTTTAAACCTCCCTGAGAGTTATTGTTTTCCTATTATGAATTGAATTTAGAGGGAATAATTATACTAAGACTATATAGTATACTCGGCAGGACCATAATTCTATGATTTATATACCCCCTAAATTCAGAATAGGAAAATCATAACTCCCCGGTAAGTTTTGAAATTCCTATTCCTTTAACCATACATACTTTTAGACCAGATTTGTCCGGTCGACGGCCCGGAGCCCTGTAAAGACACCGCGGCGCTTAGAGGATATCTACGAGATTTCATGTCTGCAAATATGTCAATAGATGTCTGTATATTGACTTTTAAAGCTTCCGCACTTTCAACAGCAACCACGACGCGATTGTCGTCTAGTCGCTAGATTGAATTGGCCGGCACTAATAATTCGACCGGCCCGTACAAATCTAGGGCGGGGCTTATGGCCTCGCACGTCACCACTCCTCCCCCCCAAAATATGACGACACTGCTGCTGAGTCTTCGGCGTTCCGGTCATTTGGATGATGTGGTCGATGTGGATTACGAATTAGTCGCCGAAAGAATAGGAGGTGACAATCTCGCGAGACTCCGCCGTCTAAATGCTCGCTCGGATTTTGATAGAGAATCGATCGTTATTGATGGAATGTTGGTTCGTTGACGGCGTCGGTCTGTCGGACGTGAACGACCCCGAGCGGTTTCGATTCGAAAAACTGTGTCCGCCGGTTGTGCTAGGGGCCGTACGAAACGCATTTTCCACGTCGACTCTCGCCGGTTTCCCGTATTTGTCCGTATAATCGTACCGGGCGGCCGTATACGGAAATGCGCCGCAGCCCGGCGGACCTGTTACGCGCGGACCGAGACGCTCGCGCCGACAACGTTTCCGTTCGCTTTCGGCACACAAGTGTATATAATATTATATATCCCAGTAAAATATATATATATATAGTAACCCGGTATTTCGCGGACATGTAAAATAATATCGTACCGTATAAAACCGATTACTCAAATCTAGAACGACCTTTTTTCGACCCTCGGAATAGCGCGCGGGCTTGTATAAAATACGCGTATAATATCCCATTCTCTTTATACCGCGTCGGATTTTTTTTTTTTTTTTTTTCTTCTTTAAACGACCAAATCGCTCGACCGGTGGTCGTATCGGATTTTATCCCTGACCCGAGTACGCCGTAGATCGATGCCCCGGCAGCTCCCGCGCCCGCAATACATAATAATAATAACAATAATAATAATAGAGCGAATTTCGTGGATGACATTATTATTATTATTACTATTATTATTATTATTATTATACCCTCGTCCCGATATAACGTACGTACTTACTAGAAAATTTCTAAAAAAAAATAACCATTTACCGCACAACAGTTATGTCGGGCCTGGCCGTGGAAAACCGCAACCGATAAATACCTAAAACTAAGGGCGCGGATCCGAAATCTCCAACAACGACGATTTACAGGCGTTTCGCGTATCGCCGTCCAAATTACAAGTTTTCGTAATAAATTAATTGGGGATTTACATGTTTTTTTTTTTATTTTATAATAATACTAGATGCTATCGCCCGGCCTTGCACGGCGCACGTTTGTTTGGTCATCCAGAATCGTTAGAAATTTATTTTTATTTGTTTCCTTTCGAAATCAACGCTATCACATTGCTAGTATCGTATCCGGTTATCAGTTAACGATCGCTATTGTGATAGGCGCAACTGCAACTGCTGTATGGCGAATGACAGTAGCGGACGGAATCGGTATATTTAGGAGCCACCGTTACACGATTAAACATTTTGCGTCCCGTACATCGCGGCTTTTAAAAATTCTGAGCGAAATGTGGAAGGTATTATTGGTTTCGTTATGATGTGTAATGTTTTTCTGTTGTCTAAAACTAATGAAATATTTCATTTAAATTAGAATTTAGAACTGGAACCCCCTCCACATTACATTTAGATTTTGCTTCATTTTATTAAATGTTTAAATTTTAATTCTCAATCGGTCATACGCATTAAATATGTCTAGAACCGGCATAAATAGATTTTGTTTGCACGAGACGCGTGACAATGACACGTACCCATTGACCGTGGGAAAAAAACAAAAAGGACGGTTCCGATCTAAACCCACAACGTTTAATCTTTGGTTCTGTGCCTTGTTTACGGTCATTAGAAATCATAATTTTACGGCATGTTGGAGCCGTCTAAACCGGAATGGTAGATTGGTTGGTATCGTTGGTTGTATAAACGGATCGTGCGCCCCTTCCAAAGGCCCAATTTACCGGATCGTATAACACGCACGAGCAGTACTGAACCAACCGGTAATTGGTGATACAGAAATACAGGTGGACGTGAAATACGACCAAGAAGATGGAGGAAGCGGTTTTTACACGTCGGACGGCAAGACTGGACACCAATCGGCGGGCGCATCGAGTCCTCCCGTTCTGTATATATATATATATATATATATATATATATATACCGGTGCATGGAGTTCGGACCAGAATTCTTCTCAACACACAACAGACCGACAACAGTCACTTCTCGCCAGGACATCTGACGGACTGAACGATTGAAGACAATACTAACTAAGCGGCGGAGATGCCTAACACCGGCCATCGAGACCCGGACACCCCCGACACGAGGGCCAATGACACGAGGACCGACTACCGACTATCGGATCGATTCGCTGGATCACCGGAGTTTAAGACCAACTCATCCTAATCAAGATCCGTTACCGGGACTGTCTTAATGACCGGTATCACCGTAATCACATCGATCCTAGCCGTCCTGGTAGCTAACCGTAAAAGAACCCACACGATTTCAGCAACCCACGCCGAGTCGCCGCAGAAGTGCCAAACTGCACAACCCCTCGCCACCCAGGCGTACATGCTTAAGAGACGTTTCCCGGGCCAAAGCCAAAGTACAAACGCCACTTCAAGAGCGGGCCTCTATCTAGCGGAGATTTTTATTGTACGTAGGAATTACTACACCCGAAACACTGTAGGTTCGAGGCGATCGAGCATAGCCGCCCTCCATTTTTCCCAACATCTTGTACATAATTTAAAACTTATAGAAATACAGCGGAACACGTGGTGTTGGGCAAAAGAACGTCTTCACATTTTACGAGACAGTGACATGCTCAACGAGCGCGTCCCGTTTTATGGTATTCTAGGGATCAAGACCGTTTCCAAAGCTCCCACGGCCAGTAAGGATCGTACACTCAAGATGACAGTTTTTTCTAAAGATTTTATTCCTCGATTCCTTGCGAACGACACCGGACCTTTGATCACGTGGAGCAACATTCTTAAGTAAAAACAATCACTGTATTATTCGGACGAACTGCGTATATTCTGCCAAGGGCAACCGTTTGTTTATACTCTGGGAAAACATTCGACGGTGGTTCCTCTTTTTTTCCGTTGGACTATATTGGTGAATTGCCGAGTCTTCAAATGTATCCATCTGACTGGAATTGATCCACATTTTCATAGTCGAAAATAAATGTACCTTGATCACTGCATTTGCATGTACATTTTGTGGATGGGGTTCACCGATTTAGCGTAACGCTTTGGTAACCTTGGTATTTTGTATATTTATTTATATTATTTGGTTTTCATGGTAACATAGTTAATCGACAATTGTTATTCTTATATACTACTCAAATTTCCGACTTTTCCGATGGATTTTCCAATCATTTTCTTTCACAAAAACCTTGTACTGACAAATACGAACACGGCCGAAAAAAAAAAAAATCAAAAAATCGGTCATAACGTTCTCAAGTGTAAATTGACCAATACAAGTTACGACGGTTTAGTTTCTTTCAATTTATTCCAATAATGAGTTGTGATTTACCGATATTTTTATCGGAAAATTGATCGTGATAAAATACCGGATAAGTAATAATAATCCAAATCGACGAAAACGCCTAACGTCGTTAAATCGTTATTCCGACCGAAAAAAAAAAAATAGAAAAACGATTGTACTTGTCTAAACTGCCTAGTTAGAGAAACGTGGCTGTAATTAAACGCACGGCTGTAGAAAAACGAAACACTAACCTTTCGGCGGATTGACGTGGACGCCCGATCGGTACAGCGACTCGTCGTCTTGCCAGTCGTTGTTTCTGATGACCGTGCGCACCCCGTACACGGTCAGCACGACGGCCAGCCCCATCCTGGGCCACTTGGAACCGAGCCTTCGTTCCAGCACGGCGTACCCGTATCCGAACAGGAAACAATAGCCCACGCTGGGCATGTACAGTACACGTTCGGCCAACACAAAACCCACGTAGAAGAACATGTTCGATACCGGTACGTACGGTATGGCTGTCAGGGCGACGGCCATTGCCACTGCTCGGGCCTGTAATAAGGATTTTTTACAAACAATAAAATCGGTTCAAATAGCCGAATTTTATATATATATTATACAGACATTTCCGGTAAAATCTCATTTTACGGATATATGACGGTTAATTCAGTGCGAAATACACCGCCGAGAGTGTGCTTACCGGATCGTCGGGGTGATGTGGCCTAGTGTTGGAACAGCACCTGTGCGACGACTTGTGGGACCGGTTGTTTAGTTTGGTTCTGTAAGCGGCGGCGGCAGACCGCTTGGCCGCGGCGAACAGTGCCACGTACAGTGCGACGGACAGAGCGTTCCTGGGGTCGTACACTGACGTTATGGGCGCCACGGCGTCCATGGACCAGTCGAAGCTCAACCGCCGCGGGTACACCAATAGCCTGATGTTCTCGATCGGCAGGTACAGGAACGTCAGCGTCCGGGTGACCAGGCTGGGCGATTTAGCGGTCGGGTTGTCGGCGGCCGCGAACACCGGCGGTCCACCGTCACCCATCAGCGACATCCGCATGAACAGCAGACCGGCTGTGGCGCCCGATAGGATCACAAGAGTTTTGTACATCCCGCTGGAGTTCTGTGGAGAATTATTAATATTTGTACGATTAGTAAAACGTGGTTGTTACCGCACTTTCTACTCAACGATTCAGTTGGTTTCATCAATTAGTATAACGCATCACATGTGAGGCTTGTGGTTTTATAATATTAGTTTTACGGCCTAACATATTTATTTGTGTAGTCATAATTATACTTTATTTCCTTTATTTACGAGTATACAAAGGGCGTTTACAAAAGGATGCTCATTTTAAAAATGCCAAAAAAAAACACTTTAATTTAATCAAAAAAAAAAATAAAAAAATGACATTATTGGAATCAGGAGAACCTCCAGTTTACGTATGAAATATTATATCGTTCATGTGACCCCCCTCCCCTGGCCTGTTGGCACACTGTCACACGGCTAAGGAAGTTGGCGATTACTGTCCTACAGTTCTCCATGGTGAGATCCTAGATGACTCTTTGTTGCTACGTTTTGAGCTGAACGTTGTGAACGATGGCGGCCCGGATTTTTAATGTTACCTGTTGAACCTGTTCTTTCAAACTTCTGCACAAGCCGACGAACATTTTGGGGTTCCTTGTGGTTCTTGGGGGGAAGCCGGCGTCCTTATTGCCCCTAAAATTCACGCCTACGACGAATAAAGCCGTTACTATTTATTCTGTATTTTTGGCCCGGTATATTTCATCTCCGCCTGGACCGATATAACCTAACCAGTCCGGCCCTGATTGGTAGCACTCGGTTTTAAAACATATGTACATACGCATTTCGAGGTTAACCTCAAAATAGTTATGGATACGTATTGCGAGACTCGTGCAATCGTTGTTTTTTTTTTTTTTTTTTTTTTTTTTTTTTTTTTTTTTTTTTTTTGGATGTGGCGAGTTTTCGGTTAGTTTTTAAACTGGCGTTATAACAATATGTACCGCCAATCACAAACGATTCGATAAAACGATACACGGCGAATTATATAATATCATTTATGTGTTATGTCCACTTAATACGTATCGTCAGACAGAACGGGAACAAACAATAACAGTGTTTCCAACAACAGCTGTAAACACGTATGCATAATACATAAGCAAACATTGGTGGGAGGGTAATTGGATTTGATGTTCGAAATTACTTGAAATGCAAGTGATTACGTTTTGTGCAGCGGTGGTGTACACTGTGCACAGTGTACTATGATATAACTATACCAACAATGGAATTCGAAGAGAACTGGAAACTTTTTAAACGGTCATTCGGATAATTTTTTACTGTTGTTCCGACTATAACGTTTTTATGCGGTCCGTAATCATCTGGGAACTCGCGGGCGCCACGAAAACGAGATAAAGTCAAATAATACACACCGGTTAACGCAAATTTTACCTCCGACGTTATCATCGGTGAAGAAATATTGTCGGGTTATTTTAATATTTATCATATAATGACACGAACGTCGCGTATCTAGACAAAATACGCGTGTCTGAGATTCACTTGTGCGGTTTTTTTTTTTAGTTTGAATGTAAAATAGTATAGCGCCGGTGACCAACTGAAAACAATTAGGTCATTTTAACTGAAGTCGGAGAGTATGGTTAGTCGTGAACGAACTACAATAGTTAAACTAACTATATTTGCATTTGATAAAAGTACATTTTCCGTATGTATATTGATGTAGATTTTTTTTTTTTCATTAACGCTTGACCAGGTGCAAACTGAAAATTAGGTTATTTATAACTGAAAATTGCATACAGTTTCCAGAATTTAAAACATTTGTTCGCCTATTTGTTTCGGCCCCTCCAAAAAAAAAATAAAAATAAAAAATTTACATATAATATACAATGTATTTCGTACATACGTAATAATGTTATTAATAATAGTTGATATTGTATTATTTATTTCCAGAATTTTACCTTTAATAGATTAACAATCTTGCACAAAAAACTATAACTATATAAACTTCAAATCATACCTATATTATTACAGTTAAGTTTGACAATTTTTACATTTTATTTTTACATGTTATGTTATTTCTAAACGTTATCAAACGTTATAAAACCTTCGCACGCCGTATAGTAACTGTATGGTATACAGTAACTGTAACGCCGTATAGTAACTGTAACCTACCTAATCTTGGCCAATATTTTTGAAAAACAAAATAAATACGAACAAAGTCGATTATAATTAATCGTTTGTCTGTTATACGGAATAATTGCACACGATGTGTAGTACTACCAGAAATACAACAATCAATAAACCTACACACATTTAGAAGGTATATAAAGAAACAAAAAGTTATCTCAAAGTTTTGGCAAAGGACAATGATTTCCCGTTTGCAATAGCGCAAACTAAATATACCATTTAGGGTGTTACACTTAAATTATAATACGAAATATTTCAGCTGGACGGACTATTTTTCTCGGGGAAAATGTCTAAAATACGCATGTCGGGCTAATTTTCAAAATGCAAAATAAACCCCACAGTGTTTGCACCAAGTTCGGGTTGACGTATTTTTGTTTTATTCGTGAATTACGCGTTATACACTGCCTGTTGCATAGGCACAGTATGAAAAAATATTATCAATATCAATATCAAAAAAAAATCAGCAAAAATAATTGGAAAAATGTTTTAATTAATTCTCAATGTTTTACTACATGGATGTATTAATATCCAAAATAATATTTATTTATGTGTCCTATCAAACTTACAGTTATTTAACGGTCCATCGGTATAATATTTATTCGATTTAATTGATCTCGTCGATATCGTTTATAATAGCAAAACTTCAAAATCGTAAATTTGACGCAAATATCTTCGTGTCAACCACAATACTACAAGTTCGCGACGCGTCGTCCGTTTTGCCATTGTGTACCGATTAAAATTCAACGTTTCCACCAAATTATTACGTTTTAATTATAAAACACATTGAACTCTATCGAAACACGGTGCACAAATAATAAACGCCTTCAAATTATTCAACAGCGACGCACACCCCGAACACTACCCAGGGTGAATCGTATTGTTCGCATTGGCCCGTTTCTACTATCAAATAAAAAACCAAGAGACGACGACGCTGTCGATTTTAAAACGGGTTTTTGTCGGAAAGAATATAGTGTTAACAGAAAATCGCTTATCGCTATATATACGAGAAAAATAAAATCCTATATAGAAACGGTACACGCGCTGTTAAAATTGTTAGAAACGCCGTTATCGTCGTCCGTGCAGTGTCGTATTATAGTCGAGACGGGGACGAGGTCGTATAAAAAGAATAGTGTTGTATTATAAAAAAAAAAAAATAAAAAAAATGGGGAGGGGAAAGAGTTTAAAGAATAAAACAAATACATTATCGTTAATTGAAAAATATTACACTATAAGTAGAACGTCATTTTAAGGATAGAATAAATGTAATCGAGTTTTATATTCAACGCGCAGTCTCTTTTATTTTTATCTTATATTATTTCACCGGATGATCTTTATAAGTAGTGAGTAGTCCCCTTTTCGATTTTTATGGCAGATTAACCTCAGATCATAATATTATGGTGGAAACGATCAATGAGACGGAAATGACCACGCGACGGAACAATACCAACATAGTACAACGTTTGTATGACCATCTGGTTTTTAAATTTAATTTGCTTTATTTAAAACATCGATAATAATAAATTGTACGGAGATATAAAAACACGATACCTACTTAAATGCGTTGGGTTCGCAAAGTTTTTGGACCCGCAAATAACTACGTTGCCTAGCGTCCATATATATTATACAACCCAAATATAGATCCAGTATGGTCGTCCAATTGTCTAGGCAGTGTTTTAAAGAAACTTGAACGCATTCAATTATATTGTCCACTCTTCGTCAAATCGCATACGGTCACTGCAGGTTCGTCACCGAATCTCAAACTAAAAGCATCAATAAAAAAAAACTTCACATTTTGAACGTCTCCGGCACACAGCAAACAAAACGTACACCACGGTACCTCGCCAAATAGGTTTTTAAACCCAATCCACTAAGTGTCCGCATACACATTCAGTTCTCTGGTAGAAGCCAGAACCGCTTGACACAGAGTAACAACAAAGCAATGGTAAATGCCGAGTGAAATATATCAAATAAAATTGCCTCAGTAGACCTCGAAATCGGCTTCAACAACAAACTACCGTGCTAGCCTGTAGAACTAAACAAATACAATCGTAAATGTCATCCAATTTACAGCATTATATATATATATATATATATATATACTGACCTTATCATTTCTTTAAAAGGAACGAATACGCGCGGATTAAATTAACAATGATAACAATTGCATTATTTGCATTAAATTACTCGTATACCAAAGTAAAGAATCGTTAATAAACGGCCGTGTTTTTTAATGATGTGAGGCAACGTAACTGGAAGGACGGCGGTACAACAAAGTCCGGGGTCTTTGTGCGCAACGCGACCGTCGTAATAATCGGACGCGAGACTGGCACGTGCGCGGCAAAATTCTCTCGGAGCTATTAACGAGACAGGAAAAATTCACAGGCGGCAAAACGGTTTTGTATACGCGTGCAAAAATAACAGTAGATATTATTCGTGTTATTTATAATAATTTTATATGGAGCTCTTTGTGACCATCACGTTCCGCGCCCGAGAAAATCCAACGGATTGGCCGTTCGTCTCCTACCCGCATCGCCGCCCCCAGACAAAATCCGATTGCTTCGCGTAATGATGTACTCACAGTGAATTAAGAGCATTTATTTTGTTCTCGCCTAGGCAAATCCGTGTCGGCGACCCAGGAACGTCGTGTGACGAACCCGTTTGGTTTTCCTTTTCATTTGACTAACGTATAGTGGAAGCGACACAAGCCTCGTATTGTGAAGAACAGAACCTCTACACCAGAAAGACGGCGGTACGTTTAGACGCAAATCTCTTATCAAAATCTTGGTGTGGACCGTGGTAACGTACAAATTGAATCCTTTAAAATGCGGTGCTGGGTAAGCACCCGGATGAACTAATGGACAGAATGTATAAGGGATGATGAGGATGTTCTTCGTAACACAGTCACGCAGAAGTCCCTATGGAACACGCTCAGACGACGACAAAAGTATAAGAAAGAATTAATGAAAAGACAAGGTACGCCACATGAAGGGGACCACTAAAGACGCCATTCGTGAGTACAAGAGATGTTGAAATAGACACCGAAGGAGATAAAAAAAAACAATAACTATAACGGACAGGGGTAGATGGAGAGAAAAATCAATCATTTAACCAGTCCTATGATTGAAAAATATAATGAATTACAAACAGTGGGATCCGTGAAAAATTTCAACGAAAGTTATTTTTCCGAACTACAAATTACCAACACGGAATTAAAAGTTCGGAGTCTTAACGATTGTCGTGGTTAGTCCATGAGAACTCGATATCTAACTAACATTTTGAATATCGTTTTGATCAATTTGTATTTGAAAAGACAGTGAAAAACCGATATTTTCGTTGTTTTTTTTTTTTCGTTCTTTCCAACACCCAGCCGAACAGTTACAGCGCGGCGTCCGGCACACGAGTGCAGATTGGATTTACTCACCTCGGGTTCACTAACATACCAAGGATCGGATATCGGATTTGAATTTTAAACAGTGAAAAAAAGGTCATTGGGCGTACGTAAATAAAAATAAAGAAAAAACAAAAAAAAAAAAAAAAAAAAATGGTAATGTACTCGTAATCAGCGACTGTTTCGACGTGAGTTGGTTTTTTTTTATTTTTACTCGCCACCGCAGTACGAATAACGAGTAATAACGGCACAGCGCAAATAATTACCGAAAAAAGGAAAACTAGGGGGAAAAAAAAAAAACCACGACAATATACGGGGGTTACGATTGTAATTCGAACATAAACACGTACTGTAATAAATATACACCCGGTATAACAACACTGCCATGTACCGACGACTGTCCGAAACGTGTTATTACGGTGTAAAACGTAAAAGACTACTTATTAACCGGCGGGAAAATGATTTGACGGCGGCGTCAGTGGCGGCAACCCGGCGGCTTTCGTACGCGTATTTAGAAAAGACCGCGAAATTTTACTACCGTTATTGTGTTATACCCCTGTTATACATATATATATATATATATTTATTTTTTTCTCTTTTAGGTGTATTATTTTTTTATTTTTTTTTTTTCGCTGTTTTGTTTCGTCGTGTACATGATTACACTGATTAATGTAACCTAAGTGGCATGCCCCGCGTCGTAAATTATTCCTCAAAGGCGAATCGCGTGTTCGATAACCGTGTGCCACCTTGTCATGCCATTCGACCGTATTCGGGACGGTGGCACGAGCCTCCGCCCACTCACGCAGTCGCGCGGCCCCCGCCATCCGCGGCTGTCTGCACTGTCCTGCACACCGCGCGCCAGTATAAAAATATTATAATAATGTCGTAAACGTGTGCACGGGCGTACAGTGCAAATACGCATATATATATATATATATATATATATATATATATATATATATATATATATATAATAATGGTACACGGTACGATTCGTAAACTGCGATCCGAAATGAGAATACTTACGGGGGAGAAAAACAACAAAAAAAATGTCAATAATATCGGATATCGTAACCGTTATTTGATTTATAACAGTTTAAAATTCAGGCCCGGGGAATGAGGGAGTTATCCGAACACAGATACGACGTTTATCGCCCGTCCCTACCTATATTATTCCGCCGGTCTTTATTTTAAACTGTTATAACTATTATAAATCGCGAACGCGATACGCACATTGGATATTCGACGCGAATAGACATTTTTAGCGCAAATATTCCGTTTCCGAAACTGATTTTTAAAACGCGGGTCGCCATAACTAGAAAATCAATAGTGGATAAGTGTTTTGTGTTGCCTACGTTTGCACGGAATAAATGTAATATTTTCCGAACATTGCCAATATAATTAAATTGAATAATAGTTAAAAAAAAAAAAAAACCAAAATAATACGTACACTTAAAATCATGCTGCATACCGTGAGATTGGTAATAAATATAAACCGCCCGTATTGGTATTCGACAGTTATAATAGTTTGCGGATTACAAACAAACGTTATAATATTATTAGAGTCGGTAAATTATAATTCGCATTCAATTGACGACTAATGGAATTTATTCGTATTTCATATTTCCATATTAATGAATCGACATGAAATGCGTTTATTTAATTATGATGTGTGTGTGTGTGTTTTTTTTTTTTTTGTGTCTATAAACAACTTTTTGACCGGTAATCACCCTCCGATCATCAAGAAGTAAAACAAAAACGCGAAAATTAACAATTAAAGTTTCGCACTACCTCATCGGTTGTAGTGCTTTCACCGTCCTAGAATCCTAGAATCTTTCACCGTTCAAGCAAAAGAAAGAAAAAAATGTATACTTTGCAAATAAAAGCTAACCATTATTATATTATAAAAAATTTAATGACGAAAAGTCGGACACCCCGCGCATAGTGTTGCGGCGGATAAGTTGATGTTTGTGTATTTTTTTTGTTTTTTTTTTTTTTTTTTTTTGTGTCTGTAAACAACTTTTTGACTGTAAATCTCCCTCCGATTATCAACTACTTCAGGGGTGATTTTTGGTAGCAAATTGTATATAATTTAGTTCAATGGGGAGATCATTATGCTCATTGAATTTGCTTTGTCGTAGTCCGAATAATGGAGAATAACCGTGAGAAAAACGGAAATATTTACGTTTATATCGAATAATTGTATGGGTCGTCAAAATCGAACGGTTCGATTCAACTGCGTTCCTTCTGTTTTTTTTTAATTTTGTAACCAATACCGTGAATAAACGAGAATGTAATCTGTATATATATATATATATATATACACACGAAAAGCACATACCTATCTAAACTTTGAAGTCGGGTTAGAAAAACGCACCGGTGTGCTTGAATATATTCAAAGACGCCGTTGGTTTAATAGCATGTAAAACTTTTCAACTCGAAATCGTTCTTCTGAAAAATTAAAAAACTCGAGACGGCGAGTCTACTTATATTGTCGACGGTTGGCGGCTGTTTGCCGGCACAGACGACGACGACGTGGCGCATTCGAAATTCGTATATACGGTACGGGTTTATGGCCACATTTTTACGGGCGTGTGTTCGGCGATCCGTGGAAAAAAAAAGAAGGAAAAAAAAAAAAAAAAAAAAAAAAAAGGAGAAACTACGTCGGAACTTAACCCATAAAAGCCAAAGGCAATAAAAGTATAGCAGCCATGAGATTGCTGCTGCTGCTGCTGCTGCTGCTGATGCTACTGCTGGTGCTGGTGCTGGTGCTGGGTGCTGCTATTGCTGCCGACCGTTTTGGGACGACGACCACGACGTCCTAAAACCGCTCATTCGTTTTTGTTCTGTAGTTATTCCGTATGCACAACCGTAAATAATAATATTAATCAGTGACTACCGTGAACCGTATCCAAAGTAGCAAATCCTAGGGGGTTGGTCGATGTGTTTGATAATATGGATAATTCCTCACCACCACCAACACCGTAGTATTGTATGATTTTTTCGGGGTGTTTTTTCTCGTATTGAACACTGAACAGCTGACGTTCGTATTTGTTTTTATTTCTACGGACAGAGGCACGCGTTAATCGTAAACGTTGTGCAAGAACAATTTTTCGCATAAAGTTGGGGTCCGGGTTATTTATTTATCGTACACCGTGATAATATTTATACAAAGGTTCAATAATATATACGTGATTTCGTATTGTTGTAAATAGTTTTTCCCCTGCTCTTCCCCCCCCCAAAAAAAAAAAAAAATCAATCAAGATCTAGACCAGCCATCGAGTGGTACGTTATCGGTCTCGGTTATCAAACGATCGGTGCCGACGAAAACGGAAACATCTCATTATCGAGCGCAATATTGTTATTTCTCTTCTCCGGACGTTTTATGTTTGGGTAAAAAAGAAGGAAAAAAAACTCGGGTCCGATTTCACTATTATTTTCCCCCAAAAAGTCTCGTCGTCGTCGATTCTAGAAAATCCATATCCGCACCGTGGAACGCCGCCGAGACGTTTACCGTACTCTCTCTCTCTTTCTCTTTCTGTCCCTCGCCAAGGTTTCGGCAGCGTAACACATTATTTCTAATATGTAAACGACGGCCGTTTATCATTGGCTTACTTCCCGGGTTCGGCGCGGAAACTCGGGGACATTGTCCGCGCTATATTATTATCATAACGATATCCGGCCATTGCGCGATATCGATTTTGACCAAAACCCATTAACCGGTATTCGGTAATAATAATAATAATAATAATAATAATAATACGGGCTCTGGAAATTTACGGCACGGTGCGCCGCCGGTGTATTGTAGTTACGCGGAGAGGTTAAACCCGTAACAACGCTTTGCGCCGCATAAGACCTCCGGACCGCCGATCTATTACGCTTAACCGACGCGGATTTATTTAAATTGTTGCGTTTTATAGGTGCCGGTATTTCATTACGGTTTTCGTTTTATTATTGTTGGGCGTACAGTGTTATATGGGTACACTCGAACGTTTCAAACTCGAGAATCGCAATTTGAATTTCGGTCGGGGCGGGTGGAAATAACCGAACAAACGCGTCAACGAGTATGGGTCTAACCTAAGGCGGGCTGCACACTGAAGAAATTGGTTTAAGAAACCAATTTCACATTTGCGTACACTGGTGAAACAAAAAAAGAAAACGTATAGTTTCGATAATGTCGTCTGATGATGAGGACGTGTTAATGTTGTATTGTTGGCTTCGTATCAAAAAAAAAAAAAAAAAAAAAAAGGAAACATAGGTAATGGATTCATCCACTTTTAAAAGATAAACAGCATAGTAGCTATGTAGTTGCAAAGGAATTAACCGCCGACGAGGATAAATTCCAAAGTTTCTACAGAATGACTCAAGTTGCTTTCCATCATTTAGTGCAATTAGTTGGACCCCATATAACAATGAAAAATACTAACTGGAGAATGGCTTTGGCACCAGAAGAACAACTCATAATATTGAAAATAGTAATACGGTCGATCGTCACAAACGATATTTTGTATAAAATAAAAAAAAAACAATGATAATATTGGTCATTTTGTCGTATATAAACACTATTAAATTAGTACGATAGTATTTACTATGGTTACTATGCTGTATATACTACAGTGTATAGTGTATATATATATATATATATAATACTAAAATGTGATAAATATAACATAAATAACATGAACATACAAAATTTATAATAATATAATATTAACGATATTATTATTTATTTATAATTTATACGAAACTTTATTGTTGAAACCAAAATTAAATGTTTCGTGAAACCGTGGTTGCGCAACTATGAGACATTTTTGTTTCATAAAACTCAGTGTGCGTATCCATTCGATTTTCAATTGAACGGTTTCATGAAACTATAGTTTCACATTTCATGAAATTAGTTTCTTAAAACTAGTTTCTTCGGTGTGCAGCCCGCCTATCCGTCGGGACACAAATTGTTTACAGACAGACTAATGTATTCGTTTTCGCGTAATAATTTAGATAATCACCGATCATGATTTTTACGGATCGAACCGTTGCATAGGATTTATATAATAGATGTTATAGACCACGCATTATACTCGTTCTGCATATAGAACAATGTTACGTTTAATCGTGTATGAAACGAAGACAACGTAGATACGTATAAGAAGAAATCTTTAAGGTTAAGTTACTAATAAGCACGTTTATTTGGTCTTTAGCATATTTTTTCAAGTTATTGCACATTGTTTATGTATTTATAACCAACTTATCAACTATAATCCATAAATGTGTCTTCTAACGATATTAAATATATAATATAAATTCAAATTACTAGTCGTCGACTGTAGTTATAATTTACAATTTTACCAGTAATTAGATTCGGTTATGTTCGACTTACTGCATATTTCACAATATTATTTTTATTCTAATTTAGTAGTTTGCTAAACTACTGATTTGTCCGCTGTTAGTCGTTTAAGTAATTAAAGTAGAGTACAATATCGGTAAAATACATTAGACTCTAATGATTAGAGTACGCATAAGAAACGCTACGAGACCCGGAGGCTAACCAATACTCGGGGAAATTTACGAGTCCTTCACAATATCGACTTGTATGTAAAGAAGACAAAAAAAAGGCTAGTAGACAGTCGACGATTTTTTTTTTTTTTTTTTTTTTTACGACACGTGGCCAACGCAACGACCACAGACCAACAGAGACAGGACCCCGATAAGTCGGCACTCGGCATTGACATCATTTATTATACAATAATCGAAATAATTTGAAGACTACGGCGATCGCCGTGTATTCGTCGGCTATTGCTTGTTCCGACCACGATACACAAATATCACTCAATCGACCATGTAGACAAACCCGAATCCGTGGTCGGTCATATAGTCGTTGACCCTTCGACGCATTTGGTTGCGGATCCGGATCGGACCGGAGAAACGTTCGACCACCGACTGGAACTCGGCCAGGCTTAGTGAGTTCGACCCGTAGCCCTTTTTCGCCCACTTACTCAGCTCGTACATAGCCGCGTACGTCTCGCCGTCCAGACCGCACTTGTCAAGGGCTCGTTTCATCAGATGCGTGTTGAACTCTGGCTGGCCGTCGCGGTCGTCCAGTGGGGCTTTGGCCATCTCGTAAAACACCCGCCGCGATCTGACCGTCAACTCGTGCACGTCGTCGGGTAGCTGAAATTTCGGGGCCACTTCGCTTTCGTACGGCCGCTTCGACCTCTGCGACAAATCTATCAGCCGTCCGGTCGTCCAAGCCATATCCGGGATATACCGTACGTGCCGCAACGCAGTGTACCGTTTGCGTTCGGCAATTTCCGATTTACCGGAGTGGAATGTACGCGCGTTTGTTTGATTTGTAATTAGACGGCTATAACGGGTGAAATAATAATAATAACATAGCGACGACACCGGGACTTTGATGTTTAATTTAAACAGCTGATTGGTCGCACGGTAAATCGGCGCGTAATGCAATGGACCGCGATGGACGAGTGGCGAGATGGTTGGTACAGCCAATTACTCGGTTTCTCCCTTTATAATTAGCCGACAGTGTCAACAGCACGCGCGTATGAATGCGATTCTGCGGTCGTGGCTCTGCTCGTTTGCCCGCGAAATAATCATTTCTCACGTGCTTGTGTTTAATCGCGATGTATTTGTAAAATACCTAACCTAACGTGGCGGTGTCCATCGGTGGTTTTCTCGGACGCGTATAAAAATCGAATCCGTTCCGATGCCTAATCCTTACCAGTGCTAAATCGCTCTCGCTGCATAATCCGAAAACGACATTGTTGTCTACTGTAAATTATTATTAAAAAAAACTACGGCTGTTCCAATATTTATTACCGCGGGTTCGTGGTGGATTTTAAAATAAGCGCCGAGAAAAAATACCGTATCGGTATACGCAAGAAACTATTTCGAAATTATTCATTTATATACAATCTATTTATTTAATGAAATGTATTCCAATAAAAAATTATATGAATTTAAAAAAAAAAAAAAAAAACGATGACTTGAAAATATGTATTTGCGAGATATATCATTATTTCAATAGTATACTATAAATTGATTATAAAACGTGTATAAAATAAAGAAAGTAAAATAAATAAAAACACGATTTTTGGCCTATGCTGAATGCCAATGTAACACAGGATAACTCGTAACGATAATATATTATACTCGTTGTTGATGGTAAAAAAAAAAAAAATTTTTAAAAAAAGTCGGCTTTTGTGTAATACATGAGCAGGACTTTACTATTTAGTTTCGTGGAATAATATGGACCATATTAGATTGAGGAAAACAAAAAAATGTTGTATTCAATATGTTCAAATAATAATTTATAATCGTGGATAACAATATTGATAACTAAGGCCGCGATTTAAACGACATAAAAATGCTCTAAAAACAGCCGAAAATGCCATTTTACCAAATTAATAACAAACATGATACAATGAAGGGGGAAAAAACCGCGAATATTGACAATAAAAGTTTAAAAGTTTCGCACTACCTACATCGGTTGTATTATATACTATAACTCGTGAACGCGATACATTTTTTTAGTATTATGCCTATAGACATTTTTAGAAGAATATTCTGTTCCCGAATCTGATTTTGAAAAACGTGGGTTGCTATACCAGAAAATCAATAGTCGATATGTGTTTATATAACATACGTATATACGGAATAAAGGTAATATTTTGCAAACATTGCGAATATAATACAACTGAATAATAATTGAAAAAACAAAAACAAAATAAACCGTATTTAAAATCATATTGAAATCTCACGCTATACAATTGGTAGTAAATATTAACCATACATATTGTATTCGACAGTTATAATCATTTGCGTATTACAAACGAACATTATAATATTATTGGAGTCGATAAATGATAATTCGCATTCTATTGACGACTAATGGAATTCATTCGTATTTCGTATTTTCATAATAAATAACGAAATACGTTTATTTAATAATTGCGTGCGAGTATTTTTATTTATATATTAATCCTTTGTGTCCGTAAACAACTTTTTCACCGGAAATCTCGCTCCGATCGTCAAGAAGAAGAAAAAAAAAAACTCACGAATATTAACAATCAAAGTTTTGCACTACCTCGCCGGTTGTAGTGCATCGTCCGAGAATATCCAGCGAAAGAAAGAAAGAAAGAAAAAAATCGGTATACCGTGCAAATGAAATGCAGCTCGTTTAAGGATATTATAATAGTTGCAATGACGAAAAGCCGGACACCGCGCGTCGTGTTGCGGCGGATAACGAACCTAACCGACTCCGCGCCGACAGCTCCGGCCGATGAATAATAGCAGCCCGGACCGGCACGGCGGTAAATCCCGGGGGCCGTCACATCGTATTGACACGGGGCGAAACTAGTCGGCGGCACGCGTCACAGGCGCCGGCTTTACCCCCATTCATCATCGGAACTGCCAGCTCCGCCAAAGACGTTTTAAACGGGTTCTACGCGTAACCGCCGGGTCCGGGGATGAGATACGTGACTTCCGATTCGGTGGACCGGTACCACGGCCGAGGACCGCCCCACCCTCGGTCCCCGGCAATGTTCCGACAGCAATAATAATAATAATAATAATAATGACAATACACTGCGTTGCAGTACCACACCGGTACTGTACGGGGTCTGTTAAACAAATACCAGGATTTTATTTTTAATAATTACAAAAATTAAGTTACGTTTAATTGTTTAAAGGTATCTCCTTCGAAATACTCTACTCCGGACGATATGCAGTGATCCCGGCGATCTTGCCATTTTTCCAAACTCCTTTGGAACTGTTAGGTAACCTAACCAAAGTCAAAGCTACGAGTTCAGTTGCCGCGTTCTCTCTGATTTCCTCTACATTATGAAATCGCGTTGTTTTTTTAGCGCAGATTTTAGTCTTGGGAATAGAAAAAAAAAATCACATGGGGCCTGATCAGAAGAACAAGAAGAGTTCGGCGGGACCACTATAATTTTTTATCAGCCAAAAATTCACGAATTGACAGCGCTATTTGTGCCGGTGCCAGCGCGGTCCTACTCATCTGTTAATTTCCCTGTAAAATTGCACGATAAAAATTCAATTGAGATTCGCTCTGTTAACTCGAGAACGGTTAATCGGCGGCCATTTCGCATTTTTCCGTAAATTGTCGCCACACCATCGTTTCTGGATGACGTCGACGGTCTTCCAGAACGTGGATCGTCTTCAGCTGTCCGTGAAACGTTTAGAACACTCGAAAATCTCGGAACCGCTTAACGAATCATCACCAAAAGCGGTTTTAGTAATTTCCGTACGTTTCCGTGGCATCATTTTTACCAAGTTTCAAGCAAAACTCGATGCACACCATGCGTTGTTCCGTTGATTTCGGACATGTCGAAAACGGCGAACGAAACAGTCGGTGGACTTGTCCACGTGTAATATTTACACTGAGATAAGATAGCGACTTTGGGGTTTGTTTAAAATATCCACTAGTCCGCGGGGAACGCGTCTATTTAGAATTTGAAACGTTATCGTGTGCAGATTAGCCGTAATAACATTTGTCCTTGGTGCGTTTTGAACAGACCTCGTAACTGTTTTGTACTCATCTTGCATTACACTCGTCGTACTCGCGACGCGCGGGGAAACGACGAGAAGGACGACGAGTGGGCGACAGCTTGCGTGGCGTTTTCAAATAGAAGAAAAAAAAAAAGTATGTATACTTTAGCGCAGACGTTTCGGCGATGAGCCGGGGCGCCGGTCGCGGCATACGGGTCCGAAAACCAGATGGCCCGGCGAATCGTTAACGTTAACGACTAAAGAGGGGGGGCTTCATTTCGGCGATTTCGCCGCGTAACAATCGAATAGGACTTTCGGTTTTTTTTTTTTTGATCCCGGGTGACTCGCCTGCAAAAATTACCCCTCGAAACGTCCGATTAAAACCGTGTTCGGTTTCCGTTTCGTCTGCGATCGACTACTGCGCGAGAGACGGCCGGCGGCGCGGAAAATATCGTGCTAAATTCTCGAGAACGAAATAATCGTCGGCAAACTTTAATCGTAATCCTAAAAGAAAGTATGGTAAATTTATTACGACCATTTTAACCGCTCGCGGATTTATAATGTTTATTCAGTTTATCTAAAAGTTTTCGAGTTTGTATATTCCCGCAGTCTAAACCGTGCGAATGATATACGTCCGTAGATTTACCACTAACTATTGCGAAACATTCTTATTTTGAATTTACTTCCGAACTAACCGATATAATACATTTATTATAACGTATATTTATATATATATATATATATATATTATATTATATTATGTATAATAACATTGTTCGGTTTAATCGAAAAACTTTATTTTCAATAAAATAACATGAATGTTGCGTGTGCGTATTCATATACAGTACCTATATAGAAATTTTGTTTCGATTAATCTTTTATCGTACTACTTATATTTCAAAATAAACGCAATCGACTGTATTGCGTTTCTAGGCGCACTCGAATCGACATCCCACATTGCCTCCGTTTCGTTCCCCATAAAAAAAAAAAAAAAAAACTAATTTACTCGAATTGTGCTTGCCCCGCATCGGTCGCCCAGACATATTTTTCTATCCGAATATCATCCGATAGATGTCAATCGATCGATTTATATCAATAATACCAATGTTAAACGGGACACGGGACCAGGTGAATCGTGAGCATTAGCGGTTATATATGTGTACTGGCAGTTATTATTGCAGTCCACGTGGATCTATAGAATTGCATATTATAACAAATTTCCCATCGATTGCCGATGTTCATTATTCACTATCGAAATCGATCAAATTTACTAAATACGAGTGGTGACCAAAGTGTATAACGAATATGTTACCGGACGCATACGTGTATGCTCGTCATAAGTGTATCGCCTTCGACATACCCGGGAGTAAAAGGACGTGGACTGTTTGGATTCGGGAGGCGATTCCCGTGCACCAGCATTTTTATATCGATAAATTCTTCATTTAAACAATAATATTTTTTTGTAAAACTATTATGAATACAACACTTGTGTGCAGGGCGTCCCGAAAACAAATACCGACGATGGTCGTAATATATATGTATATTATTGTGTTGGAATTATTCGCCCGTCTTTGTTTTGCAACGGATATTATTTATGCGGGTATATATTGCGCCTAAAAAAGAGGGATAAATATATTATATTATTTATTTTTATTCGTCAGCCGTCATCCGTAACGCCGTAACATTAGTATTATCATGCGAAATCCTTTTTGTCGTGTATAAATTTAGTGATGTCCTGCGGAATTTTAAAACCAACCGCGCAGATGATATAGAGGTCGGATGACGATGATGATAAAAAAAAAAAAAAAACTTCATAGCCTGAAAAGTTAATAAATAGCCGCGCAACGAGGATAACGTCGTTATAATGATGTATATCGGTGCACCAATCGAAAAAAAGGAATAAAAGAAAAAAAATGTTCAATGGTTCGTTGGGAGAATTGTAAGGGTATCCGGGAAACCAACCTGCAGAGACTACGCGAATACAAAATTCCCCGATACGGCACGAAATTCTTCGCCGAAAATACGAAATATCGGTGTACGGGCGTTCGTATATCATACGAGGTGTGACAATAAAATAACGAGACTTTTTGAATATAACCTAAACTATTAACGTTATCTATAAAACGATTATTGAAATATGATTAGAAAACACTTATCTAAAAGTACTATGAACACTGATGGCATCGATTCATTTTCTTATACTTTAGTAGCCTTGTTATTAGTGCGAGTTCGACTATACTGCCGAAAAATGTTAGATATAAAAATCGAACAACATGTGTTAACATTAAATTTCTTGTTAAATTAAAAAAGACTGCCACGGAATCGTTTCGTATGTTATGTGAAGTTTATGGTGAAGAATGTTTATCAAGAGCTCGTGTTTTTGAATGGCACAAACGGTTTTGTAGTGGAAGGAAGGACGTCGAAGACGATGATCGTTCTGGACGTCCTACCACGTCTTCAACAAACGAAAACGTTGAAAAAATCGACAAAATTAATTAATCAATATTATTATAAAGAGGTATTAATTAAATTAAGAGAACGCGTCAGAAAGAAGCGACCAGATCTATGGAAAAATGGCTGGGTTCTTCACCAAGACAATGCTCCAGCTCACAGTGCATTTTCAATTCAACGTTTTTTAACTGAAAAAAAAATTTCTGTACTTCAACATCCCCCGTACTCGCCAGACCTTGCTCCTTGTGACTTCTTCTTATTTCTTTTCCCATTTTCAAACAGTTGATGACGTAAAAATGAAAACGGCAGAACTTCTAAAAGGGCTGAATGAAAGCAATTGGCAACACTGTTTTCAAGAATGGCAGCGACGTATGCAACAGTGTATTGATGCTGAGGGAAGGTACTTTGAAGGTGATAATCATTAAATTATAACATTTTTAAAATAAACAACTTTTATTCAAAAATTGTCTTACCTCGTACAGTCGCTCACCTCCCCCATTACCCGCGTGATTCGCGTGTACGTATTTTAAATGTCAAACACCCGGGGGGGGGGGGAAACGTGTTATTTTTCGATTAGATTTAATTTATTACGTTATACGTGCAACGGCCACGGCGACAGAACACAGAGGGGTGTCCGTCAGAGGGAACCGAACGCCTGCGCCAATATAACTGCACTGGACACTGAAATGTGACGATACATAACGTACATTACCCGATTAACTAGGACCTAACTATGCGATTTTCAACACTAGAATAATTCCCGATACACGAGGTGGTGCCGTATTATATTTAAATAATATTTAAGCCGGTGTTACTGCGATCGACCGTTAAGGAACGAAGGATGATAAACCACCGGAAGTGACGGTATTCGCAACAAGTGACACGAGGAGAATCGCCCTGCCCGATGCCGTACAACGGTGTACCGTTATTATTATTGTATATTATTATACCATTACTATAACCATCATCATCTTCATCGTCATCATCATCATCATCATCATCATCATCATCATCATCATCATCGTCAACATTATCGGTTTCGTTATAAACGCCATTATTGTTACTCCGTGATTATAATATATAATAAGAGTAATCTTGGACGTCGATGATTTCGCCGTCAGACGTGCCGTCTATTAAACTCGACCCCCGGCTTGCGATAAAATATACTCACGGAAAACGTATACGCGAAAATGGAGTTTTAGATTAAACCCTCGTAAGCGAGGGACGCGCGTCGATGTCCGACGATATTATTAATACACCGATATAGCGTGTCGGATTTCCCGCGCGGTTATGCCGACCAGAGACCTGGGCGGAAGTCGGTGCAGGGCCACTACACCCGGTATTCCAACTTGACCAATTTACACGCAAATTTACCACTGCGAATATTTCCGGGAGATTCAGGAAATACAACCGTCAGGAATCGAAATCCACTCTATGCTTCCGGCCTTCCGCTCGCTGCCCCAACCCCACCCACTTGCGTAGTCTTTCGTTTTTCACTGAAAACTATCACGGGGATTCGGTCCGACAATCCCGATACGGACTCTCGTATTATAATTTTATATTGGTTTTCACTCGGGGGACGATGCAAAAGTGTACGAAAATATACTGTACATATATAGATGCTGAAATAAATTATATTTTATAATTATAAAGTATTTTATGTTCATATCCAACACTGTAGTAAAATATGTGGACACCCGGTAAGTTCTCAACGCAAAATCTTTATATTAACGTATCTAAGTATCGAATTAACAGGTACGTCTTGCGGAATTCGGCTAGATTTGACGCTGGACGATTCGATATGTGTGGTAGTCGCCCTCCAATCGTTGGAATTCTTAATAGTGTATATTTTTAACACGATTATAAATTAATACGAGATTAGGAAAAGGAATGCAATCTTTTTCATAAGGATAGGTGTGGTCTGAAACAATGGCTTGTTTCACCTAAAAGTGATTTTCTCCTCTTGCCTGCGTCCATAGTTTTATTAATACTATTATAAAAATAAAAAACCGTGAATGGGGTTGCATTACTTTTAATAAGGAATTTTTCAAATACTGGTTATTACAGCAAAACTTCTATGTAACGGTCACCGAAGGGACCGGAAATAACGACCGCTATTTAGAGGTGTCCGGCCTTTAGAGGTGATCGTTAACAGAAGTGCAATACTTCCAGATGACCGGTCATATATAGTGCATATTAATTTTTCAAAAATATAACCTCATACACAATAATATGTACATACTAAAAAATCTATTTATGACATATGCAACGCTAAATAGTTATTTACTATGGCCTATTTAAAATTAAAAAGTTGTTGCATATTAGAAATAAAAAAATAATGTGTAATGTATATTAAAAATATGTATTAAACAAATTGAGTAATATTAGTTTTTTTATACATTTTTATTATTGTTCGAAATTAATTTCTGCGTTTTTTTTAATAAATTAAAACCATCTACGTCACCTGTTTGGATAGTAAACCAGATAATTGTTTTATTTCAATTAACAACCTCTGAATAATTTGATACATTGCACTCCGGTTCTTCAGTTCCACCAGCTTCTTCATTATTTGCATTTAATTCCTCCTCATCATTACCTCACCTCTAACAATGAATGACTAGATATTAGTGCTGTCTACTTCAGTGTTCAGATTTTGGTCGATTTCAGTCTGACCAAGTCTTCACCTTACATATATTAGTTGGCAACCTATTGATGTGTAACTATAAATTGCCTTAAATAATTTGGGCCAATAACGGCACTTAAAATTTCTATTTTGCATACAATGATATTTTGAAATACTTATATTTTGACCGTTATTTAGAGTGCCCGCTACCAAGAATGTATTTTTCCCATAACACTTGACAAGACCAACAAAACCGACCGTAACACAGAGGTGGGCCGTGTTTTAGAAGTGACCGTTTACGGAAAAGTTTTACTGTATACTATTATTGGCCCAAAATTATGTACCGAAATATCGGTGAACGTTATTTTTGTTTTTAACATACATTTTTTTTTTTTTTTTTTTGTTCTGCTTTTGCGTATAAATTTGACACCGACTCAGGTCTGTTGGTTTATAGGTCTATACTCTGTATATCTGGTTATATTTATATAAAATATATTATATGTGTTATACGATGACATTTTTTATTTCAAAATAGCAGTTATATATCTTATGTAGTAGTTTTAGTTTGTTTTGAAAAATAATACGTTACATTGACCATAATAATATGGTACTGGTTAAAGAAACGAAAAAAAAAATATATATATATATATATGTATTTATAATATAAGAACGTGTCTTTTCTTTCCGTCGTTGACAACACGGTTTTCTGTAGAATTTATTTCGATATTACGTATTTCGTTCACGTTTTATCTTAGAAAAAAAAAAACCTACCGATAATAATGTTTGAACTTCAAAATGAGTTTGTCGGCTTGTCCACAATAGCGACATTTATTTTCCTCCAATTGACCTTTTATCGCTTTTCGAGAATTATTTTGGACTTTTCGGTATAATTTATTTTTATCTTATTTTTATTTATTTTCATTCTGCCCCATCACCACCGCCACCAATCGAACTTATCGGATATAGTCGTTCCTACTGCAAAATAAGTGGAAGGTGGGCTTCCAGTGACACATAAAAATCACCATCGGCCCACGGATAAAAAAACGGTTGCAACATGCCAGGCCCGATTTTGTAATTTAAATTATAAGCGGACGGTCGAGACCTCAATCAAAGTTATAGCCATATATCTCCCTCTCTCTTACACTCTCGTTATTTATATATAAATATATATATATATATATTTATATTTATATACAGACACATACACCCACTCAACTCAACACACTCAAATGGCCTATCCCGGAAAATGACTATTTTACTCGATTTGTCTTCCTGGCGTCTTTTTTTATTATTATTTATTTTTTTTTTTTTTTTTTTTTTGTCAATTATGGGATGGATTTATATTGTTTTTTATACACTAGGCGTCAAAATTGATTCTCTGCAATTGTATACTACTTTCTTCACAATATTTGTATACCAAACTAAAAACAAATCACGTTCGACATTGTCGTAGATATACGTTTACACGTTTTTCTAGATTGTATCTAATTATTAACAATAATTTTATTCGATTTTAATTTTTGTTTTTTACGCAAGTTAAACGGATCTATGAAATACAAATTAAATTCGATCTACCGTTCATCTGGTTTGATTAATAAGTAACGGCTGGAGAGAACATTACTTTGAAATTATCAAAATCACGAACATATTAGCACAATATGCCGTAACAATTAAATAAGTAGTACATACGTCGGGAATTGACATAAAAAGTTCTTGAGATATATGTTTTAAAAACTTCAATAAAGTGAAACTAACTTGAATAGTCATATTGAATCAAATTTCATCAATTTACATTCTATATGCCTACAAGTTCGTCAAGTACTATAATAAACAGTATGCAATGGGTAAATTATTTTATAAGGTTATAATTTTCTTTAGGTGCCTAAAATACATCTTTTAACGTTTTTTTCTGGTATTGTGGACGTATTTGCATGGGCCTAAACCATAGTAGAAAAAATGAAAAATTTGTCTTAAAATTCCTACTTATATCAACGATCTGTATTATATTTCATAAGAAAATAAAACTATTGTACAAAACTTAAATAATTCAGAATACTTATATTTTAACTGTCTGCAGAAAGTTTAAATATTAGAATTTACTTAATTTGAAAGTTTTGTATTCTATACGTAGAGGTACTGCAATTTATAAATTGTGTTTTTTTTTTTTTTTTTTTTTTAATATTTGAAACTCGGCAAATGTTTAGAAACTATTCCCGGTATTTATTTTAGTTCCTTAACCGTATACGAACGATTCTTTTTTTGAATTTTTCATAATATGTACCCATGTTGTTACGAAAATTAAATAACCTGATTTAATCTGTCTATTGAACATATAGTTTAATATTAAAATTCGATTTATTTACGTTTTATAATATTGTATAGCTGCCTTGATGTGCACACAACTTGACGTTACGGTGTATACCTAATCGAATAATCAAATTTATCAAACCTACTGAGTTTACAAAATGTCATACGTAATATAAGATAAACACGAAACAGTAGAATAAAAACTTTCCACATGACGTAAAGAAGAAACGTGCTATTCGTATAATAACTTTTCATATAACTTACTGTACGCCTTTAATCAGTCTAATAAAGTTCAGAACATACGTAATATGGTAAAATCTTTGTCATATAGTGTTATTTGCATTATTAAACGAGTCTATCGAAAAACATAATACCGATAACGATAATACAATAATAATTGTCTACTTATGTTTTCCTACATCTGGTATAGTAAAAAAAAAAAAAAAAAACCTTATAATTAATTAATTAATTTTGTAATTGAATGCACAAAAAAATCGACAGACCTATTTACAAGTGCAGCGAACTGCGCATTGCCTAAATATACGAAGGTCATTCAAAAAGTAAGTTACGTTAAAATATAACTAAAAAAAAAATGTTTGTAAAATAATTGTATTTATTGTAAAGTGCACTTATCTCATACTATTTTTCGACATAATCACCTAACATGTTTCTACATTTTGCGTATCGCTGAACAAGCTTGGAAATGCCTCATTCGAATAACTCCCGTCCAATTTGTGTACACCAGTCGCTCATGGCATTTTTTACTTCTTCATCTGAATGCTAGTCATCTTTCGCTAGTTCATTTTTCATGTGACCCAATGATTTGTTGAGCACTGTCAAGAGAAATGAACAGTGTCTCGGCAATTTCTTCAACTGTTATTTGCCGGTTAGTTTGAACAATTTCGTTCACGTGGTCAATGTTGTAAGTTGTTGACGTCGACCGTCTTCCCTCACGGTACTCATCGGTGACATCTGTCCATTCTTAAACATATCGCACAACTTTTTAACCGTCTGCCTGGTAATTGTTTTCGTCATACACTCCACACAACTCACTGTGAATGTGTACTGGTTTATAATTTTCTAACCATAGAAATCTGATCACTGCGCTAATTACTAATTTGGACGACGTAACTGCAGCGGTAGCCATACATGTTTAACTAATAACTGATAAGATTTTCAACTGAGTTCATTATCACTATCAATACTTTAGGTGAACTGCTCAAACGGCAATGCCACAAAATTTCATCGAAAAATATTCACTTGGAAAAAATATATGGCCCAATGCAAATTACTTTTCTATTGGCCCTCGTATAAATAGATAAAAATATAAGTATAGAATTAAGTCACCTATGTTAATATTTATGAAAAATCAAAGCTTTTCGTGGAATTACAAGAAATATTTCTTTTTTTGTCGTATAACCTTTTATTGCGTATCAATTGTTGTCTAATTTTCGATCGAAACGCAGTCCACTAATAAATTGGTCTATATAAAAAAAAAAATCAATATTTCGTTTTTATAGGCAAATCGAGATTTACCAAAACCAGAAAGCGTTATTATTATTGTGTATAATTTATTCATTATTATGCGTCTAACCAAATGTCCATGAGTTAATATTAAATATAGTACCATATATATATATATATATATACGTATATGTATATAATGCAAATCAATTATCACTATCGATTTGTTCACTCGAAATATGACTATAATATATTTTATACAATTTCTGCACGAATAAAAAAAATATATATGTATAATTTATACATTTGCAATTTACGTTTCCGAAATAATATATTATTAAGTAGATGTTGAGCTGGTTCAGCTGGTTGTCATATGTATACTGGTATGCATCGAACAAATACAAAAAAATAAATAAATAACGAAAAACCCGTATAAATAATTATTTAACGAAAGATTATTATACACGGCCGTCGACAATAAGTATGGGCAATTGAACAAGTCTAAAAACTAGTTTCGATATTTAACGTTGTGCCGAAATGTTATAATGTCGGCACTGGGAATAAACCACGAAGTGATTTCGCACCGACGAGAATAATACTGCTTTCGTCTTGTAGTGAATAAACTATATAAAGGCGAAGTCACCGTTGACTGACGGCTGCTCAGTGGATGTTGAATGGAAAAAGGTTTGAAGACAATAACGAAACACTTATAAACGATAAAGTTACTTTATTGGCCGAGACTGGGCGACTCGTGGTTCGTACTAACGTAAGGTATGATACCAACGGTCTGCCCGTACATCGTTTCGACACTAAGTCTAAAAAAATCATGGAAACCCATAACCCGTATGATATAGTCAACTCGAATGTAGAAACTAGCGAAAGTAGAAATTACTTACTTAAAGTGAATACTGACTAAATAGTCGTCACTGCTAATCATAAACAATTTATATATTTCAAGCACGTCGTAACCATAAAAAGAGTTACTCGATATACTATGCACGCACTGTGTACAAAGTAGTGATCACGGTTTAACCCGATTACTACAGTCCGTTTGCGCCAAAAAAAAAAAAAAAAAAAACGCTAATTAACTATCAGTCGTCGTAATGCCGGACTCCCCTGGCCCGCATAAACAATATAACAAACTCTAAACGAGAATAACCTAAAAGCAATATGTGTATGGGGGTGTGTGTGTATATATATATATATATATATATATATATATATATATAATATAATAAAATATACTGCACGAATACATTTCCAAACGAATGCGAATCGTATATAATTATATTTACGAGTACGTAACTTCAAAAATAAACGTGCCATTTGATAAGCCCACCCCACGTGCGTATTACACTTAATACGACAGTTATATCCGTTTGTAGTTTGTTCTCCGAGCATTGCATGCCGAACGGTTATCTAACACGAAAATCCACAGTCTTCGTTTCGAGTTTCTCGTGCCGATATATACTATGACGGCGACAACGATAATACTTCTCTCTGACACGAGAAACGTTACTAATTAAAATGCCCAGAATCGTTATCACATCAGACTAAATTTTATTTCACCGTGATTAACGGTTACCGATAAAACAAAACGTTATCGTATGGAGTGTTTAATTTTTTTTTTTTTTTTTTTTGAAGAAATTTTATAGCCGTCCATATTTAGCCCGTTATTCGATTCAAAATCACTTAAACAAATTTTTATTTATTTTTTTTTTTTTTTTATGTGCCTGCTATAATTTGTTTTTGGTTAAATGAGTTTCGTTGAGAACCGTTCTACGAATAGGATGATTTCCTATTGATTTGAAATTCGATATAGTCACTATCATGTAGGTACTCATTTTGTTCTGTTTAGAAGTGGAATTATTTATTTATTTATTTATTTTTCATTAATGCAACGTAAAACATCGTTGTAGATGTTATTATTATGATTATATCAAAATACGTATTATAATATTATAATATCTGGAAATACAATGAAAAAATGAAATAATAATAATAATTGAATATAAATATATAATTCCTTTGTTGCGTTTATGCTATATTTTTCTATTGAAAATATAAACAAGTCAATGTAAAACTAACAATGTAATAACGAATGTTTTATTTTTCTCTGTATTCATTTTAACTAACGTGTACTTATCAGATTTCAATTGTTATCAATATTTAAATATAATTTTCTTTACTTCCGGACTTCCGGTTTATCTTCAGTAAGGTAGGTACCGCGTACTTAAAATATTCGATATTCGTCCTTTATTTTATAATAAATATATAGTGTTTTGTATTCAAAAAAAAAAAAAAAAATAAGAAAAAATCGCAACCGCTACAACCATTTTATAATACTAATAAAGCAAAAAAAAAAAAAAATGAACGTAACGCGAAGGAGACGGAAAAAAAAATACCAACGGTTTTTAAAAAGAACATAGGGCCAAAACTGTGCGTGTGGATTTACAAACGAAACACATTTCGGATTGTACGCCATCGCCGAGTTATATAATAATATGTATGTAAGTGTAGTTTTTTTGTTTTGTTTTTTTTTTTTTTTTTTCCATTCGTCGAGTCCAACAAGTCGTCTTTCCGACCAACCACCTCTTTCCGTCACTCGACTTTAGGTTTATTTTTCGTTTTCTACCCGGCCGCCGTACACGTACGCACGCTGTGTATACGCATATAATGCGCAACACCACCATGGCAGTCATCTCGCCACGCTACTCGAGCAGGCGGCACCCGTAGCCGCCGCGGCCGTATCCTGCACATTACACCTAAGTCTATTATAAAGCCGTACGGAGTTAGCCGACAAAGCTACTTATGTCCGTAAGCTTTGAACGCGAATAATAATAATTATCGGGCGCGAACCTTCCCGCAACGTTCGCCTCCTCCTCCTCCTCCTCCTCCTCCTCCAACCGCCAACTTTATAAACACGCGCGCACGCACGCACGAGTACTGTGTCCGCGCATAAGTGCGTTTGTACGTACGTTGCACGACAGGAGGTGCCGGACTACTGTCTACCCGTTCACTACGACCCGACACATGACGCGTACGCGTGCGTGCGCACACCGGTTGTCGGAGCTCCCGGGGTCTCCGTTCGGTCGGACGGGCGCACTGCGCACACGTCGTAAAGACCGCCCGGCCCCCCGAGCGTTGAGCCGGCGAACACGACATTCCCATCTATCTAATCCCTCGTCTGCTGCGATACTCCGTTATTGTGTCTATAAGTACACACGCTCTACTAACCTATACCCCCCCCCCCCGATCCCCCCCGCCCGTCGCCACCGTCCCGCCGCCGAAACTGTATTGTACCCACTCGAGTGCTGCTCCACTACCCCCCCCCACCCCCCCCCGGACCGTAATCTTCATGGCTGAGAGGATTACACGGTTTTTTTTTTTTTTTTTTCACTTTTTTTTACTCGCTCAAACACCCCTTCTCGGCCGTGCCCATTTGCGACTTGTACAAGACCGACGCCAAACAATTCCTTTTCGCTCGACCGATTCTCTTCGGTTTTTTTTTTCTCTCTCTCTCTCTCTCTCTCTCTCTCTCTTTTAAAATATTACCAGTGAACATACACGTCTATTACGTGCCTATACATACGCCGGCGATTATACGGCGTACACAAAGCTATTGCCGTCGAATCGAATACCCTCCGATTTCGATCGGAGAAACAACGTTGCCAAACATGTTTTTGCACGCGAGTAGATTGCAATCACCGACTTAAAATTATGTTTCCCGGCTATCTAAAACCGATCGAAATATTACCATTACATTTCGCCGAATTACTATTATTACATATCCATTGTAATGTGCAAATGCATAATTATTATAACGGCTAATCGCCGGGTATATGATCAAATCGACACTCAAACTCATCATTTCTGAACTGATTTGTACCGATCGAATGGTATAGGTTTTTTTTCAATGATATTATTTAACTTTAACGGTAAACTGCACATGATTTTATAACCAGTACACGTAGGTACACACTATAAACGTTTTATTCAATTAAACGTCGTCGGTTATGTTGTAAATTCCAAAAAACCATATTGTCAGCGCTGAGCTGTTATTAAATATGTATACATTTGTGTACACAACTATCTATACGTTTTTAGAATTATATATATACTGATATTACTTGTTGAACAGCTAATGCACGCGATATATAAATAGGTAATCGATTCGTGTATGTATTACACCCGTATAATTCCATTTATTCAATAATTTAACGTTTGACTATCCCATAAAACGCATAACGGTTCCATTCGAGGCGGTAAAGTTATACTTAAAATTTTGAATATTAAATTATATTTGATGATATATTTATCGTGCACGACGATCAAAAAAACGGTGTCGACTGCTGGATCGTTTTATGCGATGGTTTTTAATTATGTTATGGTAACAAAGAGCTCATATTACAGTTATAAATATAAAATTGATTATTTATGCCATGAAACATTATAATAAGGTATTGTAAAATTAAGGGCGTACATGATTGGAAAATGTACCGTCGATAACTGACATTTCAGTATATTTATTTGCATGATTTTCGAACATCTGGCGTGGGTGCCCAATATTGAGTTTTACGAGCTACCCGTACTTGGGAATAGCACGGTTAGGTTAATAAATGAAAAGTAGAAATTTAATTCACAAATTATTATATCGTTGGACGTTTTTATAGTGGCAGTGTGACATTATGGCGACACGGAACATTATCCAAATGTGTTCCAAATGAAATAATTTTCGTTGAAAATTAGGCGTTACCTTTACCTAGTTTTTAAAACGATTATTATTTAAAACGTCGTACGTTTCAATTTAAAATGCTAAACTAAATATTCACCAGACAGATCGATAACGCAAACAGTACTAGTAGACAATAATTTTTTTGACTGTCCCTACCAGTGGACACGCCAATGAATATCAAACGAATTTGAATATATAAATAAAAATACTGTATTATGTATATTATAAAATATAATACGTAATTGTTTGCACTTATTGAAATGCGCTTTTGTCTGAATGTTCGGCGTTTGGTTAAACTGTTGCCAAGACAGCGATAACCAAATAAAAACTTGCCATAATTTACCGGTGTGGGACCAGATTGGGACCGCAGTAAATTCTGATGGTCACAAAAAAAAAAAAAAATAATAATAATAATAATAAAACCGTATTAAATAGCATTAAGAAATTGGTTGGCGGGCATCTTGTATTTTTTTTTCAAAATAATATATGCATTAATATTATAATTTACGGTGGTCAGGAAAAAAATAAAAGAGGAATAAAGTGAAAAAGGGCAGTGAGAGTTAGTACACCTACCTATATAGTTGCCGTTGGCTTAAATCGTTTGCGGATTGTCGCCTAGTTATATATATATATATATATATATACATAAAATATATACCGAAATCCCATTATACATCCAAAACGCGTAAATCCAATTATTCCAGTGACCACCCCTCTCAATGGAGGATTCTATAATTAAAACACCCCCACACCTAAACGCGTTGTGCGCACATACCGACCGGGTTCACAAAAGCAATTAGCATTCCTCGTGCTCTATTATTAATTTTCTTTTTTTTTTCGCCAATTCGTCGACCCTAATTTGATCGGATATCGATTTTGCCACCTATATATATATAACCTGCCCGGTATAACATCGGTGGCGATAGCGCCGAAGGACTGCGGGCGCCGGTCGATTATTGTTATCTGCACGATAGTACAGGTACCGGTGAAAGAAAAACGTATACATAAGTAAACAACGTATATACAGCAGAAACGATATGCATGATGAAATTCACGAACGGATAGTATGCGGAAACTCGATATTGCTTTAGTATCGTGAATCTTTTAAGATCGAAATTATCGAAGGCACTTTTATACGGTAGTTTCTTACGGTAAGTATATAGTTACGTACGCGTGGGAAATCCGGTCATTAAACCAAAGGTAACACAGTACAACACAACCGAGTGGATTCGGACGAAAGCTGCGAGAGAAATCAGACCAAATATTATAATGATCGTCCATAACGAGTAAAACGCCCGGATGGTTTGGTCGTATTCGATGAGACGATGGAAATAGGAAAATTATGTATTGGTAATCGAAACAAACACACAACAACCGTTAGTTAGGAAGCTAGGGCCAGGACCTGTTGGACGGGTACAATTGTCCGAGTTATTAGTAGACGTGACATTCGGCGTGGCACGGCATGTTATAGGGCGAGATGGCGAGTAAACGTGCTGGCAGCGATAATTCTCAGTGGACCTATAAGTTGACAAAAAAAAAAAAGAAATAAGCGAACGCGCGTAACAAATCGCACCAATACGGTGTCGGGAGGCAATCGATCCAGCTACGGAAATCGAGTTTCATCGAAATTAAAGTCACTTGTCCGGACGGCCGACCGTCGATACTATCAATGCGTACGTAGCGCGCCTGTGTACATATAATTATATTATTATCGTGTGCGGTCGGGCGGGGAAAAAAAAAAAAAAAAAAATCTCTATATTTATAATATAAAAATAAGAAATATCACGTAGGCAATCTTTTATGGGCACGTGGCGTTGTTATACGCATGCTCGTATATTATTATTTTTTTCTCTCTCTCTCTCTCTCTCATCCCGTCTGCCCGCCGTCCCCTATATCTACGACCGTATAGTTACCAACAAACTCGCATTGGCAACGATGTGCATATAATAATAATAATATAATATATAATGACGCATCGACGGCACAATATCTGCAACCCCTCCGCGAGATAACACGCGCAGGTCCCCGCACATTGTAGTAAAATCAACGCGTATAGGGTACCTATATATATTGTTATCTATCGATGAAATATATGTATACATATATACAGGGTGCGGCAGAGCCGACTGACGAGTTTTGATGGGCTATGAATAACGAACAGTAAAACTTAGAGAAAAGGTTTTTTTTTATTATTTAAATCATGGTATTCAATACCATTTTTAAAAATTATTTTTTGAAAACAATATCTCCAAGATGGCGGCCGTCATCATTGATACACTGTTGTAGACGATCTATGAGCTCTCATATGATTTTCAGCACATTTCGACTGGTACGGCCTCGACTTCCACGGTGATTTGTCTGTTTAATTTCTTCTATGGTATGTGGGCGATATCTGAAAACCTTATCCTTAAGGTAGCCCCAGCGGAAAAAAATCACACATGCTTAAATCTGGGGACCGTGCAGGCCAGCAAGAACAAGAATTCTCCTCAAAGAACTCTAGTTCTGAGATTCCCAAAGCTATAACGTGTTTCCGGGCTGAGCGTCTTGGTGACTGCTCAATTGACTCTCTAACCAACTGCACATTTTCGGGAGTTCTTACCGTTCTGGGTGCTCCGTGTCCAAGTCTACTTAGGGTACTTCCAGTTTCTTCTGGAATGCCGTATCCACAATTTTATAGTGTTAGCAGAAGGAACAGATTCAGTACGTGGAATGCCGAAGTGTATTCGAAAAGCCCTTTGTGTAGCGATCACAGAATGATTATTTTCGTAATGCGCACGCACGACGAAACCACGATGTACACCTGTGCAGACCATGATTACGAATAAAAACGGCATTACCGTACAATTCAAAATATACCACTTATTAAGGCCCACTTTTATCTTATCACAGGCTAATAACCACATTAAACTCGTCAGTCGGACCTGCCGCACCCTGTATATGAGGAAATTATATCTAAATAATATTATACGAGGCGCTTTTTCCTATATATATATATATAAATTATTATTGTGTACGTATAGAACACTGGTTCCCAGACTGGAAGGCGTGAACGCATTGCTGGGGAAGCGCAAGCAGTTATTATGGAATACGATTTTTATTGATTACATTATTTTTATTTTAAAACTTAGAGAAAATAAATTAATAAACCTGTTCTCTTTATCCATTATCGGGTATCAGTAACGGATAACCGATAAAGACTATAAGTGTATGGCCGCAGCGTGTAACTTAATCATTTTTTTTGATTACTTTTATTAATATTTTATACTAATTTATTACTACATATAATATTTCATCTTAATCGATTGTTACATTTTATTATTTACTATTAATTATATTTTATAATTATTATCATCAATAAAAATGTAGACATTCTGAATATTGTATAGTTTATTTTTTAAGTACACAAAAAAAGGTGATCGATTTTTTTCAAATTATACGAAGGGGGCGCGAGATTTTCGAAAATCTACAAGTGGGGCGTAAAATAGAAGAGGTTGGGAACCACTATACTATAGATAGTCACGATACGATACCAATGCCTGCACCTATATACCATTCGTCGTCCAGGCGATGTTTTACATAACCACCCCATAATTTCTGAAAAAAAATATAATAAAAAAAAAAAAAAATTCCAGTTTAATATATTTAATTAATTTCCGTTCTGCAACGGAGGCAGTTGCCTCAGAGGGTCAATATTTTCGGGGCGCTTATATGCGCGATAGCCCCCGCTGGTGATCGTTAAGTATTTGGTAGACGAATTAAAATTTAATCGACATAAAAGTGCATGTAAAACGGACATAATAGCTAATCAATTTCACGTCGATTTGATTGACTGTGGTCCATGTGTCAACCGCAGCGACAAACTAAAAAAGGCCGATAACATGCCGAAAGAGGGCAGACATAAAATGTCGATACCCAAATTGATGTTTATACATTTTTGATAAGTTTGTTTTTTATTAAAACGTAATATGTTTTATTATTTAATTATTATTAATATTTTGCAAAATTTTTTTTTATTGTTAAGTATACAGAAAGGATAGGTTTCCAATTTTTTTCATAAAAATGTATTAGACATACATATAAATATAAAGTACAAATATTTACCTATGTCCTCATATCATGGAAATGTATATTTATCCAATTTAAGATTAAAATTACATTGTTAATATAATAATGTAACTATTTTTTTTGTCAAAGTTAGCCCGTTGCCAGAGAGCTATGGAATTGCGTTTTTTTGCTATTAACTCGCAGACGTAAATTGGAATTAGGAAGACGATTTGGACATTTGGAGGTGTTTTAATAGATGAGCTCCAGGCAGCTTATTGAATTATGTCATTAAAGTTTTGTGTAATCTGTACTTAAGTCGAGTTTTTAATTTTAATTTTTCATTAATTGTTTCACGGAATTTTACCCAGTTCATAATGCCATCTGTGAGGCAGGTGTGGTGGGGCTGAAGGGAGGATCGGGAGTCATTGAAATAGGAGAACTGATGTAAGGTCAAAGAATGGTTCGAGTAAATTTTTAATAATGTCATAATAACCAGTAGAAACATTGACTACAAAAATATCTAATATATCGAGACGTTTGGTTATTGAAGTTGGCCAGTAGGTTGGACCTGGAGGACCTAGTACAGAATACTTTTTAAAATTTACTAATTTGAGTAAAACGGCGTTCTTTTAGATTAGTACTAGGGCAGCCCCAGGATTGGCTTTCGGCATTTAAGTCTTCTCCTAACATAAAATAGTGACCTAATGAAATAGAATATTCGGCGAGCGACTAGATAGGATTTCTAACCAACCAATTATTTAAGTTTTTTCTTTTTGTAATATGTATAAATATACATAATATTTGCATCTTAACAGAGGTTACCTATTTTTCGCGTAAAAATATGTCGGTCCTAAAACGTTGTAGAAGTGCTTTGAAGTTTTTGAATGAAAATTACCAGTATGGCGCGTGACATCACACTGAATATGACGAAATTTTGTCTAAAAATACTGTAATTATTCATATTCATGCAGCTGATTCAGCAAAAGTGAGCTGTGAACGTATTATCAGTGACATGAAAGTGCGATGCTCGGAGACCGGAAGATTCGGCCCACACACTGTAGTCGCAGAAACGTGCGATAGCGTGACGGTGGGAATATACCCAAAATTAATTCATTTAAACATACAGTTTAATAGAGTGCCAGTTGTTGCAGAGGCGACCCCCTTATCCGAAAACTTTTGCGGAATTAGTGATTGCGCCCGAGTATTCAAAAATTGCAGACGCAGACGACATTTCCTTCTGAAGACGGGTGACCTTGAATAACGAATTAAAATTTTTCAACCGAGAAAAGTTTAAATTCGTTATATCAACGCGACCTTTGGATATTGCGATAGAACCTTATCTTCGAAAAGAGCAGAAGACACTGGTCTTTTAAACAAGTGTTCACAACTATATAATGTATACGTAACGGGAAAATGTCGAGTTAAAATAACTAATATTTTCGTCGACTCCTTATATAATGCTATTATATTCGTTTTCTATAGTCTGCTGCTAAGAAATGTCTCGCGGTTATGCATCAATGGCATCATTGAGCGTTACACATCCTGCCTACTTTGACAAGTACGAAATCGAGATAACAATTATAAAACTGTAATAAATCATTCGACATAGAATTCGAAATAGTTATTGTATTACGAAATCAACATCATAATTTCCGATTTTGTACCATAATATATATATATATATATATAGTCTATATTTTAGAGTGTTGAAAACCACGGCTCGAGAGAAAATCGTAATTGACGCGGCGATTACCATCACTATTGTTATAAGACAGTATTCGAACTGGCTATTAGAAAAATTATCTCATGTTAGGTCGCACGGTATTACAAAGCGTAGAGGTTTAATGATAAACGTGCATCTTTTGGGCGCAGTGAGAAGATTAAAATTTTGTTTGTAACTTTTATCGATCAAACTTTATATTTATTTATTTTTTTTTTTTTCAATATTATCAAATATCATTTGTACTAAAATTATTAACGAAAAAAATTCGATTTCAGTGAGTTATTTAGAACCCGTAAGGGCGTAGATCGGCGCGTTGTTAAAGCGATTGTTTAGAGTTTAACATTCCCAGCCCTAACCGTCATATATCTGGAATTGTATTGATACGATTCTAGATCATTTGTAATGCTACGTCATATAAATAAATTGAACATTTCGAGGCAAAATGTATTATGCACGGTCCTAACGGCAAATTAATAATATACGACTTCTAAACACATTTAGCCTCTCGTTCAATGTTGCGACATATAAGTACCTCTATACAGTATTTACATATATTATATAGTAATATATATATATATATATATATTCAAAACACACACATACACACCCGCACATATAATATATAGCACATAACAGATAGATATATTCCCCGAAGAGATAAAATGCATACTCCGCGTGAAACAACGGCTGCATACTAAAATCCGTATCGTTCACACATATTATTATTACGGTATACATATGCATAACACGGCTATTTTTTTTTTTTTTTTTTTTTTTTTTTTTTTTTTTTATACTTGTGAAAAACATAATGTTTTTACGACGTTTTATGATTGCCCGCATCATACTCGGATGACAGAAGATATAAATCCGTGGGGGAGGGGCACAGATGAAACACATCGGTACCGTAGATAATACAGCTCGAATATTTATCGGTTTATAAAATAAATAATAACATACACACACACACATCCGCGTTCAAACTATTTATTTTTATATTATTTTTTTTTTGTAAATATAATACGAGTAAAGGACAGGAATTACAAATATACATATATTACTCTTACTCTCTTATATTATAATCAGCTTCCATGTGGCGGAGAAAAATGAGTAACATTTCTTGTCGGTGGATTTCACACAACCTATGTATTTACGTTTTTTTTTTTTTTTATTAAACGATCGAAAAACACGAAAACATGACCATGATAATAAATGCGCATTTGGTTGTTTATTTATTTTTTTTTTCTTTCTTTCATTCTTTCGCTCCCTTTACATATATATATATATATATATATATATATATATATATATATACGCATACAACATTGCCGAGAGAGGGCGGACACTATAATATAGGAAGGTAATACTTGAATAAATCTTCAACCAAAACGGTAGAGAATGTGGAAAAGAGAAAAAAAAAAACGCAAAAACAATCCTGAATATTGTTTTCCCGTATTCCGATACATATACAGAGGTATCCATGACCCGGAAAAAAAGAAGAAAAAAAAACCGCCCGCGCACACGGTTAATACCGTTGGCTTTTGTACAAGTGTTCGGCGGAAATTGAAGTCGTACATCATCCCTTCAACCCCGGGCCCACCGCGCTAACCCCTACCCCGACCGTAAAACATACCGAAGCCATTGCCGGCCGCCCGCCCGCCCGTACTCTGGTGGCTGCAGTCGCACCTTAATATTGGCTCATTTGAGTGCATTACTCTTGTGTCGGTGAGAGAGCTGGCTGCCGCAGGACCCGCCTAACCGTCTGAAACTCTTTAATTTGGTATATTGCATATAATACGACGGCGACCGGAGGACGATTGATACCGGGATCTAATGTATTATCTAACCAACATTCGTCTTTCACCATTTCCTCCCCATCCATCACCCATTCGTTTTTCTTTTTAATCCCTGCGATTTCGTTCCTATATATATATAATACAAAGAGAAATATCAATATGCGTCCAATACGTTTGACGATAATAAACGCAATTGTAAGTCTACCGTAGACGATAAAAAGTTACTGCCTAAATTGTCGCCGCCGCCATAGCTAACTGACATAGCTAATAAACAACATACACGTGATTGTTGTCAGTGGCGTGATAAGAATATTTTCGGAGGGGCGTCCGACAAATATACAACCCTTCCGCCCGTAATTTATCTCTGGTGTTTAATTATTGGTTTATCGACACTCGATAGACTGAAAAACGCATGCCCGTTGCGTATATGAGCTTTAAAAAAAAATATATATATACATTAAATTTACGATTCGAGGGGGATATCCGGACGCCAAAAACACCCCATCTTGGTGGCGCCACTGATGCAGTGGATTTTGATAGAATTTGTGAATTCAGATAAAAACGTCTGTGAAAGTGCAGTCACGACAGTACGACAGCATATGTCTACACTGTGAAGTATCGATTTCTACTGCATAGGAGACTATTCGTTATCATGCATACATAAATGTGTGATAGCAGATTTCACAACAATCCAACTACTATCGCTCTGTTCACACGACGATAGTTATTATCACAGAGTTAGTGCATTTCGCAACAATATGAACGTGTAAAACCTTTGAACTAGACTTTATTGAAGACAACGTTGTGTACTCTCCATAAGCCCAATATGGACTGACCTATAATATTATAGTAGCAACATTCTCGTAATCCACTCGCTCTGATGGTAAACTAATTTTTTTTTTTTTTTTTTTATTATTATTTTAAAGTAACAAAGTACCTTATAAAATAATACACACAATAAAAAATTATAATTGGTTTTTTAATACGGATTGGGATGATGCACTACTTTTTTTTTTTTCATTTTCTTTTTTACGTTTGACACGTAAAGCGTTTTAATAAACAACAAAAGTCAAACGTCGAGGTTGCAGAAATCGAGAAGCTGTAGTTCAACGATAAACGCGAGCGCATCACGGGCCGGTAGAAAACCTAGTCTGCTGATTACGATAACAGTCGGAATGCGTGGTCGTACGAGATTGTCACAAAATAACTATTCAAACCCGAAGGAACGTCAAACATTCTTTGCATACTCTATGCAAAACTCAATTCACTATATTCGTATTATTGTTTTATCTTTTATACCACTGCTGACTAATACGAAACACGATAATATACACATTATACTAGTCATGTGAACCACCCTACTGCTTTCTTTATACTATTTTGACAATGTTATTTTTAATTATCTTTCGGTATTTAATTTACACCGATACCTAGTTTTTAAATATAATATTATAATGTAATAAGTCCAGTTTATATGCACGTGTCTCTCGTTTCTCATTGAATAAATTAACTTTGTTTTATATACAATTATACAATATTTAGGTAAGTAAATAATAATATAGATTAGAGTGAACACACTATTGTGTTAAACGTTTATAATGTCTATATGTTTAAGAGAATTACCGATACGAGTTTTATAATACAATGTTTTAACGATTTTTCTTTGTGTAATCAAAGCATACATGTGTGTTAATTTCGCAATGCTCGTTTTTGTATAATATATCTTTTTTGTTTATCGATACTGGTTACCAATAACTGATAGGATTTCCCAAAGATTTTCATCACGCACATCATTAAAAAAAAAAAAGGAAAAAAAAAAGAGACTTAATTTTATTGCGTTGTCTAAACGGACGGTCCACTGGTTAATCATTATATTATTATTATTTGCATTATATTATGCTATTATACTCGTATATCTGCAATTGTAGCGGTTTTATATGGCTAATGGTGTTCCGCATAAATGTTTGACACGTTACGTTCCCTATTGAAAATTAGTACATATTAACCTTCAAATGGACTGAAAGAAAAACAGATCAAAGAAATTCAAAAAACACGTACGTTCTATCGCGATAAGACGAGTTTTGCGTTTAAATATTTATTAGATCTTTTGTGTAAAACCTTTTAGTCAGTAGCACGGAAATTGGAAACATTTTCCATTTCCATTTTCCCAGTGAACCCAATAGTATTTCGTGCCTAGAAGCAATAGTTGCAGAACATAATTTCCTTGAGAGTTATGTGATGAGTTTATCATTATTTAATGTAACGAACTTGGTGTAGGATAGGCATTAACATTTACGTCGTAATATTAATATTTAGTTTTTAATAAATGAATAAATAAAACCTCTCAGTTAGTAATTGTTTGAAAAAAAAACACAATTCGTGACGATTAAAAAAGGGGCAAATATTTGTGTTTCTTTCATTATATTATAGTAAATTAATTATCATAGAGCACTTTTATTACAAATTTGATGACATATTACCTCTGAATCGATAACCACTTTATAACTAAACAAGCAAAATATAAATACACAATATTTAGACCATATACAAAGTACGTTTTCCATTTTTATGTACCGAGTGGTATTTCTTAAAATGTAAGTATTCTGTAATATGATTACTTCGACTTATAAAAAATGTAAAACTTGGCTGATAACAGACTATAAAGATTTCGGAAATAACAAAGTAATGATAGTAGTGGCGAACAAAAACTGCCACACGTATTGCTTCTCATAATTTATTCACCGTATAGTCGATTCGAGTTGGCCCATCTTAGTTTTCCATTAAAGTCAATATTACCCCCACGAGATGGGGTAACATTCACCACCTAGCCGAAAGCGCCTATTATTTTTTCGCTTCATATTTTTCTTTCTTTTTTAATACATATTTTTAATGGCATGCAAATTCGGGGCAAATGTCCTTTCCCGAAAGGAGGCGTTCGTAAAGCGTGTTAATAAAAGATAAAGGGGTCATTGTAGCAGTATTTGGGTACAGATTTCTCTATGGCTGGTTGTATAAGAGGGGGGATGGAGAGGTGAGTAAGTAGTGAATGAACGAGGGGTCTATTCGTGTCCCTGGTATTATGCAAAAACGACCCACCAACGCTTTCATATACTAATGATAATAAAACTTTAGCCTGTTGATAACGATAATAATAATCATAAATATTCAACGATGGCGGGATACAGGCCCAATGTGTCCTCCTCTTTCCCTCTCAATCCTTACCCTTTTGTCTGTAGCAGTTCAACTTCGACGGTTTCGCACAAAAGGTTTGTTTGGAATAGGTTACGTCTAGTCGAACGGATCTATATTCAATCGAACATGAATATATATATATATATATATATATATTATATAAACATATAAAGGTGTAACAAATGTATTAATTATATAATTTTAGTCTTTGGACAAAACAATATATTGATTTTAATTTCCAAAGAACGAATATGTATTCAGTTTAAAATACAATTAAGTAAATACAATCACTAAAACGTGATAATACAAGACGAAATATTGTAAATTATTCCGATGTATTCCGATTTTAATATCTCATAAAATTGCATAAAAATAACGGGTGGTATACGGTGAAAATGACAGACTTGGAGTAAAGAACCCAAGCAAACTCAATTGAATTAATTACCCAGATTATTTTCAGTTCAGTTTAGATTTTAGGTTTGTAAATGATACATACCGACCGTATCAATTTTCAACCCGAATGCGGACCAGTTGCGGATTAAATGTTTGCACGGGACTTGGTTGAATTTTCGGTCGAATGATTAGGAAACGGTAATTAACGTGAACAGGTAGTTGTTGATTTTGCCAGGTCATGAAACTACGCAATTGTGAATAACATCATCACTACCGTATCGCATCAAAAGACACATAAATACGAAGTATGTTAATTCGTTATTTTGGCTTGGACATTTGTTGTCGAATAAATCATTACTAATACGGTTTTACCTACGCAATGAAATAGCATAAATTCCTAAATTTCACAAAAGTATAACAAGTGTACGACTAAATTGATACTAATTGAAAATCTATTATAAATATAATAATAATTTGCCGACAAAATAAAGACCAACGTGACCAGTGAGTTAATGAACAATTTTAATTTAAAGAGCTTAAATTTCAATACATGTCAATTTTAGTAGAAAAGAATAATGTGCTAAAAGTACGGTTAGAATTAAATTTTCGTCGGAAAAGACAACCGTAAATAATAATTTTCATAACAATATTTAAAGGTTATTAGGGACATTTATTAGTTTGTGTTAAATCCAAATCATCACATTATTTTATTATCTTCATTGTTACAAATTTACAATTCGTCGCATAGATGTAAAAATTATTAATATTACAATTTGTTTTGTTAATCGTATCGTTCTCGTTATATATGCCTATACAATTTAATACAAACTGCATTATTACTGGGTACAATCATAGTAGACAACATAACAATAGACATTTTGGTTCCTTAAGCATTATTTAACATAATATCTCAATTTTTTGACATGGATACATCTATATGCATATATAGATATATATATATAGCCAACGAATTTGCTAGATCTCCTATCAGTCATGCAGTAGCAACAAAATCATCTATACTATTGTATATTTATTTTTTAGAAAATTACAGAATATATGTGTATTATAATAATGCAAATAAATAACAAGTTTCGTCCGGGCAAGAGGGTTAAAGGGCTCGAATCCATTTTTAACTACGATATTGAGAAAAAGTTTAGCTACGGCGTAGTGTTTTTTATTTTATTTTTTGATAACTCCAATAAATAAACGATAATGTATTTTTTGAATAAAATGATAAAAGTTAATTACTCTTAATGGGTAAAAACGAATAAAACGAAACTATAACTAATTAAAACGCCGCGGCGTTGTTGAAGTTAAAAAACAATTTATTGTAAAGATTTCGTTTTAACTTGTATATAATCAAAGGAGAGGTCCTTGCCGACATAAAACATGCTTTTCATCGGATATTATGGGTGACGTCCTCAACATAGTAATAAATTAATATTATAAGCGATTTGAACATTATTAATTATTTTTCATACAAAAAACGGCACCTACGTAAAAAAAAAAAAAAAAACCAAAAAAAAAAAAAGGATAGTCTCGAAAATCTACATGCGCGTTATACGCTACTCGAGAGATTTCAGGGGAAAAAAATATAGATTTTAACAATTACAAGTAACGAAATATGATTTTTTTTTTTTTTTCCGTGTAAAAATAATAATAAAATAAATAAAGCCCGTTTAAAGGTTCGGTATAACCGAGTAAATTTCGAACGGTCGGATAACATAATAATATTACGAAATCGCATAATATTATTGCCACTATTGCCCACGTTGTATTATCAAATATAATATACGTGTCGTCACCAAGGCTAATCTAAGTTTTTCCGGGTTTTCACAGAGAACCGAAAACATAATTTTTATTAATGGTTACAAAGCGGTTTTGGACGGGCCAAAACGACAATATTTCGATTTTTCACGGCGAATACCCAACGTGGGTCGCCGAGCGTCTTGAAAATACGAGCCTGTTAAATATCGTAAACGCAATTAATTCGCATTTGTCGAGAACACGTGCAGCCGGTGAGAACGGGTGTTGTGTACCGCGTTGTGCCGTATAAACGTCAGTTCGAACACGTCGTCGAGAATATTGTACGACAAGAATAAAAATTTGAAAAGGCGAAAAAAAAAACACCAATCAATCGGCAGATAATTTCCGAGGGAATGGGAAACACAGACGCACGAACGTAAAAGTCTCACGTGCCGGCGTCAATATTGTAGAGCCGGCGGCGGCGGCGAGAGCGGACTGACAGAATAAAACGGTGTTTTGCGCGGGTTTTATTCCCGAAAGTGTCGTAATCTGACGGATTTGCGGCCGCGTCCGGGCGGGTTTTCTTTACCGCGCGCATTTCGCCTGTACAGACTTAGACCGATATACGACGAACAACGCCCGTTAAAATACACGCCACGGCAAAACCGACAACGGTTCAATCTGACGATTTTCGCCGTACAGTAGAATAATAGTAATAATAATAATAATAATAATAATAGCATATACCGGGTGTACGCACACTACGCGTGCCTATTAATATCCTCTCGCGGTCGTTTGTATCAATTCCTCGTTCCGGTGCCGCCGCGTCGGCCGATAAAAACGTCCGAAAAACGACCGCGTCCGATTTATCGCGTTCGGTTGCGCGGGGGGGGGGGGCATTGTGTTCGGCGGGTTTCCGCCGGACCGCAATAAGGTGCGCGCGCCCGTAATATTATCGTACCGTGTTGGTACTTTTTTCTTCTTCTTTTATTTCCTCATTCTGGAGGGTGTCTAACGTCTCCTCCTACACTAAAATTATTAACAGCAATTTGCATCATTATGCGTGTGAGATATTTCACTGGAAATGTTCACGTTTGAAATATTCCAATGACATTTGGAATTTTTTTTTTTTTTTTTTATTATTCTTTTCCCAAATAATTCTTTATTGGTTTTCTATTATGTGTTTCGTAAAGTCATAACGGAGTTTTATTGCAATATTCCAATATAAACTATAAATATTACAATAATATGTATTCTGTAGTCGCGCTGCTAGTTTTAAATTTAATAATAGATTTTTTTTTTTTTTTTTTTCGTCAATATAAAATATTTCGTGACACTTCTATTAAAAAAAAAGAAAAAAAAAGAGTTTCTCGAAATATAAAATATTAATATTGTTGTAATAAATACTTTATAATATCTATATGTACATTGCGAAACTAATGCGAATTGAACAATAATTATTTGCAACGTAACAAAAAAAAAAAAAATGATATTTATTATATTTCGTTGAATATTTTAATCAAGCGAAGAAATATACGAACATGAATACAAATATTTAAGAATTTAAATCGCGAAGAACAAGACTTCATTATACAATATCAATTCGCTTTAAATTATTCCGAAATATGGAAATTCGCTTTTGTGAGTTTTGATTAAAATGGTGTAAAATCGACTTTACATATAAATTATGTAAAAATACAGTGTATTCAAAAAAAAAAAAAAAAGTCATATTATTGCTTTACAATAGATGTTATTATTTCTAGCTAGCGTATAGATTATATTATGGAATATCCTTATTGTATAGGAAAGTGATATTAAAACTATTTAATATTTTTTTTTTGTTTTTTTTAAGAAAAGTCTTATCGACAAATAATATTTATTGTAGACAAATTAATTACGTCCGTACGTTTTAAATTTGAATACGAGAATATTTCAATACATACAAAACAAAAACGTGTTGTTAATCGACACAAATGAATTCCGTGCATAGGTGTAATATTGGTTAGTGGATTTGCCGGGTTCAACGATTTGGAACCTAACAAAAAGAAATCGAAATGGTTCGGATTTAAAAAATATAAAATTTTACAATTATTATCTTACGACACGTCACAGCAACGTAGAAGCCACAAAACTGTTAAAAACCAAATAGGGTGTACAACTTTTAATACTATTTTTTTTTTCTTCTTTTTTGCCACGAATTAGAACCCTCGTTTATAGGTAGTACGATTAGTGACATATCACTAGGAATATTTCCGACAAATCCCTTTACCTCTTGAGGAGATTCCTACCAAAAAATAAGTTTAGTTTATACGAATACGTTAAAAAATTATCTAAAATTTAATCTTTATACTGACGACTGCCATTTTAGTATATTAACTTAAGAATCGTATGTATAGTATTTATTTGTATGTAATATTATATTTCTGGAATGACCAAAAAATCTTCTGATTTTCCTATAATATTATTGCGGACGTAATATTAGTCGTTCAAATAGTTTACAATTTTAAGTTAAATCAAATATTGAAACATATAAACAATATGCATAAAAATTATCGTTTTTCCAATAAATTCCTGGCATTAGAAATATTCCAGGGAAACATCCTCGGAATTTACGCATCACTAAGTGTGATCTTCTACATTTCGTTTTCTTTGCTCCCTTAATGAGTATCTCGGTTTTCCGCTAATACACGTTTTCACCAAGTTATTTATTCATACTGAATATTACAATGTTCAAATGTGTAAATATGTACGACGCTCGTAGTAAAGTTCTGCCGAAAATTCCAACAAGTTCTGAAGAGGTACATGGACGTTTCAAACCAAATAAACACGAACACAAAATAAGGTGAACCATTTATATTGATTAATTATAAACAAAAACACTTAAACATTTCTATGTAAAGTAAAAAATGTGTATATGGATGGAACTTTTGAATAAATTATATTAGTTATATTAGTTTAATAAGTTATATTCCATTGGTTTTTTTTTTTTTTTTTGCCGGATAAAAATGTACACACGCATATGGATACAGATATGTATATGTTCATCGATTGGTCTATCTGTTGGATTTATTGGTTATAGTACATATTGTAACATTGTAATATGCAGTATGAATAAATAATTTGGCGGAAATGGGAAATGTTAATTTTGATGCGGCCCTGTTTAATTTATCCGAGACTGAGTGGCCAGTTTGTGTGTTAGCCGGAGGATCAGTGATACGTTCAGTAATCGGAAATAATAGGTGAGGTTAATAATAAAACGGACGAACGTTTACTTGGCAATGATAATATACCTATATTAATATGCTCTCTGTGATTTCACGGTGCGTGAATTTTGCTCGGGGAAATATGTGCATCGCCTAAATATACATATATATATATATCTGTTAGGCCATTATTCTTTGCTTCCACTCAAAACTTTCACGCAATTTAGTGCGACGAAATGGTAATAAAGTTTTTTTTTTTTTTGTACGTTAGCTGTCGGCATTTGCGAGCGAGTGGAAAAAAAAAATAAAAATACTAACCATCTACGTATATCTGTATATACGTATACATAACCACCTATATATATATAAATATATAGAAAAATAGCTTACGGGTCTAAAAGTTCTACAAGAAAAAAAAGTTCTACATCAAGTGTTGGTTTTCTCGGGAAATCAGTTTGTTTACGCAACCTCGATTTTCTATTGAAAAACCTTAGACCGTTCGACGACTCCACAAACTTTTTCAATTTTGAATTAAACCATTTCCGCGCGCAAACCTCCGACCTGACCACACGTAATCGCGTTAAGTTTAAATTTTGACGAAAGTTGTAAAAATTATGGCATTTTAAAACAAGATTAACTGAACTTCGCTCAGAATCGTTTTTCGTTAACAATGATTTATACTTAAATACAAATATAAATTTAATTCCTCACCAAATCCTCTTTTTGACTTCCCACCAACGACAGTCGTCCACCTATTGTGCGAATTATGGTGTCAGTCAATTTTTACATTTACTTTTGCTTTTTTGTTGAGTACTAAATTTAAACAGTATTTTTTATAGTTGATTTATTACAAATTATTCATTTAAAGGAACATTCGAAAATTGCACATCAGGAGTTCCGAGGCTGACTTAGATAAATTAAGCTCGTGTCAATGCCGGCTGACCGCTATCTGTCTGGCAACAGGTGTTCACCACAGGTGCCCTCCCGAGCATAATTGATCGACGTTAGCCTCTGAACTTCTGGGATTAAAATTTAGAAATGATCAGTAATTTTTTTAAATGTCCGTTACTCGGTTGATTCCATGTACATTGAAAACAATTGGCTTACACTTCCGCATAAGTCCCTTCCACAGTTGGTTCCCGTACAATCGATCAGATCAATAAGTACGGGCAACGTGCATTGGGAGACATTTTATGATATGCAAAATTTTGCATATCATAAAATTAGTGGGACTTATTCGGGGGTCCAAGCCAAATTTGTTGGCGTTAAACCCGCCTTTCCATCATCAAATACCGCCGAGAAATCATTGGTTCAAAAATCTTATGTAGGGGTGGTACTTTTAATATGAAGTTTTCTTTACAGTTTGAGAAAATCTCACCCAGATACGTTAAAAAACTACAAAGTTACGGCTATTTATACAAATTCCTTGAAATTTCTTAAGCTACTATCTACATTTTACAACTATGACAACAACCGTGATCTATATTCTATAATAATATCAATAAAGCATATTATTATAGGTACTTCATAATAACGGTTTAAAATTGAAGTAGATATATAACGTTAAGACGTATTGTAAAGTTCTGTATTATTCCCATACGAAATTAACTATAGACGCCCCCTCCCCATCCACCCCTAAATAAAGGTGTAGCCACCACTGATGAGGAACATGTTCCGCTCACCTTTATCAGTTTCTACTACATTACCGAATCAAATAATTTATATGACAAAATACATTTTGGTACCAAAATATTATCGATTAGAAATAAAAATAAATACATTAATTAATTTGAATTCCTAATTATTTTAATAGTTTCACAACATATACAGACTAATATATTGCAAGAATATTTTCCATTTACGAAAATGGTATTGAAAGTCAGTAAACTTTCCTTTATCATAATTATTACATTTGTTTTTTAAACTTAAAGGACATAATTCATTCCTTTTTAATTGGTTTAATATTACAATTATGGAAATGAAACCGAAACTCCTAAAATATCGGGATTGTTAGTTATTGGATTAGTTTGATAAACTTCTTTCGGGAATTTATAATCATGACAGGAGTTCTCTAATATCTTTCGAAAGTTAGAGTTGTCTTTGTCTGTATTCAAGTTCCTAAGTGGTAAACTTTTCAAAGCCTTCGTCAAAAGTTTAGATTTAAAAATCCTACAATTAAATTATTATTTTTGGTTTCAAATACGTCTGTTATTAAATTAACATCCGATAGAATCCAAAATGAATAACATATTTTTTATAAATGCTACGGTAAAAGTGAGAAATTACGTCATTGAACAGGAAATGCCGGCATCTTTCTTAAAATTTGGAAATGTCAAAAATGGTACATTGCCGCCTGGTCAGTAACGTCATATCCCTAATAAAACAGTGTGTTTATCTATACTAATAATAATACAGATTGATCTTGATCCATTTATATAGTTTTAACTTTTGTGTACCTATGTTAGCACTAAGTATAAGTGGTTTTGTAGAAAACTTCAATGTACTTTGGTTGACTGTAAATGTAAACCGATAATCTATGATTCCATATTATAGTAGCACGCTAAACTCATGGAATGCCTTACCTTGTTCGGCGACTTGGCGGCGAATAGCATGTCGTAGACGGCACAGACGGCCAGCACTGTAAGTCCGGTCTCCTTGGCCAACATGGACGCCGCGGCCATGGTGACGGTGGCCGCCAGGCAGGCCCATTCGCGCACCGCGCAGCATTCGGTGACGCCACCCGGCAGACCGTCCAGATCGCTGGAACACGTGCCCAAGCCCAGAGCGGCGAAAACGGTGCGCACCGCCGACCCGAGCCGGTAGGTTTTCCGGTGACAGCCCGCATCACAGCACACCACGCGCCAGTGCGGGTCAGGCGTCCGGTCCCGGTGTCGGACGTGCGCTACGTAACACAGGAACGAGGTCAGGTAGAACAAACAGGCCAGCAGGTCGGCCCGGCCGACGACGCCGGCGACGGCTTCCGAGTGGACGGGATGCACGGCGAACACGGCCGCGGCCACCGCGGGCTTGCACCTGGGCAACAGTGTCCGGTACAGGGCGTATACCAGATAGGTGACGGCGCAGTGGAGCAGCACGTTGGCCGCGTGGTAACCCTTCGGGTCCAGCCCGCCGGTCCAATGGTTCAGCCGAAACGACGCTATGCACAGCGGCCGGTACGAACCGTGCGAGTTTGTCGAACCGATCGGAGTGCCCCAAAAATCGTTTGTCCAGATTTCGCTCAGTGGCGTGGCTCTGGTCACGTCCGGATTGTTGACGATCGCTCGACTGCGAACAAGAAAAAAAAAAAAAAAAAAAAATAATCACAACGTTAATGGGTAGAAATAGAGTCAATAAATTGTGTATTAATGTTCTTGCGAAACGCCGGGTGCGGTTCCAAAACGGGAAAAAGGACCGTTAATTGGACACGGGCGTATGTTTAAATGACCGTTTTGTCGTGTCAAAAGCCAATCGTCGCGCAACATAATATACCTGCGAACGCGGCACGAACGAGAACCGTTCGAACGACAACCCGAGCGTTGACGCCGCCGTACAACGACGGCGTAATAAATTGAATTCGAATCGTTTCAATTAAACGCCGTGCAGAGTTTCGTGTATACTCGCAACACTCGTTACAATCGTGTTAAATCCGTACGGGCACGACAAACTACTTTTGCTCGATAGTAGCAGTAATTAGTCGCAATTTCTCGAACGTTACGAGTTATAATTTACAGAGCTATTGCAACCGTCAAAAATGCGTACGGGTGTAAAAACCACTGCGCCAGTCACACAGTCACAAAACCGATTTCGGATCCCGCCGCACGGATGAGAACAGGCGGTGGACAAAATACACGTTCGAAAGAAATGTCCAAGTTTTTCTTTGTCCGAGTTTATGGACGTCGTCCAGAAACCAAAGACAACAATCCGCAAACGACAATAGCGAAAATTTTATATTTTGTTGCTAAACTAAGGGCCAGAAACTCGTACGCGGTTTATAATGACGTTTTCGGCCAGAAACTCGTACGCGGTTTATAATGACGTTTTCGGCCATACATTTTACATATTTCATTTTTTTTTTTTTTTTTTTTTTTATAAACCTGTAATATTTCCATTTACTCTGAACCCGGATGTATATAGAGAAAATTTGACACCGCGTAATCGCTGTAAATCTCTTTTAGAGACGCATGCGTTTAATGTTTTAAACACGATATGATAATTCACGATTATATAATATAATATTATATAATTTATGAAATACCAATAGTCCCGCACTGGGTATTACAATATTATATTTCTATGATTGTACAAAAATATTGAATTAATAAGATAGCGTAATATACGTTCAACATACTGATTATCTGATTCGGAAATCGTATAAACGATTTACACTCGATTATATATTATTACAACAAAAAAATGTGTATTCTTTTATTTTTTTTTATCTTTAAATAAAATACGCGTAATTATGTATTTATATTGAATGTCGGCCGTCTTCACAACAAATGCAAACTATACAAATACACAATAATTTATAAAATTGAATGTTCAACGTAATTTAGAGTTAAACGTTAAATGTTTTTTTTTTTTTATCAGAGCCTTGCACCAGTATAGCCAGTTTAGACTGTATATATTTTTTTTTTTTTTTAAACCTGTATAATAGCATAGCACGAACACAAACCGGTATGAAAACATAACACACGTACGAATCGTAACCCGTGATAAAATATCGGTCTAAATTGTATAACCCGTTGTGTTTTTAAAAAACACGTGTGGACATTAAAAACTGTACTGATTTTCAACGGAGACACTAATTTTGTATAAAAAATAGCAGTACTGCTATTGGCGTGTAACGAGATGGCCGTTTGCGTTCGCTGGTTAAAAATTGATACTAGCTTCGTTTGTCTCTTAAGTGTCTTCACGTATTTCGGGTTAAACCCTAAAAATTTAGTTGACATTTTTAAAAATTGTTTGAAAAAAAAAATGAATAATGTTGTTTATTATAAATTTGAATTAATAGAGAAACGTTACAAGTATTAGGTATACTACGTTGGCTGTATTAGTATTTATCTGAATGTGGTGATGTGTAAATATTTTCTAACAACGACATTAGGCACCTAACTAAAATTCTTAATCCGTATTTAATTAATTGCATTGGTAGATGACTGGGGTGGTTATAGCAAATACACTATGCAATAGTGCAGGGGTGGTGAACCTATGGTGCACGTGCCAGAGGTGGCGCTCTTGCCAAATTTCAATGGCACGCGATACCGAATAGAATTTATTAGTTTTTTTTTTTTTTTTGTTTTATTTTAGTTATAAGCAATTCGAAGATACAAATAGTATACATTTAAATAATGATTTTTTTTTTTTTTTTTTGTCTTTTCGACAACGCTCCCGTAATTGTATTCTCCATTATGAGTTTAGTCGAATCGAAAGAAAGAAACGCTTTGACTGATGAAACTAGCGGCTGCTTGTGTTTCACTAAAAATCCCACTAAAAATACACTCCCCGACATCAAATATTTATCCGCTAAGAAACAGTAAAATATTATCAATGTTTTAAATACATAAAATTAAATATATATAACACCTAATTTAAGGATATTATATAATACATAATTTATAAAATTAAAACAAACGTGTACTTAATAATATATTTGTAATTTAATATTGTCCTTAGAAAATACAATTGTTTTATTGGGGCACGTGAATAATTTCCACTTGATCCAAAAAAGGCTCGTCACCCCTGCAATTAATCGTCGAAATGCCAGTAGAAATAAAAAGTCATTCGACTTTTTAGTTTTAATAACCTGTACAACCCATACAACCCAATTAAATATAAGTGCTGAACATAACCCGTAATATTATTTTTAAAAAAAAAAAACATAAAATACTCGTAAATATCGTAAGGTGGGAAGCCTTAATTTTAAATTTAACTTAATTATTAGATTTAACGTGTTAAACCTTTTATTATATTTCTTTAAAAATATACAACATTCTGGTTTATACCGGTAATTCGTCTAATTTTCAACTTGAACAATATTACATTTTTTAACCGGGAATTTTTATAACAAACATTTCGACTAGTTGAACAATTTTTCACAAATTGTAGAGACCAATTAACTGTAATTATGTCGACGAATAGTAAAAATATAAAATATATTTATTTCCGTGTTGCCCACGTTTTTTTTTTTTTTTTCTTTAAATCCCAATGAAAGTTAATTTTAGATACGATTACTTATTTCGGTAGTTTCGACAATAGTTCGTCTTCCGTAACTTTGCTGAATTACTATAATACAAATTTCCAAAAACGAAAACTGAAAAAGTGTAAACGCTTTTCGTGTTGCTGAGTTATTATTATACATCCTACATACACATCATACATATAGAATGTAAAATAATAACTCATATGAATATATATATATATACTTACTTCAAAATGTATTAATAATGAGAGTGTTTTAAGCAAAGACAATTCGAATGCAGTGGCAAGTGTTCGTACCTAATGTGAATACGAAGTTGTTGGCTGTTTGTTATTTAAGTGGTACAAAGTTCATTTTTATCATACTCTGGTATATGAGAAACCCATGTGCGTAATATTAAATCGAACGGATTTACGAACAAATTGCATTCATATATATCAGATACAAACATAAAAATATTTCAAATTTAATTTTAAATTATAAAAAATAAATATATATACATATATATACATTAAAGAAAAACAAATAAAAAAAAAAAAAAAAAAATATTAAACAAAACATAATGGCGTATTATTTGTTTGCATTTTCTGTTCTATTACCTGGTGATGATTTTTTTTTTTTTTTTTAAATCGAAACTGCTCGTATTTACACAAGACTTATATATTATTCCAGGCTGTATTGCATTATTATTTTTACGTATTTGTTTACGTTTATTTATTTATTTTTTTTTTTTTTTATCAAGTACCAAATAACTACTAAATTTATTTTATAAAAAAATGTTATTAATAACACTTATATCGTAATATTGTCAATTACATCTTTTACAGATAAATTATACTTAAAATTAATTGTTAGAAACTGTGTAGGTTTTTGTTAAATATAAAAAAATCATTTAAACTTATTATTATCATTACTCGTTTAAAAATCTCATCAGAACTACTGCAGAGTGTACTTCATTAAAAATAAAAATAAATAATATTATAAAAATATATAAAAGCCTTTAAAATAAAGGCTTTTTGCAGGGTGAGCTTTGTCATCCTGTTGAATTTTAATCTCCGTTATAGTACGTATTTTACCTTTTAAACACTTTGTATACGAACATTATTAGTAGTAGTAGTAGATCGTAGAGTAGTTAATGATAGTTGGCACACAGAGACGACCTGGCAGAAAAATTCAGGCCAAGACATTTTTTTTACACAAGCCATATTTTTTCAATGCCCATAAAGTCGTAACTAAAAAAAATTTTAGAAGATGCGAGATGGGTCGGTCCATAATGTTTTTCAAATTAAACTAATCCCATTTTTTAGCATTTTGCTAAGCATTTCTAGGGCGTCCAGTCTTCAGGAACTTGCCAGCTACGGCCTTGAATGCCTTAATTTTAAATTCATATATATATAAAAAGTTCAGATAATAACTTACTTTATCTAATCAATTACTAAACAAGTTTATTTCGGATGAATTAAACATTAAAACATTCAACCTAAATTAAAAAAAAAATCGGTCCAGGCCAATAGGGCCAACAGTCCGGGACTTTTCGGATACTCCGGCGGGCCGGGCCGTCCCTGAGGTATACCCATTAGTATAATATAAAAATGCCATTCGTAATAAAAATTCATTAAGAAGAAGGAACTAATGATTATACTTTTAAAATATGGATTTATTTGTTGTTTTTTTTGCAATTGTGTCGTAGAAACAATTAATAATTATACTACCGTAATTTTGCAACTAATTTGTTAAATACTTTATTCGTCAATAGAATTTACTTATGTGATATAATAGGTCCAAAATTATTTTATTGAATATAAATGTACAATGCGATGACAAGAGTAATGGAATGACGAACGGCGATAATGAAAACGGATGGTATTTTTAAACAAATGGCTTTGAATTTCAATTGAGTATTTTTTTTTCTCTTATAGTGGAATTTCGTTTGTGATTTATAAACAAACTGTAGTTTAATTTGGAATTGCCATTTTCGTTTGTTTTTTTTTTTTGTCTTTTTTTTTTATGTTGCATTTGTTTTATATATGCATACTTCGACGGTTGACGTAAATTAATTTGCGCTTTAATCTTTTTTACGTTATTAATGAGTATTTATTTATTTATTATTGTTTTATACGTAACGAATGGATAATAAAAAAATATAAAAAAATTTTATTACTATTATTTTTGTTGTTAAAGCTAAAAATCGAAAATGCATTGAAATATTATCCTGTGTACATTTAACGCACATCCTTATTATAATATTTCATGTGATCCATATACATTATAATAAATTCCATTAATGCCCATTAGATTCGAGAAGGGGACACGAAAGTAAGCGATTATATACACAGGATAACTATAAAACCTAAATATTAGGCTTTACTGACTTGTATAATCATATTAAAAGCACTACACTATAAATAACATGCCCTAATATATTCGAATTTTATTTTATTTTTTTTTTTTTTTTTGTCCCCTTCGAAAATATTAATTTCCTGTTATTTTTTGTTTTTATTTTTATTGCTTGTTTGTTCTAAGCGTGTATCGTATACAAAAAAAAAAAAAAAAAAAACAAAGAATATGTATATGTATGAATTTGAAAATTATACATTAGTATCAAATAAATATAGTAACTCAAACTCGAATCGTACATGAATATTTTCAGAAAAAAACATTTATTATTTTAGTGTATATTTTTAATTAATAAAAAGTCTTCAGAAATATAATTAAAAAAATAAAAATAAGATGGTTTTGTTTTTTTTTATTATGGAATTCTTCAGGCGAAACGCTAATTCCCATAATACAATTATGATTATACATTATTATATTTGTTGTTAATTACTAAACAATTACGTCGCACAGTGCCTGAATGAACTATTACTGTTGCCTATATTGTACACCGTACATTCGGAATAACCGCCGAGTTTCAAACGATATCAGTACGATCCATTATGACGTCCAAGGCTTGGAAAATATATTGCGTCCAGTTTATACAATTGGATTAGTTTTAGATTATATTTTATAATTTTCACGTAGGAATTATGTTATGCGCGTAATCGGCAAATTGATGTACTCTGCGTAACATATACGTATCGTATATAGTGCACACTTTTTATGTTGAATGCAATGGAACGCGATTTTTATTTCGATGTTGTGGATATATGTATTTTTATATAAGACGAGTTGGGACGATTATTGTCATTAAATACCAATCTATCGTAAATATTTAATCACACTATTGCGTATATAGGTAAACTTTGTCGACATTTAATTGAATAAGTCTTTAATGTTATATTGGAAAAGGCACTTGTGATTAAAACGTCTTCTTGTCTGAAGATTAATTTATAACAAAATAAAAACGATGCTGACGAAATACTTTTAACACGCCATAAAAGCAAGAGGGGAGGCCATTTAATTCGGTTCCAAAGGAAATTAAATCCATAAAATGTAATACCTATATAATAATAATAATAATAATAATAATAGTAATAATAATAATACCATACGCTTTTACACGTTAATAAATATAAACACAAGAACCTGAGTACCGTTTAGATTCGATTTAAATCGGTGGTGGGACAATTACGAATGCTCGCTAGTTTAAATTAGTAAATCACTGGTGGCCAAGGGGGCAGGAGGGACCACCCCCGGTCTAAATAGGGACCCGAAATACACTGTGTGTCGGTATATATTACTGTAATTGTTTAAATTAAGTCTTTATACGCTGAAACTTTGAAATTTAGACTACCGAGTCGGCAGTTCTACGATAATTTAATTTTAAAGTCGAGAAAACTCATAATTTCTTTGTATGTACATTAATACGTCATTGCAGTTATACTGTTATTATAAAATTAACAATTTATTATCATTTATCAAATGACAAAATAATGGTTGAAAACCCTTTTTTTTTCCTTTTTTTTTTTATGTTAGCAGATGTCTAATCATACTCCGCTCTCCGTCGAATAATGTTAATGTCGGCTATGTTTATACGCGATTAAAAATTGCATATACAAATCAAGGTTACGCTTCAGTTAGAAAATACAATAGCATAACAATATAGAAATATCTGTAATATTATTTACAAATTAAAATAAAAAATAATCATTAATAACGGTCGTATTTTTTTTTAATAACCGAGAATAACCTTGGCCGGAGCCCCGTAGTTTAGCTATGCATACTACGTCATACTAATCGATCTTATAGAGTAGCAACTGATGAGTAGTAGCTACTACTATAACTAACTGTTTAATGAAAAGCCAATGAAATTATAGAGTTTTGTTCTTATATGAGGAAAAACAATAGAGAAATTTGACTCTCCGAACGAACCAGTGGAATCGATATGGCCATTTACTAATTTGTAATTAAACAATAGACCATCATAGGTATATTTTCAAATGGACCTCCGTAGTAACGAGCTATCGTTTTCAGTTCACTTTTACGACGTCCGGACAAATAAGAGTTTAACTTGTCTACTAGGCAATTTGGTGAATGATACCAGACACCGTGTTCTAGAATTATTTGCCTCAAAGCTATATTTTACAGAATTCCGATAACAAACACATAATACAAATAGCACGCATTTCGGCAAACACTATTCAAAAAACGTAAAACATCGATACGGACTAACATAATACATATTGAAAATAAACATAAAAAAGTCATCAAAATTCTTTAACAGACGCGGTATAAAAGTTAGTGGATGTAACATCGGGTGTATCTAATACAAATGGACAGTGGGCGTCGTGAACATATTTCAACCCCTAAGAAAAGTATTAAAAAATTACTCAATACTGCCATTTTCACATATCCCTGGGACTAAGCAATTGCATTAGGCAAACGTCACTGCACATAAAACACTATGTACTACATTTGTATATACGCATAACAATAAAAAAAAAAAATAGTTCATTACAACCAATTAAACCGCAAACCCGGTTAAAATCGTAGAAAACAACGCGACGGAAATAACATTACTTTTGACGCACGGTTCATTATAAATAGTAATAAAAAAAAAAAAAAAAATTGAGCATTAATCAATATATTTTTAATTTTTATTATCGTCTATTTGTCAATAATTATAGTTAAAATCATAATGAAAATCGTATAAATCGCGACACATTATGCTATTTTTCGATTTATGTGAATACAACTATTTTGGGTCCGTGCAAATGCTCAATACGATTCGGGACGAAAAACCACGAACAAGTGTAGTAGTTTATTTGTAGTTACAAATTAATAGAATTTTCAATTACAATTTATCAAAACATTTTTTACATTTTTAACCGAACTTCGCTCAGAATCGTTTACCGACTTATCGTTGGATACAGACATATACTGAATTCCCCTCTGTGCCCTGCATTCGTACCTTTCCAACTTCTCACCTACAACAATGGCCTACCCACGAATAGTGTATTTTTCTCTATGTTTTGTCTTTACGCGTATAATTTATTTATCTCTGTTTCTCTAGCTTAACATAGTTGGCATAATAGTCAATTTTACTTTGTAGTTTGTACACAAAATGTTTACTTAATATTAACGATTATAATATGTATTTGTATTCCATTACCAGACGAATAAATAAATAAACATCGTAAACGCAGTAATTGACTATGTTAAACATCAAGTTTAGGGTATCACGGTGTGTAGGTACCTATTTTGGCTATTTTCTTTAAGCGTTTAATTTATATGTTAAACGTTAACAATATTATTTTATATTGTATTTTATTGCTATCAAGCCTAATATTGAATCTAATAAAAAAAAAAAATTACCGTACTGTAATAATGAGTTGGAAATGAAAGACCAATTGTATATGTTTCTCCGATTAAATATATAGAAATCGAGTTGGACAAAAAGAAAAGAAAAAAAGAAAAAAGACGCTTAAAACCAACAAAACCAAATTATATTGTTATAAATGATACTGATCAACACACATACACATATATGATGTTTAATCGGTAGTCGTTTGTCTACAATAATAATAAATCAAACCAATTTACATCGAAATATCGTTTTAAGGTCAAATCGCAATCGGTCTAAAGAATCTCAACAACTACAAATAACTAGTAACGTCAGCTGCGACATCGTGCGATAACGAGCATTCGAATCTCGTAGTTTTAACACTCGTCTTTAACATGCTAACATGCGCGGTCGTTTCTATATCGAGTGATAAGAAATAAAAACTATCATAATATAATAATAATATCATTGTTTGGACGGTGATTACGGAAATGTCTATTTACGAGACGGTTACGATAGCCCCGACGGGCAAACACACGTCAACTGTAAGTAAAAATACACGAACATTTCTCGGCAATAAAATAACTCCGTATACATTTGTAATATTAAAAATAACATTTTCAACGCTTCTGCTGCGCCTACTACATATTACAAGGGACGGATTAGATTTTTGTGCGAATATAACAAATATTCAATCTCATATTTATAGGAAATTAAAACTAGTTTTGTCGTAGAATTAAAAATAATTTAACGTTGCGAAAGTAACATTGTGTTTTTTTTTTATGCATTAATACATTAACATTATATATTATGTGAACAAATATTATACGACAATGCACATTTAGAGGGGTAACCTTCTAAGTTTTCGACAATTAGTTATAATACACATAAACAAAGATTTTTTTAAAATTAAATTAGTCATATTAGTCGGGCAAACCACTTTCGAGCATTTTTTATAATACGACACTAAAAATATTCATTAATTGTATATTGAAACCTACATAGTAAAACCTATCAAATAAAATACATCATTACGGTTTCATTAATATACTATTATTATAAACTATAAAACTAAATGGAAATTATCGGTGGAATTAATTTAATTTCAGCATAATGACGTTCGATATAAAAATAAAAAAATAATTTAACAATAATTTGTTCTTAAATATAATATTCAAATTGAAAAAAAAAAAACGATTATCTAATTATCAATAAAATACAATATTTTTCTGATTCGATAAGAAATATTTAAATAAAATCGGTAACACGTTGTAGTATAAAAAATATAGAATAAGGTCATTTGAAATAAATATTGCGTTTTACCTTAGGGGTGCATCGTTACCGCCAAAATGACAAAAAGGGGTTAGATTATTGTTTATGCTAAATCAATTCCTACCTATATTATTGTTTGGAAAATCATATTCATATTCATGGTCCGGGACTTTGCATACTTTTGTTATTTATTGTAAAATATACCAATGCATGAAATAAATTCATCTCTGGTTACCATGGTATTTTTGTATAATTCATAGGTTTTCCATGAAAGCGCTTGTTTTTCACATTTGGACAAATTCTTTACATTTCAAACAAAAACTATACAAATTTAAATGAATCAGTGAAATTAAGTGAAGTACCTAATTGAAAAAATAATATTAACGCAATTATATACATTTGTTATCTACAACTCAACGCTCGTTATAATTTTCGTGTAGGTATAAATAGCGAAGGAAGATACTTATTTCAAGAAATAATTACAGATATCTTCAAAATTTAAAGTACAATTTTTAGGTTTTTTTATTATTTTTTTTTAATATTATACTAATACCTACATGAATAATAATTATTAATTAATAAATATTTGAAGCGCATATTTATTTTTAGATTTTGATGCTTATTTTACGTTTTTTTTTTTTTTTAGTGTATATTTTAGCGTTTAATTTTATGTTTTAAAGGGCTAAAAGTCCCCCGAACCCTGATCATGATATTATGGTAAATCTATAATCTGTGATATCGGTGGATGTCGGAACTAGGAATGCGCCATTTGATATTTTCAAGTGTGTTAACTATACAATTCACATAATAGTTATCTTTACTATTTAACTAAAAATTATATCTTCGAATATTGACGACACGAATTGTCGTCTAATTTCAGTACCCAACAGTTTATGCAGAACAACGAATAATGTATGTATGATAATGTATAATAATAATTATGTATCGGTAATCTTATCTTTCAGATCGTAATGAACAATTCTATAAATCACATCAGCAAATGAAAATTTACATATACAAATAAATATAGTAAATAGTAAATAATTATAGACTAGACGTAAAAATAAATTAATAATAACACGAACTCGTAGTCAAATCAAACTTGTTTAACACTTGCATTGTACGTGCATGGTGTACGTATATGGCAATACTAAATAAATACCTATACCTAGATACAGCAAAAAAAAATTTAAAAGAGTCAATGAAAATCGTGTCCTCGTGGCCCCTAGATAAATCTAAACGGTTCTCAAACTATAACACATTTGTTACCAAATGACGATTTGCATTGACACCAAAAATCTTGTTTTTCTTATTTTCTATATCTAGATATTTATTTAGTTTTGTCATATGCGTATGACGTACATATTGTATATTAATTGTTAGACATACAACAAAAAAAAATATACGTATACAATTATGATAAACAAAAATCGAACCTTTTTTCATTTTTGGTGGAAACGAATCACTCGCACCACCTTTACCTTTAACATTATCAATTTTTTTTTTTTTTTATTATTGAAAAGTCAACGTTTCTAGCATTTTGATTTAAAGGTTCAATAAATAATAATATTAAAATGTTCAATATTTGGCTTCAAATTAGTCGGGTTTAACCAGTGATTTTATTATATTTAGTTATTAAACACTCGCGGACCCTTATTTACATTCATGCACCCTCGATTTTTTTTTTTGCACCACTCGCAGATCAGACCCCTGCAGAGTCTAGACCGCTATTGACACCTTTGCTATATAGTGGCTCTGTATAGCAATCACTGTCATAATATTAAAAATGTCCAATTTAATTAATTAAATGTAGGTACTATGGTATTAATATAAGACCATTCGTCTTATATGATGAAAAATAGATGATTCTCGGGTTTTCAATTTCGGAATAAGACGTATTCGATAAATAAAAAAGTCATCTGAGTACTTTTTCCATCAAGTAACAATTTATCCGTTTAATTACTAGTAAAAATTGATAATATCAATTGCATTCACTATTGATACCAGTTGTCTTTTTTTTTTTTCTATTATAATTGTTTAAATAGTTTATTAATTATAATTTAATATTTTTTATAATTACCAGTAACCAATTAATGGTTTAGCAAATACGTACTAGGGGCGAAATCAGGAAAATTTTGTTTTTTTAATCGGGGTTAAAAATAATTTAAAATGTAAAATGTCAAAAAAATATTATATTTTATTACTCTTCGTGTACTCGTTTATAGACATATATATTAATCTATTTTATTTTGTAAATATCATGGGAAACTTTGGAATAACTATTACATGTATAATTTTTTTTTTTTTCATTTTTCCTGATATTTCGAGGGGGGATTTAACCTCCCCGCGATCGTTCCTGACAAATATTATTGAAAATATGACGATTTCTATAAGTCTCTAATAAAAACCGTTAAAATTGATAAGGGTTTCTAGCTCTGTCATGCCAGAATATAACTCCTACCTAATAACAATTAATAATAGGTATGATTATCATACTTTTAATTTAATGAAGTGGTTAGTCAAACATTGTTAGCAAACCAAGAGATTGTTGTGGATAAATAACTCCTTATTTTGAGTTGTGGAATTTGTTCAGTTTATTAGAGCGCACATTTTAGATTTTGCAGTAGGTTTATTTTACGACGATCAAATATTTCAAGAATGTACAGAAGAGGTCAAAAATTGTTGAATTCGTTAGATCTTTGAATAAATAGCCAGGTCTAACCGTGACTCATATAGAAACTCGATTTCCCGAGTTCTCAAACTAACCAAACTAAAAAAAAAAAAATGAAATGGATTTTGAAAATTTTTAAGAACGAGATCTAAAGGGTTTAGATTAAAGTTATTCAATCATCTGACGTTAAAACATCATAAACACCTAATAATTATTATTTTATTTTATTCATGTATATCCCGTTTCGTTTTGAAATGTAAAATACACATAGAGACCAAACTATTTAATAATAATATTGTGCTATGTCATGCAATTGTTAGTGAACGATGATTTCCTATCATTTCACTGCACTCAGATAATAATTGGATTAAGACTTTTCAAAACGATTTGATAAGTGATAATAACATCATGCAATTGAATCCGACATTACAATATAGACAATTATTAACAGGTTTTGAATTTAAAATAATTTATTGAATGACTGAAATGACATAAAATATTGAAGTTATTATATTGAGTATTCAAATAGATATACGCGAATAAAGTTACGCCTTTAATAGCAATATATAAATTGTCAACATTAGATGATAGAATTGTAAAAAACGAATATAAACAATATGGTTTGTAGTTAAATATAACGTATATCTATCAGCATCATTAAAATATCATAGTTCACTGGTAGGTATCTAATTATCTTTAAGTATGATTTATGATAGATATAATTTTTAATACTAATGTAAATGTACATCAAATACTATAAAATGGTAATGTCATGGTATCTCGTTAAATTCATATGATATACAACCAATTTGTTCGTTAAATATTTTATGAACAAACCAATATGACCTTGATGCTATTAAACAAGAATGCAAATAAGTTTAAAAAATGCAAAAACATAATTTTACATAAAAATATACATATTTTTAAATTATATCTAATAACATTAAATATCAAAACAGAGATTTGAATTATAAGCGCTCGTAACATAATGGTCCCAAATAAAATGTCTGATCGTAAAAATATTTTTGTTATGTAATTTCGGTGCATTGTGTAAATCAATTTGTCTACAGCAATAATCATTTAATATAGAATGTAAGTTATCGATTTGGACATTTAAAAATATGAATTATTTTTATTTGTCACAAATGTTTGTGAAGTTATAAAAAGCGCACAAACGATATGGTTCCGTATGGCCATCACGTTTTGTTATCGTTTTTTTTTTTTTTTAATTTAAAAGTTACACGCACAAGAAATATGAAACTTGACGTTTACAATAAATTAGATAGATATTCTATAGGGTGTACATATAAACTTGAAGTGCTGAAGTTATAAACATTTTTACGGTTTATGCATATTTTTTTTTTATTTTTTATTTTTTATGCGTTTTTATTTTGCTACAAACCGCTAGAGTACACGTTATATTTTTAATTTCAATCACAAATAGCTGGCCATCGCGCTGACGCTAATATATTTAAATGTATTCATACGAAAATTTAGATAAATACCACCGTGGTTCGACATTTATATAAATATTACATATATATATATATATATATGATTTTGTGTAATGATAATTATAATTTATAAAAATTCTATCTAACGACATTCAGTAGTTTTAATTTAGTAAATAAAAAAATATCATTGGTATACAGAGTGGAAAAATCCCTATACAATAATTAATTATGATTTTTTTTTTTTTTTTTTTAATTCAAATAATGAAGACAAATTTACTAATATTTAGGCTTGTCGTTATATAAATTGAATAATTGTACAGCCAATTATAAATTACACAATATAGTACAGGTATTTTATGTAATATTTAATATAGGTAGGTGATGTATTTATAAAATAATTGAACAAACATTTTAAATATACCCCTAATGTATAACTGTTATTGAAATAGGTGAAATTTTTTTGATTTTAATAAACACCTAATTAATGTTCAGATTGACTATAACAATGACATACGTAGATATAACATTAGTAATAAACAACATGGGAACTTGATTTGAATTTTAGATTCTCGGTGAAGCAAAACACGTATTAGTTATACTATGATGTGTGCTCTTTTTAAAATTTTAAAATTTTTTTTCCGTCTGTGAACAACTTTTTTACCAGAAATAACTGCTCCCGAGTGTAGCTTCTTTTCTATAAGCATTTATGATCCAGTTGTTGCGTTGAGGTCATTTTTTTTTTTTTTTTTTTGGATTTCGTTGTAGCTTTCTTAATCGAAAAAAAAAAAGGTAAACTTACGCCAATTTACTGGTTTCATTAATTCCGATTTGTTTTCATTTTGTTGTGTATCAGTAAAAAAACAATCGTAGAGACCTGAAATTTAATCAAATCTGCCCTTTCATGGCGTGGACAAATTGTTGACTTATTATTAGGTAATTAATGTTTTCGAGTTAGTTTAGTTTTATATGTAGATATAATTGTTTTGGCCCGAAGAAATGTACGAAAATTTGACAAAAGGTTCATCATATAAGGTACGTTATGGTGAAAAAGATAAAAGTTGACTGTTTAGAGTTAAGCGTTAAAAGTGTCAATATTGATAAAAAGCGTAAAAATCATGGTACTTCAAAACATGATTAATCGAACTTCACTCAGAATCGTTCTACGTAAGCAATGATTTATCGTTGCGTACTGACAGAAATGAAATTCCCCTCTGTATCATACATTCCCAATTTTTCACGTACAACATTATCCTACTTAGTGTATACTAATAACTACATATTTTTTTTTTTTTTTTTTACAGATTGTTTTTTTCCATGGTCTTGGCGAATCAGGGTAAATGATAATCGATTTACCTACCTATACAACTATTTTTTTCTTGACTATATAGCCGATAATTTAACATTTTTTCGTTAAGCCCTAAAGATTCTTAAAAAATATATTATTAAAAACCGTTGTTGTTATTGTTATTTTTAATTATTTTAATGCGCTTATTTCGTTATAAAATTAATAGCTTTTTTTTGTTTTTTATTAAGTTTATAGGTATAATTTCACTGAAATTAATAAATACATTTAAACAAATAAAAAACAATCAAAATTGTTAATAGAACAAAAATTACTATTGACATTATTATAATATTACATTACACTGCTACTATGTAATTATATAATGTACCAATGTAATATCTAAGTATAATTGATAAAACCTTAAGGAAATAAAAAAATAACTTAAAATACGTATAATTAACTCCTTTACGCAGACAGTATATCTATATTCATAGAATACTATTTAAATTAATAATAAAGTTAAGATAACATTTTTTTTACATCACCAGAAAATTACTTAACGTTAAACATTATTAGCACATTTTTTGGCCACGATTTTCATGTTATTTGAATAATACTATGACAATAACATTAAAAACATATTTGAAAAACTGGAAAAATCTGGTAAAAATAAATGCAAATATTCTGTGAGCACTTATGGGATTTTAACTTGGACCTACCAACTACATACCTACTACATGCCCACTCGGAACCCCACGTCTAACCACTGCGCCAATATATTAGGTGGAAACTATTATATTTAAACACTTTCTTCTTTCATTTAATTTAACAGATGAAACTAAGGGTAGGCTTAATATTTGAATTAGGCTCCCCCCCCCACAGGTTGCTGAGAAAATTATACTCGAGATAGATTCGAGCGAAGTGATATTTTTCCATAGAGTATACTTATGGCCCGCCCCCATGCTACGGCCTCCTCTTCCCTCTGTATCCCGAAAAAATTATACTTAAGATGTATTTGAGCGTCACGAACTAACACCTCCTCATAAAGTATACTTAACCCCGATTCTCTTTCAGCACCTCCCCCTCTTCATAAAAAATGTATGCTCACAACAGATTGTGAATGGATGCTGCTATAGTATGCATTTTGTAATTTTGAAACAATTATGGAAGAGAGAATCCACAAGATACGACCTTGAATAGAGCGTCATAAAATATTTGATTTGTATACATATTATATACAATATAATATGTTTGAAGTAAAAGAGAGTAACGTTAAAACTAAGTTTTCACAAACTAAAACCCAACCACAGAATAAAAAAACAATACAAGTTCAATTTCATTTATTTCAATCAATTTTACCAATTTTACCATCAATGTTATGTCTCTTCCTAAGTTAATCTGAATACTAAATACAGTATTTAATTTGTTCTCATAAAATAATTCTACCTATTTAAATAACAAAATTATAATTGGTAAGCGTTGTCAAATGGTTTTCTTTTTTTATCTTTACTAAACTGTGTACTCCATTTAACTATACTATCAGAATTTATTTTTTTTTTTTTTTTTCTTAACTATTAACAAGTCATAATATTTTTTTTCCAGAAAAAATTGGGCCGAAATATTGTCAACGTTACGGAAACCGAACACCAAGATTATCTGTCCCTCAGCGTGAGTTTATTATAATACTAAACAAACATTTGACGACATAAACGACGATTTACAGAGGAACTAGAATAATATGTATCGTAATGTTTTTTTGTAGTCCCAAAATACCGTTGACTTTAAACAAAGGATTCGCGATACCAGCGTGGTTCGACCTATCTACGTTGGATGAAAACGCGCCGGAGAACGAGTCGGATTTATTGCGGGCCGTGGACAAGGTGCACGCTTTTCTAGATGAAGAATTAGCCAAAACCCGATTACCGTCCAAGAAGTTGCTGTTGGCAGGATTTTCTCAAGGTGGCGCGTTGGCTTTGTATTCGGCCCTAACTTACCACAAACCACTAGGCGGAATCCTAATCTTATCTTGTTGGATACCGTTGCACAAGACCTTCCCGGACGTAAGTCTTACTTAATAATTTTGCCATTAAAAACGTAACCGGCTTACTAAATCGTTTTGTGAATATTCGTAGACGTACACAACCATATGTATTTATAATAAAAACTAAATACTGCCCACATAATATGAGACGATTTTTCAAACCTTGTTTAACATTAACCTGTGCTCGCGTTAGAGGCGGAATCCACTGCGTAATAAACATTTTTAAATAATTATTTGATATTGGTAGGCCGCCACGAATAACACTGAAATACCAATATTCCAATGTCACGGGACGGAAGATCCCGTCATTCCCTATAATTGGGGTACAAGAACATCGGATATACTTAAAGAATTTACTACCAAAAGCCAATTCACCAGTTACGAGGGTCTTATGCATCGTGCGAACGAGAAAGTATGTTAAAACCTATTGAAATATACAATTTTTTTTATATATATATATAAAACTTAAAACAAATTAAAAGGAAAAATTTGTCTTACACTGATAAAATTATTCAAAAAGATATTTTTTTAATTGTTACAGAAAAACCATATATAATTTCAAACGAGTGGTGTATTAATAAATCATACAAACAATACTATTGAGTTTAGAATATCAATTATATTATTTATAAATTATTAAATAAATTATTGTAAAACCAAAATCATATCGGTGATATAAATATATATATATTTTTTTTTTTTTTTTTGCAGGAGTTGGCAGATATTAAAACGTTTATTCACAAAACGTTGCTGTGAAATTTTTTAATTTCGTATACATATAATATAATAAGTGAATTGGTTTCGGAGTATATTAAGAAATGTGTAAATAAAATAAACCAAAAATATTTTCAACGAAATAAGTAAATGATGCAGTCATGAAATGTATACTCATGGCTACTATACAAATTTTGTGTAGTTTGTATATAACTTATAGTACTACTATTGGCATAAAAACGTTGGGTTTTTTTTTTTTGGAAAAATTAAAAAAACCTATTGTTTAACATTGTACATTGTTAATATGTATTGCTCATTATAGTTTCCGGACAATTTTTATTATATTTGATAAAAACGTATAGTTAATAATAACTAAATAAACATGGTTATATCTATCAATTAAGATCGACTCGTGTTATTTGTATACCTATATAATATGCGTAAACCCAATCTTATCTATTTGAAATTTATACAATACTACGACCACCTATTGGATAGTGACTTTACATAAATATCTCGATAACATTATCATTTAATTATAAAAAATATAATTAACTCCAGAAGTAAACAAAAAACTTAAGTAACTACGTTTAAAAAAAACTAAAATTTAGATATTTGGTTAATTATGTCTTTTAATGCAGCGGTTCCCGAAATTGTTGGTCTCACGGTGCCCTTGATAGAACTGATTTTTTTTTTTTTTAGATAAAAGTAAATTAAACGCATTTGAATAAATAATTTCGAAATATTTATTTTATAATAAACATATATATTTTTAGTCCTGAGTTATCTGGCGTCCGTAATGACAGTGGGACGCACAATTTGAGAAGTTAATCTTACCTAACCTAAGCTATTATTATTTACTGTCATAGTTACCTATTGGAAAAATACAACTATGAATACTGTATACAATTTAATAATAAGCCTGAAGTACCTGAATTAACCAAACCACCAAACCCGGTGTGCGTGACCGTACGGCAACCCGAGCGCAAATTATCGACGTCAGCTTCTGGTCTCCTGGTGTGCAAATTTTTGGTTAGATAAATTGGTTTATTTTAAAAAATTGTAATTAATGACTTAGCTCGGTTATTATTTAACGTACGCTGCTGGGATCTCCACTAGTATATGTATATATATATATATATATATAGGACTGTTACGGGCACTACATGTTAAAAGTTACCCCTGTCCCAATTTTCGGATCAAGTATATCTCGGCGGAATTTAGTGATAGCATAAAAACCATTACCATACATTTACGGTAATGATAAGATCAATTACTACGGATAAAGTCCATCGGAAGAGACCATATGATAACCAACTGCGGGAAGGACATATGCAGCGATGCAAGTCGAATTATTTGGCGTTTAAACCACTCTGCTATCGCCAATTCCCGCCGAAATATACTTGATTAACATAACCGAAGGTGGGTTACTTTTAATGTGTAGTGATCGTTACAGTCCTATGTGCACTAGTGAAGATCCCTGTCAAACAACATCCGAGTTTTTCAATAAAAAATTGTTTAAATTAAACCAATTCGAAAATTGTATACTATGAGACCAGAAACTGACGTCGATATGCGAGGACACCTGGCGTGGAAACTTGTTGCTATACAGACGGCAATCGGCCGGCAGAAAAGGCAAATGATACCCCTAGGATAACTATAGCCCTCCAGCATGATTAAGTTAGGATATATATACCCTCTAAATTCATATGCCGGTTTATTAATATTCATGGACGTGTATATAGTAATTAACAGTAGATAATAAATATAGCATATGTTAATAAATGATTTGTAAGCAGTTAGGTATTTTTTTTAATAAACCCTCGTTTTATGATAAACAAATAGGTATCTATGATGTATGATAGATCAGTTACTTTATTGCGGGCTAATTGTAAATACGTTTCTATTATTATAATAATTAATAAAAATAAACGCGGGTCGTCAGATTTTGAAAAAAGCCAGGAAACTGATATAGTTTTACAATGATGCATGATTTTATTGTTTTGGTCTTAGATAGTTGACATCTGAGAAAAAAAAAAAAAAACAATTTACAAGCCGACACGCATTTCAATAATATTCGCGTGTGTCATTTTCTATCTGGGTGAACAAGCTTTTAATCAACTTCTTTACCCCAATGAAGGAGACTTCATAGGAGCTTATTCGTAGCATTTCAGATCTTGTTGGTGTACTGAGAGAAATTAATTTATTGTAATCCTTCTGCTTTCCTAATAACAGCTAAAACAGGAATACCGTTCAATTAACCTTCAACATTTTAACTCGTCAATGCTCAGCATTTAGAAAACTTCATTAAATATATCGATGCATAGTTATGTCAATCCGAAGTGTTTCTAACACATAAATTCTGTATTCTGTTTATGTCTGTATCCAATATTTCTATATTTATACTTACAGTTAATCAGGTAATAGGGGGTAACTTCATTTATTAAATTTATTAACTCAAATTATTAAAAGTAGTAGTTGCTATAGTCACCATAGTCGCCATAATAACAAACAAAGCGTAGAATTCACTAGCAAATACGATTGGATATTATAATATATATTTCGATGTATGGAAGCCTAGACGTATATTTATATATAATTTTAGAATAAACATAAAAAACAAATAAAATATATGATTATAATAGTAACAAAATATCTATTACAATATCCTCAAAAGTCCACAGACAAATCTATATAATATTATTAAAAACTCATACCATACGTTAGTAACTATTTACTTGTGCACAGGCCTGGATTAATGCAATTTAGACACTTGCCTAGGGCTAGGAAATGACAAGGACTATTATTTTTGTCTATACGTAATAGCATTGCAAAATTAATCATATTAAAACAAATTGAATAATATAATCTTGTATCGTATAAATTCATAAAATTAATTTCACTTGATATCAATTATGTAAATTTATTAAATAGCTAATTATGTTACAACAACCATGTCTGTGATAACGGCCATAAAATAAATGAAATCAGTATGGTCACTGAAATGAAACACATTCGACACGCTTACGTACCTATGACAACAGATCAAATTAGTGTAGAAAATCCCTCTTTTAGTATTTCTACTAATAGGTATTAACCATTTTCATAGAAAATCAAATTATAAATTGGAAAAATCCAACTAAATGGAAATCCAAAAATTATCACCAGGATTGCCTAGCTAGGAATAGAAATGGGTGTGTAATAGGTAAATATATTGTGGACATATTAATGGCGGAAACATTTTACCTAGATAACCTTACCCTTATTAAACAAAAAATAAAAAAAAAACGCGCCTAGAGCTATTCTTGAATTTAATCCGATCCTGTATATATAATAATATCGACACAGAAAGAGTTATTCGCCTATTAAATAATGTTCTTACGCGTGTAATGCAAATAACAAACTTTGATAACCAATAATATTATAATGATGTTGGTTTATGTAATAACATAATAATCGAAACTTATCTGAACACTCCTAAACCCTCTTAAAATATTGTTATCGTATTATTGGTAAAAACTATACTATATGTATGTATTCTACTACTTATGTATGTCAACAGATATTTTAAAATCACGTTTCTAATATGAATTCTTGTTTTAAAGTAGTTAATAGAAAATTAATACAAAATAATACAATTGTGATGCACTAAAATATAAAACTTATTATGGAACATTTATACAGCTTTTAGCTGGGACATTTAGCTAGGAAGGATGAGTTATACTGAAATACACTTAATGAATTACTAGAGAGAATCAGGGACTGGAACCGTGCCGAAAAGAACTGATTTTTAATTTAAAACCGAAACCTAACTAATACCTAAATTGAAATATTTCAGGAACCGGAACCGATACGGTAATTTTTAGGTAAAGAATTTATCGTTTAATTTCGGTTTCAATATAAATTCCTGTACTAGTACAATTTTTTAATTTTTCTCTTTCACCATTAAGTACAATTTATGATTAACCTTGTGTCTAAGTTCCGTTCATTTCTGTTAGGCCAAATGAATTTAATTCACATTATTCGGAAAATAGTACACTAGTATGCAACATGCTGTAATTTTTACGATTTTCATCAAACTTTGAACTTCAAACGCTTATAAAAAAAAACACTACTGTAGTACACTGAATTCTTTTTTTTTTTTGGCACCACTAATTTCAAATTTTAATGAACTTATGTAATATTTTCAAGCATTTCTGTTCAGCCAAACTAATTTTATTAAAATATAACCTAACAAACACTAAAAAAAACTAGAAAACTTAAAATGCCTATAAATAGTTCTAAAATGAATATTTTAAAAGTTTGTCCACCATTAGAAATGGCTAATATTAATATTTTGTAAAAATATTAACCGTTAAAATTATTTTTAATTATTTTAAGTAATAGGAAAAAGTAAAAATCGGAAATAATGGGTTACCTTCATACCCGTTTCCCCGTTTTTCATACGTTTTCTTCCGGTTTTTCCCGATTATTAAAAATCTATCAACTAGTTTCAAAGTGCTTTTGGTAAAGTTGAACACTTAATAATCGGAGCAGAATTTCTGGTTTAAAAGTTGTTTACAGATAGAAAAAAACAAAATAAAAATCATTGTAAAACCATCATATTATTACAAATTACAATTTACAACGAAAAAAATACAATATTATTAACTGAAATGTCTAGCCTCTAAATTGCGTCACAGACTACTAAGAATAAGTTGGGTTTGGTCTACCAGGTTGAAATCCTGTCAAAGGGGAACACATCTCCAAAATCGACTAACCATTCAAGTTACTGTTACCGAAATTTTTGGAACCAGAACCGAAAATTTTGTTTTTCTGAGAACCGAAACCGACAATTTCCTTTTTCTAATAACGGGACCGAAAAAATCATCAAGGTTCCAGTCCCTGGAAAGAATCGATGATAAAATTAAGAACTAAACTTTTTCGAATTCTTAATTTGGCTAATTTAATATTATAAAATGTAAATAATTAGATATCCCAATAAAAAAAAAATTACTTTTATTAAAATTTGAATTATTTTATTTCTATCGTTATAAGTGTTATTATAATTATAAATAATATTCAATATGGCAACTATGAATATAAATTCCGTAAATAAATAAATACAAATTTGTCTCAATTAAAACAATATTATTTCAAATAAATATATTATTCCATGTTAAAATATGTGTTTAAAAAAAAAATTAAAATGTATTACAATTTTAAATTATGACCAATAATATGGCTGTGAGTAATGGAATTATTATTAAATTCATTTTTTTTTTTTTTGGAAAATATTAAATTAGAAATGTGAGATTTAAAAGGAAAAAAATTGAGAAGTTAATTGGGGAAAATTGTAAAAAAAAAAAAAAAAAAATGCAACCGTCTAACTGATTAGTGGTGGGGGGTGTATCGCGCGATATAAAATTATTTTAATGGCCTATAAATATCGGCAAAGTATGTCTGTCGGACTTTTCTCGTGTGTTACTCGCACGTTTTACTGATAACTCTGACGAAATTCAAATAATATATATATATATATACGTATATCCGTACACGCAGGCCCGCATTAATATTGTCGATAATCAATCGATAAATTTACCCGAAGACATTGTGGTCGGAACGGAACCCCGAATGAAAATGTACATTATGTTTATCGGCATAATGGACAATGGCGACTGGCGGCGGTGTAGTGTTTTCCGAAATACAGTGGCGGCCGGATAAACAACGGCACCACTACCGCCGCCGGTACGGCAGCCTTAACGCAGAGAATTCCCAAAAGACATTTATCCAGTGGCGGTGGCCGGTCGGTCGGTCGCAGGGTGTTGGGGGAAGGGGGTGGGGGGGGCAGATGTATTTTGCCGCCTTGCGCCGTTGGTCCGAATTTATGTTATTGCTCGTCTTTGTTCGCTCGAAATTCCGACCGGCGCAATTTCGGTGTAGTACCTGTCGTTCTGATTTACGCCGACGCCGCTACTGTCCCACAAAACGCTTATTCGTAGTCCGGGTTGGTTTTTTTTTTTCTTTTTATTTTCCGCATTTTACCCCGACGACTCCGATCAACGGAATGGTTTGTTTTTTTTTTTTTTTGCACAACAAACAAAAAATTTAACCGGTAGAATACTCGCGTATATTAATATATAATAAATTGATATTGTTCTACGCGAAACGACGGCCTGCTTTTGGTATGTACGGTCAATACGGACCGTATAGGGAAATGTTTCTATGGACATATAAATTCGTTTATTTTTCCCCTTCCGGCAATTGTAATTTCAATATAAATTGTTAGCTTCTACAGTGTCGTTTACAATTCCTTTATTTTTACTTAGTTGCTAATGGAAAAATCCCTTTTATTATAACGCGGCCCATGATCGCCGCCCATTGTTTACATATAATACATTATTATTGTTATTTTAGTATTTTTTTTTTTTTATTCAATTATGCACGTTTTTTTTTTTTTTTTAAAGGACGTCGCATGCCCATAAACTATTCCTAAAAAAAAACGTTTTTCGCCCATGTAAAAACTACGCAGGCCATATTAATGAGACGTACTGGAGTCCAACTACCTATCCTATAGAATACTTTGATCCGGTTCCTGTAGTTGGGTTGTAGGCCAGTGTTTATGTTTGTATAGTGTATGGTTAAATGTAAATTTTAAATTTGTACTTTTGTGTATTTGTCATAATAGTCCTACGAGAAAACCAGCTCTAATTCGTTAACTTCATGGGTGGTTTCTGGTAGCGAATATTGTTCAGTTGATGCCAGTGGAGTACCGAGGGATACATCCAGCCACTGGTACTCAACCTAGTACAAATAATTGTACTACACAATAATATATTTTGTAAAACGACCTCGGAAAAAAAAAACATTAATATAGGTAAAAGATTTAGATTTATGATATATTTTAATCGCATTTCGTTTACAATAAATTATCGTTGCGTACAGACATAAAATAAATTACTCTATATACTCTGCTTTCCCACCTACAACAGTGGCCCACCATGATGGTATGAATGTCGGATTTTTTAGTATTATGATTGTTTTGATAAATCATGATATCATAAACTGGGTATGATGCGCGATTTTTTATGATAACGCATCGATCACTTCTCCAAAAAATTTGGCGCTGACTATTATTTATTGATGTATATTGTACATGTTATTTAAATTAAAACACTACAATAACACTAAATGACATAACAGTAAAACATGAGATAGTAAAGGTAATCGAAAATTGAAAGTTAGTTAAATAATATTGAAAATACACTCGTTTTTATAAAGTGTCAAAAATTATAATATTGACAATAACAGAACTTAGAATACCGCTAAAAAATTTAATCTCACAAATGCAGTATGTAAACTTATACGAAACCGCAAAAGAGAAAACTGCACCATTTGTTTGTGCAGCATTAACAAAATTACGTTTGTTCCCGTCATGCATACATTCATACTTAGTTTATTATTTTGTCATAGTAGGGACAATGAATGAAATGTATTCGAATGATTACCAAAATAAAATAAAAACTCACGTGCTATTTAAGATAAAAAAATATTTAATTTTGAATGTAAACAATAAAAAATGTTTGTTAAATGCTGGTATAATATATCAAAAATATAATACAATATTTAAACTTTAGTTTATATAGACTAAAAGAGGGAAAAATATTGACAGAGTAAAATATAAAATAACTTGATAAAATACATTTCATTTTAAATAATTGTATTATACTATATTCTGTGTCGCGATATCCTTTAAAAATTAAATTAAAAACGCTGAATACGTTTAAATGAAATATGATTTAGTTTGAGTAATCTTTTTTTTTTTATTAAATATAACGAAATGACATATATGGGATTATAATGCCAATTGACAAATCTGTTCAACGTCATTTCTATAGCAATTGCGTCGAAATAAAATTGTTTGATGGAAATAATATTGCGGAGAATGAAGAGAATAAAATGATTTTTATCCGTCAAAAAAATATAATAATATTATCAGTGAAACAGTATAAACACATAAAAAAACATGGTACCAAAACAAAACAAAAATAAAGGTAAAATTAATTTTCCTAAAAACGATACTGCGAAACATATAGTCGTTTTATTCAATTCATAATAAATAGATATGCACACTTTTAATGTTCCATTAAAACATTTTATTTCATTTTTGTTTATTATTTAATATAACCTGGGTTATTTTATTTATTTATTTTGTTAAGTATAAGTACACGAGATTATTATGAATTTATTACAAAAGGGTTATTTATTCAGCAAAAAAAAAAAAGTGGCAAACCCGAAATTAAGCTTTTCATAGATAAGAACAACTATGGACCTGCGTTAATTAAGGGCCACCGTCGGTGTTTCTGTTAATTATTTTATTTTATTTTTATTTTTTTTTTTTTTTTTACAGTCCATTTGAAACTCACAGGAGGCAAAAAAAACTACGTCCCTGTAACTTAATTTTAACCTTTGAAACACACAAAAAACTAAAGCCACAGCCGGAAACTGTGCTGTAATGAAATAATAAATTTATATATATATATAAAACTTCCTTTTTTGCCTCCTGTTAACCAAGTTTAAATACCAGTGCACTAGGCCGTAATGAATTTAAGGCCAATTTCACTCGTTTCTAGTGTTAAAATTAATTTCACGAAGTGGACAAAAACAGTATAGTTTTACTGAATTTTTAAGTATTGCGTTCAGAGTGAAACCGACGTTGAATACGAGACACTTAATATTCTTTTTAAGACAAGACCCATCAATCTCTAAAATTCGAACCTAGGTGACATCTAACAATTTTATAAATCTACATGTATTTAATGTTATTAATTTAAAAACGTTAAATATTAATTAACGGAAGTTGAAAAAAAAAAATTTCAAACCAAGATAAAAACAGAAAACGCCAAAAGCTAAACTAAAGTAATACTTAATAACAAGCATGCATGTGTTGTTTAGCTACTGCGTTATTTAAAACGTATAAAATATTATTAACGACAACATTTTAAAGATGTACTAAATATTATACAACTAATATAATAAAAAAACAGGGGCATTTCCCGTAAATTAAAAGGCAAAAATTAGGGGTTCTAGTTTCTCGGTGGGTTTGTTATGAAAATGTGAATTTGGATACCCTAAAAATAATGTCTGGGTACGTCTGTTCTGGCAAAAAATAACATACGATCACTGTATAGTAGATTACAGTATTTGGATACTTTTGTCACGTTTCTCTAGCGATGACAAACTCGATTGATGAGGAAAACAAGTGGTCAATCCAACTTATTCGTATTATTGTCTACTTGTTTGCGTGTCGAGTCACTGAATATAAATACCTATTTGCACCTACCAACCGGAAGATTCTGTATTTAAAATATCAAAAAATGCAGTTTAAAAAACAATATTGGAATATAATATTCAACTAATATTGCTTACTTCTTTATTAGCTGCCTTTAACGAATTAATTGTATCCATAAAGTTTTAGAACCAATTTCGTTTACATTATAGGTATCTAGATAATTTAACGAATAATTTGTTATACCAGACATCAAATTTCAAAAAAAAATTAAAAATGGTATTACTATCAAACGTTCCAACGTTTAATGTTAAATTGCCATTATGTTTTTGGACTTACAAAAGTTAAATAAAGGTATAATTAATTCCAATTATTGCCTATTAAGTTTTGAAAGCAACTCCAATTATTTATTTTTTTGCCGTTAAATAAACAATTTTACCCGTTTAATATACAGTATTAAGTATATATTAAAAGACGAAAAAGGTTTCATGAAGATAAGGTTCTTTCGGTGGGGTGCAAAATAATGAAATGGACCAAATACGTACCCACCTATTACATAATAGTTTACACATTTTGTGCACAAGATAATTAAAAATTATATAGGCACCTATTTATTTTGCAAACGTATTCATTACGCTCCTTAATCGTTGATATCAATATTATCCAAATCAGTTGTTTTTTTGTTTTTTTTTAATATTAACTATATCTGTTAGATCTCTAGACTGAGACGGTCAAACGTATATGAAGTTAATACTTGTTTTATATATATTGTTTTAATTCAGTATAAAACAAGTAAAAAAAAAAAAACATTGAATATTAAATGTATGCATAATTTTTATTTTGTATATACAATTTGAATTGTTCAGTTACTCTACTGTTAATTGTAATCTGGCGTTTTAGAGCACAGCGGTTTTCTCTATTATCTTCGTAGGGTGCAGTGATTATTAGGCACCATTTAACAACATTTTAACTGTTTTATATCCAATGTGTAAACAAACAAAGAAGTAAACACTGTAGTACTGAAGTTAGTTCTTCTTAGTCAATGTATTTATCACTGGTTGGAATGAAAAGCTTACAGAAAAATAACTTACAAATTCGTATCTATAAAATCTAAAAAAGCAAAGAAATATTGTACAAAACAACAAAATAAAAGTTAATAAAACAAAGCTTGTTAAATGATAAAAATATTTTTATAATTTTTTTATTATTTTTGAGGAGAAGAATTCTCCGAGGCTTAATAATATTACAACATGAATAAAAAAAACTATTTAATAGTGAATTCTTACAGATAACTTAACAGACATTTATTTAATTTTTCATATTATCAAATTAATAAATATTTTCAACAATATAGGAAATAAAATACGTAACAATAACTATTTAAAAAGGTTTATTACATAGAAACTACTTTTTTTTTTTTTTTTTAAAGTAAAGTGTTTAATCTTTCAGTTCGTTTGAAATTTCGAAGTATAAAGCATTTGGATGAATTTCTGAACACGTCAATTATTATTAGCTCCCGAATGGTAAAAACTTTGTTTTGAAATGATTTAATATGGAAGTACAAAAGGTTGAATTTCACATGTATCCTTTATATGAATCACTCGTCAGTATATTAACTTTCGGCGCGTCAGAAAGTCACATTAATAAGTAATAAGTGTCTAACCTATTTAATGGTCTAACACGACGTTGGTCCATTAGTGCATTATGTTATAATGGACAGCCATGTCAATTCTAACCCCGTGCCTATTTAAACACCTGAGCCCAGTAGTTGCAAGCATTTTTATTTCCATTAGAATGTTTAGTTGGCGAAGGACGATTTAAATTTCGAAAATTCAAAGAATGCAGGTAAATTTTTTGTTTTTTTATGCATTGACATACGGCTATGAAGTCAATTAATATAGGTGTTTGCCGAACAATCAAGTTATGCCGTTTCGTTTCTCCCGTCGACCATCAAACGGCATTAGGCTATTATTTCAACTGTTATGATCGCAAATGGGTACCAAGTACAATACACTGACATCGAAACGTTTTGAAAATGTTGGCTCTACTGCCAAGGGGGAACAAACGTTAACACTCTCTTACTCGCCACCGGCGTTTGTCGACGGGCAAGACAACGCGACGATTTCGTAATTAGCGCAGCCAGACCGCGTATAGTAAATTAATGCAAAGTAACCGTTTAAAACGAGAGACGCCAGAAATAGTAACGGCTGTACGGTGCAGTGGCAAAGAAAAGAGGTTTAAAAACTGCTGGCTCTTATATATACATATATATATATATATATATGTCCTTTCGGTTGAGTTCTAATTCAGTAATTGAGTTTGAGACTGTTTAAAGGCACAAAATAGGCCGACTGAAAAGGAACTGGATTACGCGTGCGCGCCCACAAAGATGCTCACCAATGCGTCGTTTCTATAGTCGTAATTTCAATATGGTAAAACACTCGTAAAAAGCCCAATTCCGCTTTCACCCTCTACCTTTCAAACCGGCAATGAAGTCGTCGTCCCACGCGTTTAAACGTCGGATCAAAATAACTGTATTACTCTGATCGCCCTCGTGTTCGTTTAACGTATCTCTCTTCTCTCAAACAATAAACGAAATGTTTATATGACGTAGGTATCGGCTATACGGTTTTTAGGATTAAAAAAAAAAAAACGACCTTACAAGTAAGATTATCATTTTTTTTTTTTTTTTTGTCAACTAAAGTGAAAGTCGTTAAAATTACCCGGATGTATATTTATACAATATACGTGTGTTCGTTTGTGATATGTGTATCGAAGCGCTTTTGCAAGTTTAATTAGAAAACTTTCGTCGTTCGTATTATTCGGTAAGATTTCGCGAGACAGCTGCAACTGTATAGAAAGAGAACCTAGTGGTGGCGAGGCTTACAAAATGTAGATGACGCGAAACGTGATGAATACATCTCTCGGTAGAGACAGATGGTCCGAACAAATTAATAATTTAAAGCGGGATTGAAATGGAAGTCACAGTCACGAAAGAAGGGTGTAGGCAAAATATATATAATTAATGTCACGATTGTCTACGATGTTTATTCTGTCGACACAGTGATAATAATAATGGTATCATTTTAAATAATTGTATTCTCAATAACAATAAAATATATAGGTATACCCATTGCCTTTTTCGTATTACCATAATATTACGAATAACTAAAACGTCTAAAAACAAATTAATGTTGTCGTATTTCAAAAAAATAACACATCTCGTACTGAAATATGCATTAATAATTTTCTAATAAAATACAAAAATAATCCTCCTTATTAAAAATTTAAATAACTATAAAACATATATTTTGTGTATAATTTATTTTAGTTTTGAATACACACGTAGTTATTAGAATTTATTTCCATATGAACATGTTAAATGACAAAACGACAAAATAATAATATCTATAAATATATAGAATATTAATTTAAATAGAGGATAAAAAAAAATAAAAAAAAAAACAATTATAAAACCAAAACTTATTTCGCCGAGCTTAATACGTAAAGAAACAAAATATTGTTATTGTAGGTTTGTACTCATATATACTTTTTCTTTTTATCGTGTGGGGTATAAAAACTTCAAAGTTCAAACAAACCACTGCTCGAATATTTGCGAGTTCTGATTAAGTGAAAAACTTTTACGATATTACAAAAAAAAAACCCGCTAAATATTAACACAAAAAAACAGCGTTAGCACTTCTAAGGTGGAAAAATATATATTTAAAAAAAGCCATGCAAAAAGGAACTTTTTGAATATCGTTATCGCATCATTATTCACGCTTTACGCTCTTCGGATTCGCTGTACACGGTTATTAAATTCGAACGACAGTCTAAACTTTTCTTAAACTTTTTTTTTTCCCCGGCCTCCGCCAATATAGAGTTCACTTGGTGTCACACAATTATCGGTTTAACGGTTCAACGGATCTTTAGCTAGAATTGGACGAAGAGAAAAAGGCGGGACAACGAAAAAGAATAATAATAAAAATCTACAGGAGTATCGTAATTTGTAATGGTTTATTAACCATTCGAAAGTAAATCGAATGGAAGAATAAACAAGTCGTTGTATAAATTTTTGTGTATAATCCATCACAATTGCATACTAACATTTGTTTTATGTCCGTAATGAGATGATGAATATTAGTCAATTTGTAAATTATAGGAATTATTTTGAAAATTCGGTTTTCAATCGTACTTGACAAGTTATTTTCTGTAATTTATTGCCTTAAGAATTTTAATAAAAATTAATTTAATATGCCATATAAAACTACAGTATTTTAATTTCATTATATCTCAAAAAAGATTATACTATCATGTACATTGTCTCGTTTTTTTGCGTCACGTCGTTGTAGGATAATGGTGAGCTACTAATATTAATTTTGTACGTAATAATTATTGGATTTCAAAAATTGTGCATGCGTAGTAATCAGAATTAAAATATAAACTTGTTGCACTATGTTATCGTAATTTTAATTTAGTTTTTCGGAAATTTTTCAACGTCAAATTGAAAAAAAACGTAAAATAATTGCTGAAATCAATATTCTAACCAAAGTTGTTACGCCTAGTTATACGAACCCAATTAAAAAAAAAAAAAACATTATAAACTAACGGTGCCGGAGCAATTCATTATACATTTAATCACTAGTCATTTAAACTATATTATAATTTACATAATGAACTTCATTACTGAATTATTTAACATTTTTTTTAATAAAAGACACTACACTTGTTTAATATTTATATCATGATGTATGATCACAGCGAGTGCGCTTACAATCGAGTTGTATCCTAAATTATATAACGAAATTATAGAAAATAAAAAATTAGGTGAAAATATAGATGTTGTACCTGAAAAATTATTTTTGGGTTTATTGAATTGATTGCGTGTTATTAGGTATGTGAAAAAAAAAATTCATCTCTAAAAGCTGCCGAAATCATGGCCGTTACACAAAACAATTTTACAGAATATATAAAAATAGTAAATCCAAATTGCATTGATACAAACATCCTTGTATCAGTAATTCAATATAAAATAGCATAACCTTTAATACTTATGAATGAAACATACGCAATCAAGATATGTAGATTATATATATTAAATATTTATATTGCGTACTAAAATAATCTAGATTTTTTAAATAGTTCGAATAAACATTATATTATGGGCAATTTTAGATTAAAATGTTAAGACTTGCTGTTAAAATATAGCCTTGATTTAAAATAGAAATTTTAAAATTAAATAAAACGTTTTATAGTTATCATGGCATTGTTTTTATGTTATTTACTCTGGATGTTTAAATTTTTTTTTTTTTTAAATTGTACGCTTTCAGTCATCAATGGTCGTAAAAAAAAAAAAAAAAAAAAAAAAAAAAACGCTAACCTATCTACAAAGGTGGATAAAGGACACAACAATTATTTATCGCTACACTTAGGTATTTATTTTGAAACACATTTTGTTTAATTAAAAAATATAATTAATGATTTATTATACTTCTAAGGTAAATGTTATTATCACTTTGAAATATTTATAGTATTTGTTTTATTATATAGTTATTGTTTGTTTTAGACATTTGTATACTTCATCAAAAAATAATATATTATAATCATCTATACTTTTATTTTATTTTTTGATAGATAAAATACCAATTTTTTTTTTTTTTACGAGATGCCACTGGTATATTTTGTTGAGTTAACATTCTAGTTTCCTTAACAAGCTAATTAAAGAAAAACGGATTTTGTTCAATATAGTATGTATAAATAAAATACAACCAACTTTTCCGCGCTAAAGATAGCATTATTATTTTGTTCATTCAAAATTATATCCATTTCTTGTTTTTTCATTATTTGTACAACAGTTGAACAGTTTCATCGCACAGTGGAAAAATAATGAAATGGTGTTCCGTTGTCAACAAAAAATTTCTTGAGGCCCCAGTTGTAATTCCTAGGACAAATTTACTATTGGACTTAAACCGTCGTATTGAGAATTTCGACTTTTATTAGTCTAAATTAATTACTTAATTAATTACTTCCATTGAATAATTGATTGTATATAATTATGTTTTTTAAAGGGCGAAAAAGTAAAAGTCGTTCAATGATAACGATAAAATGTAACAAAGAATCTATTGGCTTTAGAAAAATATGTTTTTTTTCTCAATACTTTTCCGGGTAAATACTTTTATTTTCATTCCGTACCTTAAAATATGCGGAATTTTCCTTTGGTTGTATTTTATTTAGAACAATTTCTAGATTCCCGTAGGTCTTCTAAAAATTTAAAAACTGACAATCAATGTCAATACATTGGTTTTATTTTCATTGATCTCTGAGTTACCTTGGTTACAATGGAAAAAACACGACTATAATTTTACCTATTTATCGAGCACCAATCAGAATCGTTTTTTTTTTTTTTTAGGATTGCAATTGCTGCAACCGTTGCTTTCAGAATGTAAACTAAATCGCCCTTTATTCTGTATAATAATACAACAGTACAAAATGTGTACTAAATTTATAGACACTAACGGTTATCGTTCGAAAATTAGATTGTCCGAAATGAAAGAAAAACGTTACTAAACTATTAATGCAATAAATGTTTTTTTTTTTTTTTTTTTTTTTTTCCCGCATTTACTAAGACGCGAACACGACGAGGGTCCGTGACAAAATGTTCGAAGAGAACGCCACAAAGTCGAAATTGAGAGAACCCCCGGCGCCGTTGGCCGACGTCTTCGTCTTCGCGTCGACGACGGTGCCGCTATTATAGCGGGCGGAAGGGCGAGGGAGGCGTGCGAACGCGGTCATCTACGCAACGGGACGGCTCGGGGACGGGGTAGTTAAGACGATATTAATGGCGTGCAGGTACGTGATTCGGGTCGATAGTAATAATATTATTAATAAGTGTTTCCGAGGCCCGGCGGTACGGCAGGCGACGGCGGGATGCGACCGGACAACGGTATTTGGGAACCCGGCGAATTGACTACTCGGCGTCGAAATGGCAGTGCATATTATTATTATTATTATTATTACGAGTTGCGGTAAACACCTCCTGGCACACATCCGCTGCCGCCCCGCCGCGGGACCGGAAGATTCGTTGGAATTAACCCGTAATTAAGACTGGGAGAGCGAAACGTCGACGTCGCGCGTCGGCGTGCCCGAACGGATATTACGGGATAAGAGAGATCGCGGGCGGCGCCGCGTGTACCCGTGCGGAATAACACAATATTATTATTATTGTAATCATATACAGGGAAGTGTATCCGAAACGAACGAGAAAAACGGTAAACGCGTACTCAGAGAACCGTCCCTCGGTGACGATAATTTTTTTAAATTGTTTTCCTATCGCGAAAACTTGGGTTTTAGCGATTTTTTTTTTTTTTTTTTGAGATGTTATCTTGAACGTAAAAATAAATACTTGCGAAATGTCCATACGGATCGATATGTTTATTAGATTGTGAACTGCGTATTTGGTCATATTCTATAAATTTTGTGAAATAAAATTGATACGCGGTTATTGATTCCGGTTGTTTTTAATGTTAAAAACGAGGTGTTAATTATTCAGATATATGCAAAATTACAATAAATAAATTGCACCGCGGTTTAACCTAACCATTTTTTTTTTTTTTTTTTTGTTTTTTTTTTTTCTTGTTCGAACGACACGAACGTCGAAAATTAAAAAAAAATGACATATCGAATCGTATGATAATATTTCGCGAGAAATCTCATTATTGGATATTTATTCGTCTGAATACGAGATGTATTTAATTACATTCGAGATGAAATGATAGAGTGCAGGAAATTCCGAATACCCCGTCAATCGGTCATTCCGCCGAGTACCCGTTTACTAGTTTCCCATTTCATTCCGGAAACACCCTGTACAATGCACATGGCGCGCCGGCGGGTCCTAGCCCATGACCACCCGGACCAATACGGTACCGGGCACCGTTTTCTTATGCGTCACAATATTATAATACACGAACCTGCGTAATAATAATAATAATAAGACGGCGTGGCCCAGACGGCGCGTGTTGACGGGATCGAACTGAATTTATCGCGACGGGCGGCAAGTTCGGTTCCGCGGGAACAATATCGGCACTGATGAATATCCATTATTCATTATTATCGGTCGGGTGCGGTTACGGCGACGGCGACGGGGCGAGCACAAGTTTATGCCGCGACCGCAATCAACGGGTCATCCCGGTGGTTTTACGCGCGCGACCGCGATAATCGCGAACAATTGCGACACAATAATATTACCGCCGTGCACGTCGCGTCCGAGCCAATCCGTTCGGGTACCGCAGAGTTTTCGGGCCGACTCCGAGATGACGACCCGCGCAATAGCGGAATGATGTTCGTTCGGTTTCCCGCCGCATATTATACGCGAGTACTTTTAAACCAGCATAGTTATTATAACAGCACTTAGTACCGGTATACGCGGATATTCTGCATCGGCCGGTATCGAGGATATCGGGAAAACCTCATATCGGTTCACCGCTGATTTATACCCGAAAAAGCGGTTTTCTGGCCCGTTGACGGCGATGACGACTTGGCGTGTGTACGCACTTTACACATTGTACTGCGGTAGATATTATTATAAGGAGGCACCTGCACAAAAATTGATTATCCCGTATCCCGCCACCCCGAGACGTGTCACGGAACCTAATATTATTACGAAACACGTTGATTTCCCGTCGTTTACGGCGGAAAACATGCGAACCCATCGATTTTAACGTTTATAATAAAAATAAATGACAAACATGATATTCTAAAAAGCTATACGACGATTATTGCCAATCATCATGACTCGACATTTTTCAATATTCCATGTTTTATTATTATTATTTTATTATATGGTTTTTTTTTTTTTATCAAAACCCGACCCCATAGTTAGTTATCATTTTCCGAATAATTTAAATTTCATTTCATCATATTTGGTTATTAAGCATATAAGTTGCATAAAAAAAAAAAAAAAAAAAAAAAAAAATCATACAGTATTAATCATTTATATCCTACTGTTGAGTAACATCATATTGGTTTTATTATTAAAAATTATTATTTTATATTTTTGTATGGAATATCTATGATAAACCATGATAAATTATATGGTTTTGTATGATTTATATTTATGTGCACGTATATTTACGAATAAAAGACACAGAAAAAATTGCCGAGTAAACGCACAAATTGTATTCTGTAAAGTTTAGTCACGATTTAAAAACTGAACAAACAAAGTTTTTTTTTACGTATTTTGAAAATAAAATAATAATATTTTATTTCTATCAAATAAGATAAGCGCGGTGTTCTTACACGTAGATACATACAATTAATGAATCGTATTATAGTCGTTCAAATGTCGTAGAGTGCAAATAATTAATCGTAAACGGAAATTTGATTTAGAATACCTATGGTGGTATAACCAAAATTAAGAAGCGTAACAAACGCTACCGAAAGTGTCAACAGGGACAACTCTCCGGTAAACTCGATTGTGACCATATCATTGCGAAGGGTTCGCGAAGTGTTTCACTGCGGCGAGGGTGAGAACACCTGTAGACGAGACGAGAAAAAAGATCTCTTACAAAATGAAAACTCAAGTTCATTCATGTTTATAAAGAGAGGTATTGTTTTGACATGCATTGGCGATAACGAAAGTGGTAGCAAACAAATTGACGTCACCCTTAAATAATAAAACAAAAGCAGGTTTACTACCGTCTTTTCTGTTTGTTATTACACTAATCTATGATTGCATCATAATAATTTAAATACTTATCAAATGATTGATCATTAAAACACACTCAAGATAAAACATGCCACAATGGTCTTGAAGGGCATAATTCAAAAACTGCTATTAAAAAACAAAACAAAATCATATTAAAATTCAACCAAAGTTAAACAAATTATAATACTACGAGAGCACAACAGCAATACAAATGTGAAATCCAACGTAATCATATAGACATATTTGTCTTTCCTGCATATAGTAATAATCTTTTATTTTCACTATATTCAATTAATATTTACTATTTTTCAATAATCAAAAATAAAAATATTGTCTATGCAGGACGTAGGAACATGTTAAGATTTCCAAAAACTTATATTCTAGAATATTATGTAAAAATATAACTTTTTAAATCGTCTTTCTTAATTATTTAATTTGTGTAATAATGTATACCTATACGACTATACTTCGTTCTCAATGAAACGAAAGTCTAAAATCAATTCTTAAAAATGTTTTGGCCCTTATTTACTTTTACTACTTGTGTTCTCAGAAAACTACACATTAAAAAAGAAACTTATCTATATGATAAAAGAGGGAAAGTTTAACTCTCATTACAGGTGTTTGTTGTTAAAACAAAAGTTAGGTCATTAGCGCAATGGTTATTTTAATAAGGCTGTGCTGCTGTATGTATACCACAATTGAATTTTTAAAGTTTTTATATCTACATGAATACCCGGGAAATAATTTAAAACAGATTTTTATAATAATTATATAATTAATCAAATACTTTCGGTAATATTATTGGATATATTATGTATTGTTTAATCTGTCAAATAGTTTTAATAAACCAGGCTGGTTTGACGATATTAAATTAAAAACTATCTCATATAACAATAATATTTGGATTTATCTTAATAAATTTCATCTAACCAAAAAAATTATTAACAAAGTCATTTGTTTGTTAAACCACCAGTATTCAATATACAGGTGTCGAAACGGTTTACTTGTATGGTTTACCATGGTCCGTATTTATTACCCTATATCCAAAATGATACGAATTTACAGCAGATAAGTCAATTTTAATATATTTTGTGTCTACATATATTTAAAAATTTTTATTTTATTCTAATTTTTATTTTTATTGTGCGATACGCTAAACGGCATTTTGAATAACATAAACAACATTTGCACTTTATGCAATTACAATAAATCGTATACGGAACAGTAATAAATATAAATATATACGTACGTAAATACATAATAACATAATTAAATAAAATCTTACTATCTAGAGGCTATAAAGATAATATAAAAATAATTTTTTTAAAAAAAAGGGATTCTCGTTAGTGATTGGAACATGCAGATTAGAGGAATAAAAAGCCACACGAAAAGGAGCTAATAAAATCCTAATAACAGTCAAATATTAATAAATATAATTTAACAACCTTATTATTGTTTTTAATTTATTATTGTAGATAAGTTTAAGTTCTAAAATATGATAAAAAAAAAAAGGTATACCTTCTATTATATTGATATATTGATATAACATTATTTCAAAAAAAAAAAAAAAAAATCATTCGAGAACAATGAAAAAAGCTTGTAGTATTTAATAATTCTTCGTGTGGTGTTCACATCGATATCAGTTGATTTATTAAAAAACAAACAAGTACGAAAATGTCCAATATAAAACCATTTCTTACGTATATATATATATATACTAAAATCTATGTTCTACAGATTTGTAGAGCAAAAACAGCGTTTCTCCCGTGAGATGTTCACTACCTGCAGGGTGTCCATCAGCTACCCGGGGGTCTTTAAGGCCATTTGTTGCGGTTTCCAAACTCCTAGTCATTAAAACAAGTCCGGCTTAAAACACAATTGGGGTAAACACACGAGAGCTAACCTCAACCGCGGTAGCCAAAACGGTGTGAGTAGACGGTAGTGGGAGGTCACATGTTGAACTATGTGTCCCAAGACGGCTATTTCCAAGCTATGGCTCAATAAATATCAACAAAAGGACAAGCATACCCGAACCATATAATGTATAATTCTTGTGAAGTATAACAAATAAAAATTCGAATGTCCGCATTGACGATTTTTTATGAATCAAAATAAACTTGAAGTACAAATTATTTACAAGTAATAATAATTATAGCAAAACAAAATTGTGATGAAAACACCAACTCACCATTATAGCGATTCTATAAATACAAATCAAAAGCATTTGGAAATATCATTATAGTTTATTTGTGTTAAAATAAATTTTATAGAAATTCAAGTTATAACTGTAGGTTTTTATTAACTATTATGAAACTATAAAACATTGTTTTTTAAAACATTTTCCATATTAAAATACTCATAGCAAGTACCTACCTTAGTATTTGTGAAAATAAAACTATAAATGGGGATTTCAAATTAACTAAAAGTCGAGTCTCATAATGTATATGAAGTATCTATATGTATATATGTAGATGTATTTTATAGAATAAATACAAATAAAAATCGTCAATAGTTATACCACTAAGATGCTGCGATTTAAGATATTTCTAATAGTCGACAAAAAACGAAGTAATTCTAATGGCAACTTAATTTTCCAATTTAAAACAGAGTGTTTGTACAAAGATTTTTGAAGTCACACTACCTTATCACGATAAACACTATAACACTATAAAGATATTGTGTTCATTTTTAAACCATCTAAAAGTATATAGCAAACCATAAATATCATTTAAACAAAACTCTCTAACATTATTACTAAATTATAGTAAAAAAAAAAAAAAAAGAATATATCAAATACTAAAAATTATCAAATTTAAATCAAATTTGATATATATTATATAACATAATATAAGGGATATAAGTGCTTTGAGATAAATGTCAAAATAAAATATAATATAATATGATATAAAGAAATTCAGAAACACCGGAATAGTCAGTAAAAGGCAAATACGAATACCACTATCGTCTTTGTCCCCTTATGTTTAAGCTTCAATTCGATTTCTTCCTCTATTTGGGAAAGTAAAGGAAATCATCGGCTATTGTGTAAGTCGGGAAGTCCGCACTTTTGTGTAAGAGGATCCGACTCAATGCCTCTTCGCTTATGATTGATTAAAAGTTAAAAGCATTAACTTTACTGCCACCGCGGTATTTGCGGATGTCTTTGTACCACTCAAATGAATTTAATCTGCCTGTGTAACGCAATCGAAGTTCACAGACATCTTATAAAACAAATTTTTCTGCTTCATTCCCCCTGACACAGTTGACATTAACTTAATGAAGGTTTACAAATTCTACAAGATAAATAAAACAACCGTCTCAAAATCTAGAGATCTCTTTTCCATAGCACCTGTATAATTATTCTAACTAGCACACCGGACATGATTCGTAAAATAAGTAAACATTATTGTTTATTGTGTATTTACTAGACTATATAACTATTTGGACTATAAAAAACCGTCCACTATCCAATAACTAGCCAAGTTAAATGTATATATTTAAACTTTTACCAATAAATACAATTCAACCTCAGACCTTATACATTTTTATGCTAATAACGGTTAGTAGCGGTTATTTGATTATTTGTATTAAACATTGATGAATCGCCAACAAAGTTTTTAAACAAACTTATCAAATTTAATTAAGATAATTTCCGAACTGAGATGATAAAATTTTGAAATTGTAATTGTTAATTTGTCTTCCATTATTATTATTTTTTACCGTTACCTACTACATTAAAATCGGTCTAGTCGTAGGAAACAAACACTTGAAAGTGAATTAAAAATCATTTTCGAAAACGTTAATATAATATCGATGAAATTAGCCGGTGGCTTTTAATGTAAAAAGTTGTATAGGAAAAACGCAAACATTTGTCGGATAGATAAACCACGTACGTCTATTATAAACGTATAAGGAGATACGTATCTATTACATAATAACGGCGTATACGTGTATTTTATAAAGAGGGATAGAAATAACAGACCGACCGGAAAAACTGGCTCGGAGTCGATTTGTCATTCGGGTGCAGGAGGAGGTGTTCAGCTCGAGATGTTAAAAGTTTGATTTTTTCGTTTTGCCAGCCGACGTTGTGGCGGAGGACACGCGACATCATATTGTTTTCTGGAACTTTGGGCAAAACAAATTGCCAGCGGTGGCGGCGGTAGTCTAGAGGGACGCAGTGTCGAGAGAATCCCCGGGGATAACGTAGTGGGTGAGGGGTGGAGTGGGTGCGGTTGGGGGGAGAGGACCAAAGAGTCTATGTAAATCAATCATTGTCACGCGTCCCACCTTAAACCGACACCGCCCCCATAACGGCCACCGGGCGACACCGCCACCATAACTACCACCGCCGCCAAAGACACTCGCCCTAAACTACGACCACAATGTGCTGTAACGGCCTTGTTGCGACTTAAGACGATGGCTCGCCGCCGCCGCCGCCGCCGCCGCCGCCAGTTGCGAAGGCTGGCGGCGGCGGTCGTATTGTAAACGACAACGATGACGAGGAGGAGGTACCCGTGACCATCACGACGTCCTGCGTGACACAATAATCCGAGTTCGCCGTACTTTCCGACCGCGTGCCACGCGCGTATAATATCATTAATAACGACGACGGCAACAAACACACATGTACGCTCGCGTGACACCCACCCGCCCACCAACCCACATGCCCGCATCATTCCTGCCGACGTCGTTGTCGTTTTCGGTGATGATACAATGGACGAGCGGGTCGGGGGACGGCGGGAGGCGACGAGAGGGTGTGTTTATACATTTACGCCTGACTGGAATATTATAGGCGCGCACACAATACGCCCGCCTTTCCACCGCCGCCAAGCGATTCGTCGGGCGATCCTGTTTTTGACGACGGCGGTGTTTTTCCTGAGTGTCGTCGAGCCCGACTAATAATCGATACGATCGTCGTCGTAATGCGGTAAAATAACACGGGACGTATAAACATTGTACTGTTAAATGAAAACTCGCGTGTGAATACTAACGCGCAATTAATAAAATACAAGATATTATAATGTTATATAGGCGCGGTGCCGGTACGTCAGATGCGTTTCACAACCGCGCCACCGTGGGTGTTTTCAATTTAAATTCCGTCCCAATGTACCGAGATAGAGAATCCTATTAACGTTCATCACGTATGCATTATCCCCAGGGCGGAAGCGAAAACCTTAAACTACGTTGCGAAAATGGACGATTAATGAAGTTATTGGATTTTACACGTTCGTATACCGGTGAGGTTTTATACACTTAACGTCGGGTGAGGTAAACCGGACGAAAAGAAACCGTTAGGTCAGAACAGTAAAAGTACAAAGTTTTAAATCAAATTTCAAATAGAAGAAAACTCAACAAAAAAAAAAAAAGCTTTGTCGGAGTAATTTATTAGTTTATTTAGGTCTCGTTTTATTAGTGTTTTGCGTAAGGGCAAGTAGTTTTACGTTGGTTCAAACAGCTTATGTATTCGAAAATTACACTTGTTTGTTAACTTTTAATTAAAACTCTCGTGTCTCAAATAGGATATATCGCCATTATGCTACTTTAATAAATCGAAATGTCGTTTAATTAAAATCTGTGGATTATACGATTTGTATCCAAAACAAATTACAATGGTAAACGTATATTATTAGTACATGAAGAAACGCAGAATTATTTTAAGTAAACTATAAAGGCACGAGTTCGCCAACTGTATATCTTGCAATAATAATAAACTATATCCGTATCTTAAAAGGAAAAATAGCAAACAAATAAATAATAAATATCAATGACTAATGATCATAAAATCAATATTTGTTTTGAAATTCAATATTACCTTCTGAATTAAACAAACTCTAAAGCCTCCTAGATAATTTAACAAATAATGGGGGTTTTAAAGTTTTCATAATATCGAGAATCCTGATCATATTACTAAAATATAGACAAATCGACAAATAACCCGAGTGCAATCATTTCACTACGTATTTACCTACCAAAAATTCTAAAGAAACAATAACGTCATATGATGCTCGCAAAATGTTAATATGTGTTTTAAAAAATTGTATTATACAAATAACGATCGTGATTTTATTTGTTTGATCTTGCAGATTATAATAGTGTTTATTTCATTCAAATCAAAATAGTGGTGTCCAGACCCATAATTAGACCATATTTTTATTTTATTATTTTTTGAATCGGGTGTAAGGTAATTTCTTTCCTATGTATGAATATAAATTAAAATAGATTATAGTAACATTATCATATATTACAATGTGTTTGAAATTTGGCTTATGCGTGTGCACATAGTATATTTAATATTTTAGTATTTGTGGTATGCACTGGTTAAGGTATTAACCCTTAGGAAGGACTAATATCAGTATTCTGTGAACATTTTAGGTCTTTTCAATTATTTTTAACCTAGTTACAAAAAAAAAAAAATAAAAAAAAAATCGAAAATAATGTCCCCTTTTTTTTCTCCGAATTATTAAGAAAACTACAACGAAAATCGAAAAATGACCTCCTCGATGCGCCGAATAGATCAAAAATACTACACACGGAAATCGGAGCGGGATATCTGATAGAAAAGTAGTTTGCGGACAGAAAAAAAAAACCCCCCTCACATCATAGTAAAACCGATAAATTAGTACATACCCCCCCGCGAGAAGACGGATCGGTGGACGTCATGCGCGCTTGTACGAGGTCGTTAAAAAATCGGGCGGTAAGTTGGGCGGAGCCGAACTGGGATTGTCGTTAGTTAGTCGCTGTGGCGGACGTCGGGACGTATGGCGCGCACTAGGTGCAGCCGATGCACGCGCGGAGTCGTTAAATTGAAGCGGCCGACCGTGGGATGAGGCGCGCGCGTATTTTTACGACACGCGTCTACGAAAATCGCGTAATCGCCGTCCCGCCGACAAATTAAAGGCGTCCGATTAAACACGGTGTGGCATCACGTGCCGGCCGTGAACGACGGTTTTTGGGCTAGGTCGACGGTAAATGCGCGTCGCCGGTCCGCCCGCGTACGATTCGGTTGCGTCCAGTGCCCTCGGAGACGGTTGGTCTCGGAGTCCCGCGCTGGCGTGCGTGCCACGTAAATTCGCCGTCGGCGGCGATACGGGGCTAGTTACTTTCGCGGGGCAGGTGGCAAATAGTGAACTACTCGTCATCGTCTCGCAGATTTCACGCACGTTAAATACACACGCCGTCACCGGATACCCGGTGATAAACGGTTCTATTATGACGAACTCGTCGTATCCATCTGCGTCCTACGCCCGTTTTAATACCTACCCACAAAATAATATGATGACACCAGTAGCCGTCGGCGAACGAGTAGCGATCTACGTGATTTCGCCCTTAAAAAGCACCGTTATAATTGGACAAAATCGATCCGGTCTATATATGTAATATTTTCTCGTTAGATGTTTATGGTTTTTCTCATAGGCGTACCTATATTCGTCGACTTAACTACTGTTAAATAACAAAACTTACTATCGATGAATCCTTTCAACTAATAATATCGTTATTCGTTTTTGTAATATAGTAAAGGTTGATAAATGATTATATATAAATAGATAGGTATTATTATAATGATTTCGAAACTTTTTTCATTTCCAAACAACGATAATCGGGTCTAATTAATCATAAAAACAAAATCGATCATCTAAAGTTTAGATCAAGTTTAGATTCTAAACAAAGAATAAGAAATAAATCAGATAATTTGGCAAAACTTCAAAAAGAGGCGTAACCATGTATATTACCAATCATCACGAATGACGTGACGAGTGCGCATGAGTAATAAACGTATTTGCCAATACTACTAATTATTCCCATTTTAATTTAAAATTAAAACTGTTTTATTACTTATGAACAAATAATAAAGTGATAACTATTTTGCTAACTAAAAAAATAAAAAATAAAAGTGTAAAATACATTCGCGAACCTGCAGTGGTAATGGAACCAAAGTTTCTGAATTATCGGCCAATTATTATTAATCATGATTTAGTAAATACATTTTAATAGCTACTAGTTTTTCTTTGGCGTAAAACTGTTTAAATAGTGTATTTCTTAAGTACCATAGCAACGGATTTATAGGACGGACTAATTTCAATAATCAAACCGTAAAATAAATTTCTGATTAAAAAACTATTTATATTTGGTTATGCCAATAAAATAACGTCACGTAATAAATATTAGGTAAATTTCAAACACCTTACTCTATACCAGTGGTTCTCAACTGGGGTGACATGTCACCCTTGGGTGACATGGATCCAATGTAGGGGTGACAAGAAAATCTTGGAAAAAGTTTCTGTGGAACTAAAGAACAACCGTACGCTCCAACTAAAATTTAAAGAAGTCTCGCTCAACAGCTTTTGGGTGAGTCTCCACAGTGAATACCCTCGACTATCGACAAAAGCTATTGATGTGCTACTTCAATTTTCAACGTCCTGGCTATGTGAACATGGATTCGGCGCGCTCACGAATATTAAAACCAAAAAACGTCAAAGACTCACAAAAACCACACTAGAAGACGATATGAGACTCGCTCTTTCAACCATCAACCCTCGAATTCCACAACTATGTAAAAATCATCAGAGTCAAACTTCTCATTAATTTTTAAATTTCATAGTTTATTCAATTATTATATATTATCAATAATCTTAATTATTTTTTTCCAATTTAAAATTTCAATGTTTATTTAACAGTAAAGCAAAAATAAAATGTGTAGTTATTATTTTTCTGCGTACTGTATTTTTTATAGGGCTTGTATTTTATATTATTATTATTTTGATGTTAGGGAAACGTAGTGTTGGGTTATCGTAGATGAGGGTGACATGAATCCAAAAAGGTTGAGAATCACTGCTCTATACAGACTACTCATAGTCTGTGTGAATATTTAATATAATACAAAAATAGTTCTCAAGTATCAAATAATAATGACATCTAGAAAGGTATGATATTGATTATTTTATAGCGGGTAATTTCAAATATAGATTTTAAAATACTAATCAAACACAACAAAGGTTTGTTGTTTACATACCATAAAATATATTTCCATGCGCATACGGTGTACATGCCATATTTTACGACAGATTTGATAAAAAGAAAAAAAAACTCAACCAAGGAGAGAGAACTACTTAAAAAATATATGTATGCGTATGTAAATAATAATCTACTATTACATACTACAATAATACTTTGGATATTCTGTCAATTAAAAATATTATGAAATTGAATAAGAACAGTATTAATAATATTTATTATATGATTCCCAATACAATAGTACAATATTATATACGCATGTAATGTATTACAAATCAAAAGTTATTCCTGATCTTAGTATTGTCGGTGTTTCTTTAATTCGGCATCGCCGAGTAAATCGAATTCAATTTTCCGCATATATATTTTAAACAAACGATCGACAAAAGCAAATAATACAAAATACCAGGTACATCTAAGAGGAGACTACATTGTATAATATATTATGAACAACAGTGGACGAGTTAGTATTATATTTAAACAGGACAAGTTGCAATATAAAAAAGTGCCCGTCTCTCACTCTCACTCTCTCTCTCTCTCTCTCTCTCTCTCTCTCTCTCTCTCTCTCTCTCTCTCTATAGCACATTTAAATCGGGTTATTGTATTAAATAAAAACAAATAAATAAAAATAGAATCCATTAACGGGGTATAATGGTGCAATGAGTCAAGAGTAGCGACGAAGCGTTGCTCCGTAACCGTACTTGCCCGCGCATCATCTCTACTTCACCTGCTTGTCCGAAAGCTCTTCGCAACAGATGCTTCTGGTCAACGTGTTTGGAATACCTACCGTTCCACACAAACACACGCACCTACCCTTGCCTTTTCGATCCATTATGCGCTGTGAGGGGAGGGTCAGAGTTACGCGACCCGCAAATGATATAACCATCTCCGCAGTAAGGGGGTACCCGGGCACGTCCGGAATTATTTAAAAGCATCAGGGACTGCGTGTATTTTAGTACACATTATCGAATATATTTTCCATTTTCATTCCCATGTTTCCCTCAGCCCAACTACCGTAACCGAGTTGTTTGTTTAGGATATATGTTTTTCCCCTCTTTCAATTCTCGTCCCGTCTGCCCTCGCCCTTTTGTATATACTTCCCCAGAGGGTTAGTTGGTTTTTCAGTCAAAACAAATATTGAATCTAATATAAATTTGGTATCTTGTTGTGATTCGTTTTGCCATAATAATACTCGGCTCGCAAGATTTGTGTGTGCCTGACGGATAAGTTAGTTTCATTAAAACAAAAACAGTAATGTATCATCATTATTGTTTTATACTACCAAGCAATAAACCTGTTGAAATAAATACATTACTGTCATTAAAACCATTTTCAAAAACTGTTCTCAAACCCCAAACCGAAACGAACAAATTTAAAAAAAAAAAACCATTATCCAATAATTTAATAAAGTTACCAAATAAAGTAAAACAATAGTACAACTATATTTTGTCTACCATTGGTGTGATTTTTATTGCATTTACTGCATATAGTAAAAACTGTTGTACGGGTTAGTGCGTTCATTGTGCGCGTATCAATAACAAGGTTATTGATTGCTTACAATCGACGAATATTAACGAACAGGCCGAAAACCCTTTAGTTATACAAAATACGTTTAGAGTTTAAACAAAAATGTGTAGATATCGAAATACGACTACGAAATCGAATGCGTAAGCTGATGCTGTGATGTTTGCGCCGATTTATAGGCAATAATAATGATACGTAAGAATATGAGCCGGTCGGCGTGCCGACGTTTTCAGGGGCAACGACTTATGCACATCACGTCAATTCATATGATCTTCATAGTTTTAGTGGAACTTTCGTGCTTTAATCTCTGCAAATTTACTTACCAATGTTGTCCAATCGAGATTTTCTGCAATATCGTTTTTAATGGATAAGATTGCAAGTGATGACAAGGCAATATTTCATCGCCCATAGTTGACCTTAGATATTAGTCTTTATTAGTTTAAGTATACGGAATACAATTATCAAGTACTATCTTAATAAATAACAGTACCTAGTTATTTTTGTTTATTCGGGTCTAATACAATCGAACATGATTTCCAAGAACACAAAAACGTTAAATATATTTTCAAATGTAGCGCGCGCGGAGACGATATCACCCACGCAATTGATTCGACTATCTATTTTGGTTGCTCTGTAAACTTGTTCTGTATACTATTGTTGATAATTTTACTCGAATTATTAATACAAATATGAATTTAAAAAAACTATAACATCTAAACTCTGAAGGCACCCATGAAACATCGGCACCTACCCAGGTACCCAGCTCGCCCACCCCTAAGACCGACTCTGCGTAGGTATATTACTAAATTATACACGTCGTGATGTCCTTACACGGATATTGTGACATGTACGAAATATTGTTAAATAATTATTTTATGTAATTCAACTAATCCCGTGAATTATAATTGTATTTTGTGTATTGTGTGTGACTGTCGTTTGAAGTTTATTGACGCAACGGCTTCAGCATTAAGCCAGGAACCTGGCGCATCTGCTCTCTTGTGAGTACTTAGTTTAAGTTTTATATCGATTATTATATTATATTGTTATTTCGATGTTTGTCGATATTTATTATTACCGCTATCGATTATTGTTTATGAATACCACTAATATCGAGATCATCTAGCCTCAAAGTTGATTGGATATACAAAAATCTAACGGCTGAGGACTAATGACACCAATTATATCTATAGTTATTTTCTTGTTATAATATCCCGCGCCTATCCATACATAGTACAAGTAACAGGTGTGGATATAGTCGTTCAGCGTGCGTTACAGCGATTTAAGCCATTTAAGATAGCGCGTTGTTAAATAATTGGATAAAAAAAAAAATACGAATATTTTTTGCACGGTGCTTGGAGTAGATGCTTTGTCACCGATGTATTACGGTAATTGAAGAATTTCAAAATTCTATAATGTTTACCTATGTACTGATCCAAAGTCATTAAAGTTTGTCGTTGTTTATTTATAGTAAATACGTTGTTTCTTATCAACTTTATCAGTTGATTAATGTTCAGTATGCACGGTGCGGTATCCGTTAGTACACGCAGAACGTATTGGTCATGTTTGGCGTAATATTATTAATTTTATCTTATAATAATTAAAAAATAAAAGCATGGCTTTACTTTGAAATTATGTGAAAAGTACTATTTATGGTTCGGGGAGAGAATTTCCAAATAACGTTCAACCTACTTACAAAGATGTCATGAAATAATTCATTCTGAGCAATACAAAGACATAGTACATGACACTAGTGAAATAGTAACTACAAAAGTGTGACACAAAGCTAACATACCTATTATAGAACGTTGTATAATTATAGCGTACCACAAAAGTTATCGAAAGTATACTTATACTAAACCTCATACCGAAAGTATGAATAAATATAAAAATAAAAATAAAGATTTAGATAAAATTAAAAGATATAAAAAATGATTAAACGTCAAAATTGATGATTTGAATATTTTTGTGAATCTCTTAAGTGCTACTTAAAATAACAGGATGAAAAAAAAATATATATTTGAAAGAAAAAATAAATAAATTAGAAAAATGCGCTTAAACGAAAAAATAAAAATATTATATGTTTAAAACATGAGAATAATGATGGTTAGGAAGGGGGCATTTTGTCTCCCTCTCCCCGGAGATTTTTTTTTACGCTCATCATATTCGCCGCAAGACATCGTTTTATCCCCCCCCCCTTTTCTTGTGACTCAGATTGCATTCCATTTCATAATCATGTTAATTAAAAATTCCATCAAGGTTTATTTTAGAGCAACAACAACAATTTTTGAATCTTCTAGAGTCAAATCCAACTATAATCTGAAAGGGGTTTTATCTAACAATTTTAACGAAAATCTAATGATCAGATATTATAAAAAATGTTCTGGCTTTTTCTAATTTTTTACTAATATGAACATTAATGACTTCAAACTTATAAAATATAATTTATTTCAGCATTCATTCGTGCTTAAATTCATTGTTATGAAGTTCTCGGTTATTTAAATTAAAAGGGTGACAATTTAACGATATCCATGAAGTATATACAGATAGGAAAAAATATTATGAGACATTTGCTAAATATTGCAAATTGTTTTACTAAATATGTCCTTAATTTTAAAAAATATATTGATTAAATATGGGGATTTAATTTTTTTTTTTTTCAAATAATAATTATTCAAAAATTTTTTTTTTCATTTCTATTTCATTTTTCGTTATTTATTTCTTAAATATTAAATAACAAATAAATACATAACTTTACTACAGCTAATAATTATTAAAATATTCTACAAAGTACAATATATGTAAGAGTAATATTTTATCAAAAATACTGTATCGTCGTCTGGGGGAATTCAACTTAACGTACTTAAAGTGTTTGCAACAAATTATTATAATAGTTATACTTATCTCAAAATAAGTTACTCGAAACGTATATTCTACGTTCAAAACTTTTTATTTGGTTTTAACTTGGACATTTATTTCATGAAGCTTACAGGTGTACTCAACAAACACACCATAGAAAAAAACGAATTCCTTATGCTAACACAGAAAAAAAAAACATTTTGAAATTCCGTCGTTTATAAACTTCTGTAAAAATATATTGTTTTTATATGCTTTTTTGGAATTTTATTCATCACTGCTGACAGTCAGTCAATCTAAGCATTAAGTTGGAAAGATGCATGTATTTTTTTAATTTAGTAAGTCACAATTGTTTTAAATGAGATTTCTATAAATTAAGATTTTATTAATTAAGGCATAGGTACGGGTTTTTGACATTATCCAGAAGGATTGGGTAGATAAGGTATGGCATTGTATTATCCTGCTGTTATTTTATAAAATTTGTCATCAACCGTCGGTTAATGTCGACACTTAGTTAATGTTAACATTACTCGTGAAATACATTTTAGTGCTCATCACCAAATGAATTTAAAAATAATATGAAAGATATCGTATTTACCAATGTAGATTATAATATAGCTATTTCTGAACAAAATCGTAATTTTAATTTCCATAAGATGAACCTCAAATTACCTTGTTTTTAAATGAAACGAAATACCATATTGAAGCTTTATATAACAGGGTGATGAATCATGAGGAATGTTTATCCACCCAAATCTATACTAAATATGGTAAAGTCAAGTATACGCATAAGAGTTTGGGCATCCGGCTCTTAAAAAGGGTAGTTTCTCTCACAAAACGTGCTTTGGGGTCCAAAGACCGTTCCTGCTCTTCAGTCAGTAGGTATTGTGTACGGATCAGTCAAGTAGAGTTACTTGATTGTACCACACACAAATAAAATTCTATGATAAGAACAGAGTTAATCGTGTCATTTTCACATATCCGGAGATATTAAAATTACTTAGGTATAATTTACAATATTTTAGATTGAATACCTATTAGAATATGAAAAATGAATACTAATGAAGTATGATCGAAGTAATATTAAACATTTACACAAATGTTTTAAGTGTAATACAATGTAAACCTTAAACATTTTTCTGGTAAATGAACCATCGATATTTTTATCGATAATTTTTTGTTCTTGAAAATAAATGTTCCCCTCACTAAATGTATTATTTATTTTAATTAATTTAAGTTAAACCTGACTTTGAATTCCTTTTTTTTTTTTTCAATATAATTTCATTTAAAAATGTAAATTCGTTTAATATCGTACGTACAATAATACTGTTACGGACTCTATCCTAAAACGGGTCCGTGGCCAAGTGCAGATTACACAATATTACGCAATAGTAATACTGCCTAATATTAATATTGAGTAACTATATAACTTGTCAATTATTTAATCAATTCTAATGATTTATTATATGTATATCGTAACGGATTAGCCCGAGACTTTATAGTACAACGCGTACGTCCGGACGAATTGAGCAATCAACAAGAGAAATAGTAGATTAAGCATCACGCCATAATCGCGAGAGGCCGACAAAGCCTAGCACGGGGAAAACGCATATAAAAGGCCACGGATTTGGACCTGAGGGAGTTCAGTTTCAGTTCAGTCGAAGCTCAGTTCAGTTCAGGAAATCGAAGTCCAGAGAGATACGTCGTCGTCGAGCCAACCCACCCGCGTCATTCCGAATTACTTAACAAGTTAGACGAAATGACCCGGGTTTGGTAGCTCGATCAATTAAATTGTACAATGTTCTAAATTCATACTGTTTAATATAAATAATTAAAATTAAGTTAAGCCTCGATCGCATAATTCTACCCGTTCCTGTACTGTGTTTAACGGGCACGCAACAATACCATCCAGAGTGCCATTTGGATAATGATTGATATCTCAGAGCTATTCGCAATTAAAAAAGGCTTATACAAAGGGATGCTCTATCGCCGGAGCTGTTTAACCTTGCATAAGAAAAAGTGATGAGGAGTTTACCTAGAAAACAAATAATAAAAGTCAAACCGGACTGGAATGGAAATGCATACGGATTTAGCGTATTTAAGATACGGATAGATTAAACAGATTTTAGAAGCAAAAAACCTGATTGCACGTAAAGCTTGAAGAACAAAACATGTCCGTTTAAACATACTGTTCATAATAATTTGCTGTTAATCACCTGTCTCGCTAATATCTCATAACATTAAAAATTGTACAAGATTCATAGCCGAATGGTGTCATGCACTACAACATGTCTACACTTGATCAACCCATTGAGTAACGATAATGCAAAATCTCTTCTAGTTTAACACTATTTCTTTGTATTTCTACAAGTATTATCTGTAACCAACTGTCGCCACGCTAATTTGAAAATATTTTTTTTGGTTTAACCGACCCAATATATCAGCATGTAAATTTAAAATATATAAAATCTGTGTTGTGGTCATACAAATTATCAATGATGTATTACATTTTCTTTCGCGGATTCTCTCTACACTTAGCTAACATATCTTCTCGACTACCTTTATCATTGTTTCTCCTTCTTTCAGCATGCCCATATCAAACCAATCTATTATCTCTCATTTTTTCCTGCTATATTTCTGATTTTTTGTAGATATTATAATTAAATAGAATAATGTACATAGTATATAAATAATTTCTTATAATTTCTATAAAATAAAATAATGTTTTAATTATGGTGAATACATTTTACAAGTTATCTAAATGAAGGATCTCATTATCCAAATTTACAAGAAAGAAATATTTGCATGTTTTTTTTAGAAGTAGGAAATATGTGGAAAGTTTAATTGAACAATAGTTTATAGCATGAACAGAAAAACAAACAAAATATTGTATCTGCTGACTTATTCTTAATCGGAGCCTATTCGCTACACTTTATAAGCAATACGGTGAAATTATCTTCCACAAACATTACTAAATCTCAGTATGTAAGCATGAGATGGTAAAATTTTGCAAATATTATTATTGAAATAAATCAATACTTATGTAATATAATACTAAATTAATAAATATTTTATCATCTATACTAATAAATTATAATCATTATCAGACATGTACCCATTCATCTAGCAACACAACTTGTACGCACGCATACGTGTACCTAATATAGATAGATAATATTATGATGGAATTAAAATAGTTGAATAGTATTTAAATGTTAAATAAGTTTAGTATTATACTGAAGTAGATAAACATTTTATAAAAAATAGAAAATAACGAAATAAATAATAATAATACGAAACCTTTACTCATGGTATTTCAAACATGTTTTGTTTTTACGAAAAAAAAATACCCTATAACTTGTATCCACTATAATATTAAAAAAAAATAACTTAAATCTATAATATAATTTATAAATATCTAAATGTTTAGTTGATGACCTGCTAAACTGATATTTAAAATTTAAATACGTAAAATCGTTATTAATAAGTTTTAAGTTAATAATAAACGAATTAAGTGTTATGTATTAGAAGTATCTACTACCAACATTATAAATATAAAATGATAAACGTAAAAATGTTAAATAATTATAAGATTACAATTTTTACTAACATTTCAAACATATTTCTATGTTTATTAGCGTTAAAAATTAAATCAATTACACTATTGCAGCACATAGGAAACGCTTTTGAATTTACTCGTCGACGTATCTTTAAGTACGTTATTGTTACGGATCTCATTATGGGTTCAGCTATTGAGTGCAGAAATGATATTTTTTAGTTATCCTCTCATTTTTACATTCCCACTCTCTTTTTTACATTGTATGACATCAACGAAAAGGATATAGCTCGTTAAAATGGAAATGTTCCTTAGATATATATATTTTTTTTATTCTCCTTCAGTCGTTGTATCATTATTAGCATTGGTATAATATTTCTCGTTTGTATTTGTCCACGTATAGTCAACTATACCGTACACTTGTCCCCAAATTGTTTTCAACAAAATACGAAAAGAAATAAAATACAAGACCAAGTGTCCATTAAAATAATTAAAATAACTACAAATCAGATCTATAACTCCTGGTATATTGTATATATTAAGTAAGTGTATGTACATTTTACATTGTACCTACATAATATAGCTGTTAACTACCTTCTTACCGGAAATATTGCTTAGTTCGTCAACATCAAAGATTTTCTATAGTCAATTTTGTCTAGCTGGTGCATTAAAAAGGTTCTTATTTATTTAAAGAGTATTTTCCTTGTAGTTTTCTATTAAGGGGGAAGAAAACAGGAATATTTACGCAATAATAAATAACAGTTTCTGTTATTTTCTATTTAGTATTGTTGTTGTAATTCTGTTAAAAATAATTGTTGTATAAATAATCGTATTAATAAAAAGTTTATAAAAGTAATACTTTAAAATAGTCAAATATAAAACTTTAAAAAAAAATACTCTTATCAAATTTAAATTAAGTGATTTCAATCTTAATAATAATAGCATCCACACAATTCGCTATTGACTAAAATATAGTTCATTAAATTAACTATCAATAATTGTTATTAACCTATACACGTATCACAGAATAGAAATTCAAACAATCACTAAAACCAAATGTACTTAATTTCTAAAATGTACCAAAAAATTACCTGTCATCATAGACAAATCCCGCTTTTAATGTATTGTAGTTTACCAAAAACGCCAAAGCTATGCAAGCTGAACCTCCAGCCTCCATGGCTAAAACTTGATAGTGGATTTTCAGACGACAACCTAGCTGAAATTTAAATAATATTTATTAATTAAAATGTACGTTGATAGTTTATAAACTCAAACAATGATACAATAATAGAATATACAATATTTAAATTAAACCCATCTAAAAAAAGTAGAATTTCTACGCGAGGTACTTATAAATAAACTTACTAATAGGACTCCCACGCGGACGATGTTTGGATTTATACCAATTACAGGGTGTAGGTTCGTAATTAAATTTTACTACCATATTATAAATATGACCGAAGGAGTAAGGAAAGCCGAGAAGGGTAGTACATTTCAAATCCTTATTTAGTTAACTCTTTCCTCAATTACTCAAACAGTGCATTCGATATTAGTGTTATTATATAAATATGGAAAGAGTAAAGTTGTCCCACCAATTTAATATGAATATAATAAAAATATTTACTATTTTTTATATGAATTCTTATTTGTAAGCAAAAAATAATAATCTACGCGGTATATGTGTGAGTGCCCAAAATTTAGATATTCCAAAATGGGTCGAACCGTGAAAAGTTTGGGAAATTCGGAATCTCTGTTTATAATAACTTGCAGCTAATAATAGACAATTAAAATATTATAGTTAGCTTTAATAATATGATGTGTATCGATACTAATAATGGGTAGGTATAACTATATACGAGTAAGAACTGTTAGTTGTATTTTTTAAAAATTGGAACCGGAATAATATGTGGGTACTACATACTGGGTTGCTATATGAAATTTAAAATTGATATATGCTTATTGAATACAGAATAAAGGTAACATTTTAAGAATATTGTAATTATAAGATTATTTAATGATTCTATGACTGAAAAATCAAATTTACTTAAAATCTTCATAGATATAATGCTGGTTTATGAAAAAAACATCATCCAACATCTTGTATAATATTTTTTAATATATTATAAATCAATAATAACAAAATAACGATATAAGTAATACTTAAATATCCGAATACATTATATTCATTGAGAGTTAGTTAAGGAGAAAAATGAAAATAACAGACATCTGGTCTGAATTATCTAGAACGTTTTTCCCTATTTTTTTTTCGCTGTTTCTTCGCTAATTACTTAATTTGCATAAAAAACTAACAGATTCGTTAGCAATCTTCTCAAATAACGTTATTTTAACTAAACAGGCAAACAGCGTTTAAGATCAGATTTCGACAAACCCTTCTGTTACCTTAAAGCGTTGTAACTTTTATTTCTATACAGCAGTCAGTTTGTGAATAAAATAACACCTTACACAAATTGTTGTAGCCTGTTGAAAACTTTGGTTTACATCGAGTTCATTCACATCAAACAAATTAAATTAAATCTAGAAAATCTTAAGATACTATAGTTTGTTATAAGCAGTAGTATTTCGTGTTTATCTAAATAATGATATTTTTAAATTGATTTACATAAATTGCACTTCGTTAGTAGTTTTTTTTTAATACCTATACATCCTACCTTCCTAATTTTTTATCATTAAAATAACCTACCCATGAGCAATATCTACTCATTACGATTCTAAGCGAAGCGAAGAATGCATTGATTTATAAAAGATGTGGTTTTTTTCTCGGAAAATACTTTTTTGGTTAGTAAAAATCCTCCGATATGTTTATGTTGTAACATGATTTATACAAAAATTCTAGCTGGTGGAACTTTACTTGAAAACAGTAATCTACTGTTCATCCCCTAGATCCCTTTCTTGTAAAACACTTTTGCGGTTAGTAAAAATACTCCAAATTGTTCGCATCGAGTCTCAAAAAAGCGGATTTTTTACCCGGCGCTACATTATTTGTAAAAAAAACTTTTAGAAGTCTTTTTATAAAATTTCAAAAAATTAACAACAATAATTGTTAATACATCAGTTTTATTTTTATTGATTTCTTGGTTACGTTGGCAACAAAGAAGAAAAAACGACTAATACTTCTCCGTTCAGAATCGTTTTCCATCTGCAATGATTAATTGTTCGATAGAGTATATATAAACTAAACAACACTATATATTCTACTATCCCAACAACTCGCCTACAATAGTGGCCTACCCATAGTGCCTAGTATATCCTGCATTTTTTTAAATAAAATGATACAATGATAATTATTATATCAAACGTGTTTTTTTTCACTTTTTAGTATACAAATTTAAACAACGTAATCCTTATACGAAATTTTCAAAATTACTTTATGACTGTTGTAAAATATCTCTAATAGCCAATAGAATAGAAACAAATATGAAAAAAAACTTAATCTGGCCGTATGTATTTACGAAAAATATTTTGTTAGTTAAACCGTAATATAATGTAAAAAAATATAATATTTTGCTTCAGACCACTGCGGATGCACCACGGTGGTGTCGTGAGTTTATTATGATAACCGACAATCGTCACCGTCGCCGGTACCGTGCGCTCACTACGATATTATGTCGTCATTAATGATGGCGGTGGCGGTGGCGCCGGTGGCGGTAAGAGGTTATATAGCAATCAACTTTTATCGGGTCCGTCAAGAAATCCCGTTTCGTTTTATTCCCCACACGTCTGCTCCGCCCCCGGGCCCCCGGCCCCGGATAACACCGCTGCCGGAGTGGGTGCACGGTAATTGGGATAAAACGTACGCGAGGGATAAACGACGGCAAAGGCTACGACGACAAATGCCGCGATAGAGACGATAGCAGGCGTGTATAGCCTTTACACGCCGTACACCTTTCTGGCGACGGCCAAATACTATCACACCGTATACACCGGCAGGCTAATTTCTATGGCGTAGTCGTGCGGTGCGCAGATAACGCGATTTTAAATAGCAATGCTCCACCAAACTCTTCACCGCCACCGCCGCCATCGACATTAACGGAACCGTATATTACGGGCGTGTGCACAACGAGGAGGATGAACATAAGCAAAAATAGTCTCTCTCTCTCTCTCTCTACATATATCTATATCTATAGATACACGTATATTATCTTTTCATCTTATAGTCCACTCATTCGGCGGGTGCCTTTCTACTGGTAAACTATTCTAAGACAACATTTTTGTTCTATAACCCATTAAAAGTGGTGAGAAAATAACGATTTGCTGGCCAGAAGGCATGAATAAGGTAGGTTAACCGTCCTAATATATACAGAGGTTATGTAGAGACATATATATTCCCCAAACCGTTTGTTAATGTGTAACAACTAACTAGAAAATTGCCCTCCTCGATTGTCTGGAGGGCCATGGTGTTTGATTATCGGTACTTTCTGTCATTTATATTTTGTACATACCAATCAATCGTGTCAACAAAAATTGCACAATTCAACCTTACCTATTTAAAGTGTAATTTAGCCAAGTCTTGAAAAAGAATGTTTACCGTGCATATTAAATATTTATATAAATATATGTATACAAACATTAAAAATAAGTTTAGAAACATTAAATGTTTACCAGGAATACCATTTTACGGTCATAATTACAATATAAGGATTCTGTAAAAACGACAAACGTTAACAAAGTAATATTATTCACAACCTACATAATATCCAAACATCACATTGAACGCATTGAAAGTCATTGAAGTATTCATTTTCTGCTGTTTTTGATAAAGTTCTATAGCTTTTATTTGCGATAAATTAACATTGATAAAAATAACTGGAACATATCACGCTACGGCAGTACTGTAAAATTTACCTACATTATTTACTTCAATTTGTAGAAAAAACAGCACCTCTATATTACTTTATGATCCTACCGCAAAAAATCAAACTAAAATCCATACGAAAAGAGATGAACCTGACAGCTAACTAAAGACTAGACTTACAAAATAATACACAATACACAAATTAAATATATAATATTTCCTGTGTATTTGTAGATTATGACTGTTCCGAACAAAATTTATTCAATACTATATTGACATTTGTATCATTCATGATATTTTTAGGTATTTCGTTGAAAATAAAAGTTTGAATATTTTGATCCAGTTGTAACTCATTAATTAATTTTTTTAATGTATAAACATTTTCTATTTCCGTAGTTATCATTTTCGTGACATTTGATAACTCCACCATTAATTGCTTGATGGTCAGCCTTTTTAAATTCAACATAGCTTTTAAATTTTTTTTTTCAATTTTAATTTTACAAATTTCTTCAATGAATAATTTTTGTTTTTCATTTGATTCTTTTGTCATAATATCAATTTTTGAACACAAAACTCTAAAATTTTCAATGAGTTGATTATTCTTCATTTTCATACTAATAATCTGTATATTATTAAATTCTATTTTTCTCTTAGTTTCGTTATTTCGAATCTTTATTTTATTAATTTCTGAAGGTATAGATATACAGGTATCATCTAAAATATGGTGGTCAATACTTTTATTCTTCAGAGTAAATCTTAAAAACTGCAATTTATTATTTGATCGACCTATTTGTCGTACTAATATTTTTGATTGCATTTTGTAACTTCGTAAAATACTTTCTAGTTGAGAATATGTATACTTGATCAAAATATATTGAGTTTGTAACTGTTGGTTTTCGCTTATTATTTTAAATTTCCAGAAAACGAATCGATTTAATTTAATCTGTAATAAATTTTGAAATTGTGTACACTGTGGTTCTTTCAAACCATTAAATATTTCTTCTTTCTGTTTATTAAATTTATCACAATTTGAATTTAATAGATGTTTATAGCTATTCAAATTTGCATTTGAATTTATTAATTTTGAACATTTATAAAGATCATTTTGATTATTCATTAAAAAATTTTCACAAATAACCTGTTCAAAGGTATTTAATTTTTCCTTTACTCGTTCATTTTCTTTATTGGGAATTTTTATATTATTTTCAAACTCTAAACATTTATCATGCATTTGTTGAACATTAATATCTAAATGTTCATTTTGGATATTAGTATTATCAAATTCTGAATTGATACACAGTGGTTTTACATCTATTAGTAAATTGTAATTAGCTACCATTGTGGATAATATATTTTGTTTTTCTTCAGTACAATTAATCCTCATTGGCGGTGTACCACATAATTCTTCATTAATATTTTCTTTTTCTTGTATTACATTAGTGAATTGATAGTCAGTAATTTGTAATGGCTTTAAGTATAAATTATGTTCGTCGGTCCGCCTTTCCCGGATTAGGAATGGTTCTGAATTTAGATACATTGAAGTTCAGATAGTTGACTAATTAAATTAATACCAAAATAGACAGTTCTAGATCATTTTAAAACAATTATTAAAACTTTGTTGACATTTAAAAAAAAAATTATTGATTTACTATAGTATAAGTAGGTACATAATACAACAATGAATTGTCTACTATGTTATGAATAAAGCCAGATGTTTACTTTGGTAAATTATTTAAAAATAACATATTATATCTTTTTATTTAATATAAAATCGGTTTCAATTATATTATTACTCTCAAATCAAAACAAAATAGGTTAACTATAAAAATATTGGTTTATGAAATGTATCAGATAATAAATTATAAGAAAACCCAACAAATAAAACATATACATCTCCATATATACCTAAGTACCTATTGCAATGGCATATTTACAAGGAGTGGGTCTATGGGACTTGGATCTCCTATATAAAATCTCCACTACACCATGTTAAATTTGTATCTGTACGTACCTAATTATAAACTAAATGTGTATCATATCATATCATGTATAGTGACCACCGTATAAATTAATAACATGGTACCAGAGTTTATATTCAAATTTGTTTGCAGAAATCAATAGTAAATATTTTATCTAGTGAAATAATGAAAATTAATATTGTTCCAACTCGCAAAATAGCATTATTCTACACACGTTAATATTAACTGTTCCTAACATTTATTGCCCTTTGTTTATTAGTCAATTCATCAAACCTTTTTTGTTTAACTACTACAAGGTTTTTACGCTCAATAAGAGATTCAAATTAATAAATAACTTACAAACAGATTTAATATTGTAGGTGGACATGATTTTATTATGATTAAGGTGTTAACAAATGTATGAATTCCTAAAAAAATTATACCAGTTTATGCGCGCAGTTTTGTCTACGTGAACCATTATTTATTTTTAAGCACTTCGGCTTTTTTAGATGATGCTCTCATTTTTTTTAGCAAATCTTGAGTCATTAGAACAGATACTTTTCTTTCTTAGAAGGTGTATATAGGTATTTTTACTTTTTACCGGATAACTGTTTTCGTGACAGGCGACAAGAGGCGATGTATGGGTTATTATATCCCATACTCGTGACAACACAATTAAATAGTAACAACTGTTTTGTTTAACCCAAATAATCAATTAATGTAACCAAAAAAACAAATTTCTGTATTGTAGGACTAAAAACCAAATGTGGGCTACTCTTAAGAGGTTGATTTCCGAGACCGAAAGTTGTCTATTCCTAGTAAAACAATCTATCCATTACTGTAAATCTAGAATAAAATCTGTCCAGTAGTTTTTGCGTGATGCACAGTAGCACAGACATAGATAGATAAACAACAACACAATTTTTAAGATGTCGGATAATGGTTTTTTCAACGAATGTTCGATTGTAATCAGAAAACGTTTTTCTACAAACAATTTAAAATTCTATACCAGATGTATAACTTTTTTTTTATTTCAATATATGTTTGTACCAACATTTTTTGTAACATATTCATATTTCCGGACGGATATTTTATAAGACGGAGTTTTTAAGTTTTCTTCATTAAATTTATCTTAAACTTATCGTTAGAAAATCAACTTAAACAAAAGCTTAAAAAAATTTATTTTTTAAAAAAAAGAAAAAAACTACAAATTAAAAATAAACGTTATTGCTTATTTTTAATTTTGGTTTTTTCCATAGAGTTCTAATCAGACGACCATAAAGATTAATTATCCTAACTACTTTATAGTATTAATTATTACATAATGAAAAAATGCTCACAATATTTTATAGAAGCGTAATTCTAAAATGTTCAATTAAAACATTTTTTTTTTTTTTTTTTAAAAATCTTAAACAAAGCTCTTATAAACTAGTATTTATAAATTAAATTAATTTATACGTAAAAACAATGTTAGCTAAGTATTACAAAAATTTAAATCAAATTACTGTTAACATAATAATGTCTAAACTACTATTTATTTATAAATTAAATTTAAAATTTGTATATTTCTACCACAACTATTCGTTTCCTTCTTGTTTTGCGTTTATAACAAAACTTGTTTTAATATATTTTTAGTTTGTTCGATTATAAAACACGAAATATAAGAAATTTTGAAAGAAATTGAGATAAACAGATTGATTAACCTCATATTATTTTACGCATCTATTAGAACATCTTCATTAGAACCCTTTGTTGGCAGTACAAATTCCCTTAACTAATAATTCCCAATCAGTAGGTTACTAAACCGAGTTATATACTGTAGTTGTTCTTTCCAAAAGTTTGCATTATCGTTAATTTTGATGGGTAGACACATATTATAATTGAACGTATTGCCAGTGGCCAGTAACCAGTAGCACCAGTTCGTATTCTTATAATTATAATATTATGTCGTGTAACCTTTTCACGTGCATACCACGTTTTTGAATGTCGTTTTATGAACAACTGCACGACGACTATTACTAGAATAGTAATACGGTATTAGCGGTACGGTATCAAAACTAAACTTACACGGAAAAACGGAGATTTCCGGTTAACGGCGGGTTACCGGATCGGCGGTCTATTCAAATCCATCGTAAAAGCGCGCACAAACGCACATGTAAGCGAGTTGTAAAACAATATTACGAATGCGTAAACGCGCGGTGTTTTTCAGTACGGTACGTAATGGGCGGTCCTTTTAACGGGACGATAACATGTGTAGAATCGGAAAATGGAACGGACGACAATAGTATAACCAACGTTATATTATAATATGTACTGTCGTATTATCAAACAACGACGTTTACGAACGAATACGAGCGTGGCGACGTCCGCGAGACCGTTAGTCGTGCTCGATGTAATGACGTCGACGACGGCGGTAGCGTCGAGATGCGCGTGCTAGCGATACCGAAACGTTACTAACCCGCGCGCGGCCGGTCCAACGGCGACGGTTCTTCTACGAGCGCTCAACGGCTGTTGCCGGCACACGGCGTGCGCGACCATCGTGTCGAAGGGATCATGCGTCATGCGTGGACCCGCTCCCTTTATGATTTCGCAATTTGAAAAACGTGGTGTGGGTGTACAGTTTATGTGTATATATATATTATTATGTTTCACGAGGGGAATTCGGTGTACAGTGCGGTGTATATGGGATGTGGATAGAGGAAGCAGTCGTCAATGGTCTTTCAATTAAAAATTCTAACATAAAAGGGGAGCATGCTAAACGGTGTAATGCGAGCCCCCTGTTGTAAGCGTACGCTCTGTATTTGCGCACACACGGCCCAATAGTATAATATATGCACGCGCATATTCATAACCTAACCCTTCGCCCTTTCACCCACCCCCCCACCACCGACACCGATCGCAATTTCCCGATCGTTTGTTATACCCGCGAAAATATTAATAATAGTAATAAAAAAAAATAAAAAAAAACTGTGGTTTAATGAGCCTGTACACGAATTATTCGACAACACGCAGTGCCCGTGTACCCTTGTGTGTGTGTGTGTGTGTGTACCGATGAAATGGTGACGACGAGGCGTTAATTTTGCGGTAACTTGTGTTCCGTACCTCACGAGTTCATATACTTGTAGCCTTGTACGAGTTTTTAGCGCGGCGTAATCTACACGTATACATAAACACCTGCATAGTATTATAATGTAATAAATCCAATTCAAAATCGCCCCTCCCCCCCCTAAAATCGTTGAAAAAACATGGGGTACATTAGTCTACATGATTGTACATGATTTTCATCAAAATTTACACTTTAAACGCTTATAAAAATAAAAATAAAACACACACACACATTATAATAAAACCAACACATTCCTCGCTACGCTCAGAATCTAAAATTGTTTAGAGGTTGTGATATTCTAGATATCCAAGCTCGATAGTTCTCAATGTAGTTTGATATATTTTTGGAAAGTATTTTATTTGTATTTATTTTAGAAGAATATCGAGAACTGAGCACGCTCGTGTATGGAGTATGGATTCGTCGATTTGCTCCTCGACCAATAGACTACCAAGGGAGAAAAGTCTTGTAAAATCTAGTAGCCAGTTTTTCATATTTATAAAACTCGCAGTGGTTTAACATAAAGGTGATTCTACTAAGTGCGGTTCAAAATTTTCTGCGGCACGCATACTCTTTGGACTTACAGACCTAGCTACTTACTCAAGATACAAGCATCCATATTCAAAAACCTATAGAGGAGAAGGAGTATTATTTATAATTGTACTCCCGTATTTTTTATAGGTATGTAATGCAATTAAAATAATATTAAAAAAATTCCAACGGTGATTTGACGGACGCCGTAGTTTATGGAGAATTTGTCGAGAAATATTTGGCCCGAACTGTATTACATTAAAAAAACAATTCGTTGAAAAGTATTTTGTCGGAACCGTTTTAAACCATCCGTCCTATCCGTTTAGACCAACCGTCGGAACCATACATTTTCCGGTGTCCATATCTACATTTTACAAGGCCCCCGATCGCCGCATCGTTCCCTTAACCGTACATACAGTCACTCCACCAGCCACTCAAAACGTACGACGTCGATCATTTTAAATCCAGCTGAAATATTATTAGGAATCCAAGCCTTGGACAGCTCAGTGGTCGAGTAATCACCCGGCAAGCGAGAGACCCGGTCGATTCCCGGTCCGGCCGCCTGATTTTTAACACTATTTTCCTAACAAAAACAGTCGCGTCCCATTTATAATCTATTTATAAATGTATAAATTAATCATTTAAAAAATCTTAGAAATACCTTACGATTGGCTTAGTTAAATCATATAGTAAATAAATCTGAATAATATAAATAATATTTTTTAATCAGATAATTCTTCAACTAATATTTTGATATCAACTTATTTATATTATTGTTAAGATCTATTTAATTGCTAATATAAGTTGGTTGGTTATTCAGCAATATATATTTTGAGGGTTTAAGGGAATAAACCAGTGGCGCAACTACCAAAGGCCCAGGGGGCTGGAGTGTCGATTACTGGAGCCTTCAATGTATTTACCGAATTAAAGGGGTTCTGACGTTTACATGGATAAGCGTAAAACAATAATAAAGAACTTAAATTAGGGGCCCCTCATTAAAAATGACTCTGGAGTTCCAGTTGGCCTAGTTGCGCCACTATGATCAACTACCCCAATTTATATTTTTTAAACTCGGGTGACATTTATTTTCAAATTTTAACTTTTTATGCCATTTGAATACATTTATATTTAATAAGAACTTCTATACATATAATGTCGAACAAAATATGTTGATTATACGATATTTATATCTACTTTATTAGCAAGATATTCCGTAAGTAGTAGTACCAAACAAATAAAATATATGTACCTACTTGTTAACAATAATTTTTACCTATCTAAAACTCGCCTATAACTATCAGCTAATCCGGTTCGATTTTTAAAACGAATTCGTGAACCGAATCTCGTCCGTGCAAATATAGTATATTTATTATTATTATTAAAATGAATGAAACAAATCGAATTTATTTATATATTTCACTTATGTAAATAATAATAGTTATTGACAATAATTATAAACAATAACAATGACTTATTGTTATTGTAGATAATTAAATTTAATCGGCAAAATCGTTTGTTGAATTAATTTATTTTCGTATAAAACCATATTACTTTAGGATAAAAAAAAAAAAAAATAAAAACATTTATTTTTTGTGCGGAATCATGTGCTACCAATGTTACATCTAGAAAATCATTATATCTACACAATTTGAGAATTTATTATAAAAATATACATTGAAATTGTAATAAAAAATATTTTAATACCTAAATCATGCGTATATAAGAGAAAATCGCCAGGCGAAAAATTGATCGATATTAAATACTTTTTGGTAATTAATTGATTTTTAATTTGTAAATAAATATTGAATTAATAATATGTTATTGTGTTAATGAATGACAGTAGATACAAATTGAATAATATAATTTACTTTACAACGACAGTACAATTGCGGGATTAAAAAATCACATTCCGACCCCTGTCAATGGATGCAACAAATCGAGTAGCCCTTTTCTCCCTTAACCAACGTATCGCAACTAAGTGCACATTGAGAAATCGATCACAAGTGTCTACTTTGGCTAGCATTGGAGATACGAAAATATGTATGTTCTTGACCGTATTACGATTGATAGGTTCCTAAATGTACGAGGTCTGTTCAAAAAGTACCAGGACAAATGTCATTACGGCTAATCTACACAAGATAACGTTTTAAATTATATATAAATTTATTCCCCACGTATTAGCGAATATTTTAAATAAAAGTCGTTATCTTATCTCAATTTAATATTACACGTGGTTAAATTCAGTCAGCTTGTTCCGTGCGCTGTTTTTGACATGTCCGAAATTAACGAACAACGTGTGAGTGTGTGCATCAAATTTTGCTTGAAACTTGGCAAAAATGCAACGTAGACGTACGCAATGATTAAAACTGCTTTTGGGGATAATTCCTTAAGTCGTTAAGTGACTTTCGAGTGGTTTAAACGTTTCAAGAATGGCCACATTCTGGAAGACCGTCGACATCTAGCAACGATGATGTTGTGGCAAAAATTAGCGAAAAAGTGCGAAATGACCGCCAATTAACCGTTCGTGAGTTAGCAAATGAAGCAGAAATCTCAATTGGATCTTGTCATGAAATTTTAACCGATAATTTACAGATGAAAAGGGTAGCTGCCAAATTCGTTCCGTGATTGTTAACTTTGGAGCAAAAGGAAAATCGTTTAACGATTTATCAATATCTTAGATTTGTTCTGCTGATGTTAATTTCATAAAAAAAAAAACATTATCACAGGTGACGAGACGTGGGTTTATGGATACGAGATTAAAATCTGAGTTCAAAAGACAACGATTTTAAGATGTAGAAGAAATTAAAGCGAATACGGCAGCAGAACTTAAAGCTATAACTTTGGAACAGTTCCAACGGACTTTCAAAAAGTGGCAAGATCGCTGGGACCATTGCATATCGTCCGAAGAAGAGTATTTTGAAGGAGATATCTTTAAATAATAATAATTTTCATTTTTTGTAATTTTTAAAAATAAAATTCTGGTACTTTTTGAACAGACCTATATATTATATCATTCTAAAATGTACACGATTGATTATAAGACTATACAATCGAATACAATCGAATTATAATATCAGTAATGACGGTATAAAATTGTAATACAAAAAAACAAATATTCTACATAGTTTGTACAATAATAGTAAAAACATTACACAAGATTTTTTTGTTTTTATCGGTATAGACTTTGTGTTTATGTATTATATCACGTTTAAATTTAAACTACAATACTATTATGTATTCGCTATTGGGATTTTGAAGAGTTGACGCTGAAAACATACACCATATAGGCGGTATTAGTGAAAGTGATATTAAAAACGTATAATTAAACAACTGACGTACCTATACATAAAACTATTATTTGGCTAAAGTGTGAGTACTGACCACCCATATAGAAATTTAAATTCAAATATCATGGGGCTTCGAGGTCTTGTCGGATATCTATCAGACTATGTTCAAAATTTCAGATCTCTGCGTCCCATAGATTTGGTTGTACAATTGTACATATAACGTGCACTCACACAAACACTCCCTTTTATTATATTAAATAGATAGCAAACAATTTTAATATGCGGCATAGCTTTAGCTAACCTTTTTTTTAATTGGTGTACAATGTAAATATACCATAGAAATTTAAAATACTTCATCTAAAAAGGAATATATTTCTTACAACTATGCAATGATCTACAACTTAACCTCCAATAGGTTTATTAGTTTCCGATCAACAATAAAACTTTAAAATTTTTAATAATCCAATAAACGTCATTATCTATTATAAATTGATAAAAAAAAAAAAGAAACCTTTTTTTTTCTTTTTGTTTATTTCAAAATATTATTATTCAGGGTGGCTCAATGCCAATAACCACACAGTTCTTTCTTCTTTACATTACCCTCTTCACTGCTTGATGCGGTATTGTTTTATTGTAGTATTGTAATAAAGACAATTTTCTTGGTGGTTTTTTTATTCATTCTTTCTTGTTAGGTTAGGTTAGGCTTGTGTTGTACTATTGTTATGGGTATAGTTTATTTGAAGTTTTTACCTGCAGCCCATTGTTTCCATTTAAATCTTGTTTATGTACATCATTTTTATATTTTTGAAATATAAATGCATACCGATATACTATATTGTTTATTAAATAATTCTCATTTAGTAATCTGGCGTTGTTCCGGCTATAATGTTTGCGTCCTCCGAAATCGAACATAAGGGAACGTAGAAGGAACAGATGGTTCGAAAAAGATCTAATAAGAGAGCCTTCGCCTCTTCGACGCAACCTGCTGCGTATATACCTTTTTCCCTCTCCTAAGTAATTGTGAACTCAGACGGAAAACCGAAATTAGTTTTAACATAATGTGTCGGATAATATGTAAATTGTAAATTAAAAATATATATATAAGTTATAAAATACTTGTGTATACCTACTTATTAGTTTGTAACCTATATATGATACCTACCTAAAATAATGTTGTTGTACAATTCAATTTATTAAGTTTCAATATTAAAAAGACAGGCATACTTCGCACTATTGATGGGCCACTGTTATAGGTAAGAAACTAAGAAGGTAGGATATAGAAGGGAATTTAATTTTTATCTGTACGCAACGATAAATCATTGCGAATCTGAGGTTACTGAAAAACCTCTGAAAATCGATTCTGAGCGAAGTTTAACGGTTAATCATGTTTTGAACTACCGTAATTTATACGATATACATAAAAATTTTAACTTAAAACTAAATTCTACCTACATTTCTAGAAATAAATGTTCAAAAGATACGATACTGTTGATGATATTGTTGTGGTTCTTAGTGCAAAAATAAACAAATTTACCAATAGTTATTAAAATTTAGAGTAATTTTTAAAAATAAAATATATAATTGACTTCCAAATTATCCACAATTAATATTACCATTAACTGTATTTACCTTAATTTGTAGCAATTAATATCAACAATTTTAGAATTTGTATCCTCAATTTGCCCAAGAAATTCGATTTGTCCCATAGTGGTGCCAAGAAAACGTTACCCCAACATCAGTGGTTCCCAACTCAACACTAGGCATGGACCACTTTTGTAATTTGTCCAACGTCACGGACCAGGACTTATTTATTATCAACCCTATTCCCTATACCACCTATTTCTTAATATTTTTAAAGTATATAATTTATATGTACATAATAAAATCATAAATACAGTTTATATTAATTGATATATTGACAACAGACTAATTTAGTAAAAAAAAAAGGTGATAGAAATTAAAATTTTGGTATTTCATCAACACGGAAATAAGATTTTACAAACTTAAATTAATTGATTTGTATTCAATGTGAAAAAAATAATACAAAATTAAATTAATATGTATTTAGTTAGTGTGACTTATTAGCATGCGCTTCTTTGACTAGTTGTGGGATAATGAATTACGTACACTAAATAATCGTAAATAATATTAAATAAAATTTCGCTCATGTGTTTTAAAATTTAAATTAAAAAATTAATAATCACGAAAAGAATTCTTTAGCATCGCGGACCACTTGAGATGAGTCCACGAACCACCGGTGGTGCCCATGAGAACCTCTGGTCTAAATGAACCGAACCACAAATTTTTTTACGTTTAATTGTTGTTGTTGTTTATTATTGTATTGACTCAAAAACTTACAAAGGCAATATATATATATATACGAGGTGCGACAATAAAATAACGAGACTTTCTAAATATAACCTAAACTATTAACGTTATCTATAAAACGATTATTGAAATATGATTAGAAAACATTTATCTAAAAGTACTATGAACACTGATGGCATCGATTCATTTTCTTATACGTTAGTAGCCTTATTATTAGTGCGAGTTCGACTATACTGCCGAAAAATGTTAGATATAAAAATCGAACAACATGTGTTAACATTAAATTTCTTGTTAAATTAAAAAAAACTGCCGCGGAATCGTTTCGTATGTTATGTGAAGTTTATGGTGAAGAATGTTTATCAAGAGCTCGTGTTTTTGAATGGCACAAACGGTTTTGTAGTGGAAGGGATGACGTCGAAGACGATGATCGTTCTGGACGTCCTACCACGTCTTCAACAAACGAAAACGTTGAAAAAATCGACAAAATTAATTAATCAATATTATTATAAAGAGGTATTAATTAAATTAAGAGAACGTGTCAGAAAGAAGCGACCAGATCTATGGAAAAATGGCTGAGTTCTTCACCAAGACAATGCTCCAGCTCACAGTGCATTTTCAATTCAACGTTTTTTAACTGAAAAAAAATTTCTGTACTTCAACATCCCCCGTACTCGCCAGACCTTGCTCCTTGTGACTTCTTCTTATTTCCTTCTTATTTCTTTTCCCATTTTCAAACAGTTGATGACGTAAAAATGAAAACGGCAGAACTTCTAAAAGGGCTGAATGAAAGCAATTGGCAACACTGTTTTCAAGAATGGCAGCGACGTATGCAACAGTGTATTGATGCTTAGGGAAGGTACTTTGAAGGTGATAATCATTAAATTATAACATTTTTAAAATAAACAACTTTTATTCAAAAAGTCTCGTTATTTTATTGTCGCACCTCGTATATGTATATATTATATATACATTTAATGAAATTCTTGTTATCAGACCTGCATAGAGGAGAGCAAGGGAGCCATGGCCAATCGTAAAATTGTAGGCCCATAGTGCGTATTGCCTGCGTATAAAAGAATTCAAAATTGTTTGTTAACTTCAAAAAAGAATAATAAAATTGTATTACTTAATTACATAGGTTAAACTATATTTATGTTTTTTTTTTTTATTAACATATATATCTAATAAGTCAAACAATGCTCGAAAAGAATATTTTAACTTACAAGATTATAGAATATTTTGTAGACCGGAGACCGACGAGCTTTTACCAGGGTTGGAGCGTACAATACAGTAAAGTATAAAACATGTTTTAATTAATTTTTTTTTTTTTTTTTATTAAATTTTAATTGTTTCCATAAAATTTGTTGAAACAATTTTTGTTTTTTAAAAGTATATAAAGTTTAATATTAACTTTTTAATTTATCTTTATCTTTATTAATAATTTCAAAAATTAAATTTGTTATATAATTTAAAACTTGTTTAACTTTATGAAAAATTTTGAAAAAGAAATTTATATTGTTATAAACAAATGGACAAATGAAAAATCAAAACATTTTGGTGATTTTTAAACTATTTATAGGCATTTTAAATTTTCGAATAATGTTTAGTTTTTGTTTGGTTTGATGTGGATAAAATTGGTTAGGCTCGGTTGGGCCGAGCAGAAACGCTTGACAATTTAACACAAGCTAACAAAAAAAAGTCATTTAGCGTAATTTAGTTATTTATTTTTATAATCGTTTTAAGTTAAAACTCTAATGAAAATTGTAAAAATCACGGTATTTCGCGTACTTGTCACTGCGTATTACGTAAAATAAAATTTTAAATATCACTCTTCAGTTGTTCACCGACAGCCGTACGGTGTGTGTGGTAGTGCGCGCGCTTTTTTTTTTTTTTCCGGCCGGGTCGTAAATGAGTTTTTAATAAATTAATATAGTAATAATTATCATATAAGACAATCAACCGTTGAAGTATAACGAACCGTTAACTTCAAGATAGTTTTCACACGGCGTTCTAATAACTGATTACATATGCCCACTTTTTTTTTTTTTTTAAAACAAATTAATGTTGTTTTTTTTTAGTTTCAAATCGAACGCCTAAGGTTGCCGGGCAACCTTGTCCATTTAAAAAAAAAAATACGTTTTCGTTACTTTTAAAACGAAATTTCGAGAGTGTACAGACTCTTTGCACATTTTTTTTTTTTTTGACATGTATATGTCTTATGGCTGGGGGTCATTGTGTTAATTTGTCCGACACCGAAAATGTTACCATGACGTCATTGGTGCGTTCACGTGTGCGTCGACCGGTGGGGACCAGTTCCCGGGAATTAGCGATTATACGAACATTATCGGAATCGCGGTGGCTTGTGATCTATTAGTAACATTAGGTATAGCCCGTTGTATAATAAACGTATTGACGATAAAAATAACCCGTTGTAAATTATATAATATAACTAACGTTGGTTAATAGTTTGTTCATCGATGTCAGTAGGCATTATCGGTATTTGTAATTTTAGTAATTAGTAAACTTATAATTCTTCGTAAAAATATTTATATTATTTACATTATATATATATATATATACACACCAATTATCACCGCTGCTATACCGTATTTTACCACCATCGTGGAAAAGTGAATCGAGAATTAAGGAACGAGTTTGCTCGTCTCGAATGCCATCGTTTAAATACAATAGGAGACACATGCCGCGATTTTCTCGATCGTTCTTTGCAGTCAGATTTTACCTCGCTTTCGCTTTGCACGTTCAATGCGCAATCTTTAAACGCTCACTCGCTTGATATAACTACAGATTTTGTACTTCCACGGTGTAAATTACTTTCCATTTCCGAAACATGGATCAAAAATGATCAACTTGTCGAAATACCGGGTTTTCGCACGCTTTCGCGTTTCAAACGAAATACGATTCGGTGGGGCGGTGTTGCTATATGCGAAAATAAGAATATGAGTTCTCCCGATGGAGTACAATCGATCGAGTACTATTTGTTCAAATTTAATCGAGAAAATAAAAACGTGAAGCGAATTGCGACATCTCATGACGATATCGGTGACATTTGTTCGATCGAGACGACGATCAATAGTAAACGAACTGTACTTGTATCAGTTTACATCTCTCCGAATACACCATTTGAAAGAATTAAAGAATTTTTCGTCTGAAATCTAATGGCATACAGCCTTAAATTAAAAGGAATGTTCGAGGTACTCAAAAAGTATAATAATCACGATTTACCCATGATCGTTGGCGGAGACTTAAATTTAGATTTACGAGAATCACACGGAACTGAATTCATCGAATTTATACGTACCGAACTTGGATTAGAATTAAGTAACGATCTCGCAACCTCTACTTCGCGCAATTCAACTTGTATCGACGCCGTATTTTATCGACACATCGAGAAGCTTGAAACTCGTGAGTACGTTTCATATTTCAGTACACACTGTCCTTTATTATCATCACTTATCACTTTATCATCACTAAAAGTATTGTAAATGACGATTCTGTAGTTTAAATTAAAAATTTAAATAAAAATTTAGAAAAATGTATACTCAATAAAAATAATTGCTGTCTTTGAAACTTGTTTATTTTTTACACGTGTTAAAAAAGTTACCTACAGTTTAATCCTCGTCTCCTCGTATCTAATACCAAATTGACATCGACATTCTTATATCAACTATATTCAGTAGAAACAAGACATATACATGTACCGATGTATCTGTATGTAGTGTAGATATTCTTAGTTTTTTTTTTTTTTTAATTACTATTTCGGGTCGGTTTTAAAACACAAGCCCGAGGGTGATGTGTGCTAGAGAATTTTAGTACATTCAAAAAACATGTTTTATTATAATTATTATTTTTTTTTTTTTTTTAATGTTGCGTACTATTTTTCAATTTGTGTGAATAAAATTGTTTGGTCCAACATAAATGCACAACAATTTAACACAGGGGATCATCATTAATTGGACTTAATTTTGAATAAGAAAAAATCGACGGTAATGCAATAATTATTTTTTTTATAAGTGTTTATGTGTACATTTTGATGAAAATCGTAAAAATTATGGCTTTCAAAACATGATTAACTAAACTACGTTCAGAATCATTTTTCGTAATCAATGATTTATCGTTGCATACAGATATAAATTAAATTCCTCTATGCATCTTACTTGTCCAACTTTTCAACTACAACAGTGGCACACCCGTGAGCAGTTTCCCAAGCTTTTTTTTAATTATCAATACATTTTTTTATTTATTATATAGACTCCTAAAAGTGTTTGGGCTCTGAATTTATTTAATCTTGGACTCCTTTTTTACGTCCTTGTTATATTTGTATATCCTTATTTTAAGTACATGTTGTGCTCCAAAAAGTTATACATGATAATAGATTTATATAAATTATAATATTTCACATTCGTTCCGGTGGATTGAAGATTATTCATAAATGCTCTTAGTTATAGGTGGCATCGTAAAACGGAAAATAATCTTCATTCAAGTCCAGAACTTTCTCAATATGAAAATAATATAAATCGTATGTGTTCAGTATATGTATAATATTTATTACTATTTAAAATTGCAGAACTTTTGAACGGAACAACATAGAATCTTGGAAATGTGTAAATCACTGTTGGGTGATTTTGGTGCTATGCTTACAAAGTAGAAACATGTGTCTTTTCCTTGGTAAAAAGTTTACAATCACCCTTCTCCTGGGAATAAATTATGAGATTTATACCTTTATAATCAGTTTTTATTAAAATGTTCAGTTTATTTACGGTCTCAATTGAAAATAATACATCAAAACTTATTTCTAAAGAACTAATTCCCCAACTTAAAATTTATATGTTAAAAGCCGACCAAATTCACACCATATGTTGGCCACAGTAGTAGGTGAGAATTTGGAAAGGTAGAATTTATAGGATAATTTAATTTATATCTATATTCATTTATATATTCTTTTCATATTCTTATTTTATTCGATACATTATATGCATTATATTGCATACATATATTCTATACACGGCAAAGTAAATTTTTTGACTATTCAACTTTTATTGTTCATAAAAATAATTATATTTATAATATTGTTTTAAGTTAGATAACGGCCAGTAGGCTGCTCGAACCCTTTAATTTAGTTGTTCGCTGGACTTTGTTATTTAAAAACAATTCAAACTACAGCATTGGTATTTGATTACCCATACCTATATTTATCAATATTATTTAATAATAACCTTATTTACTGTATAAGAATTAATTATTTTAGAACTTGATTAATATAATAATATTAAAATAGCTATTGTGTTACAGGGCTATGATAGATAAACAATATAACCGTCCACCCATACACTCCATATATCGAAAAATCAAAAACTAAATTAGTATTTTATCCTAGCCTAACCTAACTCAATGATCAGAAATTAAACTTTTTTTTTTTTGTAATTATTAATTATGTAAGAAAACTTTAATCATACCACTTATTCACAACCGTAAATAATGAATCGCAAGTGAATTTATTTATTAAGTAATATTTATATAAATATATTCCTACATGCATAAATTAATTTTCCTAATATGAATAAATACTTATATCTATAGACTATAGATCAAAGGTATATTATTATGTACTTATGCAATGGGTTAGTGTAGAGAACTCGCATACTGGCCTGCATACTCTTAGGAGTGCTTACCATTATTTTTCAATATCTCCAACAGAATTTGTAAACAATCAAAAATTCAACGTATCAATATTATACGTTTCATATCATTAACCTGAGTACCTATATTAAGTATAAAAAATTTAAAAACACAAATTAAAAACGTTATCTTAATTTTAACACGTTTTTAATGTTAAAAAGTAAATATTTTTCCATAATTTATGTTTGGTTCACCATAAAAATATTTAAAAAAAGTTTCATGGCTGGCACTGCAAATTTATATTAATGTCCACCGGGGTTAATGCTGCGAGTCCGAAGCGGTTTGTTAACTCGCGCATTTATACAATGTCGTCCGTCGTCCAAATAAACGAGAAAAGGGAAAAGAAGATTTTTAAAAATAAATAAAAAATTAGCATAAGAATTTATATTTCAAGTATTGTTGTAATTCAATTTTTATATGACATTTTTTAGCTGTGCAGAAATCATTTTAACGAAAATTCCGTAAAACCTGCAGTCATAGCTCATCGACAGATTTTAAACAATGTCAATGTTTATTATTTAAACGCTAATCTAGAGGGTATTTCTCATTATCGGAATGTGTAATTTTATTAAAGGTTAAAATTACGTAAATAGTCACAGAAATTGCTAATTATAGTCACTGTTGTAGGTGAATTGATGAGAAGGTAAGATACATATAAAAATTTAATTTACATCTGTACGAAACGATAAATCATTGCTAACGAAATACGATTCTGAGCAAATTTAGGTTGGACATATTTTGAAATTCAGTGATTTTGACGAAATTTTAACTTAAAACGCTTATAAAAAAAACTATTACATTACGCTCCACTTTTCTAAATTCCGATGTATGGGTTTTACTATGATGTGTGTGTTTGTTTTTCCGTCTGTGGAGAAAAACCTATTTATTGACATTTGATTTTTTCGGGTTTTTTTAGTTTTTATTTGGGTTTATGTAAATTAAACTTTTTTGGTTCCATAAATATACACAACAATTTGAGGCAAAAAAACACGGACAATTATAATTTATTTTGATTTAGTTACAAAATTAATACAATTTTCAATTTTAATATATCAAAACATTTTTACCAAACATTGTTTTGAAATCGTTTCTCGTTAGTAATAATTTATCGTTGCGTACAGATATAAATGGAATTCCCCTCTCTATCCTACATTTCCAAATTTTAAACCATAGAGTTTCTTTAACAATTATTATTAATTTATGTATTATTTATTAATACGTAATTTCATATTATGCAAATTGAATAAATTTATGCTAAATGATAAATATTAGTAGATAATAAGTAACACAATTAAAACAAATCCTATACCTATACTTTTCCTGATTAAGATTTTAATGGTAATTTAACTTGTATATTAGTTATAAATCAGTATGTTGAATAATTAGATTTGTAGAAATGCGAGTATTATTAGTGCGTATTTTATATTAATTTTTGATATAAAAATATTCAATTTATTGAATATTAAATTATATTTATATTTTTCAAATATTTCTAATTTATATATTTTTTTATTATTGACCAATAAATAGGTAAACGATGGTAAATTAAATCGACCGATTCCGCAATTATACATACTTGTATTTGCAAATTCACTTTCAGGTCAGTTATAACTTATAGCGTTGTAATGACTGGAATATATGTAGGTAGGCTCAAAGCTACACTAAAAAATGGATTACTTTGTTCCGGCGTCCGTTTTCTAATTAAATTTGATTAAAACTTGTGACAGTATAAAACATAATCCTTTTATGTGTACGACTTAGGGGGAACTGAGAAGGATGACAGTTTTTATATTATATTATTACTCGTATGTAAAAGTCTGGTAACCTCCCCTAGATTACATCACCATTATGTATGTATATTGTAGGTACGTCCCCTGGATAGTCGATAGAAAAATTTAGCTTTATGAGAAACATATTCACTGCTAACTCTATTCCTTAGCTATGCATAGATTATTATATTGTTATATTTATAACGTGTCCAATATCCATATAAAGTGATGGTCTAAAGATATATTTCACTTTATATTAGACGCACTCGAGTTGAATGAATTATTCAGATAGTGTATTAACAACTTTGTCCAAAATGACGATATTGTTTGCATATACTTCATGATTATCGCATTACAAAAGCAGAACAAAAGATACTGTTTTGTCAATTTAATATAGGTACATGTATAATTATTTACAAAGAAAACCATTTTATAAAAAGTTTTACTGAATAACTAGGTACCTAAAATTTCGAGTTTCAACAATTATAAATTGCCAAAAATATTATTGTACAAGGCCTGTAATTAAATACATATTATACTATACATTTTATAACGTTATTTTTTCCTCATAGTTTTTACAAATTGATGACATATCACGATATAATAAGAGTAGATACGATTGAGAGAAAGTAGCAGATATATTATATATACAACATTTCAACATGTTTAAATTAAAGAAAAATGTTTAATAAAATAAAAATTAAGTATCCAAAATTCTCAATCAATAAAAAAATTAACCTAGTTATGTAAACGTTTATTTAAACGAGTAAATTTTACGGGAAAAATGAAAAAAATGTAATGTTTTAAATTTTAAACAAATGTCACTCAATATATTTTTAGTTTATAAAACAATTTTTATATAGATATTACTTGGCAAAATAGGTCTCATGTATTATAATACAAAAATTAAGAGTCACCAAGGCGACACTTTTTTTTATAGATTTTTGGATTTAGTTGGTCCATTAGAGAGGTTAATTTTTTAATTTTCTTGTAGTTGTAATGAAAATCGGGGAGAACATTAACATATCAGGAAATATTTAGGTAATAACGGTTTTCTGTTATATTCAATTTTGTTTTTTTGTTGTAATCAATTTAAAAATAATCGAAGAAAACTGAAATTTTCACTGAATTTTCAATACTTTTTTTATAATAGTTTAAAGTTCAAATTTTGATGAAAATTGTATAAATCATAGCATTTTAAAACATGATTAACCGAACTTTTTTCAGAGTTGTTTATCGTTAGCAATGGTTTATCATTTCGTACAGATATAAATTAAATTCCTCTCTATACTACTACCTTTCTAACTTCCCACTTACAACAATAGCCCACCCATGATCAATTAGTAGTATTTTTTTTTTTAATAAACTTTTCAATACCCAGTAATAAATTAACTTTTTTAAATGCACTTTATAATGTAAAGAAAAAATAAACTTTTTGCTATATTTCATTAAACTTCCTCTGGTTATTTTTTTTTCCCACTACCTTCTAATGATCTCTACAAATTTTCGACATTCGTAATAACGCAGTGAACTTTTTCCCTTCAAACAATTCAAACACACCCGAGGTCTTAAGGGAGCGGACCCTGAACGAAACGAAAAATTATAATAAGTGGATTCATTGGGCAATGCTTTTCATTGCATTCTCCAAGAATTTTTGGGTCGACGTTTAATTAATACGGATAAAATTTATGGACTAAAGAAAAGGAAAAGCAGAAAATGTGTATAATATGTAGACTCTTCTCAGCAACGAAATAAGAAAAACGACTGTGAGTTGAGTAGAATACGAAATTGTTTGTACCTAAAAATCACTTTTTCAACAGTTCTATAAACGAAAAATGCTCAAGTTTTTTAATCAACAAGCCTATATTTATTTATAAATATGCGTAGTTGGAGATCGAACAAAACACAAACTTATTAATTTTAATAATATTAAATTACAATTATATTTTTATCACAATAATAAGTTATAGAAATACGAAAATTACTACCTATATTTCTATAATCTAGTAATCTACTACCACTCAGTGTTCGGATTTTTCTAGATAACTTTTTACTTATCTTTTTTCTTATCTACATAAGCAATTTCAAGCTATCAAAATATATATCTTAGATAAATATTTCACTTATCTAAATAAATTGGTATTGGTCAGTATTTTTTTGATTATCATTAATAATAAATACATAACAAGACGGGTCATGTGGCCTATAGGATACCCATACGAGTCTTGTATAGTAAATCTATAAAAATCTAAATACTAGAGTACAAATACGTTTATGAGTGTAGTTAAAAAAGTAACTTTTAACTAGTTATTATTTCCCTAAAAACGTTTAACTCAACCAGTGACGGTTTTGAATGGGGGGCATAGGCTTTAATAGCCCTCTAAGACATTTTGGTACCCCTTACGCGTTTTGTTAATTATTCTATAATAATTACTGTTTATATTTAAAACTAGTTTGATACTAAATAATTAATTCATATCAATTGAATTTTTAATAGTAAATACCGAATAATAATAATATAATACGTATATGCTAATATACTAATATTGTATTAAATAAAGGCAGGCATTTTGACGATTTAAAGAGTGGGTATGCACTAAAGAAGATAAACTGGTTTGTTGTCAGATTAAAGTAGTTTTACTTTTTCAGTAATTATGGACACGTGGCCTGTGAATCAACGTTAATTTGCCGTAACGGCGTTTATTGAATCTAAATCTGACGTCATAACCGTACAACGAAATTGTCTACCCAAAATTCAATATACCTGTTAGTGGTCGCATTCCTTGATACGGTACCCTAATCTTATTAAGCTACCATATCGAAGAATAACTCGGGTTTATAGGTAATCACGTTCGTCATTACTTTATAATTCCTCGGTTTTATATATACTGTTGTGAATAAGATTATGGAAGCGTGACTATGAGTAGTACGATCTTAGGGGCGTTTTACTAATAGGGTTTACACGGTCCAACACTCCCCGACCGGACTTGAAGAATTCGAAATCGAGGCCGTGTGGTCCGGAACGAACGTTTGAAGAGGCGCGCGCCGGGAGGCCCTAAAAATGGCGATTTGGGAAAGCGAGTGAGCCGATCTCGGCAGCACTAATTGTGGTGTACGGAAAATGGGAACACACAAGGCTGATCAAAAAATGGTCCGATTTTTTCACGTCATATCTTAAAAGATACGCATTTTGGTACTTTATTCAAATATTTTGCAGAATAACCAATTATATTTCCAACAAATTTGTTTTTTTTTTTTTTTTTTAACACGTTTCTGGTAAGACTAATGTCCCGACTTTTTTACGCAGTGCCTTTAAAGACTTTACTTGTAATATTTTTTGAAATTTCTAATAGTTCAGCATCTAGTTAGAGTACGAATAATAATAAATGAACAGTGAGCGGCGAGCGTATGGATGTCATTGTTCACACAGCTCTGTGAAAATATTTGATTTTCTTAATAATTAAATGCAATTATTATCAGTATTAGCGCATTTGAAAATTGATTGGCGCTGGCGCTAAAATTAAATATATACTTATATTTCTTCTGTGTTTTTATAAACCGCAGATAATTAACTCACCGGCGTAGTATTTGTATTCAATCACCTATAACTTTTTTGTTAAAATCCAGTATGACACTTTTTGAACATATTCACCGACACCAACTCAAAAAAATTAATAACTTTAAAAGATGCATCAGAAAAAAAACTTAAAGCTTTCTGAGTACAAAATTGCGAATTTCGTAAACCAATAAAACTACAACGGTACATTTTTTAAGGGGAAATTTAAACTGATTTAGTCCGGCAAATTTCTTGAATGTATCCAATATACATCACCCTAATCCATTAAATTGCCAATTGAATACTAATATATAAAATTCGATGGGATTATAAAAAGCGAAACGAGCAAACTGAATACTGTAGTAGATACATCATGCTAGCGCCCTCTAGTTGCAATAAGTTATCACTTTAAAATTGACTAAATATAGAATACGTTGTTTGACTATCAGACAACTAGATAGAGACATGTTTTTGGAACTGAGTAATATTATATTCTGAACTATACATATCAAGCTATTGTATGATTTTATATTCTAGTTTTTGAGCAAAAACCCAGGTCACACGCAAACCCCTAACAAAACATTTACACAAAAATATAACAAATTTAGTCTTGATATTATGTTCAAATAAATTTGTATTATTATAAATATTAAATAATTTAGGTTATACATTGTGATTCTTTTATTATAAACCAGCGATTATTTAATAACGTTTTTAATATTAATTTACTTCTATTTTTTTTATGTTTTTTTTTTTTTTTTATTTTATTCCAATAATTATTTAAACTTTAATAATCTTATTTAGAAGGCGTATAATTATATTAAAAACGAAGTACAATAATGTATCTTATTAAAATAATACCATATTTGTAGTAATGTTAATCATATTTTCTATATTTTAATGGTTTTCAGTTAGAAATAGACACCTAATAACTATTTTATTATTTATTTTTCTGGCCCAAAAATAAATAGATAAAACGTAATGTTTTCAATGTTCGATTTATACACATACAATACGAATTATCATTTTAAGAACCAACGGGATAGTTATAGATCAACCATTAATATAAATAATATTTAATATTTTCCTATTTTCGTTATTGTCATTGGCGTCATTAAAATATGATATTTGTGTATATTATATAAGTTTTAATGGTATCAGTGTACACTGAAAGTGTTCAATAGTCAACTTCACCTTCAGTCAAACACCACACACACACACCTCGTGCAGCTATGCAAAATCGTGTCTATAAAAACAAATCGCTTAATGACCTGTTATTGCGTTGTTTTAATTACCTGGGAACAAAGCCTTTGCTCGAGAATTGATTGGTGTGCGAGCTGCGGGTCAGGGGGAGGGATATCCAGGGTTGTACGTGGGAGGTGGTTGCCCGGGCCGTCGGCGACCTGAAAGGCAGGCGGGTCAGGCCATTGGGGGGCACCGCCCGGTGAAACGCTCGAGCACAAAGGAACTGACGCAGTCGCAAAAGTCTACTCAAAAGCGTTTCCCCGGCAACGGAAATTATCCGCTCCACCGTCGATCGATTTGTCCACGGTCTCGTCCTGGCGCGGCGTCCCGATCGCCTTTCAGACGTCTCTCCGCCGTCGTTGCGTGACTACATTGCTGCTGGCGAAGTTGTGTTTTCCGACCAAAAGACAAAAAAATGTTCTTCCGTCTGTTAAAACAGGTAAGTTTTTATGTTTTAAAAGATTTACGCGAACGTTTTCATCGTAAATATCACGCGGGTAACCATTTGAGCGATTTTAAAAGGGCCGATTCCCGTAAAATCTCCGCGCGCCAGTGTAGCCCGGGGATTTGTGACCCGGGGATCCTGTGACCGACATCTTTTCCTGCGCGATAGCCCACTGCGTTCATGCCGAAGCGCATCGGTGAACTCGATTGACATTCAACTTTTTTTTTTTCAAATGACTATTATTTCTTTTTAGATGAACTTCAACACCGTCCTTTAAATCGTACGACTTTTTGTCTGTGGTTACACCGTCCAAGGTAGCACCATGATTATTCCTACTGTTGGATTGTTGGCCGCCTTGATCTTGCAGATTGGGTGGTCTAACTGTGGTTTGCCACCCTCAAATGAAATTTCTCAGAACTTTTTGTGGAACACTGGTAAATAAATTTACATTCTAACTAATCGCTACGATGATTTCTGTAAATTAATATTTTAATAATGTATAGATGAGGTGGAATGGAGAATCGGTGGGTGGGAACCCTGTACTAAATCTGAAGACACGGGACTCACTGACAACCAGGGAATACGTCGCAGGAAAATATCATGTGTTATGGTTATACACGATGGGATAAAGCTCGAGGTAATTAATTAATTATTTGCTGACGTAAAAGTTTTAAAAATTATTTTTTGATAAATAATTTATAATTAACTGTTATAAATAATTGGTGTGACTTTAAAATGCTTTTTTTCTTACATTACGACCATTAAAATGCTAGAATAAACGGGTTAACGGAGAAACACAATTTAAAATAATATTAAATAGTTAAAACAGAAACAATATAATATTTGTATTAATTCACTTTTTCATTTGATACATATATAATTTATAATTAAAAAAAAAAAAAAAAAAAAATTATAATTTATTACATGTTTAATGACCAGTGATGTACGCGGAATATTTATAAAAGGGTATACAGGGTTAAAAGTACATACGGTAAGTTAGATTAACTTTTTTTTTTTAATTAATTAGATCATATTACCTAATATTAATAAGCTACTAATATAAATAATACATATCTATACATAATAATAATATGTTGTTCGCTAAATAGAAAGGACGATACGAAATAGAGGTAGCAGAAAGAAGGATGCTCTATTCTTGCTGACTAATTAGAGTTGTGAATAAATATTTAGGCGATGTATCTACGAGTATACTGCGTGAGGAAATTAGAGAGGATAAGCTAAGATAGATGAGGCATGTTGCGGTAAAGGTCATCATCATGAAATCGTGATGGAACGTGCAATTGTTAAATGATAAATTGATCAAATATAGTTAATGTGTGATGATGAATAAGGTCAAAGGAAAATGGGATATACGTTATTAAAGAGGGCGTCATCCAATCGCATCCTGTTTTGACTTTTATAACCTTTCTCGAGTTTCGATTGCGTCCGATTTTAACAGATAATCATCCGATTGTGTCCCAAACATCGAGAATTTCGATTGTGTCCTAAACGAAAAATCGAGAATTCCGATTGCGTCCTAAACGAAACATCGAGAATTCCGATTGTGTCCTAAACGAAATATCGAGAATTCCGATTGCGTCCTAAACGAAACATCGAGAATTCCGATTGCGTCCTAATCGAAACATCGAGAATACCGATAGCGTCCTAAACAAAACATCGACAATTCCGATGGCGTCCCTCTTGACCTAAATAGGTTAAGTTAAATAACTCAAGTTTCGATTGCATCCAGTTTTAGCAGGTTAGATAATTGGAAAATGCATAGTGTGTCAATTGTGCTTTTTTTGAAAAATAGTTTTCATATCGTGTTCATAGATTTGTCATTTATATTAGGCCGTGTTAAAAATATATTTGCATATTATTCTAACTAAAACTCTTATTTATTGCCAGTAAATTATAATAATTAATATAATATATCAAACTACTAATACTAATACTTATTAGTTATTATCAGGGTTGGCATTTTATAGTACTTAAAATTGCATAATTATGTGCAATGCAATACAAATAACAAAATATGCAAAAAAAAAAAAAATTATTATTTATTAATAATTTATCATTATCATTTATCAATTTATAAATTCGATTAACAATAATCAAAAAAACATGTCTATTAAAGTGTTATTATTTTATTAATACAATATATTAAGATATAAAGATTTTGATTTTAATATTAATTAACTATACATTATATTAATATTAATTAATTATACATTATATTAATATTAATTAGCTATACATTATATTAATATTAATTAATTACACATCATATTAATTATAATTATTATATTAGATAAAATGTGACAAATTTTGATTAAAAACAGGTAGAATGCAAATATATCTCCAATAAGTCCAGAAAAATCACTAAAATCTAAAAAATTGCAAAATATGTAAGATTAAATTTTAAATTTTAGTTCTCTGAGTCATGAAACAAATTTTAAGTTTACTCTGGTATTTCTTAAGAATTTTACAAGAAATATGCATAGATTGTAATGACTAATAAATAATGATAAATATATGAGTATATTTATATGATACCACAAATGTCCAAACTTAGTGTACTTGTATCAACATTCGCCCAACAAATTTTAGCATTTGTAATTATTATCAATGATTGTTCGAATACAATCTATAGAATATTTAAAACCGGACGATCAACGCTCACATTTTTTGATTGGTAGATGTGATTTGTATTGTGTGATGATAACTTTAATCAACAAAATATACACTTTAAAAAAGACGGCCATGATTCGCACAATGGGTGGGCCACTGTTGTAAGTAGATAGATAGTTAGGAAGATAGGGTATAGAAAAGAACTTAAATTATACCAGTACGCAACGGTAAATCATTGTTAACGAAATACGATTCTGAGCAAAGTTCTGTAACGATTTTTTTGATATATCAAAATTGAAAATTGTATTGATTTTGTAACTGGGGTGCAAAATAAATTAAAATAAAATAATTTGCAATCGTATATTAATTGAAAAACAGCAAAATGCCGTTAGCTAATCGCGATTCGTACGAATTTCATCAAAATTTGAACTTAAAACAATAAAAAAAATAAGTTATTGCATAACACCACACATCATAGTAACCAATACGCATCCGTACAGAATCAAAAATTGCTATAAGTAGTAATAATAATACACTGTTCTTTTTTTTTTTTTTACTTCACCAACCACATTCTGTGTATGGTCGACAATCACTATTATAATATCTAATTAAAAAATTGTAAATTCGTATCGTGAATGTTAATACTCACCAGTGATAATCTGCAAAAAAAAAAACTCTTAGGACATACACGGTAACAAGGTAACATATGTATCAATTATATATTAATATTTCAGATAAGATTTGTAACTTTATAGTTAATGTTTATATGTTACATGGGCGTACACGGCGGAGGGCGGTATGGATGATGAATGGGGGTCATGCGGGGGGGGCATGACCTTTTATTTCTTATTAACCCGACGGATATTATCAAAAATGATTATCTTTTGTTATCAATTTAATATGATAACAATACGTTGATAATGGCGATAACACGTTATTATTGTCAATCATATTTTATTTCCGTGATTTTATTGCCTACGAAGAAACAAATGTATATAGTTAGACCCGGCGCGACGATGGTGTCGACTACTACGTATTTTTATTTTTACTATAATTTTTCAATTTTCATTATAATAAGTGATGGTAGGGAAAATGGCGCAAAATACAAAAAGATGCGAGTAGAAAAGGAAAATATGGTTATTAAAAAACAAGAAAATTTGAGACTTGTTTCACTAATTGAAAACAGGTAAAACCATTTACTTTTTTGGAACACGGGGCGGCACATTGCTTAATCCGACACTGCTAGCTGGTATACAAGGTTTATGGTCACTACGACCGGCCTAGAAAAGAAACTATAGACATTATTTTGTATAATAAATGAAATAATATGGTTTAAATAATTTTTATTGTATTAAAATCAGGTCATTCCGGGTGCAGAGCCACTACCCTACTATCTTAGAAATAATGAATATATATCCCCCCCCCGCATTCAATGCAAATTCCTGTCTACGCCACTGAGATGATATACCTAGTGTTTAGAGACAACTCGTTCCAGGAGTTTTTTAAAAGAACTGAATGAAATCCTTTTATGCAGGAAAAGATAATCTCACTAAGATGTGATTTTTACGATAAATCAAAATAGTTCTTATATTAGAAATTTATCCTACAATATTTATGTGAATAAAATTGTTTTGGTTTCAAAAAAATGCTCTCAAAATTCATCATAAATGTTGCATATGGCTATATAAAAATATTGAAAATCCTTGAGCAGTATCCTACCTTTTTTGTTTGATTTTGAAAGTAATCTATTAACTACCAAAACCAATTTTTTTTTTTTAAATCCTGAGTATAGCGAATAAGGTTTTACTAAAATGTGGGGTTTTATCTTCTCGTAAAACATTTTTTGATTATATAGTGATAATGTTCTGATTTTTTCATGCCATAAAAGAAGCAGTTTATTATATGAAAATTTTAAATCGGCACCTAACATAATATTAACAATAAACTAAAAAAATGGTAATCTGTCATACCACTTAGGTGGGGGCCTTTTACCTCCCCAACCCTTGGTGGTGCCCTTTGTTTATTGAGGTCTGCTCAAAAATGTTTTTTGTTTGTAATAATTAATTGTTGCTTTTAGTATATAAACTAAATAACATTACAACCTTTACCTTTCCCACCTACAATAGAGGCCTACTCATGGTGTGAAGTATATCCTGCTTTTTTCATATTATTATTTATTGGTTTTTTTTAATTTGGAACGACAAATGAACTTGTTAATTTTATAAAGGAACATGAAATGGAACAAATTCCTTTTCTGAAGGAACTATTACAGACATTGTGTATTAATACTTATGGTGTTTTATAATTAAATATAAAGTCTAGACTACAATTTGTCAGTTAAAAATGATTGATTTTTTTTAAATAAAAATAATCAACTTTAACCTCAAGTTGTAATAAATAAACACAAATAAAATATGCCCATTAGAAGAAGTTCTTACACCCAAAACCAACATTCTGTGTACAGATCTCATTAGACTATTTATCAGTATGTATATACCGACTGTATTAAATACAAACTTTGTTATATGAATAGGAACCAATTGAAATTGAAGACACTAGTTGCCAAAATTTGTCTCCTGGAACTCCACCCGTCGAAGTGTGCTCACTCGAAGAAAATCAAGACTGCGTAGTCACTGAGTATTCGAACTGGACTGCTTGTTGTAGAAAAACACAACGTAGAACAAGAAGTATAGTGATTGAGCAAAAGAACGACGGTGCTAAATGCCCACCGGTAAATTACTTTTATTTTATAATGTTAGTAGAATATAATATGAGTATTAACGGTAAGCATTATGACAATAGTTTTTTCTTTTGGTGGAGGCAATTGTTCCTGTAGTTTTATAGGTGGGGGGTATGTATTTTGTACTTGATTACTTATAGTATATTATTATTAGTACCATTTTTGTATAGATGTTTGGAGGGTGGGTGATTTTAATGTTCACTTCAATACTAAAAAATGTTTGTGACACAATTGTGTATACTAGTCTAGATACATATATTTACCTACATATTTAGTTATATTTTCCATTGAAGATTTAATTACTTAATTAGATTGCACACAATTAAGATTTTATTTCTACTCTATACTGATAATAGTTTTGTATAAAATTCAACAAAGAGTATAATATTATTATATTTCTATCGTACAGGAATATTTTTTATTTATACTATATATATTATTAATTATACATGTTTCTAATCATTATTATTATTTGATTGTTTTATTTTAGCTTACAGAAACGCGTACTTGTAAACCGAATGACCAATCATGTTCTGACTATATTTCAAAAGGATTTCAACTAAAAGTCAACCAATGGCAACAGTGCCTCCCATTCTCAGAACATGCCTTGGGAGACAGTAGTGGCTTATTAAACACTGGCACACATGCAGATACTTTTTATAAACACTGGCCTCAAGTGGGCACACAAAAGCGATCTATGAGCTGTTTTGACGAGTCTGGCATTCTTGTTTCTCTTAGTTTTTGCGAAGACAAACAAATGCCTACTAACACCAGAGCATGTATCATTGCCCAAGATTGTATTGTTAGCGATTGGACAGATTGGGAGGTTACACAAGGTGGTTGTGTTAGTGCTGGTGGAAAAGTATGTTAATATAAAATGTATATTTAATTATTGTTAATTAACTAATTTGATTAAAGATCCGAGCTGAAGAAGCAATTAGAAAGCGTCAAATCCTTCGGCTACATGAGGGGCAAGGTTCACCGTGCCCTCATTTGGTTGAAACAAGGACTTCAAAAGAAAATTTACCATTATGTGCTAATAAGTAAGTTTGAATAAGTTAAATATTTAAACTTAAAAAAGAAAACAATTGTACAAGTAATATTTGGTGTGTACAAAAAATAAAGACATTGTATATATAAGTGGATGATGAAAATTGTATGTTGGCAAATTGACATACCAACAATTCAATTTAAATCGAACCATAAGTATGTATTCTATAGTCAGAATATATCCTTGATAAAATAATTTACTTTTTTATGAGTAACTGCTATGGCTTTTGCAAGTTTTTTATACAAATTTCTAAATTTGTTTAAACAAATAAAAAAATGATTTTAATTAAATTTGTAAATGTTTTTTTAACTCTGACCATCCTTGTAGTTTATTATATACATTTACGTGGATTTTAGGTACAAATGGTTGATATCGAGTTGGAGTAAATGTTCTCAACCTCTTTCTAATGCATCAGTTCAATGTGGTGGTGGACTTCAATTTAGAAATGTAACTTGTATTGAAAATTCAACTGGGCAATTTATGGATTCATCTATTTGCAGAATTCTAGATACACCACCAACAATTCAAAGGTCATTATTAGACTCAAAGATCTTTCCTATAGGAAGTTTTTAACATGTTCATAAAATTCATTTCTATTTACAGGTGTGAAATACCTTGCCCAAGGGATTGTCAAGTTGGATCATGGAGTAAATGGAGCCCCTGTATGCCATCAAAATGTCCGGCTGAAACTGAAAACGAATCACAAGACAGTAAAATAAACATTTTTTTTTTTTTTTTTAAACGTCAATATTTATAATATTAAAAATTATGTACTGAAATTAGAAGAGAATGGATTTAGAAAAAGAACCCGACCAGTATTGATACCACCTAGTGAATATGGAGTACCATGTCCCAGTCTCGACGAGGTTCAACCATGTCAAAATCCACAGTGCTATATTTGGGATTATGATCAATGGGGAAGTTGTATGCTTGATGATCCTAGTGAGAAATGTGGTACTGGACAAAGGAATAGACAGGTTTATTGTACTACACACGACAAGGTAACCATTTGAATACATACATGTCATAATATATTTCATTATCTTTAAATGTTACAAATATTTTTATAGGAAGTAGTGCATAACTCATTATGCTCTAAATTCAAACCCATAGAATCCGAACCATGCTCTGTTCCATGCCCAGAAGATTGTGTAGTATCTGGGTGGTCTGAATGGAGTGAATGTTCAATGGGATGCTCGATTAATTCTGATATCGGTGTTCAATACCGGAACCGTACTGTTATTGGACCTCCAGGACCAACTGGCCACCCATGTCCATCCAAAGAAGATATGGTTCAGTACGATGATTGTAACACACATGGATGTTATGGATATAGTTGGTTAGTTTTACCATGGACAGACTGTAATGAAACATGCAAAGATGGAGTACAGACAAGAGAAGTTTGGTGCATGAGAGGCAATGACCAACACGTTGAAGATGAAAGGTAAAAATTGAATTATTACAAATATTTATTGATTAAATGCTACATTTTTAAAACAAAATTGAATACCCTTTTTTAGTTGCATGAATCTACAGAAACCAGAGACAATTAGAAATTGTTCTACAGATTGTAAGAGTATAACCTGTGATCTATCAGATTGGAGTGATTGGTCGGAATGCCCTCAAGATTCATGTGTGAATGGTAAATGTAGTTTAATTAGTTAATACAAGAATAATATTAATCATTATAACTAACATTTCATGACTTCAAAAAAAAAAATTATTTTCCTTTTTTAATACAGATTTATGGAAGTTAGGTGTATATAAATATATATTACATTTACTGACTTTATAACCTAACCAATATTTAACCATTCAACTGAATATTTAATTTGTACACTTATATTGTATAAATATTATACCTACAATGTATAATATATCATAATTTATACGATTTTATAACAATTAACAAAAAAGTTATTTCTGTAAATTTTCTTGTTTTTTCTGTAATTATTAAGAAAACTACTACGAAAATTAAATAATGATCACCTCAATGCACTACTTTTAGAAAATATGCTACACTTGAAAATCACAGCTAGATTTCTGATAGAAAAGTTGTTCACGCATAAAAACAAACCGTAAAAAAAAAACAATTCATAGTAAAACCAATACAAAAATTACCACTCTAAGATTTCTAAACTTTGAGTGTAATTTTAGTAGTTTTTTTTTTAAGCGTTTAAAATTAAAATGTTAATGGAAATTATATATAAAAATCACAGATTTTTGCGTACCTACTATTTTTCAATGATTAATCATTCCGTACAGATATAAATTAAATTCCATTATGTATCCTACCTTTCTAACTTAAGTGGCACACCCGTGAGCAGTATCTTTTTACTTGTATTTACAATTATTGTATATACTCTACTCAGTAGAGTCTACTGTGTAGATACTAAATATTATTTTGCATTAAATAATTATTAAATTAAAATACCTATTTTATAGAACATACCGATATAACCAGATTCAAACGTCAACGAAACCGAGTAATTAACGGTGGTGAATCTTGTGGCCCAGTATTTGAAGAAGAAATATGTCAAGTTCCTAACATAAAATGTCCTAAATATTTTTGGGTTTTGGGTGTTTGGTCTCATTGTCAATTAGCTGAAGATGTCACTTGCGGTCATGGTCTGAGAACAAGAGGTAATTAAATTGTTTTTTTTTGTTTGAGTTCGTTGATAATTCAATTTGTCCATATCTTTTATTTTTCTTAGATTTCTGGTGTACTAAAGATGATTCTCCTGTTCATGTCGAGTTGAAACATTGTCTACAATATCAAAACATAACTCCAAGTAGTGTTGAACGTTGCCATGTTGATTGTCAAACACCATGCCAAATGACTGAATGGTCTCATTGGTCTTCATGTCCACAACCATGTTCAGGTCTACGTACTAGAACTCGTGATCTCATTGGTGGTTCTATGTCGCATCCTGCTTGTAAAGGAGTACGTCAAGTTGAGACAACACAATGTCCATGTTCTGAATATTTTTTGGAACCTACCTCTGAGTGGTCATTGTGCTTAACAAATGAAATTGAGGGGTGTGGTGCTGGCACACGATATAGATCAGTAGGCTGTTACAATATGGATAATCATCTCGTTGACCCATCGTAAGATATTTGATTGTTATAAATTAAAAGCTTTATTTATGAATCAATTTTGTACAGATTATGTGGTGGTGGTACGGGCATCGAAGAAGAACCTTGTTTAGTACCATGTTCAATTGATTGTCAAATGTCTGATTGGAATGAATGGGGTGTGTGTAATAGATTATGTGGACCAGGAATACATCATCGCTATAGAACAGTAAAATATTACTAAATTTATCTCATTTTTCGAATATACAATGCATTTTTCAATAGGTTGAGCGGAATGCAACAAATGGTGGAAGACCATGTGGCGAAACTGACCAAACAAAAGTTTGTAATAATCCTTGTAATAGTTTTCAGTGGGTTACAGACCCGTGGAGTCAGTGTAAATTACCAGGCAAAGATAAACCGAAAGGCTGTGGTGAAGGGGAAATGTTTAGATCAGTGCGGTAAATTGATGAATTTATTATATAATAATAACTATAATAAAGTATAATATATTTTTTTAAGATATACTTGTTTTATACCATATTACAATGTGTGTATCGTACTTGTTTGTATTATAGTCTAGTACTTTAAAAACCCTAATTGTTTTTACTCAATGTTTGTAATAGATGTGTTCACATAAATACTGGTATAGAAATGTCAGAAGAGTACTGTGATTGGACAATTCGCCCAGATGGGGTAAATTTATGTACAGTCGCATGTCCTGGGGATTGTGTTTTAAGTGGTTGGTCGGATTGGTCCCCTTGCCCAAAAGTAAATATATTTGATTAATTTATTTTTATTGTTTAAAACTTAATATATTACACTCCAGTCATAATTATAAGTGATTGGTAGAGCTTTTATACTTTTACTGGAATGTTATTTTATATATATATCAAATAATATATTAATAACAATTACTTATAAGAAACTGTTGAAATATTAAAAATAATAGTAGGTAATATTTTTTTAACAATTTGTACTTGGAAAAATTAAATTTGTAACTTGACAAATATATTTTTATTTTAAACATTTAATATTTTTACTCATAGAATGTTGTACATTATTATAAGATTAAAAATAATTATTTTTTGAAGGATTGTCTGTCATCTCAAGAACAACAACGTACTAGGTTATTACTTAGAAGTCAGAGCCCTACAGGTGCTAACTGTCCTATAGCTATACAAACACAACCTTGTCATTTGAATTACACTTGCTTCAAATATGCATGGAAAACAATAACAAAAGTATCTTGTTTACCTTTGGGAGGAAGTCCATGTGGTGAGGGAATGACTGTAGGAGCTGTTTATTGTCAAAGAAGTGACGGAAGAACAGTTGAAGACCGGTAATATTTGAGTTTATTTTATTATATATTAAAACGTACATTAATATATATTAAATAGTAATACAAATATACATTTTTCATAGTTTTTGCGCTGATTTAATCAAACCTAGTCCATTGGAGAAATGGTGCTATATTGATTGCCCTGTTGATTGCGCTCTTGCAGGTTGGTCACTGTGGAATGCTAGTTGTTCCTGCAATGACACAGGTTTGTTCAATCTTTATCATAGTTCTATTGTTCTCTGTAACTAAGAATAAATAAAACATACACTACAATTATATTATAATTTGTATTGAAAGGAGTGTCACGTAGAGCTTATACCGCTATGAACCCAAGCCCAACTGGTAGACAATGTCCTATAACTATTGAACAATGGAAGCCCTGTCCAGCAGTTCCATGTTATACTTGGTCTCTTGGATCATGGTCTGCATGTCAACTTCATGTAAGTTTCCAAATATCTAAACACCTATAAAAATATATATCTACTCAGAATAATTGTTTTGTTTTTTTTTTAATAATGTTACAACATAGATGTTTGATGTTAATGCATCTGTGACCTATATATACTATGAGTTGTATCAAATTAAAGTGTTGTAAAAAACTATGTGACTTTTTATTATTTAAAGGGAGCGGCTTGTGGACACGGTGTGACTACCAGGAATGTAACATGCATGAGAATTAATGATGGTGAAATGGTTGAATCTTCTTTTTGCGGTTCATTGGGTCAGCAAAAGCCGTTAGTCTGGCAGAACTGTTATGTATCCTGTGGTCCTGGTTGTACCCTATCTGAATGGAGCCAATGGTCACACTGCCATGGTGATTGCCAAAAAGAAACTATAGGCTATGAAACAAGATCCCGTACAGTAATATCACAGTCACCTACTGGCACTACTGCTTGCACCGATCCTCTATGGGAGACCCGAGATTGCCGCTTACAACCTTGCATGACCTATGATTGGGCACTGACCGCAAACGCTGATGTTATTTGCCGTAGATCTGATGGACTTGTTGTTTCTGAATGTAAGAGAAATAATATTATTAACTATTATACAATTTACAAATTTTACTATTATTTTAGTTAATCTAATAAATATTCTTTGGACATATGTTACGGACAATGTGAAATATTGAATGATGTGGTTCTGCTCGGGCAATGTGAACCGCAAATAATTTAGCTTATAAAAAAATTTTCGAAAATTTGAGACAAGGTCATTGTAAAGTGATCTTTTGGATATAAATACATAAACATCAAAAATCCATAGGCTTTTTTTTATAATTGTTTGAAGTTTAGATTTTGACAAAGTTCATAAAAATCACTAAATTTCACGTATTATTTTTTGATTTATATAAATTATAAATTTGTTTGGCCCAGCAGAGATACACAAACATTTGACACAAAATTCATTATAAAATTAAGTTTTACTTATGGTAAAGAAAAAAAATGTTGAGTGTAATATAATTATGTTTTTTTTTATAAGCATTTAAATTTGCAAATTTTGACGGAAATCATAAAAATTGAGTCATTTCAAAACATGATTAATCGAACTTCGCTTAGAATCATTTTTCGTTAGGAATGATTTATCGTTGCACACAGATATAAATTACATTCCTCTCTATATCCTAACTTCTCATCTACAACAGTCGCCTACCCATAATTAGTACCTTTTGTTTTATGTCTGGTACAACTACCAGAAATCGTGCTCTGACCATCAACCAAATTCTTGGATTGTTTCATTTTCAAAATATTCTGAAATTTGTTGAGTTCTATTTGAATGAAACTGTAGAATTTGATTTGTTTTATATAAATATAAATGTATATTTTTTTTATCAGTAATGAAGTTCAAATCCATATTAAAATGTATTAATAACAGTTCTAATTTATTTTGTAGCTACAAATTAATAAAAATTTTCATTTAAATTTTTTAATACATTTAATAGAATTTCACTTAGAACAGTTTATTGTTTGCAATGATTTGTCGTATTTTTAAATAACAGCAATAAAAATACAAAGAGATTTTGATTCCCGTATCTACATTATGTGTTTTAAATTTATACATTCGAGTAGTAACTATCAATTAATAAGTTTATAAAAAGATTATATTTTGAAGGTGCATCATGTTTTTTTATGGTTACAATACTAAACAACCTACAACTCTTCCGTTCTACATGGCATTTAAATGACAAGTAACGATTACAAATAATTGAGACACTGTAGCAGATATGTGAACCATATTTTAAGCACAATCTTACTAATTACTAATGAATTCCACTAAACCTCTTTAAGGGCAATTGGACAGGAAAATGTGTAGCAGCTTCTTTACAGTAAATTCAAATTGGACAATACTTAGATTTTATATTAAGTTCCAAACTTTTCTCTAAAGAAATTAAAAAGAAGCTATATATATATCCTATCTATGCTCCATAATAATATAATATTGCCGTAAAACATAGTCAACAAAATTAAAGAAGACGAGACAAGGTTACTAACATTTGGAAGGAAAATTAGAATATATGAACCCATGTAATACAGAAATAGGACCGTATAAAATGAAAATTAATGAAGATATTAAAAAAATCTTCAATGGGCCACATATCAAAAAATGTCTTATCTCAAAAAGACTAGAATGGGCTGGGTGTATACAGCAAAAGTATACATGAGTACAGTCTAATGAGACAAGCACTAGTCGCTAAACCAAATAGAACATGCCCCAGAGGAAGACGGCATCAACAATCTAGTAAAGGAAGATTTAATTCTGGTAGATAAAACAGCAAGAATATAATATGCAGATAACAAAAACCGTTGGAGGAATATTATGGAAGCAGCAAAAGGCCTAAAAGCTAAACAAAAATTTCAGTTTGTACTAATTAATTTAATTGGCCCCAATATTTAAACTATAAATACACATTGAGTCAGTTTATTAACTTATACTATCAAATTTCTGTGTAAAATATTCAACTTTATTTGCCTTTGTAAAAATAATATACCTAGTTTTTAAATTTTGAATCAACCTAACCTGATGTTATGTATCATTTAGCTTCTTGTGACGAAATGGAAAAACCAAAATCAATGTGTAGCACTCTTCAGGGCAGTTATATTTGCACTAAGGACATCTGCATGCCTGATGACAAATTGGAATGTGACAAACTAACTACTTGGGTACAATTAAAAGATGATCATCGCGTTATTGAGTATGCCTTATGCTTTGGATTTGGAATAGGAATGGTCGCTACAATTGCTGTTTTCCTCTATTTTTTGCGGTGAGTTTAATTATTAAAATATTCTCTCAAAACAGATGAAAAGTTATAATTATTAATAATATTATAACTCAATTACTATTTGTATGGTATGTTTTATTTTTAATTTAAAAAAATATATATAATTACAATAATCATTTTTTTATTATTATTTTAGCCCTTCAAAAAAAAGTACCGAGTGCAAATACCATAAACAACCAGATTTAGCCTGAAATCTTCACTATATGAAGACCGAATATAATATAATCAACATATAAACTATAATATTACCACTTTTTTCAAATTATAAAATTTAACTCTAAAAATTACATATCCCTTGTAGTTTGTAGGTGTTATATTTATTAAACACGACATATTAAATAATAATATTAATATTAATTCTTAATTATTATCTGCTATATTAGATAGTATACCACTATAGTGGTCATAAAAAAAATGATGTTTTTAATAGTAGAATACTAATCAAATATTAATCAATTATTATTAATCATATTACGTATTGTAAGGAATTTTAGTATTATTTTTAGTTTCTTAGAATTTCTCTTAAATATACAAATCAAATGTATTGTAGTCTTTATTATCTTTTCAAATTATACTTATTATTCTATTAAGAAAACTTGTTCAATTATTTGTTTTAAATCTTGTTCATGTTTCTGAATTTATGTTTCTATTATATGTTACGTTATCTAGCATTTACCTATTTATAATTTTGTTTAAATTTTATCTTACATAAATATCAATAATAAATTTAAAAATAAGTTTAAATTATCCAAATATAGGCATTACATTCATTTATATTTCATGCACTTTACAATAACTATACTTTACAATATATATATGTATATTAGTATACATACAAAATTATATTATTTTTATAATTTATATATATATATCACAAATACCAAATAGTCTATAGATAGTACTTCAAAAATAGAAACAGAAGTAAATTATGTTAAATATTTAATAATCAAAAAAAAAACAATAAGTATAGTAATTGGTGAACATATAAATTTCTTAATTAAATTAATATTAGGATTATATATAAATATACACTAAAGCTAGCTTTGTTTATAAATTTATAAAAACATACAAAGTATAACAAATAAGTATAAGAAATCGATACGAATAAAATACAATGATTGTTCCTGAACAGAAACTAGGTAATAGGTAGATACATAAATAATTGTTTTCTTATGCAAAAATGTACAATCTTGATATCAGACAAAGCAAAACAATTAATAACTCAACGATTATTATAATATTATTCACTTGAGAAAATATACCACCATAAGAATGAATAAAAATAAGTAAACAATAAACATAGATCTATCCAATATCAGGGCCAAAATATACCATTGATTTTCTTTAACTTTAAAATGTTGTGATTTATCTTCGATCGATTCGTCCAACATTTTATCCTCATCGCCATTCTATAATTAAAATAAAATAAATCATACCGAATTGATCAAAACAAATATTTGGTTTTAATTTTACAATACAGTTATCTGAGCCCATGCCTGTGACTATGTATACATATGTTATAACTTTATAAGTAGTTGAAATTAGTCTATTTATGAATCATATTTCATATATAGATGTGTTGAAATTAAAACATTTGAGTTATTTTCTTCAAACATTGTACCTGGTTTTTAATATTAAGATTATACGTTTGTAAAACAGTTAATTTAAACATAAAATATTATCCAGTTTTGATAAAAAAAATATATATATAACTCACTAAACACAAAATAAAAACTACATTAAGTACAAAGTAATTATATTGGGTATGGAGATTGATTGAATAATATTTATTCAATTGAAAACAGTAGTATTAATAACTAATAGTTAGTTTGCAATTACCTTCAATGATGTAAATCTCATAACAGTTCCGAATTTTGTGTTCAATAATTGAGTAATATATTTCGGTACTTTTTCGTTAGGTTGCTTAGATTTAGCTAAATTGTGTAATAACACAGATAACACCATCGACAGCGTGACCATGCCCAAAGAGTTTGAATAGAACATTACTGTAAAACCGTATTCAGCGAAAATTATTAATTAAAAAATGCGCATAATAAGCTCATAAAGTTTACATTTATTTTTTTGTATATAGTGTTAAAATATAATTATAGTATAAAAACTTGCCTATTAATGGAATGCGGTCACTCATAATAGGTACATTGCTGGAAATCATCATTAACAGTAAACATATCATGACCAGCGTGACGCCACTCAACATAAATTTCTCGGACGATTCTGGTGGTAGCCAAAAAACAGAAAGCGTCAGTAGCACCACAACTAAAACATAATAAAATGTTACACACTTATACAGAATGGTGATTTAACACAATGGATTTTTACTCAAGTCGTCGGTATATTTGCGCTTGTGTTAAAATAAAAAATATATCAGGAATTGAAAACATTAAACTTATTGTTATGTTCCATGACGTGTTTGGATGTATCGTTCCATTTAGGAGCCATATGAATGTTTTATTTTCGACGCGAAACAAAAAATAAGATACTGAATGGGATATATATACGTATATATGTATAAAATGTCTCGTCTTTAAAATCGATCACACATTTCTTATAATGCATTTATTATTCTTAGTTTAATATTGTCAACACGTTATAATCTTTACAAATTAAAACAAAAATCTTGGTAACTTGTATTTGTTATTGGTGTTCAAATACTTTACTTTATAATATAATATGAATAAATGTATATTTTGTTAATAATTTCGACATCGATCACATTATCCATGAACAATACATAGAACGGGTCAAAATAAAAAACGTTTCCAATCCCAAAAATACCGTATAGAAGTACTTACCTAGAGCCGGAATGACAATTATACTATGATATGTCGGCATTTTTCTTTTTATTGTAATGCTGAAGTGTATGTCTTCGTATATATCGTCAGAATTACAAGAATAGCTCTCAACTCTACGTCTTTGAGTCACCTTTGTGATCTCCCATTTACAACCTTCGTCCAAATTAATCATATCTGCAGTCTACAAATGGGGAAAAAAAAAATTGGTTTTACATTAGGATAACAAGAAAAGGTATATATATATATAAATGGTACTATTTAAAATAAAACGATAATGGTTTTTTAGACTAGAACGCGAGGTATAATCAAAAATGTGAGCTCGGTAAATATGACCAATGTTTTATTTACTCAATTTGGTTTCTTATAGACATGTAATAACGTTTATTTAATGATATATTTCAATATTTAACTTGACGACACTGTCAATATGATAGAGTAATAGAGAATTTGTTTAAATTCCGAACGAAGCGAAATTAGTTTTACTATGATGTGTGTGTGCGTGCTTTATTTTCCTGTCTGTACACAACTTTTCTACTAGAAATTTTGCTCCGATTTTCAACTGTAGCACATTTTCTGAAATTATTTTAGACCTAGTTGGTGAGGTGGGTCATTCTTTTGATTTCCTTCGTAAGTTTCGTAATGATTGGGAAAAACTGGAGAAAAAAAACGTAGGCAAATTGACATAGCAATAATATTATTGCATTTTTTTTTTTTTTTTTTTTTTATTGTAACTCGGTTAAAAATAATCATGAAACCAGATATTTGTACAGATTATTAATATTAGCCCTTTTTAAACCTGGACAATTTTACAAAACATTATGGTGATTTCTAAGCTAATTATAGGCATTTGAAATTTCCTGGTATTTTTGTTCGGTTTATTGTGATAAAATCGGTTTGGCCGACCGAAATGCTTGGACATTTTACACGAGGTTCGTAAAAAAGTAGTAAAAGAAATAATTGACTTAACTGAATTAAATTATCAACTACCTTTACCCATTTTCTGGTAACTATATTAATATAAATCATTGTTTCACGTTTCGTTGAACATTATAATATTATAATTAATAATCATACGTTAATGTTTTGATTGATTTGCATGCTAACGGAATTGCCATCGTAAGTCCAAGAGCCGAGTCTTAACGAACATGTGTGCTCTCCAAATGGCCAATTTGTCAAATCCACGTCACAAAATACCCGATACTTGGCTGGCGGTATCCAATGAACCATACCATCCGAACGGACTACACAATTAATCTTTCCATATGTTTCATCATGGTGACTGTCAGCACTGTGGATAGTAAATGATTATTTTCAATTACCTTTGAAGTACTTATTAATATTATTGTTGAAATTATTAAGCAAAATTTGATAAAATGCAAAACTGGAAAATATTCTAAGTGTAAAGAAGCCGTCCAACTCTCGTATTCAAGTGATTACGTTAACGCAATGGTTAAGAAAAATATATCAACTCAATAATATTCTAATTCATTTTCACTAAATCACGTATTTAAACGTAATCCACATAAAGGGACAACATTTTCATTATAAAAAAGGAGAATTAGCACTGTGCAATGTTGCCTTTTTCGATATCACTACTGTAAAATAAGTTGTTAGTGTTTGAACAACTTTTCGATTTTACACAATAATAACTTATTTGTATTTGTGATATCGAAAAAATAAAACTAACGTTGCGCACTGCAATTTCTATTTTTATGATGCAAATTTGGTTTATTAATTACATCTAGAGCTCAAATCATTTTTGCCCTTACAAAAACAATTATAGAGTCGAACTTCGGATGGTAGCCTGCCCTCTTAATAGTTTAAGGTAATTTTTCTTAATTATTTTTTTAATTTTTTCTGCGAATAATTTTTCGATCAGAAATCTTGCTCCTATTAAAATCGTAATAGAAACTTTCGTGTAGTGTTTTAAATCGAACTGTTATATTGAGATGATCATTTTTTTGATTTTTCTTGGAATTTTCTTATAAATGGGGAATAACCGGGAAAAAACGTTGGAAAAATGTGACTTTTTACACAATAACAGTTTCTATTATTTTCTATTTTGTTTTATTGTTGTCATTTCGTTAAAAATAATAGTAAGAGACCTGATATTTTCACCAAATACTTTTATTAGCACTTTCTGAGCGTAATAAAATATTCAAAATATTCTGATCAATATCAGAATATTTTTTTCGAGTTATTAATAACTATTTTAAATTTTCGAGGTTTTTTTAGTTTTAATTTAGTTCTATGTGGTTAAAATAGTTTTTTAGCTTCTCAAAAATACTCGAAAACTTGATACAAGGATCATCATAAATTGTTATTAAAGCAAAATAAAAATTCAAGGTTTTTTTTTTTATAAGCGTGTAAAGTTTAAATTTCGATGAAAATTTTATGAAACATTTCGCATATTATTTTACGATTAATATGTTACTTATATTTGGTTTGATCAGTAAAAATTCTCAACAATTTAAGTTCATCCTAAGCTGTACTTAGTTAAAAAATTAACGACAGTTTAAATACAAATGTTGATGTTTAATCGTGGCATTTCCGCTGATACAATTTGTTTGGCCTTAAAACATGCTCAACAATTTGAAACGAAAAACACGAACAGTTTCAATTTATTTTGTAATTACAAATTAATAGAACTTTCAATTTAAATCTATCATAACATGTTTAACCGAACCTAAGTCCGTACCTAAGAATCGTTTTTCGTATGTAATGATTTGTCGTTGCGTACAGATATAAAATAAAATGACCCTATATATATATATATATTACCTTCCCAACTTCCCATTAACAACAGTGATGCGAAGTGTATCCATCTTTTTTTAATAACTAACCGTAAATCTGAAAGTGTTTTTATGTGTTAGCTCCAAAACATTGATTTAGGATTAAAAAAATAAATAATTAAATAATCAACTGAATAAACAACATCTACAATCTACTGTTTTTCTAACTACCCGAGTCATTTCTGTATTCTGTTTCATACTAAATCTAATTATTTTAAATTTTATTTCACCTATTTTACCTATATAACTAAAATACTCGATTTTCCTCTAAAGGTGAGGAATATTCAACGAATTTACTAAATACTTACATAGTTAATAAGTTTTTAAATCGCGTTTTAAATATTATTTTCAATCACTAGGTAGACAAATAACTTTATTTTGAAATTAGTAATATTCATTCCTGGAATAAAAAAATAATTCTATTCAAAATTTTTAAAAACAGTTTCACCACTTGTACTATAATAATTTGCAGACAATATAATTTAATACTTTCACATAGCTATTTAATATTTGTAATGAGTAATGAGACTATACGCCAAAGCATTTCGAACAACAAATATTTATATTAAATACAAGTACCTAAGTAATATTTAATAAAATATACTTATATTATACAGTTAATATTTAATTACTATTTTTTTTTTTAACCCCTATTTTTATTGGTAAAACGCGGTTAGTTCAAAATAACATTGCATTATTTTAATAAATTCCAAGGTATACGATTCATATCTATGTATATCTGTTGTGGCTGCAATACATTATATTGGGTTGATAGGCACATCACGCCATTGTAAAATGTCTAATGTTCATGCTGGTATGATAGTATGGAACGTGGGTGGGTGGTATAATAGATTGGGTTTAGTTCAAAACATAAACTTTTCGAGACTTCGGCACCACTGGTATTCTATATATATTCATTATCGATCCAATTTTGCAACAATATATTACAAACGATTCCTACCTGTTATAAGCCACAATATCAGGCATCCATATTTCATCATAAGCCATGTTTACAACTTTAGTGCCTCCATAATCTGATACATTCCATAAAAGCTTTTCGTCTTGCCATGTCTATGAAAGCAGGAACATAGTTTAACAAAAGTTTGTGCAATCAACTTAATATTGTATCAAATAAACTCAGAATTGTATCATTGTGAAAAATGTAAAACAAAAACCGTATTAGTAATTATTAGATGAACTATTTAATAAACATTTAGTCTAGCACGTGTATAAGTGTACCCACCTCCCCTAATATAACCACATCGCCCCAAAAAACCTATCATATTTAATTTAAAACACAATGTATTGTTTGCTTAACTTACCATTGAAACCCACGCGTTAATAGTCATGATTGAACTTTGAAAGTCCTGTAAACATATAATTTACAAATTATATTATTTAGTGTTTACAATAGTGGCGAGGTATTATCAAAATACACCTACTTTGCTAATTTAAATTAGTAAATCTAGTTATATTTATTAATTAATCTAGTGATAAAACTCGAGAAATTGTTACTTACTAAATCGACATATTTTAAAACAGTGTTAACCGTAACATTAGTCAAATTGTCGTTGATAACCGGTCTTGAATGTCTATCGTAAAATCTTAATAAATCTCTTCTCAGCTTATCCGTCCACGTGTTACTCCAATTTTGTTTTCCATTATTTTCTTTAATGAATATAATCGATTAATGATTTATTAACGTATTTTATTTAAATATCACAACATAATATGCATCTTAATTGGACCTTATTATCATATAAATATTGAATAATACCCACGTAATAATAGGTTTTAGATAGGTATTATATTGATTAGGAGACAATTAACATACAACCGTACGATAAAAGTGTTCTATTGGCGTAATTTAAGTTGGATCTATATTGTTATGTCGGGTTTACACCAAGCCGACAAAATTACAACTTTCTCGTTACCTACGAATTTGCGATAAATAGGAGACAAAATGGAAATAATTCCATGACGACATTCTCCAAACTCGTGACACAATATTTGTGTTTCTAGAGACATTTTCGTGTTCACTGGAAAACGGTAAACATCAAAGGGTTTATGTTTTGTTTCTGTTTTGTCTGTGCAAATTGCAGTGTGAACACCTCTAGAAAGGAACACAACATAAATATTTTTTTTTATTTTTGGTATAAATGCAATGTTTACACTTAGTTAGCTGGCTCTAATTTGTCGTCAAATTTAAAAAGGTATTTTATTGCTGTTGTGTCTTTGGTTTTTTGTTACGGCTTGGTGTAAACCCGCTTATAAAATAAAAAAATAATTAATTATGTGTCTAGTGGGAAATCATTAGCTGTAGGAAAAACAAAAAACATATTTTATACTTTTTAATTTAAAATAATTAATTTTTTAATAAGAAATCATTAATTTTTTTTTTTTTTTTTAAATGTATTATTAACTACATTATTGACTTCAACAACAGGGTAATTATAGTTTGCTATTTAAATTAATATTATTATTATTATTATTATTGATATAATTTATCATTATATTATTTTAAATTTGATCACTGAGGTTAGCTACTTTAAAAATAGAGATGATCGCCCTTTCTTATTTTGTGTAACATGGGTAACATTTTAGGGTACAGATATTTTTAGGAAGGGATGGGTATAATGCCAAAAAATCGCTATCCTCCTTGATCCTAGAAAAATGTTCGTATGCTCATGAATTTATTTACGAATACAGCACTGTACTTACCTATTTATAATCGAGTAAATATTCAGTTTACATTGATAATTAAGGTAGTGCTTAAGTAGATATAAAATATTTAATTTAGGTTAGGTTATTATAATTAATATTTTATTCAGTTATTACTAAAATATAGTTTGTAAACTAGTTACAAAATCGAAGTACTCTTACACGTAAACTTGTACATTAGTGTTATAATATTAGGTACATAGCCTAACCTACATACAATTCAATCACAATAGTCCAAAATATTTTTTATCAATTTTTAATCAGATCATCGAATGATTCAACAAAAACGTAAGTACCTACATATATAACCGTATTGTGGATAAATATTAAATTCAGTTTAATTTTAATTTTCACGCAATAAATAACTAATATGATTAGGTAGGTATTTTATTAACGAGCCAATAATTACTAAATAAGAGTATAATATATAATACTAATACGAGTGTATTTTCTATATAATAGGTAGGTTATATAACGAATATAAAGACTTTGTTCCGCGTTTGTGTGAAGGCAAAAGTGTATTTAATGTGTATTATTAAACATTACAACATGATTTCGATAAATAATCAAATTAAAATAATTAATCGTTACAACAAATACAATACAAAAATATAGTAAGTACGTTCCTACACATATCTAATCATAAAGAAAAAAAGTTGGGAAGGTAGGATATAGAGGGGAATTTATATCTGTACATAACAATAAATCTATGCTAATGTTAATCTAATGCCTAATCTATGCTTACGAAATACAATTCAGAGCAAAGTTCAATAAAAATATTTTGATATATTAAAATTGAAAATTGTATTAACTTGTAACTATAAAATAAATTACAATTGTCCGTGATTTCGTCTCAAATTGTTGTGTATTTTTATGGAGCCAAAAAAGTTTTATTCGCATAAATTGGAAAATAGCAAAATGCCAATTACGAATTTTAAACTTGAATTGATTATTAAATAAGTGATTTCTTTACGCTAAAATTTTTTCAAAATACTCAAAATTTCAAATGCTTATAAACATCTCAAAATGTCAAGTCCGTAGGAATATTTGTATCCAAATTACAACAAAAAACAAAATAAAGAAACCGTTACCATACAGTTTCAAATCAAAAAAATGACCCCTTCAAAACACTAACTAGATCCAAAATGTTTACAGAAAAGACGTAACACTGGAAGATTGGAGTAAGATTTCTGGTAGATAAGTTCCCGTTCACAAACGGGGGGGGAAAAATAATGTTAAAAACACATCATAGTAAAACCAATACTATGGTCACAATCTAAAACATTACGGTGTTGTTTAAATATTTAAATAGGGTTAGGTTAGATCAGCTAGCATATAAATGTTATATACGCTCAAATTTTTTTTTTTACCATTAAGTACAATATGTATTATGAACCTCGTGTAGCATTTTCAAGCATTTCTGCTCCTCTAAAACAATTTTATCTACATAAAACCAAATAAAAACTAATAAAAGACTCGGCAAAAAAAAATTCAAAACACACATAGTAAAATCAATACATTAAACTCGTTTTTTTTTTTGGACTAATAAAAATAAATACAAATTTATACTGCTTAATACCTCATGCCTTATGTTTAATTATACGATAACGGGTTCATTTAAATAGATATATTTACTTATAGATTCATAGGTCCTTACATCAATATTGATTTAATAAATAATAGATAAAGAATTTTTTAAATGTTATATGTTTTTAAATTCTTTTAGTTCAATAAAATATGGATACTACTAATTACTATAGAATCTATCAGTAGTTATAATAAACTGTACGGCCATGTTATCAGAAACAAAAACAAAAGTAACAAACAATTATTATGCAATTGAACTTAAATCAAATGTTAAATGGATTATTATTAGCAATTATTTTATATTAATCTCTACTTTGTGTGTTCTTAATTTTATATAAAACTTTATTTTATTAATTTAATTATAATTATTAGTTTTGCTATGATGTGTGCCTTTCACCATCCTTATATTAAATTGCTTACGAAAAGAATTCTTTCTAAACTTTTGATCGATTTATAACTCACTTTCCGTAGTCCGAATAATTTTAAATATTGCATGCACTATTATTTTCGATGACAATTCAAGAATCAAGAAGCAAATTTTATGTTTTTTCATTTTTCACCCCATGCATTTAAAAAAAAAAATGTTAAAATATCAAAAAATACCTCACATAATTTTTGTTTGTATATGAATCCTCCACTATGAATCCTTGGTCAATTTTGTCCATTTTCCCAAATAGAAAAAAAGATTTTTTTATCCCATATGACCGAAAATTACAAGTACTTTTCTTTATAATGGAGGTAAGCCGGAAAAAAACGTCGGGAAAATGAGAATAGCATACGTAATAGCGATTTCTGTTAGTTTCGATTTTTATTTTTTTATGTAATTCAAGTAATTTTATGTAATCATAGAAACTTGAATAAGCAATTTTAAGCTGTAAAATTCAAAATATTCGGGCCTTTTTTAATTATTTATAGCTATTTGAAAATCTCTAGTTTTCTTTAGTTTTATATGAGTAAAATTATTTTGACTTCGTATAAATTCAACAAAAAAAAAATTTAGCATAATGTTGTTATTTTTTTTTAAGAGCATTAAAAGTTTAAATTTATTGAAACTCGGTAAAAAATACAGCATTTAAATACTACTACTCGTACTACATTTTTACCATTAATATGATTAAAACTCTTTTGGCTCCATTAAAATATTTGATAAAATCAATCAATTGGGACATCATATATTAAGTTGTCCTAATAGTGATTTGAAAAAAAACGATTGTAATGTCGTAATTATGTTTTATAAGACTTTTTAGTTTCAAATTAATGAAATGTTCAATTTAAATTTATCAAAAAATGTTAACCAAATACCTCTCAGAATCGAGTTTCGTTTACGATGATTTATTATTGCAGTATAAAAACTAAATTACCTATATATTTCCTACCTTCTCAAGTTTCCATCTACAACAGTTTTGTCTTATAATCCTAAGATTGGCTAAATGATTTTTTTAAATATTTAAATAAAAATGTTGACCTTAAGTATGAACCAATGTTTTTTTTTTTTGTTTTTTTACGGGCGTATAATAATATTTTTATTTTTACAGCTGTAGCAATACCATAGAATATTATTAAAAAAAAAAACTGTATACACTTGATATCAATAATTCAATACCTATTCTAAAATAACATTTTTATATATGTACTTAGTTATGTTATAGGTAAAAGCTGAAATTTATCTAATCCATCAATATATAATACATAGGAATATTAGTTATGTTTATTTGCGAATTTCTTTGATATTTTTTTTTATATTCTGAGCTAAACGAATAATTTAATATATTTATTTATTGATAATAATGGTTTTGTTTAAATATGTGTGTTTACATTTTATTTATTTTGTTTAATTTTCACTAAATCATAATACTATATTATACATAGGAGTTACGAGATCGTCATGCAGTTTTCTCTCCACTTCAACCATGCCCTATTAAATAAATTATTATATTATGTATATAGTATACATGTAATACAAATAAAAAAAAAGTTGGGAAGGTAGGACGTAGTCCATTTATCTCTGTACTACGCAACGATAAAACCTTGTTAACGAAATACGACTCTAAACGATGTTCGGTTAAAGGTGCGATTCCTTAAAGAGCGTCTGCTGACAAACGACTCGTGCAGCCAACACAGTGCGATCAACATTTTAGCAGCAGAAACTGCCAAGAATATCAAAAAATAATCTCCCCAATAATCTGCCCGACTAGATTCGAAATTCTACAATAAATCCTTCTTGTATTTTTTTTTTTATTCTGATAGAAAAGTTGTTAATAGACTGAAAATAAAATGAAAAACAAATAAAAAATACACATTGCATAGTAAAACTAATACACTCCTCGCTATGCTTTGAATCGAAAATATCTACAAAAAAAACTTAGCCTGTATAATATAGTATTATATGAGGTGTGTGTATTTACGACCGGTTTCTATTAAAAAAATTATCTGGTAAACCGTTCGTAAATACACAAAACGTTTGTTTACCGAACTGATTGACATGTTTAAAGTACCTAGATCTTTATTTATCGTGTCGATGACCAAATATTGCGTTGTAATCGATAACCCAGACCTTAACGTTCAACATATAAAAATTGATTAGATTGAAACCCAAGTCACGACTCATAAGCATGATTGAAGTATTCCGGTTCCCGAACAAACAACGATATATAAGATGACCGTCAAATGTTTTTATCAAAGAGGACTCTGACCTTTGGCGCCATCTAGAATATTATCTATTTATATTGAATATTATAGATAATGATTAAAGATCAATGTTATGTTATAGGCGATTATCCCAGTATTTGAATTTGGTTAGAAATATACAAATATTTATACGTTATTAAATATTGTTTTAATTTTATTATAATCTCTTATATATATTTCTATGTACATAACTACTAGCTTGGCAATGTTTTGTTAGATTTTTTTGTTTCTTGATTTTTTTTTACCAAATTTATTGTTACATTCCCATAGTAGTGTTCATTACAAACATGTGTATACCAATTCGTTAAAATTTGTAAAAACCTCAGACATAATTATCTTTTTTAGATAATATCACTAAGGATTTTCCCTATATTTGCCTAGTTACTTCATTTAAGTTATTCTCCAAATATATTGTTTTTAAAACCATATGAGAATTTTATACATGACATGTATATTTAAACAAATAAAGATATTATTTAATTATAAATAATAGATATAAAAAAAAAAAAAAAAAAACAGAAATTTAAAAAAGCCAATCAATTCCAGGTGAAATATATTTATACATCGACGCTACGTTCCTCATATAGTATAGTATTAGTAATTAGGTCAATTAAATTTATATCTGTACACGACGATAAATTTCTAACGAAAAACTAAATTCGAACGCTTATAAAAAAAAAATGTGCCTAAGGATTTTCAAAATTTTTAATTTTGTATAGCCGAAATAACAATTTTTAGTAAACCTTGAGTGAAACTTTCGAGCATTTTCGAAAAGCCAACAATATTTAATCCTTATCAATCAAATGAAAATATAAAATCTCTAAATTTCAAATTTCAAATTTCAAATAACCCAAAAACTTCCAGAATATTTTAAATATTAGAACGATTAGAAAGTTCTAATATGAGTATTCGGTGAAGCGTTAGGTCTTTACGATTATTTTTAACGTAATTAAAATAGATATACGAATATACCAAAAACGAAAATAACAAAAACTGTTATTGCGTAAATATATCAGTTTTACTCGGGTATTCTCCATTATTAAGAAAAATAATAAAATTACCGTTCCTATGCACCAACTATTGTAGAACCTCCCCTAACGGACATTTACTAATAGGGGACGATTTTTTGGGAACGGGGACATTTTCATTACTTTTCAATGGGAAAACCTCCAAATAGCGGACACCTATTTTAATCTTAATTTAAAAATAATGACGAAACGACAACAGAAAAACACGCTCTTACTAGTATAACGATGAACTTGATAAGACCGATGAGAATGACAATGATGAAGAAGAAACTTTAAAATTTCACATTACGAATTTACGGGACGTATTGGCTGTTGTAACGGACATAGGTCAATAGAGATAGAAAGCAGTAATATTTTTTTTTGTACTGTAACTTTGGCAAATGAACTTACTAACGAAATTGTACAAAGACGGCATAATTATAAACAAACCAAACTGGCCAATTTTTTCCCGTCAAATTGAATTGTATTTGCCTGTGCCTTTTTATTATACATTTCTTTAAATTTTACATTTATACAATTTTTAAATTTTTTTTATTATTATACAAACATTATTATATCATTAAAACATTAAATAATAACACTAAAATTAAATTTAACTTAGTGCATATTTTTTCCGTTTACACATTTACTCTTTATGAATTTCAAAAATTTGCCCTTTCTAAATAGCGGACGCCTCTAAATAGCGAGTGAAATTCGACGGCCGATAATGTCCGCTGTTCAGAGGTTTCACTGTATACCCAAAATGGTACAAATAAAGCTCTTTTGTCGTTTTTTATTGGAGTAAGATTTCTGTAAGAAAAGTATTCCACAGGCGGAAAAAAAACACACAATAAAACCAATAGCTACTCTCAAATCGAAAATAGATACAAAACAATAGACTAACAATACTTATGGATAAATCGTAATTTTGTCGGTTTATTGTTATTTGTTAGTGTAATGTTCTATTTCTGTACTAACATTTAAGTATAGTTTATAATGTGAACCACCTAGTTGTCAAATCATTTTTGATAATGGGCTAAGTAAAGCTTAACTATAGTTAATCTAACCTACTAGTTTCATAATGAAATAACATCCCCTAGGTATACTTGAATTACTTCAATTTTTCTTTCTTACTATCCTTGACTTAAAATAATATTTCTAGAAAAGTGTATATTTTTTACTTGGTGAAAATAGTTAAGAGAACTATGGGTAGGTTATGAAAAACTAACTGTTCGGTTATATCAATGTCCCGACATTTTCAGCAAATTAAAATTTTTATCATTTGAAAAAAATGTAAATTAAAAGAATTTTGTTTTAACAAAATATGAAGGAAATCAGTTAAATAAACATTTAACTGAAATTTAATTCAACAAAATTTGGTTTGATTAAATATTTTATTATTACTTCCGGCTAACTTATCGTAGGTTTTTTTTATATTATTTTTGCTATCAATGAAATTACATTTTAGTACAAACTTATATTTATTTGTATGATGATTAATTCATATTATTTTACTTTTTGCTGATATAATATAATATATATTATTCAGATATTCACTTTATTTGTTCCAATTAATACTAGTTATTGTTATATAATTAATATTGAATAATAAAACAATCGAATACCATTTACTTAATTATAGCATATAATGTATATTTATATTATGCCATAATTAAATAATAATAATATACACATTTGTTTTGTACATACCTGATAGAATTTCAGCGTCTATATTTACTAAGTTAATAAATATGATTACAAATGAAAAATATTTAAAAAAACAGTAGAACATAATTATATCAAGTAGGTAATATAATAAAACTATAGGAACGTAAATTTAAAAACAATTATACCAACACATACATAATATAGGTATATTATATTTAAAAATAACTATTATAAACTAATGAAAAAACTATAAAATTATATTTAATAATGTGCATAGGTGTTAATCCTCCCAACACTATCAGAATATTGTGTGTTGTTTAAAAAACTGTTCTGATACAACTGAGTGTTGATAATTTTTTTTATTATTTATAATAGTGGTTAGATAGCATACCAACCAAATGATAAAATGTATAAAAAATAAATCGGTTTTTTTTTTCTAGTAGATAATAATTAGTAATAATAATCATTATTAATATTCCTGGTGAATTACTTTATAACTATTATATTATTTCGTACCCAGTCAGAATTGTCTAAATAGCGAAACTTAATTTAATCATAAATCTAGTCTTCTTGACATTAACAACACATACATATTTAACCTGACACGGTAAAATGGTAAAACGTCATTAAGATTTCTATAGCGATGTAATAGTAACTATAGAAAAGTTAGATAAGTAAATAAGTGAATACACATTAAATACCAACAATACCACAATACACTCGTATCTAGTGAAAACTATTTCTAGTTAAGTAGATAGTTCAATTTAGTAGTTCAATTTGAATAATATTATTTACTTGCATAGGTACTTACTAGATACAATAGTTAAACAATACAAACCATACCTACCTATGTATCGCATTAATACATAATTAAATAATTCATCAATTATTATAAATTAAAATTTAATTGATTTGTTGTAACGAAGTATACTAGCATAGTAGTATCTATACTAAGTTAAAAAAAATGTATACATTATAAGGTGCCTGCTACAATGATTATACCACTCAGCGCTGGATAATTGTGATGTATTATTATTTTTAATGTGAACGCGACAATTATCTGATTAGAAAACAATTTTGAGTGGAGTTCAATATTATATTTTAAACGTTTATTTACATTTCATTTTATCTTTATTTTTTTTTTTTTTTTGAGTTTTTGCAATCCTTAGAACATTTAACTAATGGTTATATTTAAAGTTTAATTAACGTTCTCGCTTGATATCGCTCATATTATCAAATACTTATGGAAAGTGTTTGAAAATAATAGAAATGATATGTAGTCAGTAGTGAATTTAAATATGTTTAGAAGTATATCTTAATTAATTTTAATTTTACGCTGGTCCGCTCAATACTTTAATATGAATACAAAATTTTGAACTCTAATCACGTAGGTTTGATGAACCAACTAGACATATTACAAATGCGATTTTTACGTTCTTTTATTCTTTAGCTTATTGATTAAATATTAATGACCAATCAATCGAAGATATTACAAGGAAATCAAGTTCAAATCAAATCAAGGCAATGATGTGTGAAATTTATCCAAAAGCTGCTATGCTAATTTAGTTAATAAAATTAGGATATTCAAATATTATAACGAGATCACCTTCATCATTTCTATCACGAAACAAAAATAACTATATCGTAAATAGCTCGTTATCTCACCTCCTCTTCGCCCCTAAAATTAGTTTGTAAGGGCTAATTATTTGTTCACACTGTTCACATTCAAAACTTACAAGTCTGAGTGTGCCGAGGAACCTACACCCATTTTTTTAATTATAATTTGTTTGTTACTTTAAAAACAAATGCTCAAGGGCGCGAAACCTTTGTCCACTTATTATTATTATTATTATTTTTTAAAATTATTATTCCATTCACTTTTGAAACACAAACCTGAGGGCGGTGAGTGCTGGAGAATTTTAGTAGATTTAGAAAAATGTTTTATTAAAATTATTATTAATTTTTTTTAAATGTTGTGTACATCTTTCTAGACCTGGTAAAATTGTCAAAATATTCTGGTGTTTTTTTGAGTAACAAATAGATAGCAATTTATAACCTAGTTTTTTTAATTTTATTTTGTTTATATGGATTAAATTTGTTTGGATTCTCAATTATGCTCAAAAATTGTACACATAATTCAGCATAAGTTGCTCTTTTAGCAACATAAAAATATCGTAAATCCGTTGACATATTTTTTTTTTTTTTTTTACAAGCGTTTGAATTTCAGATTTTCGAAAATTGTAAAAATCGCGGCATTTTGCGTACTCTTTTCTAACCTATGTTAATAAAACTGTTTAGGACCAGCAAAAATACACGAAAATGTGACACAAGATTTACCATACATTGTACTTTGTAAATTGAGCATATTTTAACAATTTTTTTTATAAGCGTTTAAAGTTTTGATGAAAATCGTAAAAATTAGAACATTTTAAAACATGGTCAACCGAACTTCGCTCAGAATCGTTTTTGTATAACAAAGATTTATCATTGCACATAGATATAAATTAATTTCCCCTCTATATCCTATACCTTCCCAACTTTTAAATTAATTTATTTATATCAAAAAGTTTAGTGATTAATTTGTTCTCATATATAAAGATCAATCATGAATTAATAAACTTCTTCCGTTATAATCATTTACCAAAGAAAAATATTTCGAAAATACAACTGTTTGTAAGTATACAAATTAAAGGATTTATAGAATGATAAAGAACTAAGCAAAATGATTGTGTTCAATTCTAATATAAATTGTGATTTCCTGTTTTATAATTTAATATAAATGCCGTTTATTTTCTAGCGGTTACACACTGATAAAAAAAAAAAAAAATGTTAAACGCGTATTTTAAGACTAAGATTACTGTGTAGTATCAAGTCTCAACCAGGAACGGATCTAGAAATACTTCATGGGTGGAAGTGTAGAGAAGGATTTACAACAACCCTAGTTTAAGGGCGCAAGAAAAGTAAATACAGTTTCAAAGAGGTAAAAAATACAAATTCGTTAAAAATACGTTCTTTGATTATTATTTAAAGTAGGCACTTGAAGTATGAGGTAATATTATAAGTGCATAATAAAGGTACAATTATATTTTATTAGGTAAAAAAAAAAAAAAATCAACTATGATACAGGATCGCTTTTCAAGTTTGTCAATTCATATGAAAGATATGTATCAAATAACATAAATAAAAATTACATTGTACATATATTTGCCAAAACAAAACAGCGAATTTTATTAAAATAAAAAATGTTAATTAATATTTTGTGTTTATATATCTATATAACTATAATCGTGGAGCGTGGATGAATGAATAGATGTGGGGGGTGTAGCCCCCTACTCCCGTTTTTTAAAAATAATATTTTTATTGGGGGAGTGGACTTGAGTCCCCTCCAAAAAACTTGGACTATTTGCCTATGCTTGTCAAGTTTGGAACTTGTCAGACTATCTAAAACTGATTAGTTATATGTTATCTGTGAAATTTATTAACAGGATACGCGTTTTGAAATCGGTTGCTTATTTATACTTTTATATATATTATATTGTATAAATTGATATTTTTTTTTTTTTTTTTGTATCTACATACTCGACTGTTTTTTTTTTATAAATATAATATAAATATTTGACTTTAACCTACACATTACTTTATACTGAAATAACCAACAAAAATAATTTCACCGTACCGTATATATTTTTGCTTTTATCGCCGAATCGGCAGGGCCAAAAGGTATTAGACCTTTGTTGCGGGCTTAACGGTCCTATGTAAAAATAAACAGTACACAGAAATTACAGATATAGGTTTTACATATTATTTAGCCGAACATACTCTGTAAGAAATAAATTTGATTCATACTTCTCTTTTGTTATATACGAAATTAGTTTAGCTAATTGTTTTTTTTTCATATTTACGGTTTTTAGAGCTATTTTGCTAATGTTTAGTGTTTTAACTGCTATATATATATTGGCATATTTTAACTAATAAATAAAATAAATATTTTTTGTTAAACAAAAAGCAAATAACTCTCTAATAAAGTAAGCATGCGTTTAACTTAAACATTCAAAAAATAATCTTGGACCAAATACAATCGAATTCGAATATTGGAAACAATGTATTTTTATTATAAACTCGTACGAAAAATATAAATGGATTTGCACAAAAACTGTCATATTGATTGTATCGTCGGACACTTCCGTCTGTTGTTAATAATTTTATTAAATAATATATGTTAAATCGTATCAGTTACGTTGTATGCTATTATCAGATTTGTCGTATTGACGTCGTTATGGTCATGACATCATGTTCATTTTTTAAAAGTTGGGTTCTAAAATTCCATAAAACTTATTTTTTTGAAATATTTTATTTTTATTTTAGTTTTTCAATTTAAAACTATAATAGTATCTATAGCAGACATTTACTTAGGTGACTATCACTATAGAAATACTTATACTAATGTATTCGTTATACAAAAATTACAATATTTAATTTTAAAAAATGCTTCAAAAGTAAATGTTTAAATATATTATAAATTATTATTAATTGCATAATACTCGTATACTCATTCTGTATTTAAAAATTATGACGAAAGATTTTGCTATTATAGACAGTTATTTGCTTTAAATTGATGCAGTTATATTTCTTGAGTTTAGAATTTATGATTATATTAATAATATCTTACGGTGATTTTAGTTCAAAAATTCACAAATAATATTTTCTTAATTCTAAAATGTATGAGTCCTTTATAAATTAAATATAAAACTTTAGGTACATTAAACTGGTATAGCTAGTAATATGTATTTAGTAGTTAGGCACGAGATTATAATATAATATTAATAACAATAATAATATAAACTCTATTTAATGCTCACATTTTGTAATATGTAAAAACTTTAATTTTGTATTGAACTAACCATTAAATTCACCAAAAAAAAAAAAAAATGCAATGTAGGTCCTTATATAATAAATGATCTAATTTAGATTTGATTTGCAATGTCACGTAGGTACCCAACAGGGTTACAGAATACATTTTAGATGATCCTCAAGGACAATATTCTTAGATCGACTATGGTCTACACTATTTTATTTATTTTTTTTTTCTGTTACACTGATTGCACTTAATTGGATCCTATAAGGTTATATCCTGTTCTCAAGTGGACCGAATAACGATGAGCGTTCATAAATGAATTGTCCAGTATACTGCACGCGCACAACGTGTCACTACTTGCAATTAGTGAAGTTTTATTTTGACAAATTATTGTTAGTTTTTCCATATTTTTGATATGTTAAGCAACCACAAAATCGGATTAGTCATATTTATAGCTACGCAACTGTGTACGCTTAATACAGGTAAATAACCAATGATCTGGTACATTTGTAAAATACCTAGAAAGTTAACTATTCCAAATATAACTCAGAAAATTATATGTTTTATGGTTCATCATTCACGTTATGTTAATATTATAAATACATTTGTGTAAACAGAAAGTTGTATAACTATGAAGTCCAATAAGTTCCTTATGTTCCAATATTGGACTTTAATTTTGCCATTTATTTATACAATAATAATTTCATATATAGGTACGTTAATAGTGGATTATATTTAAATTGATTTTCGGTAATTTTAAAAGAAAGTTATATAATGTACGTACTTACAGTTGTAGTTAACTTTCTCAATAAAAATGAAATATGAATACTTATTATAATGACTATAAAATAGTTACCTACTCAATCAACATGTTTAAAAATTGTTTATTTGTATATTAATGTCTTTTAAAATTAAACAATTACATCGATTTTATGTTTAGCAAATTAAATTAAAATTATTAAAATATTAAGTTATAAATTACTATGAAACAATTGGTTTTTTATTATGTTTTATTTGAAAACTGCATATGTATGAAAACAGAAATGTTTATTATTATAATTGCATTATGTTTGATATTTTTTAGCCAGAACACACCAAAATATATCAATAGAAAACATCCTGAGAAAACATATTTTTAGCAACTATGACAAAGTAGTAATTCCTGCTACACGTGGTAGCTTCTTAAAAGTGAATATGAGAATGATGATAAAAAATGCGGAGTTGGTAAATATTGCCTTTATTTATTTGTTACGTGTTAAGTGAATAAAATTTAAATTAATCACTATATTATGCATTTAAATATATTATGTAGGATTATGAAAAATCTCAAATGACCCTTAGTACTTGGTTCATAGCGGTAAGTGTTTTATTTTTAATTTTAAAATAGGTACCTATCTATATCTAAAATATTACATTAATCTTCGAGATACAATTAAACTGCTTTTTTTTCAAGACAAACTGTTAAGTGTTATTTTTTTCTTTAATCTTTTGGCTATGTATTAAAGTTTAACAGCTGTTTAAATAATAAATCTATAACAACGACGATTGCAACAATGTAGGTAAATAATTTCAAAATAAAAATACAAATTACTTTTAAAGCATTTGAAAAAAAAATCGTTGTATGTTATTTTGATTTAAAACGTTATATTACTTTTGTCTTTTTCATTATTTAAATTATAATTTTAGTACACTATATACAGTATACAGTGTAGGTACATATAATATAATTTATTAGTGTCGTACAATTTTTTTTACTTCATTATCATTAAGTCAAAATATAAAATCCCCAAGTTAAACATAATGTAATTATTCACCTTTATTTTATTTTACTATAATTTATGCCAAACAAGATTTAATATTACTTACATGAGAATATAAGCATTTTGAGATATTGTGTTAAACAGAAAAAAAAATAGTATCTACCATATAAACCCAAAAGTCTACAACTCAATAGGCGTCATAGGAAATAGGTGCCATAATTTCGGTAAAGTATAAAAAATGTCACCTACTTTGGTTATAAATTACTATAAATTACCGACAATACTAAAAATAATGTAACAATGTGCCGGATACTGTCATAAAAGATAATGCTTGATTGTTTTACTTATAGTTCTGAAATAGAAATGCATTGTATAGACAAATAATAAATATATATAATAATAAAATATATCCACAACATCTAAATGGAAAAAAAATAAAAAACAATATATTTTGTTTAGGATATAAAATGGTTTTATATTATTTTCTTTTGCGTTCAGTTTTGATATTTTTCATATTTTGGTTTGTCTAATGACAATCTTCATTTTATTGTTTTCACATAATATTCCGTTTAATTACGTTTTCCAATTGTTTTTAGTATATACTATATATGATACAACGTTTTTCAGCCCAGTTTTAAAGTAAATAAAATATTAATTTTAATAAAAATGTTGTATAAATAGTATACAAAATATTAAATAAGATATTAGACTAACAAAGCATGTATGTCTGAGTATAAATACCTTATAAATAAATAATCTGAGTGTTTGTCAAGCGAAGTCAACTACTTATAATTCACTTTGAAAATGTCTTGAATACCTATGTTTAAGGCTATCATGATTAATATATGTTTAGGTTAAAATATTATTATAGCTCAACAATTCATTATGTTATTTCATAGAGAGAGGGACAAATTTAGTTTCTAAGGATATGCATCAATAGCGCTGAACATCATATTAAAAAACACAATTTAAAAAAAGTAAATTGTACGGGATAGAAAAAAGATACACGGATCTGCCTAATAAATTTTTAATTGTCAATTGCACCGATCGATTTATAAATATATAACCACTAGTATATGTTTAAACTTGGTAAATTAGTAAGATAAATTAGTGACTAGGTGAACTAGGTGAAATTTTAATTTCATTTTTGGATTCTCTTTTTGTTTTATCTAAAATATTTAAGTATACAGTAGGTACCTATTATTGTTTAATCGTTATAGTATTTGATTATTTAGAGATAAAACAACGTTCGAATCAGGGACTGGTTAGGACTAAATAACTAAATAATAGTTAGTAATTACTAATAATAGATCATAAAATGGTTATTTTAAAACAAGATATAAAAGTTGTCATATTGTTTAGAATTGGAATGACGATCGATTGGTTTGGGATCCGAAACAGTACGAACAAGTCAATTCCATAATAGTCGACCATCGGGAAATTTGGCATCCGGACGTCATGGCATACAACAAGTATGTGTAAATCGAAAATCACTTTAGGATTTTTTTATAGTTTAATTAAATTTGTTGTATTATTTCAGCGTTGATGCCAACATGGAAGACGATCGGACTCGCGTTAATAGCGTGGTGAACAGCACCGGTTCGGTGATCTGGGTGGAACCGGTACAGTACAGCATCCACTGTCAGACTGACACGACACATTGGCCTCACGACACACAGACCGGAATCTTAAGACTTGGGTCATGGATGTATCTAGGCAACGTGCTGAACCTGACCACTGACAACGACGAAGTCGGTGTTCCTTGTTGACATAAAATATTATAACTCTGCCAAGAACCAGTTTTAATCTGGGTCGATGTTTGATTCGTTTTATCCCACAGGTGGAAGTGGCCAGCTCGCATTCGGAATGGGATATACTCAAGGTACACAAGGAGAGACATGTCAGATTCTATCCATGTTGTCCTGATGAACAATACATCGACATTGAGTACAGCATCACCATCAAACGAAAGGTCCATTCCTATCAGTCGGTCGTTTATATTCCGGCGCTATGCAAGTATTTTACTGGTCTATATAAAATATAGGTATATTTATATTATAGTATACATGATATAATATTATAGAAGCAGTGACTTTGACGAAGATATAACAACACCCCGCCCCCTGCAAAAAAATATAAATCATTTTAATTATGATTTAACTAGTTTTTAATTTTTAAGTATAATTATTTTTGGAACTTCATTTCCCAATAAATGAGTTCTGGGCATACTATTGCTTACAGAAATTACGCTATTAGTGTAAGATTATATGAGGATATTTGCCCAGTCGCATATTTAAATACCACCATTATTATCTACAAAAATAAATATAATAAGCTCCCCCGATAACAATATTTTATCAATATAATTAGTATAAAAGAAATAACACCACAAAGAAACAGTTCAGTTTCAGTATGTAATGTATAGAATAAAACAACGAAGCTTGCATAAAGCAAAATTGTAAATGTGCAATTTTTATTCGGTGATTGAACTAAAAATTAGCACAGAGGAAAATATCTTATGGTTTGTGCTTATCAGTGATGACCAACGGGGTACCGTTAGGTTAGTGATTCTCATGTTTAGTTTCTAGAAGTAATTAGTTAAACTGATTTGACTCATTCAGTGTATATTATAACTTATTAACTTATGAGATTTATATTTTCAAAAGTCATAGTTGGTAGCTAAAAAATAATTTATCAAGGTACTTATACAAAAAATGAGAGTAGGTATAAACTACATTTTGTTATATAAATCACATAACAAATGTCAAATAGTAGGTAACGCTATTGTCGCATGTGTGTGTTCAAAGGAGAGGTTCATGGGATTTAAACCCCCACCATTGATAAAATAACATAACACATATAATGATTTTCAGTATCCAACAAAGTTAAAACAAACAGTTAATAATACAATTTAAATCTTTTACTATTTTGGCTACATTGATTTGACACTATGATTTATCAGATCTGTTTAACTAAAAATAATAATATATAAAATATATATACATAGTACCTATGTCCTATATAATATGTATTATATCAAATACCTATGTTTAAAAAATACCCCCCTCCCCTTGGTAAATTCTTTAGCACGCCTCTGTATTGGAGGTTTGTATTTTTTCAAAATATAGCATTATATAAAACCATACTTCATAATTTTACATGTAGCTGAGGGCTGGCGTACAAGTATTTAAGTTTTACAATAGGCATATAGGTAGGTTAACCTACTAGGCATAAAACTCAATAACTTCAGTATATTTTAATATCAGGTTATTGTATTAAATTAGTATGCACATGTTTATGATCGTTAAATTAATATAATGTTGCTTATAGTGAACCTAGTAAATTGCATTGGTCAGTCATAATATTATAATATTTACGTATTTAAATTAAAGAATCAAATAAAAAAATATATCAGACATTTTATCTAGATTCTAGATGATCAAAATACCTACGTATTATTAAAACCTATATAATATTTTTGCTGATAAGCTTAAATGTGGGCTTCGTGAACTTACAGAGCTATGGATTAATTAAGCATAATAATAACACGAATTATGCTTATGACTGTAAAAATCGAATATAATAAAAAAGCTTATATTGCTGATTGGCCACGGTTGTACGTGGGAAGTTGAAAAGATAGGATTATTGGGTAATATAGTTTTAATCATGAATATAACGATAAATTATTGCAAACAAATACGAATATGAATGTAGCTCAATTAAACGATTTTTATTAAATTTAAAATTGCATTATAATCTTTAACTATAAAATAATTAACAATTTTCCGTGATTTTTTACGAATTTCGTATCTCTTTTTGAACTTAAAATTCAAACTCGTATAAAAAAATGACTTGAGACTACACAGTATGCATTTAGTTTCGAGTCAGTTTTGAAACGGTCTGGTTAATTGTCATAGTAGTTGTTTCTGCCACTACGTAGGTCACCTACCTATTTAGTTAAATAAGCTGGAACTGTGAAGGTTTTTCCCCCCACCTCTTTCCCCAAACGTTTGTTTATATTTATAAAAATGTCTCGATATTAAACATATTGTAGTTTTACTTATTTCGTAATTTTGATTGCATATTTTTAACACATATTTAACAATTTTTGAGTGTTATATAGAATTCTATATCTGAAGTCATGATTCCTGATTTTATATCTTGTATTATACCTATAACCACAGAATACGACTAATCGTACTAATACTAGTATATTAAATAGAGTATACACTATACGCTAATTAATAAGCTAAAGCTCAAAAAAAAGGTAAAATATCATTATAACCATATTGATTAAAATCAATACTATAGTCCAGCTGTACCCAAACTGTTCACCGCGGTGCCCTAGGGACACCATAAGTCCATTCTAGGGGGGCACCACGGCCCATACGAAAAATTAAATATATATTCACAATAACCTTAGCAAAGAATGTATTGGTTTTACTACGATGTGTGCATTTTTTTTTTCTGTCCGCAATTAACTTTTCGACCAGAAACCTTGCTTCAATCATTAACATCATCATAGGTAGTTTCTGGCAAACTTTTAACCATTTGTTGAATAGGAGGTCAATTTTTGATCTTACACTTTCCTTTAAAATGGGGAAAACCCGAAACAAACCATTTTTAAACTGTCTATAGGCATTCAAATTAATTTTTAATAAACTGTTTTGGCCGAATAGAAATGCACGAAAATTCCACTCAATGTTCTCATAATAAACTAGATAAACTTAAAATAGTAACTGCAATAACAACACGAAACGCGACGGTACCAGTACCAGCAGAATATTGAACCGCATTCACTCTAATGTTCATTTACTTCTCACACACTGATATGACCTTATTGTTACTGTCATAAAAGTTGCCTAATTCTTACTCCTTAGAATCAATCATACTGGTTAGGGGTAACCTAACCTAACCTAACCTGGAACCCCCCTTAACGGTTAATATTCTGGTCAACATTACGAAAATAACATTGTAAAAACCATATTTTTTATTTACCATTGTAATTTTGTAATAATGTTTTTAAATCTTTTGATAATATTATTATAACATTAGTGGTAATATTGTCATTTTAATTTTAATATTAATGTAATATTATTGTTTGAGATACGCATAGAAACCATTTATTTTTACAAGGCCTCGACCGGATAAATAAATTCATTAATTCAAATTACAATTTCACATTTAATTTTATATCAACTATATAGTATTGTAACTATGTCAGTATACTTATAGAATTTCTAAATTGAAAAAAAAATTAATCTTGTCATTTATATTGATTTTGTGTTGATAAAATAGATAACCACTAGATAACTATAGTTCTCTATAGTGTAGGATAACACGGCAATGGTTGCCTGTGTCTATTTAATTTCCTCTTTTTTTGGCCATTTAAAAGTATATTTTTTAAATATCCATTCAAAACCCAAAATCGATAAAAGTTCAAATCAATTTAACAAGTATCCCCATTTCCACCCCCGGTCCTATCACAATTAACCGATGGTATACTTACTTTTTCATGGATATTAAATTTACTAATAATAACTTTTAGATTCTGAGCATGCGAGGAATGAATTGGTTTTACTATGATGTGTGTTTTTTATTTTTTCCATATGTAAAAAAACTTTTCTACCAGACATCCTATTCCGATTTTTAAGTGTAGCACTTTTTTTGACAGCATTTTGGAAGCTAGTTGGTTCAGTTGCGGTTTTTGATTTTCGTTGTAGTTTTTTTAATAATTGGGATATACTGGGGAAAACGTAGGTAAAACGGGAACATTTACGGCAATAATGGGTTTATTATTTTTGATTTTTTCTTTTTGTTGTAACTCTGTTAAAAATATCTAAAGAAATCTGAAATTTGTATACAATATTAATATTATTTCTTTCTAGACATCCAAAAATTTCAAAAATTTCGATTTTTGAGCTATTTATAGGCGTTTGAAATTGTTGTATTTTTAGATCTCTACAATCTCTCAATTATTAAGAAAACTACAACGAAAATCAAAAAACGCAATTGAACCAACTAGCTTCCAAAATGTTGTAAAAAAAAAGTGCTACACTTAAAATTTGGAATAAGATGTCTACTAGGAAAGTTGTTTACAGACAGAAAAAATACATTATGATTATAGATAGGTATCTATAGTCGTACTGTACATTCAGGATATTTCTCATTTTACAATCTTTTCTTATATAATTAATTTATTCTCTATGTAAAATGTGGTAATATTTTCTATGTACTACTCATTTAGATTAAAAATATCCAGTAACGTACATGGATATCTATGGTCGCGTATTTTTATTCGTCTTTGTTATCTGTACTATTAGATACCTGCCTGAGCCGTAGCCAGAAACAAATGTTGAGTGGCATGACACTTAAGTTTTATTACTACTATTTAGTACATATTTCACATATATATATATATATATATTTACATTTATTTCATTGTTGTCAAAATTATTATTATTATAATTAACATGTACACACGTTATATAATCTGTACCTATACATTGGTACATTGGTGAATTTTTGCAGGCAGTGCATCGTTTAATTTATTGACATTTTGGCTACCACACACTGACAATTATTGTAAGATGTTCGCGAACATGTTCAATGCGTTGTTTGTTGCTCTCACTATTTTGGTCATTTACTCCAAAGTGCCAGCCGTGACTTCGACCGTCCCATTGATTGGTAAGCACTAAGCACTAAGACACTATATATAGGTACCTATAGGATCACGATTATGAAATAATTCATTTAAAATGTTCACGTTTGAAATATTTCAAAAGTGAAATTTCGCACAGCTTGAAATATTGAAAAATACAGTTTTGTTTATTTTATTGGTTTTGCTAGGTGTTTTATAAAGTGATAACTAGATGGCTGCGTATATGAATTTGAACTTTATGTTGTTTAGTCAGCTGAAAATTGTATGCAGACTATATTTGTGATTTTTTAAACGTAAAACTAAAATCATCGTAAGATATTTTATAATATAATCGGAAATCCGTTACCCTAGTAATTAAAGAAAATATGAAATAACTACCTATAATAGCAAAACATTTCTTGAACGTATTAAAAATACAGGATTAATATACGAATATTATGCAATTAATAATAATATTATCTAATAATAGTCAATAATATATTTAAACATATATTTTTATAGTCTTTTTTTTTTTTTTTTTTTTGGCATTTTAGCAATTTTTTTAAATAAATATTGTAATTTTCTTTGAAATTAACTATTTCTATAGTAATAGTTACCCAAGTAAATTTCTGATGTAGATCCTATTAATGTTTTAAATTGAAAAACGAATTTTATTATTATTTTTCATCAAAATTAAATATTTCATTAAATGTTAGGAGATACCTATATAATTATATTAATAGGCAGTGGCGTTTCCTGACTTTCGACGTTAGGCGTTAATGTGTGATTGATTAGGATAACTCCCTCTATGGAAAACAAATTCGTATCGACTATCAACATATTATTAAAATTATTTATTTTACATACTATTTAAATTTTTAAAAATATATAAAATATCTATAAACTGTATATAAATTATAAAAATTAAATATAATGTAAAGCTTTTTGGTATCATGTTTAATAACATCAGTAACAGAATTTATTAAACCATTTTGTATAGAAACAGAAGTGCCTCGAAAAATAGTAGATGTATCTAAATGTTCTTGTAATAATGTATCAAATTCTTGGCTAGATCAATAACCCCTTTATAGTTTCCCCTATTAACTGAATATTTGTTTTCGTTATATACCTTAAAAGGTAATTTCCTGCTTAGCTAAAAAACATGCTGCATTTATTAATCTTTTTAATATGTCTCTATTATTTTCTCCTTTTTGATTATGTAATTGAATATCAATTTTTCTTTATTTAACTAATAATGTATCAATTCTAACTGGTGATGATAAAAATGTTTGAAGTTTAAAATGTCCAGATATATGAATTTCTGAATTTCAGTATGTTTTTTAACAGCTGTATTTAAATGATTTAAATCATCATACCCTTGATTGTTCCAAACAGTTTATTTTGTAGAAAATAGTAAACAAGACCAACCAAAAAATGTATTTGATACTTCACAACCGCATAACCAATTTGATATATTATAAAGTTCTTTACGAAAATGCCGAGTGTATGACGTATTATCTTAATTATCGTCTTAATTTTTACAGTTGTTAAATGTAGTTGTTCAAAACATTAACGTCCTACACAAAATATTACATGATATCATACACAAAAAGAAAACACCACTGATAATAGGTACAAATAGGAATATTTGGACACCCAAATGAGAAACGGCAAAAACAAACGCGCTTTATTACTTATAAGTTAAAACAAGTTGGAATATTTCAAATACACAATCAAACAAAATGAAACGATTTTCACACGTGTATAGTTTTAATAAAAAAAATTAAACGAATTTATGTATAATTGCGTTGGTATTATTTTATTTAAACACAAACTTTACATTGACACATTTACTCGTATATTTAATATTTCCTAAATTAATTATAGGTACAATATGGATAGGTACTTATAATAATTTGTCATTAGAACTTACAATTATGTATACCTATTCCAATCATTCATCAATGGTATTGAATATCGACGCGTGATTAGCGTCTATATGTGACTAACCTAACATATTATTAAATCGAATATCTAAAGATTTTGAATAATTTGTTTTTTCTTAGTCGTTTACTACACTTACAGTTTGGGGCTAATCGCAGTAACCACCGTAATGTCCATGGCTGTAAAGGGAATGTTGGTGGTGAGCAAACCATTGCCATACGCAGCGATGCAGTTTCTTTATTCCCGGTACCTAGTGTACTTGGGGATCGATATAAACGTACGCAACAATAACAATATCATCCAATAAATATATAATACCTAATATACACGCATAACATGATGCATGACCTTGTAATATTATAAATATGCTCAGTGACGTATTTAGAGTGTGGTTAAAATGAACAATTATCCAATTTTATAGAGGCTAGGTTTTTATCTTGAAAAATATATACCTACCAACCTGTTTATTACTATGTAGAATAAATACCTACCCACCTGCCTATTGAATTTATTATGGCATGGTCAAGAGCTCACCCAACGAGGAAGGAGGGGTGGGGTGGTGGTTTACAGCAAGGGTTTATTTATGCCCTCTTCAACTTTTTTTTTAATATGCATTTGACCCCAGTATATAGTTTAGCTAAATTTTTCAATATTAATCATATTTTAATGGTAGCTATAACTCCACAGTGACTAGATCAAAGTATGATCAAAAATACTAAAAAATGTTCGAAAATTAATATTAATATAATAAATATTAAAATAAAACCAATCAAATATTAAACAAAAAAAAAATGAATGAATATAATCTCTACAAACGTGTTCCCTGGTTTCTAAACATATTTAAAAAAATAATCTATTTATTTAAACTCTTTTTCTTTTATAATGATGATTTCTGAAGAGCCCCCATCTCCCCACATAAAAAACCTGGGTGCACCCTTGGGCGTGGTTATAATTCTCAGACAGCTAAATAATATATAATTATTTATAGTTGTATTATAATACCTATTGTTTTTATTTATAATATTGTATATATAAGTTATCACTAAATTCGTGTCTGGCTGTAGTGAAATGATTTTGTCCCGGGGAGCAAATATCCTAAATGCGTCACTGCCATTTTCACTGTGTGGTAGCACCATATATTAATGATGTCTACCCTCGTAGTTGTTTGTATAATAATAAAACAATAAATAATCATATTATAATGAGAAAAATATTTGAAATCACATATGTGTGCGTTTGTCGGCCTTACAGGACTCTGCGGCCGATTGTCATATGCTTTGCGAATCCGACGAGACCAACGCGCGAACTGCCGACTTAAAAGCAAAGTTAAAGTTTGCCAAAGTGATCGACAGAGTGTGTTTCGTTGTATTTGTTTTCGTATATTTGATCTTCCTGTGGCGGCTCATGCCATAGTCCATTGACATATCTGCAACACAATCAATATTAGCTTAATACAACAAGCACCTATTATATATTATATTATTATTATTATTATTTGTAAGTATATAATTACTGTCGTTTCACAATGTTATAGTAATGTGTAAAAACTAAAGTAGGGACCAATAAAACCTATGTATATAGGTACTTACCAAGTCATCATTCCCTTTGCTAACTACCAATATAATATTAATATATTCGTATTGTCATCAATTATGTTGTTGTTATTATTACATTATACATATTATATTTTAGCCTATAAATAGGTAGGTACATATGTATGAAACAATTTTTATGATTTTTTTTTTCTGGGTCATGCAGTTCTTAACTCTTTGTCAATTGATGTACAATTGTACATTGTAAATGGTTATGCTAACATTAAGATTTGTATCAATAATGTACCTATTAGTTAAGGAAGGTTAATGTATAAATCAACTTCATTATCTAGTTATTTTATCTGTATTTAAATAAATGTATTATAAGTACCTACCTATATCAGTAACTCCCTACCCCACCACAAGCTCAGCTTAAAGGGGTAGGTACATTTTTGTTATTTATTAATAAATAACATTTTATTTTATATTGTGTTAATCTGATAATAAAAATTCAATTTGATTCAAAATTATAATAATGAGGTCTGAATTAAGTATTTTAATCATGATTTACTGTAGAATCAAAATTAAATTACTATTATACCTATAAATTATTTAAGACGTTTATTATGATATTGTTGTTTGATGTCATTTCCTTAGAAATTCAACATGATACCAAAAAAAAATAAGCACCTGTAATTGTATACCTTAATTTGTGACCGTTACAGATAAGTATGATCATATTTACTATATGACAAATATGATATAACCAAACCTAACTTTTACAAAAAAAAAATCATAATATTAAGAAAGATCAATATCATAACATAAAGTCTTTATTTTATATATATATATATAGATACAGATATACCTAAGTATTTATTATTAATATTATGTTATTTTCATCTTTCAGATAATTGCTACTGCACAATATAATAATTAACAAAATATAAATGCACTTGTATCTATTCAAACACACACATGCACATTACACATATTGTATTTAGATAATAATTATTTGAAACTGTGTTTTTAAAAATGATTGTATATGCTCTGTTTAATTTATAACACTGTGAAAAATATGGTGCACACTTAGAATAATTATGAGTATCATAAGAACTAAAAAGGTCATTGATTAAGCTGTACTAAACCCATATGTTCATGTAATACATAAAATTATTTTTTTTTTTTCTACACTACACGAAACATATGAGAAATAAACAATGATAATTGTTTATAATATTTTATAACTACAAATAATATGTTAGATGAAATAACATAAAATATTGTAATTTAGCAAAGTTATTAATACAGATTAAAATCACCCTGAAAATAATTAATAATAATAAAAAAAAAAATCATTAGACATTATATAAATTGTATATTTTTGTATTATCTATTTTTTTTGTTCTTGGGTGTTTTGTTTTGACCAGATGAATTTTGCTGTTCCATAATCAAAGATCCATTTAAAATGTCATCCCGGTTTGCACTTTTGTCAATTGTATTTTGAGCCTCCAAGAAAAACATAAGATCACGCACTTGTTCTTTTAATTCAGCGATTTCCTAGAAAATAGTTGATAAAATAAAAACAACATTATTATGGTAGATAAATCATAACAATAACATATATTAATAAAAGTAATTTATTCCAAAGAAACATATTAAAAATAATATAAAACATAATTTAAATAGAGAATAGATTTCACTAAATAATATTAAAATATTTACTTGATCTTTAGTAATTTTGTAATTACAGAAATCTTTTTCTAAGTTTGAAAATTTTAAATGCCATTCATTTTGATTTTTCTGTAATGCTGAGTTAATTTGACATTCTTCGTCCAATTTGGTTTTGGTTTGCTCTAGTTTGGTTGTTAAATTATGAACCTAAAATTGGCATCAACAAGTATTACTATACTAAACAAATTAAAATATTTTTTATGTATAATGTATAATCAATTATAATATTATAATATTTGATATAATATTGTTATAAAATAATATACATTTTAACAAATCAATTTTTATATGTAATTAATAATTTAAACTAAAAGGTAAAATACCTTCTTTTCCAAAATTGATTTTTCTTTTGTGATTGTATTTACACGTTCTGACAGTTTTAGGTTGGCATCATTTTTTTGTTGTAATATGATATTACTTTCTTTAGACGCACCGTTGATGATTTTCTGTAATTTTTCATTTTCTTTGAGTGCTTCTTTGGCCTTAGCTTTAGAATTACTTAACTAAATAAATTAAAAACCATTACATAAAAACAAAAACAATAATTGTTTAAGTAATTAATATTCAATGAAATATTAAAATTGAATATATATGTATATATTGAGTATAAGGTATATACCTAAATATATATATATATATATAAAAAAAATAATACAAAAATTAAATAAATAAATGTAAAAAATATGTGGAAAAAGTCTGGAGTTTTATATAAACTGGTGCATGGACAACCAGTTTCAATTTATAAAATTGTCATTGAGTAATAGAACAGCAAAGGTGAAAACATAATTACGCCTAAATAATATCATTTTTTTGCATTTGCTGTTCTATTACCTGATGATTTTTTAAATCAAAAGTGGTAATAGTTATACACAAAATATATAAAATACCTCAGCTTTTTTTTTTTTTTTTTTTTAAATTCAATTTATCACACTACATTTATTCTCTGATGTATGCACAAAAGACATTTTTGTTTAGTATAATAAATACAGTTTCATTATTTATATATTAATTTAATTTAGTTAATACTAAAAGTTAAAATATGTTCTCTCATTAGTTTGATATTTTTATTCTAAACTGTCATAAATGTAATGAAAATATGCCATACAAATTTGTATTTAAAAATAAAATTGTTGTTAAAATGTATGAGAAATTACAAATATATTCTTGATATGAGATATTGATTCACTCAAAAATTAAAAATAATACTACCATGTTAAATAAGAAGAATGCACTATTTATGGTACACATTGTGATACGCATATGTAAAATAGAAAAAAATAAATCATTGTGCGTTGTTCTTTAAAGCCACAACATAAAATAAATATAAATAACATTATTAATTTTAATATTCAAATCTAAACTGAAAAATTTAATGAGGCAATTTTTCATTCTATAATTTATTGCAATTAAAGAAAAAAAATTACACTTTTATCACAATCATACTGCTCATATAAAAATAATTTACTTCAATAATTGTATTTTCCTCAAAATGTTTCATTTGGTTTTCAAAATACTTTCTCTGCGATTCTAATTGAGTAGTCAATAGGTATGTAAATTCAAGTTGAACTGATTCGATCTTTTGATCTGTATCCTATAACAATATTTGACAATTAATAAAAATATATTTGTAATATAAAATGTTTTTGGTATTAAATGATTAATTTTACATCAAGTTTTCCAGGGGAGCGTCCTTCAACTAATTTACCATCTCCTTTGTTTTGAACCAAACGATGAACAAAATTATCACCAACATAATCCCAAACACGATTGTTTCCCAAGTTCATGGAATAACAGTGTGATGTTTCTAAATAATGACTAAAAAATTTAGTTGTATTAATACAAGAGTTAAAAATTACATATAGATTACAAATAATTACTTATAAGCATGACCTTGTACATAACGACCACATCCGACATAACCACAAATCAAACATATCCATAATGATTCGGAAGAATGACATTCTTGACATTGGTTGTCTGGAATTGTTTCAGGCGTTTGAACATATCGACATACTGGACAACTTACATAAAAATAAAATAAAATTGATTTCATAACTTAGAAAATATTATATATTATATTATATTACCTAGTATCACCCCATTTGGTTAAGCAATTTCCATGAAATGAATGATTACAAAGTATAGTTAAAATACCATCTACTGATTCATCCATACGCTCTAAACAAACAGCACACACTGGAAGTTCAGTATGCTGGGAAGGAGGAGCACTGGATCCGGGTTCACATTCTTTCATTACTTCTACTTTGGATACAAAAACCAAATTGCAACAATCTGGTTCTAATGAATTGAATGGCATACCATTGAATGAATGAAAGAAATCCATAGTTGCTTCCTATATAATTAAACGTTGTATATATAAAAAAAAAAATGTTTGCTATTTTATCCTTATGTCTAATTTATAAAGGTTATGTTTACTTGGGTTCTGAACGAAATAAGAGTCATGTATTGATTAAGAGATGCAGCATCTCTTATTATCCGTATATGATGAATATTCTCTTGACATGCAGCTATAAAAGTAAGTAAGTCATGACAATTCATGTTTGAAGGTACAGACAAAATACATATCATTTGACTACGACTACTTGCATTCTCTACTGGTGTCAATTTGCTGTAAAAATGTATACATACATCATTTTTATTATATATTAACTATAGAAATGCTGAAATTTACTAAGTCTACATTACAAGGGCTAGTTGAAAATATAATGGGATATTTGTCTCGTAGCATTACTTGTTCAAAAACAATTTGAATCTAATACAAATTATATTTGGTTCTAGAATAAATATGGTTTATTTTGATTATGATTATTTTTACATGATTTTAAGTTGGAAACGTTGTAATGTAGATTACCAAATGTGCATAAATTCTCACTTTTCTTTATAAACATGTAGGACACCTTTGGTAACTTCAACAAATGGATTTCCTGAAATAAAATTTATTTGTTCTCCAGGATTCAACATATTTTCACCATATCTTTTTTTTTTATTTTTTTTCTTTAATCCTTTAGAACTTGTTTTAGAATTTGGCGTCTTAAGAAATTCTAGTTTTTTTAAATTGTCATCAATTACTGGTTCAATAGGTGCTGTAGAGTCAACACGACTATATGTTTCTACTGTTAGCTCTCTGGATTTACGACGACCCCGACAAGACATGATCTTCCTTTTATCTAAAAAACATGTATTTTGTTAAAAAATGTATTAAAGTAAAATTGTATTAATCGATTTATTATACTATAGCCTAATTTCCTATTATACAATATAAAAGAAAACAATTGTTTTAGATATTAATACTCAATAAAATATCAAATATAAAAAATAAATACATATAAATTTATATAAAATACAAAAAAATAAAACAAATGTAGAAAAAGAACAAAACAAAGACTGGAATATTAAATAGATTACATATAAGAAATTGTATTTATTATCTAAAATATATTAAGGATATATTATATATTTAGAACTATAGAATTTTATTTTTAAAATCTGTCTGTACATTCAAGTAGTTTTAAAACGGATTTTTCTTAACTTCATTATAAATATTCAACTCTTTCAATACAGAATTAATGTAAACATTGTTTTGGCTATAACCCCCAACTCTACTCTCCACGCGCCACTGTACATATAAGTTCTGTTTTCTTAGCAACAAACCAAAAATAAAATGATTGATAACATTAAATAATTGTGTATTTGAACTACTTCTTAATTTAATATCACAATAATTATATTTTTATATCTATTAGCTGCTTTATGGGTACAGTTTTTCCAGACCCAACACAAATAAAAGTAACAATGGAAATAGTAAGAAAATATTTCTTCCTCCTTCCCAGATGTCAGATGCCTTTAGGGATCCCTAGTACTACACCTGAGGTATAAGTCTGGATAAATATATTTCCCAATTGAAAAATAATAAATAAAACGAGTTACTCTACCTTCTGAAGTTGGTCAAAAATTAGGTTAGAATTGTTCACAAGTTTTGTATTCCGACATCATTTAGGTACCTATGTATATGTAATATGTATACTTACCCCAATTGGTTAACGTTAGCTCTTGCGCTTGTATGTCGTCTTCTGTCAGTTCAAATCTCAACACGCAAAGAGACACAGACATTGCATAACAAACTAATTTTGCTAACTAATACACTCGTACTATTAGACAACAATATTTTGATTCTACTATCTATTTATGCGTAAATTTACTCTATTGTGAAATTGTGACCGTACACGGTAGGTGACAGCTGTAAAGTCTGTAATGTGATAAATTTAAAAATATTATGAATTCCAATACCATTTTCACTATCTATAAAAATACATTTTGTTAGTATTATCAAATACAGATATAGATAATAAACTATTATCTATCGTCTATACCTGTGATTATCTATAACCGTGGTACGATTTCAGGGGCATTCCCTTATCACTGACTGTCCAATTCTCTAAGATAATAATAAATTATTAATCGGATAACAAATTAGTCAATTAAACGTAAGTCAACTAAAAATTAGTCATTAGTTGACTAAATTAGTTACACAGTACTATCGACTAAGTCGGTAGGAATATTATTGTGCATCGCTAATACGTACCCATTAACAAAGACGCCGATACGATTTATTTACAAACCACAATATTTATTCATATCCATAAAATATCTCCAAATACTGTAAATGATTTATAGTATTTGATATCTCTACATTGAATATTATAATACTAATAATATGATGTTATTACGATAGGTATTTTATGGTTATCGTTCGAGTGATATTGACGGACGTTTGACGATATTGTATTGTTAATAAGACTGTGATATAAATATTCTGTCTTGGCCACAAGATAAATTAATTACGATAATACCTTAGGAAGAATATAGGAATTAGCAGTAGCAGGTTTAGCGGAAAAAATGAGAAAGATGGTGAGAAAATAATAAATCGAGGTGGTATGAGCATGTTGAAAAAAGAAAAACGATCGGATAGTCAAGAACATTGGAGAGCCAAGGGTATATGGTTTTCCGTTACACAAAGAAAATGTGACTAAAGATTATTACGGGAGGTATGAATGCATTATTATTAAGTACCTAGATGAAGAAATGGTGATTGATAGGGAAATGTGGAGAATAAGACTAGGTGAGATTAGCTGCAGTTCACTTGCGTGAGATAGGACAAAGAGTGGAAGAAAAACATATCAATTTTTTGGTCATCCTGAGCCCGAGTAGGCTCTCTATAGTAAGGTTTATAAAATAAACGTTCATGGGGATACGTTAGTTTACATGAATTACCCTATGGCAACCTTTATATTTTGTTAACCTTTAGCTCTATAGGTCTATGGTTATCACAGTTGCTTGATATCAATTTGAAATTCTGATAAGATACAATGTACAATAGATTAACATTTGGCAACACTGTGGCTGTTTAAACTGAACCGGATTATTGCTCAACGTTCAACGGACAAAAATCATTGTAAACATTTTAGTAAATAGTAGTCTGAAGTATTAAACTTTGGCGGTGTTTTTTGTTTTTGTGATTTTTTGTCTATTATTAGTCTCGATAAATGGTGCTTTATTATTTTATTTTACTAATTTTAGTATATAAACCACTATAGTCTTATGTACTATTAAAAATGGATAGTTGTAATATTAAAGTGGCCATTAAAATTCGACCGTTAAATAATAAGGAACGAATTGACGGTAAGGTTTATTGGGAAGTTGAATCTAACAGTGTAATCCACATTGATCCGATCACCGAGAAGAAAACCGGAGAACAATTTTTGTTCGGTAAGTATTTCACTATAAATCTTTGCGATAGGTGTTATTTATTCTGGTGGTTTTTATCTGTTTGTAAATACGGTTATTAATAGTGTTTTCGAAACAAAGTCGTAATTTATAACAGGTTACTTACCTTTTCATATTTTTATCAGACAGCAGTGGAAAATCTGTGTGAACATAATACCCCACTCAAATGACCTCACCTGTTCAGTTTTTTTTCCTTTGAATCTTTAAAACTTTAAGTGCACATTTTCTTATCTTGTGCATCAAATAATAAAAATCGATTACAATACCTACCATTTTAATATTTAATAAATAATTTGAATTTTAATATCCAATTTCTGATAGTTAAAAACAAAAATTAAAATGGTTTTATTTCATATATTTTTAAACATTAGGTGGGTACCTATCTAGTCCCTGTTTAGTTATGATTTTTTTATTTAATATTAATTAAGTTACCTATTAATCATGATCATGCTTAATGGGTAAATTATGTATTTATTCAAATTTGAAAGTACCTATCTAGTAAATAAGTACTCATACACTATTTTTTTCTATAGGTATCTCCTTGGTTAAAGTCTTCTATCCTCCATTCTTTAAGAAATGTGTTCTAAAAATACAAATTTATTATTTTTTTAATTAAAACATTCCGATTAAATATTCATAACTACAAGTAGTCTACCTACCTAAATTTTTTAATTTTGTTTAAAAGGGTGGAAAATAAAGAAATAATGTCACGCACATTTTATAACTAATATGTTTATTTTATTGTACCTATGTAGATATTCCCAATAAGTATTTGTATTTCATGTATTTTAATCTGAGGAAACAAAAAAGTTATTTTTATTAGGTAGATTAGGTTAGGTTCTTTATCATTTTTATTGAAAAAAGTAATTTAAATTAATGAATGATACATGTAAGTGAGCAGAACATTTTCTTTCTTACTGTTGTCTATTATGAATTCTGTAAAATATTATATTGCTGTACTAACATCAATTTTATATAAATATGTATACTTGCTTTATAATTTACCATAAAAATATATTGTGAAAAAACTATATACACCTCCTTTACACTGAAGTACATTTAGGTATCTTAGATATTAATTTAAATATAATATTTTTAATTATTTGTATTTGTATATGTTATTTATAAATATAGACCGAGTATTCTCTGGTTCATCAACAAACTATGATGTGTTTGACGAGATTGTTAAGCCAATTATTAATAGAGGAATACAAGGATTTAATGGCACAGTTTTTGCATATGGCCAAACTGCTTCCGGAAAAACGTACACTATGACTGGTGATCAGCCATCCCCTGGAATAATTCCATTAGCTATAAATTACATGTTCAATGTTATGAATAGTTCTACTAGTAGAGAATATTTACTCAGGTATAAATATATAGCATTCACAGTTTTAGACCTATTTATTTATATATCCAAATTCATTGAAACATATTCCTAAACAAGTAATATTGTTATTTTTTAGAGCTTGCTATTTGGAAATTTATAATGAAAAATTGATAGATTTGCTTGAAAAAAATGATAATAAAAATCTAAAAAAGAAAATTGAAATTCAGAAAGATGGCCTACATATCACACCTTTAAAAGCTATAGTTTGTCAAAATGCTGAAATGGTAAAACTAAGTTAATAATTTTTTTGTTTTTTATTTTATGACTTAATGTATTACTTGTATAATTTATTTTTAGGTTATAGATCTTATGAAAATAGGTGATAAAAACCGAAGCATTGGTGAAACTAATATGAATGAAAGATCATCAAGATCTCATACAATATTTCGTATTGTAAGTATTTTTTGATTTATCAATGGGTTGAATATCATTATAATATGACAAACAAATAAAAATTAAATAATTATATGAATAATAATAATCTCAATATATATATATATATATATAAATTAGGGTGGTCAAATTTTTTTTTTCATAAGCATATTTTAATAGTTTATATTTACAAGTCTAACAATATCATAGAAATTAATTTCAAAAAAAAAAAAATGTCCTGTTCGCAAGCAACATTTGTGATGAATTAGCCACTAAAGGTAAAGGTTTACATAATTTTGATAAATCATCATTTGGATTCGCCCTTAAAAATATAAAATATTTTTCAAAGGTTGAAAAAGTACACAATGATCTTTATTCAGTTTGTGAAAATAACCATTAGATTTTTATTTATAAAAATAAAAAAAATTTATTTTTTTAGATTCTGAGCTGTTTTACTGTTTTTTATTCTGTCTGTTTGAATGTTTTTGGTTTTATACATTTAATGGTAACTTATAAAAATATTGTATACATTTAACAATTTCCTCTAGAAGGTTAAAATTAATTTTAATATTACTATTGTTTTAAAGAAAATTAATATTTGGAGTATTAATAAATACATGTAAATTATCTAATTGTATAACATTCCTAATAATGGTTAAGAAGAAATAAATGAGCTTTGTTGTCTGTCTATCTAATGGGCAAAAATACGTTTTTGTACTTCTAATACTACTCAGGCCTCGTTGGTAATATAAATAATTTTTTAATACAAAATATATTTTAGAAGTTGTACTAAATGTTGATGGAACAGTTTTTTTGGATTATTTTTTCAAACCGATTTTGTATTTGCATTTTAAAATTTGTTTTTTAAAAATATTTTGAAAAAAACCATATAAAATTAGTAGTTAAAATTTAAAAAAAAAACTCTTCTATAGACATTTAGTAAAATTCATCATATTTATTTTGACATCAAAATAGAGTTTATGTGACAAACGAGTCTGAATACTTTTAAAAGTACATACACATTTGTATTGGTCAATGTTGGCCATTAAATAAGCAGGGACGACCAATATACGTTCAACATCCTTTTTGTACATAATTAAGAAAAGTAATTTCTTTTGACATTTCTTAACAACCAAACTGTATCTTTTATTTTCGTTATATTATTCATTATTATCACTAATATACAAATTAAATTTTCATCAAACACATATACTGATAATATTTTATTTTGTACCTGTATGAGTGGTAAAATAAAATGCACAATAAAAATACTTATACATTTATTCATTTTCTGGCATTTTTTTTCTTGAAATTAGATTCTATGGTGTTGTTACCCCTGTAAAAATAAACTATTAAGATACACTTGTGTTGCAACCATTTAGTTAGTGTTATGTTGTTGCGCGCTTTTGTGCAAGTGGGCTGATTTTAATGTCATAATTTTTTAAGTTGATGGAGTAACCTTGTGTATAGTTGAGGGGATGATGTGAAGTTTTGGGGTCATGTCAACTAATACTTATTGCATTTACATGCTCGTATAGTATACATTATTAGTATAAGTTATGCTTTAAATTAAAACAAAATAGATATTATTAAAATCATAGCACAAATATTTCTTCATTTGTATAATATATTGCCATCTAACATAATTCTATTATTTAGATTTTAGAAAGTCGTAATATTAATGATGATTGTAATGGGGCTTACCAACAATCAGTTATTAATTTTGTTGACTTAGCTGGTTCAGAGCGAAGTAGTCAAACACGAGCGTCTATGGAAAGATTTAAAGAAGGCTGCAAGATTAATAGTTCCCTCACAACTCTAGGACTTGTCATACAACAACTTAGTGATTGTCCAGATAGGTAAATTAAATTATTATTATTGTCAATCATAAATTATATGTAATTTATTAAATTGAGTCTTAATTTTTAAGGGGTAGGACTATACATACTTTATACTATGAGTAAGCCACTATTGTTGGTATGAAGTTGAGAATGTAAAACTTAGGGTAATAAAAAATTAGTAATAAAATATAGAATTTATGATATTTTATCATTTTCTCAAGAAAATTGTTAGTCCTTCATTTACAGACAGATTTTTTGATGTTATGTAAATAATAATCCTTAATATACACATTACTTGTTTTTGTGCTCTAAGTTAAGGTAGTATTCCTAACCTAACATACATACTTTAGTTAATTTATATATAATAATTACAATAATGTAAATTCAACTCATGTTTATTGAATAGAGCTGGCGGAGCGTCAAACTGATTAAAGTTCATAGTTTGTTTAATTTGTAGCTCGAAACTAAAATTGTATTTTATCACAATTATTATTGTTATCAGCAAATATTTTATTTACACCTATAATTAAGTTAAACTATATATTATTCAAAAATATATTAATATATTTTTTTTATATATATAAAATTATTACTATATATATATATATATATATATATATATATGTGTGAGTTGAGTTCAAAATTTTGTATGAAGTTAGAGAAAATCAGGTTTTACCCATCCCTAATATTGAAGTAATCAATTTATTATAGTGTGGTTGGAACACTAACTAATACTTTTTATAGAATATAAATATAAGAAAAACCACATTTTTTTGTATTTAAAATATAACAAACAAACACGCAACTCTCCAGAAAAATTAATTTCTATGAACCTAACCAACAAGTTATTATTATTATTATTTTTATTATATTTAGTTATTCTGGTCAATTATTTTTTTACTTTTCTGTTAATAAAATATCTACACTAAGTACAAGATCATATTGATGAAATATTAGTTTAATGTATTAATTTATTATTTTTCTGACTATTTAATATATGGAGATAATTTTGTTTTATGATAATTTCATCTGTTGTCGGACTAAAAATGGGTAAAATAATGGAATCTAAATTTTATATTATAAGTTCATAGTATTATTTACTTGTACAACTAACTAGTCAACAAATATGCTATAAGAAAATGAAATGATAAAAAAAAAAATTTATTTTCAAATATCATGAAAGATATTGTTATATTGTTTATTGTATTCATTGTTAGACCAGTGATTTACTCCTTTTATTTCCACTACCATGTTTAGATCTGTAATTCAAATAACCATTATAGACAAATGTAAAGTAGTTCTCGTTTTAATTTACCTACATCTTATTATTTTATATGTTTAATTTATGTTGAATTATTTTTAAGCTCTCAACATATAAACTTCCGTGACAGTAAATTGACACGAATATTACAAACGTCTCTTGGTGGAAATTCTCTAACTGCAATTATATGTACAATTACTTTAGCGGTTGATGACCAAACAAATAATACATTAAGGTATTCTAATTTAAAACTTTAATAAATATTTGTATTATATTATAGTATGTTCATTTGAATTAGTTTTGCTTCCCGTGCCAAAAGAATTAAAAACATTGCCAAAATAAATGAAAACATCACAGATGAAACGCTTCTGAAGCGCTATAGAATTCAGCTTTCTAAGTTGAATAAAGAGTTGGAAGGTATAAAACAACATATGTATGAAAATGATGAAGTAAATGAAATTAAATATAAATACCAAGAAGAAAACAGAAAAAATGCAGAATTGAAAGAACGTATAATGCGCTTGCAAAACAATATGATTACATCTTCCATAGGGCACAAAGACCAATCATTAAATAAAGTAAAAGATATATAATTTTATTTTTGTATACACTATGTTTGTTCACTATTTATAATTTAAATTTAGAAAGGACAAAACCGTAGACGAACTTGGGGTGGAAAACTTGAAAATACATTTTCTTTGAGTAATATACTTGAAACTATTGAAGAAGATATTAATATACCTCTACTCAGTGTACCATCTAACTTTGGTAATCTAAATAAAGATTTATTTATTATTAACTTTTTTATAAATGTTATAATTTAAATTTTTGTATTCTAGAATTTAAAACGCCTTTAGAACCATTTGAATGGGATTTAATAAGAGAAGAACATAAAAAAGTAGATATTGAGCCCATAAGTAATGAAAACACTGAATGCAATATTTCCCCGTAAGAATATAAAAATATATATAAATATAACCAAATTAATTTATACAGACTGGTTTTTTTTTTTTTTTTTTAGACCTGCTAGCATACTCATAAGTGTGTGTGAAACTCCTAAAAAAGTTTTAAGAGAACGTGTCAATAATTACAAAAATATGTTTGAAATGAGTATGAAAGAAAACAATGAGTTGAGGGAATTTACAACTCTTGAAAAACAAATGTTTCGTGATAATGTAAGTAACAAACCAATTCAAATAAATAAATATCTGATAATTTTGTAAGTGTTTTTCACATTTTTAAGTTAATATATTTATTTAAGTAAAGGAATAAAAATAAAATATTGAGAACAGTAAAAATAAAAAACTTCAATGGTTTTTATAATATTTAAAACAGACTGAAAATGTATTTTAAATCTTTTTGTATATTAACAAATTTATAATTATTATTTTGTTACAGAATGAACAACTAAAAGATTTAAGTAATTTAAGAAAAACAGTTGATGACCTTCAAAAAGAAAAAAGTGAATCTTCCAACACAATTGAAAAACTTAATTGTTCAGTTAAAAAGGTTCTAAATGAAAAACGTGATATTGAAATTACTATGGAAATTCAAAAAGAGAAATTTGAGAAACGAGAAACTGAACTTCTCACTTTAATTCAAGTTAGTAATCCCCTTTTCCCAACTACTAGTAGATATCTGCCATTGATAATTTGTATAAATAAACATTTATATTCTATTTTAAATTACAATTTTTAGTATTCATAATAATTAATTTTTAAACGAAAAGTTAAAATAATTAGAAATTTTTGTCATATGAGGTCATACATCTACCACGTAACATGCTGTATAGTGCAGCGTTAAGAACTTGTAATAAGAGAGTGGCCCTTTTATTAATGGATACGCATATTCAGTAATTGTTTTGTCCAAACATTGTTATCAGCACGGATTAAAGACTACTCTGTGGTTATCAGTAGTTAACAGCCTCTCCCCCTGATCTATTGTATTTAAATAAATATGTTCAGTATATTTAAAAATTAAATTAAAATAGTGAAGAAATATTTACACAAGGAACTAAAATCAATAATTAATTGCTAATTTTGTTTGGACAAAAATGTTATTATTGATAACAGGAACCGATCAGAAATGATCGCACTGGTGGCTACTCTCTTATTCTAGGCTATTAGCATATGGTTTGGAATTTAAATTTCAAACTCTGATCTCTATTTTTTGTAAATATTAATTATCCAAAATATAACTAATATTATTATTATTTTTGTAATAAAATGTAAAGAAAAAAAATAGTAAAAGGATAAAAACAAAATAAACATAAATATTATTATTAAATATGGATATATTATGGATGGCTTGTTATTATTTTGCATAGCAATTTAATTAATAGGCCTATCATATGCCTTTTTAAAAATAGTTTTTTTTTTTTTAATTAATGAATTCAAAAAGGGATGATTAGCAATAATAAGCAACAAGTTTATTACATATTATTTAATTAGTCTGGTAATCTATTCTGAATATATTTTGTATTCTCATCAATTGAATTTAAACTTTGCTTATTATACCATATTGATTTGTATGTTTTCTTATATTGTTATTAATAGGAAACAAGAGAAGAATTAAATTTGAAAGATGAACAGTTAAAGAAATTCATATCGAGCAATAATTTGTTGGCGGAAAAGCAAGAAGAAATTAAAAGACTTGAAATGAAAATCAAAGAAATTAGTTGTTTAAATAACTCTTATATTAATGAAATTGATGTATTAAAAACACAATTATTAAACAAGGACCAACTATTAAATGTAGAAATGTTTAATAATTGCTCACTTATAAATGAGTTGTCTTTACTTCAAAATCAGGTAGCTGAACTTAGATCTGTTCCATGTGCTATTAAAATTTTAGCTGATGAAGGTTATTTCACTCTAAAAAAAAATGATATTGAGGAACTAGATCAGCTTTTAGAATATATTCATAACACTGTAGAGGAATTGCAACAAGAAAATGAGAACATAAAAGATGAAAATAACAATTTAAAATGTATTACTAATGATTTTACAAGTCAACTAAATAATACAAAAAGAGAAAATAATGAATTGAAATCACAATTAAATTTAATTGTAATAAATATTAAATCTATTATTAATGAATTTAGTTTCAAATATGAAATTGATGTTGACAATTCTGAAATAAGTACTTTATTAAATTTTGCTGCTAAACAATTTAAACAGAATACTGACCTAAATGAAAAACTTATTAGCGAAAATGTAATTCTAAAAGAAAAATTATCTTTATCAAATAATAACCTTTGTAAAATAAAATATTTTGTATTTGATAATCTTGATAGTATACTTACAATTATTTCAAGTATGCAATCGAGTTCTGAAATAGAAAACTTAAATAAAGACCTTTCCGAATCTCTTAAAGAAAACAAATTTTTGAAGTATAGCATTCGAATGTTTGATGAATTAACATTTGAATGTGGTGAAATTATTGAACAAATAAAATGTAATCAATCAAATACTATCTATCTTCAAGAAGAACTCACCGTATGCAATGCAGTAAAGAATGAATTTGAAGTACAATGTGAACAATTAAACAAACTAAATGTCACTCTCAAAACTTTCATAGAAAACCAAAAAACAACTGAAAAAGAAATTCAAGAAAAGTTTGACTTGAAATGTATAGAGTTAAAAGATGTTCTTAAAAAACTAAATGAAATTAGTTTAATAGTTGGAGATTATGAAATAAAAACCAAATCAAATGACAGGATTACAAATCAATTAAATATTGAACTTCAAAATGTTAAATCAAATCTGGAAGAAAAATCTAATTTATTAATTGAACTTGAAAATTCAAAAACAGAATGGTTATCTAAATACATCAAATTAGAAAATTGTTATCAGTCAAATGTTGAAAATATTAAACATAAAGAAGAAATTGAAAAACAATTACGAGTTGAATTAGTGACTAAGACAAATGATCTGCAAAATGCTATTGATGAATTAAAAGAGATGAAAACAAAAGTCCAATTAAATATGTCTGAAATTGATAAATTAAACACTTTACTTGATTCTATAAACTCTGAACTTGATATAAAGTCGAATTTAATAATTAAAATGGAAAATAATAAATTAGAACTTGAAGAAAAACAAAACGATTTAGAATTAGTTAATCAGCTTAACAATATTAATTCTGAACTTAAAAACAAACTAGAAGAGATGACTGTTTCTGAAAATACAACTCGAGAAGAATTATTGACAAAAAAAAAAGAATTGGAAGATATACAAATAAAGGATAATACTAATTTGACTATTATTGGAAATTTAAACAATGAACTAAATACTAATAGATTTATACTGGAAGAAAAATCAAAACTTGTTGAAAAATTAGAAGTGACAATGTCTAGTTATGTAAAAGAAATAAATGAACTAAATAAAATTGTCATCAAACTTAATATGGAATTGGAAGAAAAGTCTATCAAAGAAAAAGATTTGAAAAATGAATTATACATTGTTACTACAGAAATAGAAGATGCTATTGTGAAGACCAATGAAGTTAAAGTAGTATTTGACATTTTAAAAAAAAATTATGAATCCAAACTGTTAATTGTTGAACAGCTTAATAATGAACTTGATTGTATTAAATCTACATTTAATGAAAAGAATAGTTTAATTGTTGAATTAGAAAACACTAATTCAGAACTTTTAACAAAATGTGAGAATCTAAAAATTATTGACCAATTAAACAAGTATATTGTTGAACTTAAATTTATAATAGATACCAAAGGGCAAATAGAAAATGAAATGCGTAATGAATTACAGGCCAAGAATATACAATTAGAAAATGCACTTATTAAAGAAAATAACACTCAGGCTTTAGTTGAAAGTATGGAGAATGATATAAAATCAAATAATATTTTAATTAAACAATTTGAATCTGAATTATCTATAAAATCAAATTTGTTAACCAAATTAGAAAATACAAATTCAGAATTACTTTTGAAATGTAGTGAGTTAAATGAAACTAAGTTATCTAATTTGAATGAGAACAAACAAATTCAAGATAAATTACAGACAGTTATTCATGAAAAAGCTTTAATAAAAAATAATCATATTAAAATAAAAGCACATTTGGAAGATACATTACAACAACAAGCATTAAATTATCAAAAGTTGAATGAAGAATTTGTACATTTTGCCTCTGATATTGAATTATTTTTAAAACTTCATATTGACACCGAATCTAAACTGAGAACAGAACTTGATGATTTACAAAGACAATTGTATGAATCTAGTCTACAGCAAGACTATGAAAAACTTGAAGAAGAATACATTCAAAGGTCTCATGAATGTGATGAAGCATTTGAAAAAATCAAAAACCTCGAATCAATATTGTTAACGAAAGAAGAATCAGAAAAAGTACTAAAAAATAATTTCAAATCCAAATGTGTTGCACTTGAAGAATATAAAAAAAATGTTGAATATTTATTTATGAGAAATGATTCATTTCAGGGCAGAGTTAATGATTTTGAAGATAATGTTTTAGTGGATTTGAATGAAGAATTTGATTCAATGAAATCAGAATTAACAAAAAAAAATGAGTATGAAAAAATTTTATTGGAGGAAAAACAGAAACTCGAATGCAATTTGAAAAAACTTCAAGAAAAACTTGTTAGTACCTCTAAAGCATTGGAACTTAGCAAAGAACAATCAGATGATTTAGCTTCAATTATTAATGTTTTAGTTACCGAAATAAAAGAAGCCAATTCTGTTAAAGAAAACTTAGAATCTCGTTGTAATCAAGCTGAACATGAACTATTAAAATCTGGAGATTATATTGAGAGTATTGAATATGAATTAAAAAATTTGCAAATTAAATTAGAATATGAATGTGTTAAATCTAAATGTGTAGAAAAAGAATTTCTTGATCTTGAATTAAAATGTAATGATGAAATCAATAAAAAAGACTTAGATGGTTTGGATGACAGAAACCAAATTATTGATTCACTTATTGAATATGTACATGAAATTAAATTAAAACTCACTGAACTTAATTCTGCCATGATATCAGGAAACCAAAGTGAGAAAGAGTTAAGAATTAAAGTTATGTCTGTTGAAGATGATATTTTACCATTAGATGAGACTTGGAAATTAAGCTGTAACCCCAAACTTAAATCTACTGATATTGAAATTGGTTTGGAAATTGATAATTTGCGTAAGGTGTTAAAAAATAAAACTAATTTAGTACAATATCTACAAAATGCTAAAAATGATATGGAAATAAATATTAATGAACTCCAAGAACAAATAAATAAACAGTCTGTTGAAAATAACAAATTGGTTAATGATATGGCATTAATGGACAATGATCTAAAAGAAAAGACATTAACAATAAATAATTTAAATAATGACTTAAATAATATTAAAATACAATACAAAGAACTTGAGGAACATAATCAAGCCACAAAACAACAAATTCACTATAGTTTCGATATTGATTCAGAGTTAAGAAATGGAAAAAAAAACTTGGTTAATGAAATCAATCTTCTTGAACCTGGAAAAATTACTGGTATTGTTACTCATCATAATTTATCAAATTTATTGGTTATGTTTGTTAACCTTATAATGACTAAAGAACAACAAATTGTAGCTGACTTGGTTCATGATCACAATAAGATTAAACAACAATATGAGGAACAAATCAGACAATTCGAAGAAGACATTAAAAAGGGAAAAGAATGGCAAGAACAGGTTGAAAGTGATAATGAAAAACTCAGTTTTGAGCTTGAAAAACTAAAGTCTGAAAAACACAACTTTCCTTCTAGAGAATTTGAAATTAATGAACTTACAGAAAAGGTGTTGGAAGCAGAAAATCAATCTTTTAATTATTTGTGCGAATTACAAGAATTAAAGAATCAATTTTGCATGTCAGATGAAGTAAATAACAAATTATTGTCAGATGAGTTTGAATTATTTAAAACTAATTCAGATCAGTCCATACAAAGTCTTAATAATAAACTTGAAGATCTTACCCACAAATATAATGAATCATTATGTATGTACAAAGACCAAAAGAATATTAATTCTACTCTTGAAGGACAAATAGAGAAAGTTAAATCTGAATGTACTTGTTTAAAAGCGGTTATAGAAAAGAAAGATGAAGATATTAAAAACTTATTCGAGAAGATCCAGTTGAAGACATTGGAATATGAAGCATTGATTCAAAAGAACAGCCTTCAAAAAGATGAAATGAAAGAAATTCATGAAAAGAAAATTGACGAACTACAATTAGAATTGAATGACAAAATCCAACAAATTTATCGCACAGAAAAGTTGCTTAAAGAAGTTACTAGAAGTAACAAGCAACTCATTGAAGAGAGGTCTTTAAATTTATTGCAAATTAAACAACAAGAAAATCATAATTCTGATGCAAGTGTAAAAGTAGCAGAACTAGAGCATGATATTCAAAGAGTTACAGTAATAAACAAAAATATTGAAAGCTTGGAATCTGAATTAAAACTAAAATCTGCAAAACTTGAAGAAACTAAATTACAATGTTCAAAACTTGTTCAGGAACTTGAATTATATATGTTAAAGGTCATTGAATTTGAAAGACAACTTGAGAATTATCAACAATCATTAAAAATAAAAGATGCTCAAATTGAAAATTATCAAATCAAAATAAATCTGAATGACAATGACTTAATTAATATAAATAATGTTACTGAAAACTTAAGAAAGTTACTTAAGTGCACTGGTACATTGCCCATAATCTATGATCATATCAGTTCATTAATGACCAAATTTGAGTCTTTAGAAGAAGAAATAATAGAACTAAAACATATAAATGTCAATTTGGACAATGAATGTGAAGCAATGTTAATAGAAATAAAAAATAAAGATGACAAGATTATAGAGTTTTTGACCCAGGAAGATGAAATGAGACAAACCATTGAGTTATTAACAAAAGAAAAAGATATTTTGAAAAATAAATGTGATCAGCTTAAGAATGTCAATGACAATGTTAAAAAATTAAATGATGAGATGTGTAGTTATGAACAAAACATTTATCAACTTAGAAAAGAGAAAGGTCAGCTTATTGTAGAACACGATAAAAAGGTAAATGAATTGAAAACTGAACTGAAAGAAACTTATACTAAGAAACTAGAAATTCAATATGAATATAATAAATTATCAGGTAAGTTTAACTAATAAGATACACATTACTAGAGTTTATTGTATCGTATAGTCTAAATATAATTTATTCTTTTGCAGAAACTGCTAAAAATTTAGAAAAGTCATTAAAAGAAGATATACAACAGTTAAACAGATGCATTGTAGATAAAAATGCCAAAATTTCTACTGTAGAACTGTTTTCCAAAACCAATGCTGATGAACTCAAAAAAAAGAATCGTGAATTGGAATATGTCTATAAAAGAACTATAGATGAGGTAACATAAATCAATAAATTATATTAAGTAGTTAAAATATGTTAGAAAATTTACTTAAATCACATGTTTATAGTCTTATTTAAAATATTAAATAATTAAACTAAAAGTTTGTCTATGATAGAACAATTCTTAAGAATAAATAATTTATCATAATTTTGTTCCAAAAGAAAATAATAATAAATGTAAAAAATATGTAGAATAAGAACAAAACGAAACTGAGTATTATATAAGTTGTTTTGTAAGTTTGACTGGTTTCAATTTAAAAAAATCATCAAGTAATAGAACAGCAAAGGAAAACTTAAAGCTTATAAATATTCAATGCTTTGATTTTTGTTTAAAAAAATAATTATTTGTATTATTTATACAGGTCTATATTTGGGAAGGGCCGGGACAAGTTTACCTTTTTACCTAGAGCAGCAATTTGTTTAATCCTTAAAGAAGGCTGTAAATTTATATTGATATACTAAATGAGTAATATTAGATTTGTATTATGATCCAGTGATCTATCTATAAAGATTTTGAATAAAATTGGTTTTGATTTTATCAGTATTATTTAAAAATTTTATAATAGCAATCCTTTCTTTTCAATGTAGATTATAAAAGAGAAAATGTTTACAAAATCTTGGTATTGCATAACATAGTGTCTAAAATATTTTGTCCTTAGGGAGTAAAATGGTTTATATACAAGCCCGTATTTATACAATATTTTGTTTGTTTGTATATTAATAGAATAATTATATTTTATATCTTTATAGAATCATATGTTACGTAAAGAATTAAGACTTATAAAAGAAATGATCAATGTGACAAAAGTTGATCAGTGTACTCAAACAATTGAAGAACAGAGTATGGTCGGTAGTGCCATGGTAAGTTAAGAACTTTATACAACATATTACGTATGTACATACAAATTTAAATTTATTGTTTATTATTACCTTTTAGTTGGCTAGCAATAAAAGCATGACTGAAAAAATCTCTAAATTAGAAAATGATAATTATTTGATGAAAAAGATATTACATCATCGAAAAGCTAAAATTGAAGAACTTCAAAAACAACTTGAAGAAAGACATAGTTAAATTTTATTCAAATGATCAGTTCTGTTTATTAAGCTATTTATAAAAAAAAAAAAAAAATAGTCTTAGTATACTTTAATTTAGTGAAACTTTAGTTTTTTATACAAACTAATGATTGAATTATTATTTACAAAAGATAATTAAAAAACCTTATTGTTATTAATTTTTTTTATACATATATATATATATATTAACCAATCATTTAATTTATGGTACCTAGAGTAGATTTTTTCCAATGATTATGTGTATTAATTTAGTTTAAGTTTTGAAATAAAGAATTACATTCTTTTATTTTATCATTAAAAGTAATAGAAAATTCTTATACTAATGCACAAAACAAAAAAAAATTGATATAAAGATGGACTAACTCGCATTAAATCTAAAATTGACTCAATTTAAAAAAAAAAAAAAAAAAAATGAATACAATATAATATTTAACATAAAAATAGCCCCTTTTTTATTTCTCTTAATCTTAATATTAACAAGACCGGCAAAAAAACATGGTACTAAAATGTTTTCATGCTTTCCAAGAATACGACTTACTGAGTGGTTTTAGAGAAAAATAACTTTAATTAAGCATTGTAGACTTGTAGAGGACAACTTTTTCTAGGGAATTATTCGACTGAATTTTTTTAATTTTACTTATTTGGGTCAATAATTAACATGATAAAAGCAAAAAAAAAAAACACCAACAATTTTAGATTGAAAAATACAGCTTTAAGAACATGTGCTGCTCTCATTCCTAGCCGCAGATTTTGTCCCATCCTCGCTACAATGTCCCCGCTGGCAGGTCAAAACTGGCTTGTTATTGGTGTTCCGCCCAAGCTCTCATAGTATTTATAGAATATAGACCATAATCTACATATATAAAAATAAATTGCCGCATCAAGATGTAAGATCATCACTTGAGAACGGCTCAATATTGATTATCTTCCAATCAACTATACAATCTTATTTATTCCTTATTACATTGCTGATGATTTACTTTTATACCACTTTTTGTTCAGTGATGAATCATAAAAAAAATCAAAATATATAAAGATTCATCTAAAATCGCTGCTTGCAAACTGGATTATATATTTATTTTATTTTCGTGAAATTAGATTCTATGTTATTGTTACACCTGTGTAAATAAATTATGAAGATACGAATAAAAAAAAAAAAAAATGTTGGTCCACCCTAATATACCTATTATTTATTTTAGACAATTTTGTGTTCACCGATTTAAGAAACACTTTGAATTTCTCGGATTGAATTGTGACTTTTTTTAAACAACTAAGGAACGTTAATATACATTTATAAGATAATATTCTCTTTTAACATTTTTAACCCTGCGTGTTTTTTCAATCACTTTACACACGGTTTAAATCAATAGTAATATTAAAACATTTTATAAAATATAGTATATTATTTCCAAATTAATATTTTGATAGATATCTTGAAGGTAGGTGAATTGTAGATATTTGATCAAATACAAAACATCCGACATGGACCATTCGATTGCTCGTTTTTAGACATGCAATTTGGCGACCAATAATATTTTCAACAAGTGGTTCTCCAAGTATAAAAGTTGAAAAAGTAAGCGAAATTAATATTTTTCGTATATTAACTTATTAAAAGATAAAAATCAAGAACCATACACAATTTTTTTCAAATTATCAATAATTGCTTAATTTATGATAATCAATTCAAAATAAAAAGAATTTATGTTAATTTTGAAATTGTTATACATAATGCAAAATGTAAGGTTTGGCTGTTGAGTGAAATTTGTAGTTAGGTTAGATAGACACGTTAAAGGCCAATTTCGTGGAGATCTTTGTTACAATCAGTTTGAAATGTATTTTACAACACTATATACAAGCTGCTGGGAGTAGGTTAAAATGTAAATTGCATTTGATAAGTGGACAGCATTTTTGAGATGTCTAATCACAAAATTAATATTCAGAATTATGGCATAATAACTGAAAAAATTGATATTTAACAAAAGTGCTATAAAAAATTAAAATATTATATTTTTGTACGCACATATGCCTAGAGAAATCATAGGATTATTTTCTATACGTGATTACTTAATATTATCATGGCCTTTTTTATAGCCATGATTGTTTTTATTATTTATATTTTTCAATTTATCCATTACATTTGGAATTGATTCCAGTCAGTTATCACTACCATAGATATAATATCTATTGGGATTGCACCCTTTGCTATTAAAATAAATAAATATATTACGCTTTATTATGAACATGTCTAATAGTGCAGCTGTACTCGTGTATAGGCAACTCGGCGGCGTCCAGTCATAAATCGTTTATCACGTAAATCTAATAATAAATTATTCTTTATTATCAGGTATATGGTTTATCATTAGCCCCGAGATGTGTGTTATCAACACGGCATATAACATAGACGTACAAAATCTCATCGCAGAAAAAAATGTTCGTCGGATCCATATCTGTGCAACTGAATACAAGTATAGAGAATAAGTACTATTATCTATGGATAAAAAGTTACTCTAATCTTTCAATTATATGTAACTATATAGAAATATTAGGGGGGGGCGAGGCAAAAGAGGTAGCTGCTTTTGAAGGCCAAAACAAAAGTTTTGATGGTTTCTTATGTATTATAATCATTAAGAAGACAAATTCAGTATTAAAAAAGAGATGCATAATAAATAATAATATAATATTAAACCGCCTACCCTGGTTGTTTACGAAGGACAAAAGAAATAAATCATCTAATCATTTCATGATGATCCGACGAACAATTTTTCCTACCATGAGACGTTCGTCTAGAAGTTGAGATTGTCTTATCATTTATCAAATCGTCTGAAACTGAACACATATTTTCCAGCGATACCCATTACCAGTTTTCATCATTGACATACCAGGTGTTATAAGAAAGTCTCAGAGACCGTCACTACCCGTTCAAAAGTGAAAAGACCATGGCATCTTGGGAAGGTACCTAATATATACTTATTTTTTGCTTTAGGTTGTCCACCTATCAAGGTAGTATGAGATGAATTTTGTACAGTTACAAATACCAATATTTTGTTTCAATACATATAGCATCTTATACTTATATAGATTAAAAGTAGGTAATAATTGAGTTCTTAGCGGATTCGCTTTATCATATACTTGACATAAAATCGGATTGGATAATTTTTATTTGAACTCAATGTTCTAATTATGACTTCAATCCCACAAAAATTAAAAAAAAAAAAAATTATTCAGCTTGATCATTAATTTTAAAGCCATTTGAAAATAATTAAACTAGTTTTTAATATTAAGTTGCACAAGTAAATAAAAATTAAATATCTAACTTTGAACATAATTGTTACAACATAATATGGAATAATAATTAAATCATAATTTTATATTATGTTATAAACGTATGATAAAATATTTATTTGAATAAAAATAAAAAAATTTAGATTTCATCAATCATATAATCAGAATAAGCAATAATTAATAACTGTTAAATTATTTTTATTGTAATTTATGTCTCATTTCTATCAAATTTTACCTCTCATATTGAATACATTAGTCTCTTATTTGTTTAGATTTAAGGAAACAAGCTAGGAGACTGGAAACTGAAATTGACTCAATGTTGGTTTCACTGAGTAAAATAAGTACTAGTAATCCAATGATGTATGGTGATGATGAATCACAATTATTGTTGTCGGATGATAGATTTGAAACTGCTACGTCTGAAATCGAAGAACTTTTGTCCAAGGTAAAATTCCCAATATTTATGTAAATTTACATAATTATTTTTCAATGGGTTTTCAGCTAAACACAGTTAATGATAAAATGGGAGAATGGAGTTCCAGTGGAGAACAATCTACAGTTTCACAAAACATGCACACGGTTCAGCGCCATAGGGATATTTTTCAAGACTATACTAAAGAGTTTCAAAAAATACAATCCAATGTTAGGGCTAGAAGAGAAAGAGAATATTTGCTGCATAGTGTTCGACAGGATATAGAGTAAATACTTTTGGAACATTATTTAACATATAATTGATAAATATATATATATATTATTTTTAGTGGCTATAAGAATTCTGGAACAAAAAACCGACGTATGGATTTATATGTCAAAGAACATGAACATGTACGTAACTCAGACCGTTTAGTATCTGATCAAATAGCCATTGCAATGGAAACCAGAGAACATTTAGTGTCACAACGACATAATTTCAAGCGTTTACAGTCGAGGTTACATGACTTGTCCAGTAGATTTCCTGCTCTCAATACACTTGTACAAAAAATTAACATGCGTAAAAAACGAGATTCCTTAATAATTGCCTTAGTAATTATTGTATGTACATTTGTAATACTCTTATACACTTTCAATTAAGCAGTTGGACATATTGATGATATACATTATATATAGGTTAAGTTGTATAAATATTATGGGTATTATTAAATGTTTTATTTTGAAATAATTACAAAATAAATTTACTTATATTTTATTTATAATAATTATTAGCTTAAAAATCAAAAGGTAATGCTTTGACTTCACTCTGGCATTCATCAAACAAATCTGCATAGTGTTCGTTTTTCCTAATAAGCACCATGACTGCAGACCGTTTAACACCCATAGCAGAACCTAAATCTTCACGTGAAGGTACATAACAGTATGGCAAATTTTTGTTCTCGCACACACCTGGCATATGGCTCATAATATCAATTGGTGAAACATCACCAGCAAGTATTACTAAGCCAGTTTCACCTCTTCGGATTCTTCTCTGGACTTCTTTTAATCCTACTCTTAAATAAGTTTTTTCTTTATAGGCTAAAAAAAACAAAAATTACTAAAACAACAATAAAATTTGTATTAATAATATAAATTTAACTTATTATAATTTAATAAAAATTCAAAACCTCCATCATAGATTTCCCTAGTTATGTTATAACATATAGTTCATCAAATATTTACTATGGATTAATTGGGTATGGTCTCCCCTACTGAGTAAGTCAGTTTTTAACATGTTTAGGTTTTTCTTTAAATTTGTAACATTATTTTTTTAAGGCTGACAGCTACTTATATTTGTTATACAACTTCTTATCTATATTATTTAAAACATTTTTTTATTCAATTCTATTCAATATTGGGGCACTTTTAAACATGTACTATTTACTATATAAAAATTATGCAATTTTTTTTAAATTAATTAATTCATTATTATCAATAACTCATTAGATATAAAATTATAAATTCGATCATGGCTGTTCAATATGGTAAGTTTAGTAACTAATACCTATAGTTTTATGTTATAACAAAATAAATACTTTAGTAAAGGCCATTTGTCATTTAAATAAAACAATTTTTTTAAATCATTTTTAACTATTTTTACTTTAACAAAACAAAGAAGTACTTTTAAATAGCGATTTTTTTTAAATGTAATAATTTTATAAATAACAGTAGTACTTGCACTATGTATCCACCATTTGAAGACTGTTACTTTTACGTTAATATTAGTTATTAACAACTTACCATTAATAATTTGTTTGATATAAAAATTTCACTTAACAAAAAAGAACTGTTAAGGAACACAGAAAATTCCAAATAAATTGTTTTTACAATAAAATATCACAATATCAATAATGTTATCAATTTTGTAAAACAATAATACAGTTAATGTATGACTGCATAATATTATATAAAACATTTATATTCAATATTTTTAAATCTACCTAGTGTTCAACACGGCCCCATCATTATTGCTATAAAATAAAAATGGTCTAGAATCCCCCATGACTAAAATAAAAATTGCCTCATCACATATCTTACAGGTTTCATACAACAATTTTATTATATTTTTAATTATTTTATTTAAAGAGTTTCCCTGAAAGGACTTGTAAACAGATATCACCATTCAAACTTAAGATGACAAGATAGAGCAAATTTGCGTACAGCAGGACTAATTTTGTGCCATTAAATAAAGTAAATTGACATATTAATAATCTTGAAGGCAAGAACATTATCTGTGTTAGTACATCATTTTTATACAATATTTCCATTTTAAGGGATATATGAGTATATAAAATATCATAATTTAAAAATTTTTGTCTCGTCTAAAAATTAAAATATAAAACAACTAACATACATTTGATAATAAATCAATTAATTAGCACTAAATTAGTCCTACTGAAAGCAAATTTTTTAAATAAAGATAGCATACACAAGTATCATGTTCTCTTAAAATGTTGTCAAAACCTTAGACACATCTAGATTATGCTTTAAAGCAACAATAAATGGTGGTAAGATTATTACTGCAATGGTATGGCATATTTAAACATGGCAATTTAAAATATATTTTGTATGTAAAGATCATGAAAAAATCTAAGTTAAATCTAGAGTTAACTACTTGTAGTGTTATATATAATTGAATGAGTAATAGGCAGATAAGGCGTCCGGCAAGTTGATTAGCCTACCAGTTTGAATAAAATCGGAACAAAACAGATATAAGGTGACTGTGGAGAGCAGCAGACCATCTGAAGTTTATAATTAAAACTAATTTAATTTCAATAACAATAACTTTGAACTGCTCATTAAGTTGTTTTAAAATTCTCTGTACGCTATGAGAATTGAATTTTAGGTTTGCAAGTTAAGAGTAGCAGCATTCGTAATAATAATACAAAATAATAAGTAATCTACCTTTTTTAACAAGTTTATAAATTTTTTTGGTGAGAGACTTGGACGCCAGAGGTTTTGCAATAATGTTAAGGAATTTGATTCTTGTTGAGTACGGAATTTTTTCCTTGGAAACTTTGGTTGTACTCGTGTCCATATCTTCGGTCATGTTTTCGAATATGTTAAATTTAAAACTAATAGACAATGTTGTTTTAAGTATTGGTATTGTAATGTTTATCAAATCAACAACACGTGAGCGGCATTTGTCCGTGATGAACCATGTGGTAATAGCAATTGTTAAGAGATGATAAGAACCGAGTTCGAAAAATTACGGCGACGAATTTGATACCAACCTAAAATTGTACAATATTTTATGGATATTGATCATTATCAGTTATATTTTCTTCTCCGAGTATCATCAAGGTCCAGTGTTTCAATCATCGGTTTTGTCCCGGTTACGATATAACGTCCGGTAAAAGTGGAACACCTGTATTACAAAAGTCCATAAGGCTAAAAAGTTTGTTATGCTTCCGTTAACTGATCAATCGATATCGGGCGGTTAAAATATTATTATAGTCCGTTAAAATTTTTGATTTGCTGTTGGGTTTGTATTTAACTATAAATTCCAGCAAAACTTTGCTGTATAGTCATGCTAACAGTTAGATATTTTGAAAACTTTTTATATAAATTGTAAATTAAAAAATTCGTCATGGAAGTATTGGATTACCTAAACGACCATGGAATCTATAGTGATGACAGTTTACAAGAATTAGCCAAAGTTGTAGCTTTTTCTCGCCTGGTTAAAATAATTCGCAATCGACCTGACTATTTTCTGGTTAGGACGGATATTGAATTTTCGTCAAGATTTCGTTTAAATAAAAATACATTAAAATTTGTCCTCGGTGTCATTTAAGACAAAAATTGCTTCACCTTCATGTATATTTGTATATTAAATGAGTACCTTAGGTACCATTTATTATATATATTTCTTAATATGATAAATTTAAATGAATTTGTAAAAATAATGCAGTGACACTAGGGCAGAAATTATTGGTGACGTTACGATATTATTCTGCTATATTATATAGCCACTGGATTGTTCATAGCTGTTTGTGGTGATTTTGCTGGCATACATAAAAATAAATAACAAATCAAGTACCTAATTTAGTAATGTTCCTTCCTTTTTCAACTATATTAGCTTATCACTAATCAGATGACACTGATAAGCGAAATTTGTCCGTTATCAGATGGTTATGTATAAGAACATTTACAGCGAATTGTAAAGTGTAACGGTTGGTGAAAGTTCTTTACAGACCATCACATAATTGGGAGTGTAAACGATGGTTGTAATTCCGGGCCTAAGTCCTTTAATCATAATATCACGATTGAAGACATCTTTAGTCGTAGAGTATTATATATTAAGGGGCCCATACACGGTCAGTTTTTATGATTGTCACTTGTGATTGACCGTGTATGTTGATGAATGTCAATCTTTTTTCGTGACTGATAAATTTCATATATGTTTGATTTTTTGTTGTCAATCACTCTGATTGACAATCATGACTGGCCATCTGACACTCGTTACCATTCAAAACATAATATCATAGGTCTACCACGTTCTATACGCGCAATACTTATTCACTTTCATATTAATCATTAATAAAATAAGTATATTTTAACTAAACATATTGTTATTTTAAGTATTAATATACTTATAAATATTAAGTTATAATATTTTATTTTTTTTGTATGTACCTAGGTATAATTATGGCTACTAAAAACGAAGAATTCTGGCGTAAGTTTATAAACCTATACCGCGAACTACCTGCAGTTTGGAAAATTAAAAGCGATGATTATAAAAATCGTAATTTAAAGTCTAAATGTTATGTGAAGTTAACAGTCAAACTAAAAGAACTTCAACCAACTACAGATATCAATTTGACAAAAAGAAAAATTAACACATTAAATTTCAATTTTCGAAAAGTTGAAAAAATAAATTAACAGTAGAAAATCTGACGGTATATATGAGCCCACTGTTTGGTACTTTAATGATTTTTTAATAGATCAAGAATGTCAGGATATTGGAAGGTCATCAAGGGAAGACTACATACCTAATTTCGTAAGTTATTTTTATTAGCCATCAAGTATTATAAACTATTACTATTTTTATAGACTATTATGAAATGTTAAATTTTGTATTTTTATAGATTATTATGGAATGTTAAATTTTGTATTTTTATTTAGTTTATAATAAAATTTTACAAGTAAATATACACATACATGTATTATATGTATGTATGTATATTGTATATATTAGGTTAAAATAGATGCAAGATTAAAAGAAAATAGATTACATAGGTAGTTAAATACATAATTTTATTGCTCTACATTTTTATGAACATATTCAATTAATTTTTTTTTTTAAAGTAATAACATTTCAAGATTTTTTTATTACATAAAATGAAACCTAATATATCTAGGTATGTAACTATAAATACCTATATTATAACACTAAAAATAAAATTGAACTGTGTTCATATTTAAAATAATTTAATATTTATATTAGTTAATTTTAATTAATTTTAAAAAGTATTATTCATTTTAATTTTAGTCATTAAATATATTATTCTGCCATTGAACTGCTCCAATATTGTTGAAATATTCACAATATTTGTTTCTTATATCTTTACTAGTAATTGTGCTATTTCTTTATCAATAATATTCTAATGAAATAAGTTGTTGGTTGTTATTTCTCCAACTTCCTGGACGAAATTGACCAGAATTAGTATCTTCAAAGTCAAAACTGTCTTGTAAAAATGTTTGTATATTCTTTTGTCTTAAAAAGTTATGCAAATAACAACATGCTAATACAATTGTCGATGTTTTGTGTAGTGCTAAATTAATTGCATTTAATGAAATTCGAAAACGGGAAGACAATATTCCAAATGCATTTTCAACAATGCGATGAGTCCTTGACAGACGATAATTAAAAATATGTTGTTCCCAAGTCATGTTCCTCTGAGGGTAAGGTTTCATAATATTATCAGATAAAGGGAAAGCATTATCAGCTACAAAAACAAATGGTAACTTGATGTTACTTCTAGGTAGATAATCAGGTTCTGGAATTTTCTATTTGTTTTCTTTCAGTTTTTAATAAAATTTAGTATTTAAAAATACGCCTCCATCAGAGACACGCCCATTTGCACCAACATCAATCATAATAAACTCATAGTTGGCGTTTACTACTGCCATTAAAATTATGCTGAATGTTTGTTTGTAATTATAGTAGTATGCGCCTGATCCAGGAGGAAGTCTAATTTCAATGTGCTTTCCATCAATAGATCCTAAGCAGTTGTAAAAATTCCATTTTATACCAAAATCGTTGGCAATTTTCTTCCATTCTTCTTCTGTACTTGGCATCTAATAAACAAATTATATTTATATCAATAATATTTAAGTATCAAAAAAATGAATTATATAAATATTAAACCTGTATGTAATTAAATTTAAAAAATAGCAATATCTTTTGAATCTAGTGTATTATAAATTTTATTTGTATAAAAGACTGGTTTCAATTTTTATATCATTACTTGTGTACTATTCAACTATATTTTATTTTATTTTATAAAAAACTTTTTTTATTTTCAGGAGTTGGAAGAACCAATATCTCCAGACTCACTTATACTTACAACTCCACCTTCAAAAAAAAAAAAGTATAAAATAACAGACCAACAAAAAAGGAATGAGCTCCTTGAATTTGCTTGTAATAAGCTTTGAAATTTATCCAACAATGATATTTTAGCCAAATCCTGGGTGTTAGAGTTAAATCAATTAGAACCTGATCAGAAATTGTTTGCACAAAAGGCTTAATGATATATTGTTTGAAGCAAGACTTAAAACTCTTAATTGAAATTCTGTTCAGATTAATCACCAATGTAGTAAAAATACACTTCTAGAAACCCCAATGTATACTTCATCGAATAGTTCATGGGATCTTTCAAATAGTACAGCAACAAGCACTTACACTTCAAACAATGTCTTTTGTGATCCTCAATACAATGCAGATAATCAAGTATACTTATTTTTAGATAAGATTTTGATTTTATTATCAAGATATGACACAGCCGTATTTTTATTTTGTTTCTTTTATGAAAATATTTACAAGTATTATGTTCTAGATATATTTGATTTATTTCTAACCTCAATGATCCTGCATCTGACCACACACCGATCATCCTCAAAATTCAAGCAAATGTTCCTTTCCACCCATTCGTAAAAAAACGCACAGATTGGAACAAATTTCGCAATATTATGTCAACTTCTTCCTCTTTAAACATTAAGTTAAAAAATCCCACCGATATAGATACCGCCATAAACACCCTCACAAACAACATTCAAGACTCATTTCGAATATCTTCCACCACATCTACAGCTCAAGACAACTCCAATAGAAATACCACTCCGGAAATAAGAGAGCTCATATCTCAAAAACGCCGGGCTCGAAACACTTGGCAACGAACTCACTACCCAATTGACAGACAACGGTACAACTATTTTTCCAACAAACTCAAGTCAACTCTCAAGAAACATAAAAATCAACTATACACTTCCCATATTCAATCTCTTTCACCCTCAAATGGATCTCTCTGGAGAAAAACTAAAGCTCTTTTAAAGCATAAATCTACCATTCCTCCTCTTCGCTATCAGAACAACAATCTTGCTACCACTGACCAAGATAAATCAGACCTGCTGGCTAACCATCTTGCAAATACATTTAAACCTCACAACATTTCCCCTGACGATACTCACATGCTTCAAGTTGATCAATTCATCTCATCGCCTCTGCCCATGGCACTTCCAGCCTCCCCAACTACTCCTGGCGAAGTTCTATCAATTGTTAAAAAACTCAGGAATAATAAGTCACCCGGCCATGATCTCATTAACAACAAAATAGTCAAAAACTTACCACCAAAAACCATCATTCTTCTCACCTACATCTTTAACGCTATATTTCGGCTATCTTATTTCCCTACCACTTGGAAATCAGCAGTAATTATTACTATACTTAAACCAGGCAAACAACCTGATTTGCCTGAATCGTATAGACCAATCAGCCTACTACCCACGTTTGGAAAAATTTTTGAAAAACTTCTGCTCAAAAGACTTGTGAATATCGCACTCAAACAAAATGCCCTTCCCAGCTTTCAATTCGGTTTTCGTGCCAAACATGCAACCTTTCACCAGCTCCACCGTGTAGTGGACCACATTGCTACATCTCTTGAAACAAAAAATACTGCTCAGGACTTTTTCTCGACGTAGCTCAAGCCTTTGACACCGTTTGGCACGATGGTTTATTATACAAACTTAAAAAAATCTTCCCGGCACCCTATTATTTACTTCTAAAATCATACCTAAATAACAGAACATTCAGAGTCAAATTAAAAACCACATTTTCCAGCACACAAAACATTCTAGCCGGTGTCCCTCAGGGAAGCGACATCGCTCCTTTCCTATTCACACTGTTCACAGCTGACATTCCTACAACGGATAACACCCTAATAGGGACATATGCGGACGACACCGCAATCCTCTCTTCCAGTCAAGACCCCCAAGAAGCAAGCAGCCTACTTCAAAATCATCTCAACAGTTTAGCTCACTGATTCAAATCTTGGAAAATCAAGATCAACGACTCCAAGTCTTCTCATGTCACTTTCTCCCTCCGCCCCGGGGACTGTCCTCATATAACATTCGAGAATGCAATCATTCCTCACTCAAATGAAGTCAAATATCTCGGCTTATTGTTTGACAGAAGGCTCACCTGGGGCCCTCACCTCAAAACCAAACGCAAACAACTAAATAGCCGCCTTCACATCCTTAGGCCTCTCATGAAATCTAATATGCACATCTCCAACCGTCTACTACTCTACAAATCCCTTCTGCAACCTATCTGGTCATACGGAATCGCTCTCTGGGGTACCGCTAAACCATCGAACACTAGAACCATACAAGCATTCCAAGCCATCTGCCTCCGCATGATTGCTAAAGCTCCTTGGTACGTCAAAAATCTTGCTCTTCATAATGACCTCCAAATCCCCACCATCAAACATACAGCTATCAAATATTATCTTCGCCTGCACTCCAATATGGAACATCACTCAAACCCCCTCATCGCTCAACTTCATACCAATGCTCTTCCAGACAACCCAGCCAGACGCCTCAAACGTGAATGGCCCAGAGATCTTCTCAACGCACATTAAACTCAACCATGTATATAACTATTTCTCCCTAAATTACCTTCCACGTAGAAATTTCTAATGTGAAACTTCTACTCATTGTACTTCCCTCATTGCCACTTATAATTATTATCACATTTACTTATTGTACCATTTTTGTATAGATTGTAAATTTTCACAAATAAACGACAAAAAAAAAAAAAAAAAAAAGATATATTTGATTATATTTAAAAAAATAATTGTTCAAATGTTACCATTATAAAGTGATATTGATTAAATTTATGATATTAAAAGTATAGATTAAAAAAGTTAATATTTATTAATTTGTAAGTAATTTTTAATTAATAATATAAGTGTATATAAATATTTATTTAACATATTTTTATACAATATTTTAGTACAGTAACTAGAGCTTCACAGGTTTCAATAATAATTTTACTCATTGTTTGAGGAGCTATTGCTATGGTCAATTTTAAATCTTCAAAGCTTTGACCAGTAGCTAAATACCTTAAGGTAGTCTTTGATTTGTAGGAATAGAACTTCTCATATTTGTATCTATTTTTTTGATATAAAGTTCAACTTTTTCTAATAATTCCATTAATGGTCCATTCAAAGAAAATTTGCATAATCTTCATTTGATGTCAATAATAATTGATCAAAAAGAATGGTTCTTTTTAAAAACCATTCTTTTGACCATATTCTTTGTTTTTTCTTTCGTTTCTTTCCGTCATCTACATTATCTGTAGCCAAAGCAACAATAATTACAATGCAAGCTTCTTCCATTTTAATCACAATTACAATAGGGCATACACTACAACAGATTAGTCGTATTAGTCGATTTAGTTGGTGGCATTTGTTTTTATCTTTAACCTAAATGTGAAGAATTATCAAACGATTGTCATTCATGATTGACCATGTATGTCATAAGAGTGACAATCTTGACTGTGTCTATGGGCCTTAAGAGGTATGATATTAATTTAAAACTAATCAAGTGTCCAAATGACAAAATTTATGGTAATCGCATGTATGATATTTGTTTATCCACAAATATAGATCCATAAGTATAGTATAGTTGTATATATCTATGAAGACCATCCAAGGTTTATAGATAAACCTAGAGAGCCTAAATAGCCCGCCTTGTTTAGTGCAATCCATTTCCCCCTCCTGATGATTTTAAATTTATAAAGATAATTATTACAACTCTTATCTAGTCATTAATTAAAACTGTATAACCTAATGTACAGACAATATTGCCTTTATTATTCTCTTCTCCCTCTGAAAAATGTATACAAATTTATTTATACTCACGGCTATACCGTGTTTATACTTAAGTATACAATGATTTTCAAGAACAAATAAGTACGGTTTTTTTTTTTCCATATACCAACGATGCAGTTTAAATAATTAATAATTATTTGACCATGGTTTTTACTACGTTGTCGATATAACATCTAAAGATTAAAATGTGAACATAATAGTAAAAGTAACAGGATAACACTTTTATTATAAATTATATTAATCTAGAATCTAGATAGATTTATCTATACTCTATATACCTTATCTAGTTGTCTACCACCCACTGACTGCTAAATCTATTTGATTTTAATTTCTGATCATAACAGTGTGACCAACGATATTTATGTAGGCACGAAGAAAACATATGTTAACTAATGGGTGGGATCAATAGAGGACACCATTTTGTCGTTCGTGTTCGTCACTGATTATGATAATATATAAGACTGGAATTGTGGTTGCGGGTGTACGGGGAGAATCTTTCCTTTATGAACTCCAGCGCCGTCTTAGCGGATACTTTTAGAAATAGTTACGCACTAGTTAAATACTAGTTCCAAAAATATCCGCTAAGACAGCGCTGGTGCTTGAAATGATAAATAACCCGCACTTCCCCCGCTATACGCTATAACTTCTGTGGCCAGTCCCACACGCCCTCCCTGCCGGACTTCCCATTCCAGTAAATCCTTTCAGTCCTGTATTAGTTCGCTGTGTCCGTCTTCGTCTGTCTCAGTCGTTAGTCTCACTTAATGTCATGTCACATTATCCATTGTCGGTGTTGTGAAATAAGAGTTTTCTTTAAGCATCAAAAATAATTTTTTATAGTCTTTCGATTACAAATTCACGATGAATTAAGCAATTATGATTGCGTTTGACTTTCTGTTTCACTAAATTGTTATGGTTTTTAAACTCTTTAACAGCGTGTTGTCTTTTGTTATTCACGTTGTTGTGATGGTCTGAAAGCTATCTAGAAGACAATTTTTTTTCCCGATATTTGTCTTGCCGTTTGTTGGTCTCTATAACGACCGGACGGCGAAAACTCCAGAGAGCCAATAAAATGGAAAGTCTGTGCAATTATGCTAGCGATGATGATAACAGTTCAAGCCCTAAAAGTGAAGTCGCTGTAAGTCCATTTTTTGTACTTAATTGTGTTTTTGTTATTTCGAGCTGTATATTAGATCGTTATACATATTATGGGTATTCTTTGACTGAATAGACTAATAGGCATATTTGTTCATGATGCACTTATAGCTAAACTTATTGCGACATAAAAGACAAATTCTATGTAGGTACGTGGTAGGTAAATGTTATCTTTATAACATCAGCTGATTTACCTATCTCTTTATTTTAAACTTATTCAAGTGTTGAAAATTATATTTTTTTTATTTTTTAAAATTAAATAGCCAAAAGCCAATATACTAATATATTTATAGAAATTAATTTCAATTATCATTTGTATTTAATATTTATTTTGTATTAATATCTTGTAGTATTTGATTTCATGTTATATTATTATATTAAATGTATACAATTTTTAGACTAAACTTACCACAACAAATAGAATGGAAGCCGATGCAAATTACGAACAAGTTACCATGGATATGAGTGAGGTATGGATATGTATAACGTTAGTCTATTTTGATTAATATAAGTTATACAAATTTAAGGTATTTTTTAACGAGCTCTTTCGGTATTAAGATTTTTAGGCAGGTAATCAAATTTCTATAATTTTATATTATGAATCATAATTAGTAATGTAAACAATATTGTTTTTTAGATATTAAGTGTAAATTTATGATACCATTTTAAATTTTAATCAATTATTTCTGGGTGTATTTAAGTAGTAAATTTTCCAACTTATAATAGTAATTACCTACCATATAGTTGTTAAAATGCATTATTTTATGATCTTTTTTATTATAAATTAGGTACTTACCATATTTTTTTTTAATTTGAAATAAGAATATCAAATACTATTAACTATTTTACTATTTTAGGTAGTCACTACCTATGTGTTTATTTTTTTTTTTTATCATTTATAATTTGTTTACCAAATATTTTTCTTCTGAGTAGGGTAAGTGAATTACTTAATGTTTTAAATATTCATTTGATCTTATAAAACGACTGCTTTATTACTAAGATAACAGTTAAGTAAGATACAGCTTCATGCTAAATTGTTAGTACTAATGCTCCATACAAACTTGTCCAATAGGTACTTCATTTGTATTACGTTTTAACAACAATACAATTTGAAATTGTTACCATCTGATGATAACCAAAACAATTAGAAGATTTTTAGGTATAGGTATCTCTTAATTTCGTAAATTTTATTTCCATTGAACACATATTGATATTTTTGTTTTCGTTCTAAAGATTTTATTAAAGAAACCAGCCATTCAGTATCATAACACGAGTCATCCTGGTTAAATTCATATGACCAAGACTGAAGGTGGGTAAAATATATTTTGAAGTAGGCTATTATAACAAAAAGTAAAAGAAAATTAGGTAAGCTAATGTACCTAATGCAAATTCTAAAAAAAAGTAAATTCCGGTTAAAATCAATATTAACACGACATTGTTCTGAAATTATATATAAAATAGTCCACGAGTAGTCAATCGACTGTGGGAGTGTCTCTTGCCACTGATTCTTTGCGCCGCTTGAAGAGGAAATTTGAATGCGGCTGATAATCAAAACTATACATTCACATTGGTGAGTAATAATGAAAAACAATCAGGTAAACCCTTTCCCGCTAGATGTCATTCTCTGTGAGCTGTGGCCATAAGTAGGTATATTTTTTATATATCATTAATTGTTAGGTGATAATATTAATTAAAAACACTTATTTTGACCATATTTTTATATGATTTCTTTTTCAATTTTAACTTAAACAGTATATTATATTTGTTCATAGTCATAATTTTAGCTATCAAATCATACTTGATAATCATTTATCAATATAATTATTATATATTTGATTATTTAAACCTGATAACAAATCTGTTTAAAACAATAATGTAATACCATAATATTATTTATGTAATAATTAATTTAGTTTTATATTTTCAGCAGGAATCAAATCATAGCTCAACCAAATCGCCCCAACCTAAAACTCGAACTTCACCTTCTAGTTCAGCATCATCTCCTACTTATGTATCTCGGTCTTCACGATCACATAGTAATCGGAAACATGGGAGTCATAGTGATACTAAAACAAGCAGTTCTGACGAAGAAAAGATAAAAAGTCATAGCCGTCACAGAAGGTCTAATTTTTTTTTTTTTCTTGTACCTATTACAAATATTATTTTTATTCAAAATAGAGGAACTTTTATATTAACATGTTAAAAAAAAAAATATTAACTTCTATAATTCAATAGCAAATATTAATTTCAATACCTTTATTAGCTTTAGTGCTAAGCATAAATTACATGGTTATTTTATCTATCAGCATTCAGGTTGATAAAGTTATTGAAATAAATATTTGTTATGATATCTTTAACTATATATTGAAGGCAATTATATTGTTATTAAAGTATCTTGATATTTTTATAAATATCCATGTTAAAGTTAAAAAGTTTGTGTACTATGTATGGTATGAGGTGATATTGAAATAACATTTGAAATATTGAAAGTGAATCATTGCAAATTTAAATTTCTTCTGGTTATTTTTCAGTTAATCAAATAAATGACATAAGTATGTTCCGTATTGATTAAATATCTTTAAAGTCACTGGATGAACTTTTTAGATTTGTATTTACTGCCAATATATATGAGATGAGTGTAGATGACAGCTGAGGAAGATGTAGGTAAAGTAAAGTATTAAAGAAGTATTAGGACATTGAGGGGGGTATATGAAGAAATGGTGATTGATAGGGAGATGCAAATAGTGAGCTGATTAAGGCGAAGAGTAAAAAAAAAATAATTTCTGAAATTTAAAAACGAATAACTTTTTTCCTGTGCTCAGTTTAATATATTATGGTTATGTTTTTGTGTGTTTATTATAGACATAAATCAAGAGATCGGCACAGTAAAAAACATTCTCATCGATCACAAAGTCGTAGTAATGGCAAAAAACGTTCACGACGATCTCGTAGCCATAGCCATAGTAAAAAACGATCACATCGATCTCGCAGCCGTAGCGAAAGGTATATATCTTGTTAATGAATTTATTTAAAGAAATTATTAGTATTAATATTTTAATAAACAATTGTATTTTCTTTTCAATATAGGAATGGTAGTAGTAGATCAAGTCCTTATTCCAGACACGAATCAAAGAATCACAAAAATCTACCATCTATCACTAAAGGAAAATATATGTCATCACGTAATTATTTCATAGAAAAGAAAGCTATTAGTAAACGACAAAGTAATTATTTTAATAATTAATAATATGAGAAGGGGGAAGAAACTAATTTAAAAAATCAATCAAATATATTTTTAAATTGTATTGTATAAGGGATTCCACTAATTGACAATTTCAATTTTTAAGTTTTTCATTAGCAATAATAATTATTTATTATTTAGTTTTAGATAAATTGGGAATTGAATTAAAAGTCCCAACTATTGAATGTTCTACCCTACAATCTACTACACAAGTCACCCCTCAACAGTTACTACAAAAATCGATGGAGGCACAAGTAGAAAAAGTTAAAGTGCAAACAGGAATAGAGTTACCTTCATACTACAACCCAGTAGCTGTAAATCCAAATAAGTATGCTGAACAGATTCAAAAACGAAAGTTATTGTGGGGTAATAAACAAAATAACAATGTTGTTAAACAAGTTGAGGAATGTAAACCAACTATGTTAACTACTAACAAGACTGCAACCATTTGGCAATCTACAAAATTTGGAGATCAAGATGGCAAAGTAACTGCCAAGTTTAAACGACTTATGGGTATCAAAGATAATGCAATAGGTAGGTTACAGAGTCTAAATATTTATATTATTTTATAATTATATTATATTCATTAATGATTATGTTAGGTGTTGATAATCAAACATCTCAACAAGGGCAATCAAAAGACATCATCAAAAAACAAGAGGAAATGTTTAACTCTATGGAAACTCAATATGAAGTTGCTCGTATGGCAACACACACACATCGAGGGCTGGGTCTTGGGTTTGGTACATTTCAACAGCGGTAGATCTTATATAATATAACATTTTAATAAATATTGTACATTGAAATGCCACTATTAGTATTTAATTTTAGATTTCTTTATTTGAAATCTTTGTATATTTTACATTTAACATTTATGTTTTAATTGAATACATAATTTTTGTTGTTAACATATTATATTTGACTACATGAATTCACTATAGTTCTATACGAGACCTTTTAACTGTTTCACTTTGTTCTTCGTTGTACAAGTGTTTTTTGATCAATAGTGCTACATTTTTTGCACCTATGCAACTCATTTCCATAGCACTTGCGACCCATTCTATGGCGTTAATATGGTAAAGTCTATCTGCGATATGGAAACTCTGAGATTCTGTTGGGACTTGATATTGAGGATATGCTAACCAATTTACAACTTTAACATTGGTAATGTTTACAAATAACTCATTTATTTGATAGTTGGAAAGTGGTTGCTGAGAAAATATTTTCCAAACATTCAAACTAGCAGTTTCATTGACGCTTTCAATATTACTAATTGAATTGAAAAATTCTTTTTCATTATTTGATATTATTGAAATAGGCGAGAGATTATCAGAAAGGGGAGAAAATTTTGTCTTCTTCAACTCGCCTTCAATCAATGTACTTACTGTTTGATGGTACTTCCCAACTTTATTCATTGCAAACGGCATATTAGAAAAAGTGATAGGTATCTTCTGATTTTCAGCAAGAGGTGCAGCAAATACTACATAATCGTAAGTAGATTTTTTTCTGGTATTAGTCAACAGTGTATATGATTCATTATTTTTAATTATTTGAATAACATATTGATTTATTAATTTTGCTTTAGACATTTGAAGAAGTTTTTCAGCAACTCTTTTATTACCTCCTTTTACAGACCACAACGATCCATCCATTCCGGCCATAGAAACTGTTCCTATAACAATGTAAAATTGTTTGGTGTTAAAAATAAAATAAAATGATCTAAATTTAATTACAATTGAAAAACAAAAATAAATGTAAAAAATTTATAGAATAAAAACAAAAAAAAAAATCCTGAAGAATTTTACAAGTTGTGGTTTAAAAAATCATAATCGGGTAATAGAACATCAAAAGTGAAAAAATAATACTCATATTATTAGCGTTATTTTTTATTTGTATATTATTTGTTAACGCGATAATGATTTTTTATATCAAAACTGCTCGTACTTACCTACAACTTATATAATACCCCAGGCTAGGTTTTGTTTTTATTTTATATTTATTTATTTTTTGATTTTAATAAAATTTAATATATTTATTAGTTTTAACAGCCAAGGACATTGAATACAGAATAAGTAATAATATTATAATATGTAACATTACATTTATTTAAGTTTATTTGTATTATCTCAATTTAATTGTATCTACCATAAGACATATATAAACAATTTTAATTGACATTTTTTTTTTTTTTAGAAATTTGGTAAAATTAAAATAATATGTTAAGTACAAGTAATTTTAGTAAGGTAAAATAAATGTGTGTATATATATTACATTTATTTTGTTGTAATTATTGTATTGAGTAATCTTTAAAACAGTGTTTGTTTTAAATGTATTTTTAATTAGCCTGAAAAATTTAAAAAAATTAAAATTTAAATTTAAAAATTTAACTAAATTAGAAGTAAAAAATTGTTTTTTTTTTTTGCAAATATAACTAATTCTTACCAACAAATTGATGAACATCGATATTCTGTCCATAGTTAACTCTAAGAGAAGCTTGTACAAGCTCAGTAATAAGAGATTCAGAAAAGTCATATTTCAAGTATGCATCTTTCACTGATATATTCAAATAATTTATAAATGATGGATCCATGGATGTTAGTAAGTCGTATGTTGTATCAAAGCTTTGACTATTAGCCTGAAGTTCATAAATTCTAAAATACAATGATAATTGTATAGTAAAGTTTTTAAAAAATTGTATTATTAATTTTCTAACTTTTCAAACTTGTCAAGCATACTATTAACAAAATTATGTAAACGTTTGACACTGTATCCATATCGCCAAAAAATATTCATCAAATTCATTATAAAGTAATTGTTTTCTATAAAATCAAAATCTTTTCCGTTATACAATCCAAGTTGTTCATTTTTGAACAACGATTTACGTTTATGAAGACCTAGTAAAAAAAATACAAATAACAGTCTGACAAATAGATGTATTTGAGAACTCACCAAAATCAAAATGGCTAACAAAATCAGACATATACTTGTTTCTAGAATGAATGACTGATCCACCAGTCTCATATTCATTACCGTCATTCATAATTGCTGTGGCTAGTCGTCCACCAACTTTGTTGCCCTCATAAATATCTATTTTAACTAAATCTTTCAATATTTCTCTTAGAAAATATGCACAAGAGGTTCCACCAATGCCGCCGCCAATAATAGCTATAATAATAAAACAAATCATGTAAGTATGTAATGATTAAATGTGTACTCGATCAAATGGACCCACCAATATTTAAATTTGCTTGGTGGCTGCATACTAATAGCATTAATGACCAAACAATCAAAAATTCTAGTAGGCATTTCATCTTATGTACTGTAGAAATATTGATAGCAATTATTTTCTTCTACGAACAACAGTAAATATCATGACAAAAATATTTAACTAACTACTACACATGTATCGTGATTTATAATGTCATGATTAATATGATAATGCGAAAGGAAATGAATAACAAGGGTTACCATAGACCAAGGTAGTTGTTATAATACACGGAAGTGTACTATCAAAAATTGATCGGTGATAACATTTTTTTTTTCCGTTGTAAAAGTAACAAAAAATAAAAAATGGACATAGGTTCGCCGCCGTCCTCAGACTTTTGATTAATAAAAAGTAACGAAAAAAGTGAGAAACTTTTTGTTAGAAATTTACTATATTAATACTATGTAGACATAACCTAGAGGTGATTACTGCTTCACTAAACGCTAGTAGTGTCGTTTCAGTTTTTTTATCCGGGTGTGCAAGCTTTTAGGCAGGCCAATTTTAACATTTAACCATCTTATATATACTAACCTAACCTAACTTATGTTATATATATCTTAATATATATTTCTTCTGTCCGTGTTTGTGTCACTAAACTCCTAAGCGGCTGGATTGATTTTTATGAAATTTTTTTGTGTGTCTGGATGGTTTAGATTCACAATTGGACCAGATAGGTGGCGTTGCAAGGGCGGGCGGCTGCACAAGGTTGTTGGTATTTTTAGTACAGCGATCAAATTATTTTTGTTGATTTATGAGTTAGCTTGGTGATACAGATGAAATTAAAAAACAGTTAAATTTGTTGATTACCGTGGAAAACAAACAGTACGTATAAATAACTATACACAATAAAACGACGAGTATGGTTACACTAAATCAGTAACCGTCCTACACAAAGTGTACAAACAAAAGTAGTGATCAAGGTACATTTAGTTTAGACACACGAAATGAAGTGAAATCCACCTTCAGCAGCAATTCTTACCGTTGAATTTTGGCTAAATTTGAAAAATACAAGTTTTGAAGATTCGAGTCAAAAAGCAATAACAATACTCCCTACCCTTTGCTTACCACTTATCTATGTGAGACAGGATTTTCGGCCTACACGACTATTAAAATCAAATACCGAAACCGTCTCTTAATGTAGAACCTGACCTCCGTATACAGTTGTCACGAATTGAACTAGATATTGCCAAACTTTCCAAAAATAAGCAGCCACAAAAATCTCATTAGTTCTTCACGTTCATTTTTAACTTTTAAAGCAGTCTTTCTATTTTGTAATATTTGTTCTCTTTATTTTCAACTATAATTTTAAAAGGGCACCGCCTGGTAAAAAGGTTGGGAACCGCTGCTCTGTAGTATTTGATACCATGTTATTTAGCTATTGTTCAATAATGTATAAGTTTCACATTATAAAAAAATTAGGGGCAATTTATCAGTGCTTAACTTTTTTTCGAAATTTTCTCGGGAACCAACCAATTATTATCTGTACACGAAGTTTTTCACGGAGACCAATTTGTCCGTTCACTATCGGGATCATTTTTATTAAGTCTAATGTGCAACTATGTAAAACAAGGCATGGGTTATTAAGACATCATAGATAAAAATAAAAATATTATAAATCCTATTTTATGTGTCTGTGAGTCTAGGGGTATGGACTAAATTTGTAACATTGTTGAACTTGAGCACTTTCAAAAAGTCGTTTTGATTTGTAATATAAATAGGTAGGTTAGGTATTATTTCCTAGATATATTGTCTGCTGGCTAACTATTTGATTATAATAATAATAATAATAATAATAAACTATACTGTCTACCGTGTACTGTGTGGATATTTTTATTTTTTAAACTATAGCTGATATACGGATTGCTAGGTTCGAAATCGAATGTGTACAAATCTCAAATTGAAATCGGTTTAATTAAATTATATTTATAACGGTTGGTGGCAATATCAATTCCAATTTAAGGATTATTATAGACAATTAAAAAATCAATTACAATAAATATACATTGTGACATTGATGAAATACGCGATTAAATAGCTATAGGAAAAAGTTCACATTCGCGCAATATACATTTCATAACTTATACAAGTAGGTACCTACCTATATTATTATTTATTTAAACGATTCACAGTCCATTGTAGTGAATAATTGCATGTGCTTGCTAGTTGAATGATTATATTTAAAAATTATTCTTTTTTTTTTTTTTTTTTTTTTTTTTTTTTTTTTTTTTTTTTTTTTTTTTTTTAATGTAGGTAATGTAGGTAGGGTGCTTACAAGTTTATAGTTTGAATAAAAACAAAATGTATCAAAAACAAATATACGACCAAGAGCTCTCTCATGAAATTAGGATATTTACAGTTCGAATAAAAACTAGACATTTTGCGTATCTCGAACAACTAAAACCCATTATCACAGCAATGAAATTATTTGGAGTAATGCCATTTACTGAACATAAAAATGGTAAATAAATTACAAATTACAATAATTATAAATTAGATACCTGTTATTGTAATAATAACAATAATTACAAATTAACAAAGACAAAAAATGGAATAATAATATTAGTACATATCTACTTCAGTAATTGTACTATAATTACTATTATAATTATTTATAAAAAGTAACATTAATAGAGTCATATACGTGTGAATAATAAATTATATTTGTTTTTATAGGACCGGTGTTTACATTATTTTCATGGATAATGTTATACAGTTTTTCAATTTTTATTTGTCTAATTTGTCTGTTATTTTATAAACTCTACATGGATTATAGATATTTTCACGAATCTTTGGATACAGAAATCTTTAATTTCCTCACTAGAATTTCCGGAACGTCGATTGCACTTGTTATCTTTTCTATTCCATTTTTCTGGTCTGATATGAAAAGTATATCCGAATACTGGAATCGATGGAATATTTTTCAGGTTTGCAATACTAATTACTAATAACAAATAGACAATTCAATTAATAATCTGTTAGTTATAAATCTATATACCAGTATATCTACTATATTGTGTATATATTTATTAGTTATATCATAAATTTATAACACATATAATAATAATTGTATTGGTAGGTATCTACATAAAAGTAACACAATTATGTTAAAATGCCCCGAACGTGCTAGATTTTCAAAGTTTGTAAAATTTCTAACATTTTAATGACCACCTTAATTATAAGACATTTCCACTGATCTACTACCCGATACCTATTTAAGGGGGCGGTTGTATAGCCGTTTTTACTTCACAGGAATAGAAATAAATCATTGCCAACCTCAATATGATATTTTACAATCATTCTTATTTTAGTTGATAGCGACAATATTCCACAGACCGCATTGAAGTCCGATTTGATTTCAAATAATGGTAGAAAAAGTTAAAAATCGACCTGTTTTAAAGACATATTACAACATTTACGATGGTAATATTGGAAAATAGAGTTCAATGCGGTCTGTAGGATGTTTTCCTCTTTCTAACAAAAAAAATAATCGTCAAACTCGAACCATTCTACGAGGCGCGTTTTTCGCGTAAGGCATGTTTTTAAGCCAAAAAACGTTTCGGTACCGGGCACCTTAAACTAATAGTGTAGCCAAATAAAATACGTTATCATAATATTTTATAAGTAAGTTATAATGACAATTCTTTTTTCAGGATAAATTCGAATTGTGTATGCGTAAACCCCTACAGTTCAATATATCCAAATTAGCATGGGCCGTAACAATAGTGCCCACCGTCCTAATGACACTTAATATTGGAACGAGTTCATTATTTGTCAAGGTGTGGAAATTATCTAATTCTATTATGTTCATAATCATATTCGGCATTATAAATTTGTCTACGGGATATTTTTATATCAACTGCCACATATTCCGAAACATCAGCGAAGAAATAAACCAGCGTATTATGGTTAGAATTGATACATAAAAAAAAATATTATTAAGTATTATTATGATAGTTTATAAAGGTGTGATTCCTTAGAGCGCGCCTGTAGACCATAGACCATAGAATTAGGTGTATGCTATTCCGAGAACTCAATATGATTTTAATTTAAAAGAAAAAAAAAAATGTAAACTGAATATATACAAATAACGTGCTAACCGAAGCAGCGTATTAAGGCAAATGGCGGAGGAGGTTGCGACAGTATTTTGTTCTAAAAAATTCGAGTTGCCAACATGTTGATCGCGTCATGGCTGATGCGCGTCTACAGACGTGTTCAATGCCTCTAAGGAATCCTACTTTAACACGTTTTTTAATTTTTAACAAATTTCGAAACTGTATTTTTTTTTATTTTAACTTATAGAATTAATAAAGTGTTCAATAATTTCATTTTTGAACGAGAAATGCATTTATAATTAATTTTATTTAAATATATAAATTGAATAGGAGTTGATCGTAACCAAAGGATCCATAACCAAGTTTAGGGGTCACGTAAAACTTTGGTGTTATATGTCACATCTGATAACAGATTTTGGCATCGTCCACAGTGGAATGTATTGCTCTGTAGCACTTGTTATGTATTTAGCCAGTACTATTACTTTGTTCTTATTCTTTATGACTATAATAAGCACAGAGAAACAAATGGTAACTCCAGTATTCTTGCCGATTGTATTTGCTAATTCTATACTAATAGCGTATAGCGAAGCTGCGTATATAGCCGTCTCAGAGGTAACTTATTGTTCTATTGAAAAATGTATAACTTTATTTTCTATTTTATTAAAATAACAAAATTATGATTGAAAATTCCCAGATAGGGCCGAAATTGCAGTGGAAAATTCTTAACTCCAACATATACGGCCTAACGAAAGAGACTCAACGAGAAGTAAGTTGTAATTTATAGACTCCCAAATAGAAATTCTGTGGCATTACCGAATAGGACATCTACAGGAAAGAAAAAAATGGGGAAAAAAAAATAATGCTAATTGCTTTTGGTAGGTAATATGGGCTTTGGGATTCGATCTGCGTAATTACAAATTTAGCATTGAATATCATATTAGAAACATTAAGCGCCTCTAGCCAATAGTGTTACAATACGTATCAGTATAATATTTCGTTACCTTTCGAACATTTTACAAATTAATTAAACAATCATTTTTAGGACGGTGGATAAAAAAAGTTTGGTGCGGCATGGGTTGAACCACAATTCTTAGGTACCTAACGCAACTTATGAAGTATTTTTTGTACAATATTATACATTTCAAATTAGTGTTATAGATTAAATATATTTAAGTAAGTTTAAATTATACAATTATTAATTTCAGGTACAAGATTTTTTAGAATTAATCCAGATATTTAGAACAAATATTAATTTTGGAGGTTTTTGTGATGTCAATAGAAAACTTTTTATTAATGTAAGTATAGATATTCATGGGTACTTTAATTATAATACTTAACCTACCTTTAGTATATCGAGTGATTTTTTTTTTATCATGATCCAGTTATCAAGATGAATAAGTTTTTCTAAGATTTTGATGTTTAGTGACTTTTCACAATGTATTGTAGATATATTTCTACGCTAGATGGCGTTATATGAAAAATAATTGATATTTCGAGTTATTGCTTTAAATCGGTGAAATGGTAAATCTAATATTGGTGAAATGGTAAATTAAAATGTTTAAAAAAATAATCTCTTTTGGAATTTGTGTTGAAAATGGTACGGAGTTGGCATCTGAAAATTAAGAGTTGATTTGTGTTTACGGTGCATGGGTGAAATTTTGATAATATTGTAAATAAGATCTTTAAACGATGCCAGAAAAATCATTTTTACAAAAATCATCGTGGATAATTCAGCGATTATGATAAAAAAAATCCATCCTATATACAATATACATAAACGTACTAATGTACAATATATATATATATACACACACAGTAGATCTTCGATTATCCGCACTAATTGAGACTGAGGGAGTGCGGATAATCGTAAAAATACAATGAACACTGAGATAGATAACAAACGAGTTATCTATCTCAGTGACGATGAACATGAACCTTAACATTTTAATTCAAAAGCGTGTACTCGATTGCGTTTACGAACCAATTAAATTTAAGACTACATAATATGCACATTAAAGTGTGCCGTAGTAGATAATAAAAATAATCTCGGATTTCAAAATGCACGATAAAACGAATATAACGAACGATAAAACTGGTATCTATAAATGTGTTCAATAATTTCATAGTGCGGATAGTCGGCGTTCCACTGTATGCATATAGTACATTAGTCCACTAGTATACGAGTACGTTTTAAACAAAATATTTACCCTCATATTTTCTAGTTTCTATTATATAATATAATTCTAAATTAATTATTAAAAACATAATAATAGATATACCTAACATTGTTAGTATTATATTAATATTGATTTTTTTTTTAATTTTTTAATTTTTAGTTTATTTTGGCCATAGTTTTTAACTTAGTCGTTGTATTTCAATCTCAAATAATTCCAAAACAATATGAAACATCTGATTAAAGACCGTTGTTGAAATTTAAACATACGAGTAAATTGTATACCTAGCTATAAGATATATATTGATCTATTCGAATATTGCAGATAATAGTTGAATATAAGAAAATCGATTAACGGTTTTAATTGTTTGAAATTATTATTTTTAATTTACTTAAAATTGTATACTTTAAAGTCCTATTAATAAATTTAATAAAATACGTATGCATTTTGTTGCAGGATTATATTTAAAATATTAACATTTATAGAAATAATGATTCGAAATAACAAATAAATCATTGAATAGAATCATTTCTTCGTACATTTTATATGGTTTATTATGAAAAATTTTACATATGTGCAACACTAGCTCACTTTTTTGAAATGGGAACCCCTATTTTGCGTATCATATTCGGATTCGTCTGATACAAAACCTAAGAACCTGTAATGATTTATTTTAGACATCCTATATCATACATACACGAGTATGTACAATATTTGAGGAGTGTGTGTAAGGGGAGAGGGTGTAATTTCTCTGTTTGTACGTTTTGAGGGGACTTTGCCCCCTCCAGTTTCCACATATGATTGGTCGAATTTATTCAAATCATTTTGATGTATCAACTTGACTTGTATTCTAAATTGAAAATTGGCTGAATGAGAGCAATTTTGGACTTGGATTATAAGTTGATGGATTAAAATCACTTGAAAAAAATCGCCTTATCCGAAAGTGATATTCAAAATGGGGGTTCCCATTTAAAAATATTGAAATTGTGTTGTGGGTGCGCAAAATACACGTGTTCAAAAAATTTTAAGTTATAGGAATTGATGATTCATGTTCCGCTAACAGAAATCAAATATATATAGATGGTGTTGAAAGTGGACACACGGTATAGTCTAAAATGATTTATTTGACGATTATAATATTCATACTTAATTAATTTACAAGTATAAGTATTACCTACTCTTAGTAAAATATGTACCTATATTATAGATCTACCTAGTAAATTATTCATTTTAAATACTATTGTTATATTTATTGCCCTCGACTGAAACATAGAACTTATATATATATATATTGTATTTGAACGAAAATTGATTATAAAGTCACGTGATTTTTGTGAATAGTTTCTAACTGTTTTTAAAATAAGGCCTGTTATTTAGTATTGAGAATCTGGAGGATTTTAGAAAATTCAACACCTAAAGGTGTCTCACACGTGATTTTTGTTGTATTGCTTTTTTGTTTTGTTTCTGGGTTAGCTGGATTTAGTTGTAACAAGCAATAATGCCAATTTTTAAGGGATTTAAGAGATCAAAAATTATAGTGTTTTATGGTAAATGTGATATTATTAGGAGTGAAAAGTGGGATATGAGATTATGGAAGGTTACGATGTAATTAGGGTGAAATACCGTAGTATAAAAGGAGGTTATACATACGGGTATTTAGTTTGTCACGGGTAAAGCTGTATAGGATCAACTAGTATCTAATATTACATTCTTCTTTTAATTTTACACACTACGCATTAACTTATATATGTAGATACGTAAGTATGCTATTCATTTATATATAGTACAGACACTTATACTATAACATATATCAACGCGATATATACGACAATTCGAAGTTACTAGAGGGCCAGTTTGTAGAACATTAAACCTAGCGGGTCAGAGCATAGAAAGCAAAGCAAAAAATCAACAAAATTAAAAAGGTCATTAAACAAATGAACATAATGAACAATAAATAATTTTTACAACTTGTTTAGTGCGAGTTTTGAGGATGTGTGACTGCAGATGATAACGCAGATGAAATCAACTTCTATTACGATAGTGGAAACCCGAAGTAGGTGGCCTAATGTTTCATCTGTACTTAGACAATTTCTTTGTTTTCATTTGATACGCTTCGTATTGGAAAATGTATATTCACAAATGTAAGTCGTTCCAAACATAGATAACATTTTTAATGTATAATGTCGTTAAAGTGGATATTTTTCAAATATCCAAAATGAAGCACGGGTCAGATATAAAAAGGCATGTGGGCCGGATGCGGCTCACCCCTGATATATATGATTAAATGTCCAGTTATCTAACTCGTTTATAAGTTATAACGTCACACTATCGCTTCAAAACCTAGATTTAAAAATCGTTTACTTAATTTTAAATTAAAATCAATTTTATTATTAAAAAAAAAGTACTGCGCATCTAGGCAAGTAAATAGAGGTTATAAAAGATTATTAATTTATACAATACAATAATGGTAATAGACAATATTGTACAACACGTTAATAAAATTGAGTAACTATAATTTCATCACTTTTTTTCCGTACGTAAATATAATAAAAAGTGTAGTATGTTTTTTTTAGGTAATATTATCGATAACAGCTGATGTAATACTTTTTCGTCTACGGGTAGGTATACATTTACAAGTTACACGATTTGATTATAAGTTATAAATTATAGTTAAAAAATTAATAAAAATAATTTATATATATATATATATATATTTAACCGCCCCCCTACCTGCAGAACTATTTGCTTTCTACTCGGCGAAAGAGGGAAACAAATATTGGCGGCGATTGTTAGCCGAAGCGCAGCAAACGCGCGTGTGTTGCCTGTGCCTGTCACAGTGGTGACGCGGTGCTCGTCCTGAGACGACTGACTGTACGCTGAAGGCGATATGACTGTACGGCAAAATGGTTTTTACATGTACGACCACTATCCGTAGGTAGAATAAAATTTTTGGAAAAATATAACAAAAATGTATTTTACCTGTGTTTAGTGTAAATATCGTAAAAGTGCGAAATATTAGTACCGAGTACCAATAACGTCATTTTTTTTTTTTTAAGTTTTGAAGTATTTTCACAGTGTATAAATAGACTTCAACGAGCAGAAGTGTATATGTATTATATACTCGACGGAAGAACTTGGTAAGTAGGTACATCTACCGTTTTTAATAATATTTTGTCAATCTTGAATATATTATTTTATACTCACTAGGAATATCTATACGTGTGTTATGTGTAAGTAGAAATTACATACTACTAAAATTTATCAGTGGGGTGTATTTAATAATTGGCGTACGGATGTGATGAGTTCATTTTTTCAGAAATCTTACGTCTCGGACGCGTTTAATCTCTTTTTGTTTTTTTCTGCATTTTATTTCCAAAAATTTCAGTACGCACATATTTTTTGGAGTACTCTTTGAGTGGGTCTTTGACCTTAAACCTTCGCGGGGTTATAGATCATTAATTCTTAGTTTGGTTCTTTCTTTTCTTATTGGTTTTAACGTTTTAAAATGGAGCCTAATGGTTATGTGTCCATCAAATATTATCTCACTGAGCGGAAACTTACCATTTTCTCTAAAATGGTTAGGTTCTCTGTCTAACCTAACTTAAGTTCAAGTTGTACGACTGGTCGAAAGGTCATCCTTTTTCGTCAAGTTCAAGACATATTATCTAAGAGGTCATGGTATTTTAGATATACGTATTTAACGTATACTATAGTAAGTATCAATCGATTTTATTTTTGTAAAAAAATAAATAATAAAAAAAGAAAAAGTACTGCCGTCGTTTTTTTTTTTTTTTTTGTAAAGTGATATCCGTGATGATAATTCGACACGTTATTTCACCACTAGTCACGGTAGTATTTCGTAACCTAGGACAAAAAAAATATATATAGAGGCTTACAATAATAATAATAATAAAAAAAAAAATTAATAAACCAATAATAAATGCAAAATTACACAGATTCCAATTTATTGATAAACGTATATTTTTTATTTTTTTAACTCATTATTTTGACTTTTTTCGTTTTTATTTCTTGTATCGTTCATTGCTTGAAATGATTAAACTGTAACAAATCAAGGGGGAAAAAATAAATACAAATACATTTCATCCGTACAAAATTTAAAAAACACTACAAAAAAGTAAATTTTAAATTGTAATACAATTTTAAAGTACACATTAATGTACTTTACTTATAATAGTTAATATTTAAACATTATTTTTACATTTATTGTAAAATTAGTTTTAAACGGCAAACGCTAATTTATTATACTACTATCGTATTTGATTTAAACATATTATTTTATTTTTTTTTTTTACAAATGTATTATGTTATAACTTGTCATTTTCGGTGGTTATTTATTACAGAAAAAAATATTAATCAAACGGTAAAAGTTTAAAATTCGGCTGTTTACCTGTTACTTTTACTTTTACGATATTAATATGTATATTGTATAAATATAGTTTTTTTTTTTTTTAAAAAAGAAACTTCTTTTCTTTACATAACATTAGAGTAACTATAATATGTAGGCATAAATATAAATATTTTATTAGTTTAGGTAACAAATCGCATATTTATTTATTATTATAAAATACACAAGAATACTTATACTCAATAGATAATTAAGTTACTCATTTATCCTTTTTTAAATATTTTTTCTTGTTAAATAAAAATATTAGGTACCTATACAGCTATTTGCCAATCTATTAGTCATATATCTATTATACATATATTATATATTGTACTGAAAATGTATGTTAACTCAGAAAATGTATAATTTGTTAAATTTGGAAAATTGCAAAAGTCTCAAAATTATAACAGAGCAATAGGTGTTTGATTAGGTGTTGTATAAGATCATTAATGATCATTTATACACAGTCAACAGTTATTGATATAATTTATAATACGTGCGGGTACTCGCAGTATTACACAGTATCTATCTACAATATCCATCACACAATTCACTACAGTTACAAGGAATACAAATAAATATGTACTTAGCTAAGTCAGACGTATAGCCAGGACTATCTCATAAGGGGAGGTTAGGTAAGGTTAAATGATTGGATGGAAAATTATACAGTTAATGCCAGCGGTTGCCAAACTTATTCGTCTTATTGGAACTAAGGTTTACTAAGGTTTATCACGCCATGTACTCATTGCGTGATAAAACTGATGACATTATTCTTTTTTAGATAAAAATAAATAAAACCAGTAAAACTCGTCATGATGAATACAATTTTGTTAAAAACTAAATTAGCATTGTTTTCAAATGTCCAATTATTTTTCAATTTTGAAAAAACATAAATATTTTACAATATTTCAAAGGAGTGTTCAAAAACTCATTGGGGTACCCTCATATATCCCGCCAAAGGCCGGATTTAGGAATTTTGAGGCCCGGGGCCCATATCCTGTAGTGCGTCCCGTTTTATTGAATGTATGACTTTTTTTTGGTCATGTTGATTTGTGCCCCCCTCTAAATCCAGCCCCTTTAACTAATCACACTTAATTAAATATTATAATACCCATGTATCACGATATTCACCGTATAAAACACAAATTTAAAAATTGATTTCCGTGAATTAGCTAAACAGCATTTTGAAAAAAATCGCGTATTTCAATTCAAAAATTAAATATGAGCGGTCAATTGTGAAACCGCTATCAGATTTTAGATAATAAAAACGCACATTTCGAAATAGTGTTTTGTGCGTGGCCCGAATATGAAAAATCCCAATAATACGTGCGTAGAAACTAGAAATATTACGCAAGTTTACGGAAACGACAAACCGCGGATTAAAAACCGAATACCAACTGGGGCGTCCGACCATTCGGATGATCTGGATTATTTTGAGCGATGATAATTCATTGTGAATGTATGCGATGACGAACGAAAACAATTAGTATAAACGCACGTAGTACCTGGGTATTTATAGTGCCACGAAGTATCTCGATTCGATGATCGAATGTTTTGAAATTAACGTGGGAATGGGGCACACAAAAAAAATTTCATACACCCCTGCATCTTTATTGATGGTCGTAGTATACATTCGCGGGTTACTGGTCGTGTTTCAACGCGAGGGTTAATATTTGCCCGCCGAAGAAATTGTAATGGAATGTATTTACATGGTGCGTACACTGCGAAGTGTATAACGACCGGATTGTCTGTCATAAGCACACGTCGTTTGTATTATATTACGAGTATGAATATTTCGATGTAGCGTTTACATCAATGAAATGCAACGCGCATTTTCTATTAATGATATTGATTTTTTTTTATTTTTTTGATATGTTTTCTCGCAGGCCGGTATAATATATGCGCACCTGACCGCCAGCAGTCACCCTATGACGCAATTGGGCCCGATGTCTGTGTACGATTTATCGAAAGACGATTATTACTACGGTAACCCGACCGCTGCGACGATGGCGTCCACCTCGGTACCCGCGGCCCCCGGACGACTGTTGTCGATCGATCATCCCTTCGCGGCCAACAAGCTGTCGGCTTCAGCCACGGCCGCCACCTCAGTGACCGCAGACTACGCGGTCAGGAACGTTTCGGTGGCTCTGTGCCATTCGTCCGCCGGCATACCGTCCGTCGACGAATACTTTACCGGTAAGTCGGATCCGGTGCCGTCAAATTATACGCATGTACAGTGGGGCGGTCCATAACAAATTGTTTCATTTTGACATTTCATAACGAGTGCTTCAAATTTCGTTCTGTGTATTACACAAATAATTATTCAAATTATGTTTGAGTGTAATAACTCAACCTCATCCCGGGTCTCAGAGGGGTGGACATTTTATGAATCGGCAGTAAGTTTTCGTTTTTAACAACATACGTACTCTCTTAAATGTCAATGTTACGCAAAAAACGTACAAAACTATTATCGCTGTACTAAATATTTACTAATAAAAGTGTCTTGTACATTTTTCATAAAATTGATCGTTTGCCGTGAAATTAAAATAAATTAGCCGAAGTTTATATTTTAGGGGACCGGTTCAGTTTTCAGTTTTTTACAAAAATTCTTCCTTCTTTTATGTTTTTACTCGGTAAATATTTTTTCGATTAAAATCGAGTGCCCCTCATTTTAATTGTTTTTTTTTTTTTATGTGTAGTATATAACGTTTGTTTAATGATATACTTTAACACTTAAAGTGGTAACATTACCAACTGCAAATATGACAGAGTATAATAAAGTAGTAGAAAATGATTTTAGATTCTGAGAGAAACAAAAAATGTACTGGTTTTACCAGTAACTATAATTATAAAGAACTGACATTTGTATAGAGTAAGATATTTATGACCATTATTCGTAGTATTACTATTATTATTAGAATAGATAAGAGCCCTTTCAAGAGGTGAACATATTTGCATTACATTTTGGCGGTTATTGAACAATTTATAGGTATTTTAAATTTATTGTTTTATTTGGTTTTATGTGGATAAAAATGTTTGGTGGATCAAAAATGCTTGAAAATTTGAACGTTATATAGAAATTTTTTTTTATAAGCGTTTAAAGTTAAAGTTTTATTGGAAATCGTAAAAATTACGATATTTCTCGTACTAATTTTTTGAATCTATACTAATAAAAGTCTGTTTATCTGTCTGCCGGTCTATAGAAAGTGACATCCCATAGGTGTAGAGTTTTGAAATGTTGAATTTATTTGCCTTATAATTTCCGGTTTTGAACACAGAATTATTAATTTTAATTAGTATTATTTTTTTAAATTAATACATTTGCAGCCATTAAAGCTAAAGTAATACGCGTAGAGCTCTGAAATGACGAGTCTTCGTGGGTAATACAGCTAATAAGTTGAACAAAATTGTTTTGACCAAACTGAAATACACCAAAATTTGACACATGGTTCATAAAACGTTGTATTTAATGGCGAAAAAGAAAAAATTGAGTGTATTTTAATATTTTGTACAATTTGGTCGAATAATCCAAGTCAATAATTAATGGCAGTGATAATTAAATTAGAAATATCAATTTTCAGTTGTTCACCGATAGTAGATGACCAACAGAGATGCACGAACATTTGATATAAGGTTCATCATAAATTATATAATTAATGGTGAAAAAGAAAAAATTTAAAGGATTATAATTTTACTGTTTTATAAGTGTTTAGTGTAAATTTGTATGAAAATCTTAAAAATAAAGGCATTCTAAAACATGATTAACCGAACTCACTCAGGATCGTTTTTAATTCGTAATAATTTATTGTTGCTAACGAATTTATTGTCATTAAATTCGTTAGGAAATGTTGGACCCCCCGAAATTTTTTTCCAGCTATACAGTCTAGATTTACACCAGCATTATTTAGAAAACAATCCAATAGTGATCAAACAATATTGTCATGATGGGGGAGAGGATAGGCTGATTTTTTAACAACAACTATTATTTATATAATTTTTATTTTATGAATATACTAGCTGAATTACTCGCGAAGACCCGTCATTCAGAGCTCTATGCGTATTACTTTAGTTTTTATGGCCGAATACTTATTAATTTAAAAAACCAATTTAAATTTTTAAATTCTATTTTCAAGACCGGAAATTAGAGGCCAAAATCCACTTATGTTCAAAATTTCAGAGCTGTATGGATAGGTATTCCTATAAGAAGTCACTTTCTATAGACCGGAAAAACAGAAAAAACGACTCATTGTTTTACTAGTATATATATATATAAGTAGATAATATATTATTATGAATATTAAAGAGATATTAGGTCACGGGGGGGGGATATATCCACCCCGGTTTTACCGCCCCTGAAATAACTTAACATTTTAGTGTGGAAAAATATATGTAAAAAAACTGTTAGTGTTTGTATTAGGTTATTTTTGAATATAGATTGCAAATTTTCAAAAAATATATATAATCTAGAGTCAGGGTAAATTTACCGAAAACAAATTTACTGGTAAAATCGACATCTCTACGAGACACGTAAGCTCAATAAAACAATTTATTTTTTTTTTTTTTAGTACGATATGACTTTCAACGATTATTTATAGTCATGTTTTATTTTTTACTTCACGGTTAACTATATATAAATATATTTAACTTATATGGCTGGTATACGTTATATATATAGGTATTTTTTAACTATATATGTATATATATATATATATAATGTATATTTAGTTAAAAAATGACTCCGGGGGCAATGGAATTCAGATGTATAATGATACAATAATGGACTACAATATAATAGGTATAATATTTTAAAAAGCATATGAAGTATATCGTATTCTATAGACCATAAAAAAGCGCGAATATTTATGAACGATAATTATCTCCATCTACGATTATAGTAATGCTGGAAAAAAATGCGTTGTTATTTTGACTAATGCGGTTTTTTTTTTTTTTTTTATTAAAACTTGGCGGCGATAACGAAATAAAAAAAAAAATAAAAATATAACGATGGAGAAAAAGAAGTTCGCCGCATAACTAATGCGTAACTATACTCGTATAATAGTGATTTGATGTAGTGGTGTATTTCATTTTTTTTCTTTTTCACAAACAATATATCTTTAGAATCGCGTAAACTCTTATAACCCTTGCATGGTCTGCGGTCATTTGGACACGGAGTTTTGTACATTTCAAGGTTGTTCACGGCCACGGTAGTGTTTCTTTACGTATCCTCCAACGGGTATCACATATTGCTCGTATATTTTATATACATATATCATTGGAGGATCATGGTCATTTTAACATTTTGATACGATCGTGCAATCGTATACCTAATCGTGTGTTCCTTCACACTCGAAGAGATAAACATATGACACTTTATAGTTCTCATCGATTATGTGTTTATATATTCTATACACACCGTATTATTCGAACGTGTAGGTTTATTTAACAACCTCAAATACCTGCAGTTACACTCTATTCACTCGTACGTATAATTAGGATTAATATTATTTAACTCTAGACTTATATCACACACGTTCGCGTGAGCTATACGTATGGTTAACAGTATAAACAGTGGCCATTTGTAGTGGACAGACCACTTTCTACCTAGTTTCTCCCAATCTGTTCCTCTCTCTCTCTCTCTCTCTCTCTCTTTTTCCCACTCGTCAATTCTCTCCTCTCACCATTTCCGTACACACATTATTATACCTATTATCGCATGTATGATGGGCATTATTACGTCACACACAAATATGCACTTCAAATTAAAAAGTGTATAATAATAAATTACGACATTGCACTCAAATTTTTTTTTAACCATTTAGTATAGGTACCAACTTATTGATGATCTTGGTATCAAATTTTCGAGACTTTTAGAAAGTTTCAAAATACTATAACTCAAAAAATCGTACCACGTATAAAAAGCGGTAATATGAGTATTTGGTGAAAATTTCCAGTTACTAAAATTATTTTTCACTAATTTGCAACAAAAAAAACAGTAGGTATCGATTTTAACTGAAACTGTTGTCCCGTAAGTATTCTCGCTTTTCCGGGTTTTCATCGTACAATGAAAACTAAACAATTACCTGTCTAACGCACCAATTAGACAAAATGTTCTACCAGAAACTTTTTTAAAAATTATTTATGTTTATTATTCATTTTTGTACTTGTTTAATTTAATTATTAAATAAAATCATATAGGTCGAACTAGTCTAATTTAAGTCACATTGGAAATTCAGTTATCTAGGACATAGCCCATTTTATTCCCTTAAATAAGGGCTAGAGATTTGTACGATTCATAAATTTGAAACTCACCTTTTGTTTTATCGAAGAACATAAAAGTTGTAATGTTGATTTTAGAAAGTAATTATATAAGTCACGCGGCATACTATTGAGTCATTTATTTGCCCAATGCGAGAGATATTCCATAATATAATACACAATATTTGATTAAAAATATTCACCCTTTAATGGTTTTTACTTTTAAGTTTCAATCGCACACCTATTATAATCACAATCTAAATCACCCCACGTGTATAATAAGTACTTATATCTTATTAGTAATTACTCATCCGAACAATAATGAATTATAAAGCTCGCTGTGCATCAATTTTAAAAATAAAATGTAACTTGCGAGCATCCGTGCTGTATAGTCTAATAAAGTCTAATAGATAGATAAGTCACTATAATTGTTATATACCTACGGTATACACAGTGTTATCAATTATATTATATTTTCTATTTGATCGAAATCCGATACAAGTTGGTTTTATAACAAAAATTCATAAATATATATATATATATATATATATATATATATATATTATATTATATAATAATACCCACAACAATTGTAAAATAAAAACAAAACCTGTTAGTGTATAAACTAACTAGTAATCAGTTCTATCATTAACCATACGTTTTTTTTTTTTTTTTTATAATGACAACACTAATTATAATATTTGTTGTTGTGGTTTTTCTGGGCTCATTAATTTGTATTATTTAAATTGGAGTGCGATTGTTTTCGCTGACAAAGAAACCGGTGCACATTTCGGCTTTATTTGCTTCGCCTTGATCAGGGTCATTAATCGGGTCTCAGAAATTTACTTCAAACGCGAATTATTTTATGATAATTTTTCTTTTTTCGTTGCGCGATTCATTCCACGTGTGAAATCTTAATTTACGCATCTTTAGATTATAATATCGGTCAATAATATAATATAATACACCAGTGGCGGCGTGCTGAACATGTTTTATACTTGAGGCAAAACAAAACAATTTAGGACTCACCCACCCAAAACACTGATTTTTATATGTCCTATAAATAATTTATTTATAGCAAAAATTGTATTTAGCTATTTTGACTATATATATATATATATATATATATAGAATATCATATTCACAAACAACATTGTTATGTATTGTTTTTTTTTCTTCTAATATTTTCAATATTTATTTCATAACTATATAATATAATCGCTGTAAATATGTAATATATAATAATGCTAAAAACTATCGTCACAATAATGTAATATATAAAACTAAAGGCATTCCTGAATTAGTTTATCAACATTCAATAAATTTTTTCACCCACTGAACCATCCATTTTAGTTTTGAGGTAATTTATTTTGTTCAAAATAATACATCACTGTATGGACCTTATAATTATTATTCATAGATTATCAGTTTATTGGTGTTTTTCATAAAAACAGTGTATTTGTTTAAATTAGTTTTTCAAAAATACAATGATGTTAATTTTTATACTAAAAGTGCAACTAAATCTCATAATTTAATATTGTATTAAAAAAATAATATCGTAAATTCAAAGAGAGAAGGGGCTTTAGCCTCCCCCTACCATTTCAGCCGTTTTTTAAGTTTTATAAAATATTCCCATTAAGTATAAATTATTTATTCTTCGAATTTGTTTGATAACAAAAAAACCAACATTTTTTAGTTGAGCCCCCCTCCCCATATGTGATTTTTAGATCCGCGTCTGCTTATTATTATTACAAAATCGTGTTACATATGAATATGTTTTCTGTTGTATAATATTATTAATCAAAAAATAAGATAGTATTATGTTGCAACATAATAATTTTGCCATTAGTAAAATGTGTGTGTAGAAATGAAGTTTTAAACATCTACTGTATACTGGAACAATGTAGGTATACGTATACTGTTAGTATTTATAAATTCTATGTACATAAATGCTTTAAGTATATACATGCAAATATATTTATATGTAGACGAGGAAGGGGTTAAAAAATAAGACATCAAACTAATCCGTCCACTTATTTTGAGCTACTTTCGATCACTGGTTACAACAGTGTCTATACGCATTTTTTCTGATTTAATAATACTCCTCAGTCGTTTGTGGTGTCTCCTGTACAATTAAAAAAATTGTAACATACGCACATCTCATAGTTCTTCAAGACGTCCATAATATTTTAACGATAATGATATATGTCTATTGTCATAATATTGCTGTTATAAATACCTATAATCGTGATATATACATATACAAAAACAGCTATATTTTTAATGTATTTTTACAGCGATAAACCTGACCGGAGTGACGATATTCACATTAGGCGCGGTGTTCGTAGCTCTGATCCTATATCTGTACGTCGACACACTTCGATATATCATTAAAAACGCGCCACCGATGGTGAAAACTCACTCGGCGTTCATTCTCAGCGTATACCCGGTAAGCGGTTGTCGAAATAGTAGACATATTTGTAGACGTGCAACACAAACTGACAAACACCGCCATAATGATTTCTCGTTATGTTTTGTGATGTGCATCTGCATTAAATAAATAACCACGTGTGTCTTCCGGTCCGCCAGGTTATTGCTGTGGCCACGTACTGCGCCATACTGGTGCCCAGGGCCCATCTGCTTGCCGAGGCCTTGACTCAGGGCATGTTCATGGCGTCGATGTACCAGCTTTTCTGCCTGTTTATGGCCTATTGTGGCGGCGAGGCCAATCTCATCGCCTCTGTAAAACCACAGTCGTTAGACATGCAGGTACCGCCGTGTTGCTGTTGGCCTTGCTGCTGTTTTCTGCCAAAGTTCACTCTCACGAAGTACGATGTCCCTTGACTCTCATCTGTGTATGACACATCGAACGACTTTTACGTCATTTTAATGATTTTAATAGTGGCTGCAAAAGACACTTTAGGATTATACCACAGAATAGACGGCGTTTCATCTATTCTGTGCTAATACACAGATTCTATAGCACCTACCTACCTATTATAATTATTAATACGATAATAATATTTATTATTGCCGTGTCTATACCGAATGGCTATAGTTCTTGGCGTGTCTTCATAATTATAGTATTCCCTTTTTGTGTTGATGTTCCCTTTGATTTATATACTAATTTTTTCTACTCGTACAGGAAACATTTGAGGCACTTGCGAATATTGGTGCTACAACTACCTGTCGTTCAAGGTTTCGTGTATATGGTGTTGCTTGTCATGTGGGCAGAAGAAGAGGTATTCGTACATCTTAACAATATTATTTATCTAGGTGCTTGACGCACCGCACCATACCGTAATATATTTTAATGCAATAAAAATACATAACAATTTAAAAAAATGTATGTATTATTTATTCTCAAATTAGAGTTATCGATAATATTATATTTTTGATTATGAGCGTAACGTGGAATATATTATTTTTACTATGATGTGTGTGATATGCTTTTATTTTGCCTTTTTATTTATATTTTTCTATCTGTAAACATCTCTACTAGTGGGAATTCTTGCTCCAATCAAAAACTTTATAAACATTTTCTTGTAGAATTTTGAATTTCTGTGGTGCAATGAAGAAGTCATTTCTGATTTCTCTTGTGGTTTTTTAAATAATGGGAAAAACGGGAATATTTACGCAATAATTGTTTTTGTTTTATTCGATTCTGTTTTTTTTTTTTTTTTTGTTGTTGTAATCGTGTTAAAAATAATTGTTGAGACTTGCAACTTTCATAAAATACTTATATTAGCAATTTCTCGATGTGATAAAGTTTTAAAAATATTAAGTTATTTCTCGGCATTTTTAAATTTTTAAGTTTTTTTTGTTTTATTTGGATTCAAATTTTATAATTATTTTTTATCGACGTTTTGTTGAAATAAATGTTAAAATTTGTTGAAAATACGTTTTTGGCACCTAATTTTTCAATTTTTCGGTTATAACAATATCATACTTTTTTATATTATATTCAAATCATAGCTATGATTTATCCGTTATCTACTTCAAAAACAACATAAGTAATACTAAATAACTAAAATAGCTTACACCCACCTACAACAGTGGCCTATACCTATATCAATGTTTACTGTAGTTAATTTTTAATAGTATTGATAAAAAAAAAATAATACGTAATAGGTATCTCAGTACCTATCTTAAATTACTGTTAAAAATATTGTTTTGTTTTATATTTATGTGATGGTAGTTTTTGATATGGTAGGAAATTCGGGTATTGTGCACAATGCCCGAAACATTTTGTGCAATGCAAAACTTATCTATTAATACTTCAATTTTTTCCTACATTGGCCGACCATAGTTTGATAACTTACATTTTTTTTTACAACTTACGAGATTTATTTTGGGAACAAATATAACTAAGCACTAACATATTGTAGTTTCGTATGGCCAACACTAGTTAATTGTCTAATCGTAAAAGATTATAATATTATAATAAATGTTATATTTTTTTTTTTTTTTTTGGTTTTAAAACTTTTGTTTTACATAACATTTACTCATAAATTTAATATGGGCAGAATAATAATGATAATTCCTCAATAGTAATAATGATTCAACGAATACTCTATTTTAAAAACTATTAATATCTAATACATTACGTCTGTTATTTTACATACATATTTATAATAAGCAAGTTATAAAATAATAAATACAATAAAATAAAAATGATACATACATATAATATAATTGTTAACAATAAACACTTAACATAGCTGCTTAATGTAAGAATATTAATTTTATTTCTTTTACTTACTAATGTTATTTAATTTTCAATATTTTAACAGCAGTTACTTTGCCTAATTATATTTGGGTCCTGTACACATTGCACAATGCTCGAATAATTTTAACTTTTTCCTACTTGTCCATGCAAATTGTGCATTGTGTTTAACCCTAGGTTTTTTACGTCACCCGTGACATATATATTATATATATATATATAGATTTAATTTGCAGAGCTTGTACCAAGTCAACTACATGTACATGCAACCGTTCATTGTGGTGTCCATTATATGTGGCATGTGGGGCATTTCGATGACAATGCGAGTATTGGGAGAGACCCTCCAGGACCACAACATCCAAGGGAAATTCGTGGCGCTCCAACTAGTTTTGGTGTTGGCCAAGCTACAGGGGCTCGCTTTCAGAACGATGGTGTGGGCGGGATGGTTGCCTTGTAAGCCTCCGATTTCGCCAACTGTTTATGCTAATCGTACGTTAATATTATATAATATAGGGTATTTTATCATGTATGATCCAGCGATTTTCTCGGAGGATTTAAAGTAAATATGATTTTTGTTTTTCAATCATTATTGAATTGTTTAGTTGAGCTCTATTTTAACGCTATTTTCAAAATTTTAATCCTACTCCTTTTACCGTAAGGCTTAAATCAGTATTAACTTTCGATTTCCAAATAGCAATCTTCCTCCATTTAAATATAGATTTGAAAAAACATAAAACCCAAAACGTATTTTGTTTATAGACTTTCTATTTACATAAGACACGTGTAGGTATCCTATAGGTTACATGTCCGTCTTGATATGTATTTATTATATTCAAGTAAAACTACATAGTTGTCGTAGAAAAATAAATGCAAAAAACATGTGGTGCACATTTTATTTTTTACAAAAGTTTCGTAATAACTCTTTAGGAATAATTGAAATTTTAAATTAATAACTAAGTTGAGTTATAATTATTTATTAAAAATGATTTAAAATTTGTAAAAATTTTACCTAACCTAACCTAACTAATTACTCTTATAACATTCAATTTGTTTTTATATTAGTTAAAGTTATCGCCCTAAACACTAGTTATTAGTTATTATTATTATTATTGTCTTGCATGATAACGTTTCTTGATATTATCTAAAAATGTATCGTTAATACAAACGTAGAAATAGATAAATTGGTAATAACTTCCTACTCCACTTTCTAGTAGATCCCACTATCCCACATCAACTTTGATCGGAACGCGGAAAAAACCCAAACAAATCGTAAATGTCCCGTTAATATTGGGACAGTTGGCAACTCTGACTTGAACTATAACATTTATGCATTATAAATTACGTAAACCTATGCAATTTTTAATTGTACCATATGAAAGCGGAAAAATAAGGGGACACTTTGGGTTTTTTGTGTTAAATTTCGCATGTTTATAATATAAACAGTATTTAATTCGGGTTAATTTACATGTTAAGCGTAAGATTTGAAATTATTCGATAAAAATGTGTATATTTATAATCAAACCACTATATTTCACCTGATAATCTAATTGATCTCAAATTTAAAATTATTAAATATTTCAAAAAAAAAAAAAATAATAATAATTAGCAATAAAATATAGGATTTTTTAAGTTTTAGAAAGGGAACTTTTAGTTAGCTAATAATTGGTTTCAGATCACTGTGCACACGTGGTATTTGGACCTTACAACCAGGGCCGAATTGGTTATACGAACTAGCGAAAAAATCTCTGTGAGCCTCTTAAAATTTGGGCCGGTCGTATGAGTGTAGGCAAAAATAAATTTATGACTAAAATACGATTAGCCACCATTGTCTTGCAACAATTTTAGACGTAATAAACCAATAATCATAATAATATATTATATATGGATATCACGGTGGGCCGATTCATACCAATCTAGCCCCGCTTATAACTAACCTAACCTAACATTATAATATATTAATGTCATGTTTAATCACAAATCTGTATTTTGGCAGTGATATATAACTCGACGATGCTGTGGGAAATGTTGCTGTTGGCTGTGTTGGCCCGGAAGCTTTACAAGAAACCGTTGCCAGTTCAGTGCTTCGTTGATCCTCCGAAGATCACGTGCTGCGTAGACTTGCCCAGTAACCAGGAAAATAATAACATCATAAACGGCACGTACAATCAGTGTTTCGACATGAACGTATGACTCGATATGACTATAATTAAAGGAATAACTTAAAAAATTGATATTTTTTTTTTCAAATGACCTCATTAAATATATTAAAGAATATCGTATAGTCCATAGTTGTTCTGTTCGTAAATTTATAGTACGTTTTGGATTAACATTTTAGTAAAAGTATCATTTACATTATATAACGAATTTAACATAATATAGTGAAAGCGGCGTACCTGCACATTTTTTTAAAGTTAAATCGTATGTATTTTATTGATGAATATTATGGAGTTAAAATGTATAGGTATTCATATGATAATATTCTAAATCTAATCTAAGAGTCACGTTTTGATTTAGTTTCAGTATATAATACAACACATATTATATTAGAACACTTTTTGATTGCAATAAGCATCTATTTCTAAACAAAAATTTAAATATTGTGGTTGGATATATAACCTTAATATCCATAACAATACGTTTTTGTATCGTATATGAGAGGTATTGCATTATAATTCATGTGTTATTTTCCACAAAAATATTTAACCAAAACGTAATTTAATCATATACTAGTAGAACGATTATGAGGTATTCTTTAATACATTTGATTAGGCCATTTGATAAAATAAAGGTTCTTTAGTCATTATATTACGATGAAATACAAACTGAGAGTTTATGCGTAATGTTAATAATGTCCGTAGCGGATTGTCGCAAATAAATTTTGATGGTTTCATTATTTTTTATCATATTATGTACTATAAGTTGAGCCAAAGAAAATGTTTGAAGTCACTATTAGTATTGTGACGACTTGCAATCAACTCGTACCCTGCTGCGACGATACGTGGTATACGCGTACTTTGCTGCAAGTGGACTTGATTGACGTGAATGTACGCGAAAACTACTCTGTAATCAAATACAATATTTTTTTATTTTTTTTTTTTTATGGGCCATTTATAGATATAAAGCATACTTATAAAATATCTATATACCTATATTTTTCCTTCTTCTCCTTCGCCTCTTTTCTCATCTATTTGAGATCGGCAAACTTGGTCCTAAATCTCCACTTGACTCCGTCTCCCATGTCATCTAAACACACTTCGGCATATACTCATGTCACTCTCAATCGTGTCTAACCATCTCCTTTTTGATATTCTTCCTCACCTTACATCCACATTTATTTGTAAAACTATTTTTACCGTTTCTGACAGTAGTTCAGATTGTCCCCAGTCTCTCCTCTCTCTCTCTTACTATATATACGTATATATACATTTGTTTTTACAAACAAAATAACATTTATTATTACTTTTATGTAAAGAAACAATAAAGATCAAAAGCATGATTTTAATAAATAACGGTATTAGTAAAGGATACCTAATAATGTAATAATTTCTTTTGTTTTTTGGTTCTGAGTGAAGCAATGAATGTATTTGTTTTACAATGATGTATGTGTTTTTTTTTTTTTGACCGTAAACAATTTTTCTACTAAACATTCTGTTCCGATTTTAAAGTATAGCACCTCTTCTGAAAGAATTTTGAATCTAGTTGGTGCATTAAAAATTATATTTTCTTTTATTTTCATTGTAGTTTTCCTAATAATTGGGAAAAGCCTCCGGTACGTATGAAAAAAACGTAGGAAAAACGGAAAAATTTCTTGTAATGGTTTCATTATTTTGATAATATTTTTATTTTCATTGTAACTCAGTTAAAAATAACCGTAAAGACTTGAATGTTTTTACAGAAAATTAATATTAGACTTTTCTAGAAGTGGGTAAATTTTTAAAACATTTTGGAAAATTTAAATCTATTTATAGGCATTTAAATTTTTTTTTCTTCAAATTAGCTGAATAAAACTGTTTTGGCCGAAAGAAATGCACGAAAATTTGACACAAGGTGTCAACGAATACCATAAATTATATAGTTTGTGGTGAAAAAGAAAAAAAATTCAGAGTAATGTGATTCTGTTTTAGTGTATATTTTGTTGAAAATCTTAAAAATTACGGCATTTTAAAACGAAGGTGAGCCCCTCTTATACGATGCGACCGCTGACTAACTTTGTTGCCGGTATGAAAGAATGTGCGTGTGGGCCCGAGGGGTTATTATATATATATAACTTGTTATCATTTTAAAAACAATTTACCATAATAAAAATTATTATCGATAAGACAATATTTTTACGTTATTCACATTTTCAGGTCCGTTACATTAGCATACCCAACATGAAATTTCATAAAACAAATTTTACCAAAAATTCTTATTCTATTTGTATAAATTTGTAATCGTAAATTCCGAATTTGTACACCTTTCTGAACACAATATAGGTAATGTCCAAAATCGGCGCGATTGATGACCACCGGAGTGGTATAACATAATAAAAACAATAACCACGGTGGATAAAACGCGTAGTGTGTAAAGGTCCATTGGAAATACGTTTTTGGTAATTGAATTAATTCATTGCCATTCATTTACCAAACTGACCCTACATAGGCGACATAATACAATTATTATGTACATGACAATTATACAAGACACGCCAGCAAAAAGTTAATTAAATAAAATTGCAAACAATGTTAAAATTTGTCTGCGGATCATCAATATTTTCTCACAAACTACTAAATAAAACGAACGCAAACTTTAACAATAGTACAAAAAACAAATTTATTAAATTTTTTACATAATACAGCAGAATGCGGCCGGGAAAATATTAACTAACAGAAAAACGACGAAAATAACCACGACATAATTTTTTGAATCGCTTCCACCGCGATGTCGATGATTTCGTCATCGTGCCGACAGATGACATGACCGGTGGTGCCGGTGATTCCGACATCGTGCCGACAGTCGACGTGACCGGTGGTGCTGGTGATTTCGTCATCGTGCCGACGGATGACATGACCGGTATCGCCGGTGATTCCGACATCGTGCAGACAGTCGACGTGACCGGTGGTGCTGGTGTTTTAGTCATAGTGCCGACGGATGACATGACCGGTATTGCCAGTGATTCCGTCATCGTGCCGACGGATGACATGACCGGTATTGCCGGTGATTCCGTCATCGTACTAACGGACGACGTGACCGGTGAAGCAGGTGATTCCGACATCGTGCCGACAGATGACATGACCGGTGGTGCCGGTGATTCCGACATCGTGCTGACAGTCGACGTGACCGGTGGTGCTGGTGATTTCGTCATCGTGCCGACGGATGACATGACCGGTGGTGCCGGTGATTCAGTCATCGTGATGACGAATGATGTGGCCGGTGGTGACGATGATTCCGTCCACGTGCTAACGGACAACTTTTCTCCGGGTCTGTGCATAACGTCGTGCTCTGGGGACGCTGGTTTTTTTATAATATAAAGTAAATCAGTGTTAAATATTGTTAATTATTGTCACTGTGTAATTCATCTTTATACACATTTTCTAAAAATAAACTCGACAGTTATATTTTTAAAAATATCTAGAATATGGATAATATATTTGCCTAACCCTTATGATCATTGAGTTATTGAACAATTTTTGATTTGGCATGAATATTAGCAAATTAATTAAATTACTAATCTTTATTACAATAGGTAGAACCTGAGTACAGACGAAATTTGAAATTATTATTATTAAACAAAAAAACCTATTTATTCTCAAACAAGAACATACAGAATTTAAAAAAAAAATTGTATATTATATAGTTATCTTAGCTAGTATCTGGAACCATTTTATCACAATTAAAATAATAATAACATTTATTTTAATTATTTTTAATTTTGAACAAAGCAAATAAGCCTCAGTTTAATTGTATAATGATATTTTTCGTACTGTGACACGGACATTATACATATTTGAAGAATATATAATGTGAAACATTAAAATTCTGTTTGGAATATATTCAAAAGAAAAAAAAAAATAATATCAATAATTAATTATTATTACTCATTAGTTGAAAAAAAAAAAAAGAGTGTAGAAAATCTTGTCAAAATTGTTTTTGATGCAATCATCAATTGTCCAATCTATAAAAACATATGAAATAAATAGTAATATAGCATACCTGGTGCTGGTTTGTCCACTAATTTTGACATTGATGCACTATCAACATTAGAAAACAATTCAAGCACATCCTGCTCCGGGACCACCGGTGCTTCCGTCGTTGACACGGACGCCAATTCTCTTGGTCCGTGGAAATCATGTTCTGGGGTCGCCGGTGCTTCTGTCATTGGCACGGACACCAAATCTCTGGGTCCATGAACAGCATTGTGATGCGTGGATGCAAGTTTTTTTGTTATTAGCGCAGACGTTGATCCTGCGAGTCGGTGTATAAAATATGAAAACGATTCTGAGCCAAGTTCGGTTATCATATTTTGTAATGCGGTATTTTTAAAGATTTCCATCAAAATTTACGATTTCGCTTTTTAAACATAACTATTACATGACTTCCAATTACAAAAAATGTCTATAAATAGTTGAAAATTTGTCTACACTTAGAAAGGGCTAATACAAAGCTCAAGACTAATACATATATAAACTTTTTGGTTCACCGAGCTTTGTTCATACTAGATTTTTAGGCTGCATTAGATTATTGTTGAGTTTAGGTTTATTATATGCAATCTAAATTATTCATTATATTCCTAAATTCTCATTTATACAACAATGGCCTATGGTACGATGTATGTCCGGACGGCTGTTACGCTAATTATCACAAGTTTTCCAAGCAGTTTAAAATTAAATAATTAAAAAAATCTCTTCCTAAAAGTAATAATTATATATATATATATATATATATATATATAGGTACCGTCATTGAATAATTTATAATATAAACAGCGACAGAGCGAGAAATTTAAATTTTATTGAGTTCCGGAAGAGATTAGCCTACTTACTCGACATACCTAGTTATATAATGTTTCGATTATGTAGTTTGGTTGTAATTCGAATAAATAAAATATTTAACCGTCGATACCTGCAATTTTTACAGAATATTAATTTTAGCCTATTCTTGGCGTGGACAAATTATCAAGACATTTTGGCGATTTTTAATTTATTTAAGGGCATTTACAATTGGTTTAAAGTTTTTTTTTAGATATTATTTATATAATTCTGTATTAGCTTAAAAAAATGCACGAAAATTTCAGAAGTTCATCATAAAGGCGAAAAAGAAAAAAAAGTTGAAAGTAATAAAATAATTTTGTACCTAAATTGTAAACCTACCTATTTCTGTTTTTTCTCCAGATTTGTCATTACCAATATTCTTTATATTGTTATTATTTCCAAAAATCAACGTGTTAAGATGACTATTGATATTTTGATTTGTGCTTGTTTTCAGTATTACATCATTTGTGTCATCTTGAATATAGTCCTAAAATCATAAAAAAGATAAAATAAATTAATCTGTCATAGGCATATAGAATAAGAATAACTTACTATTGTTATAGATTTATAGTCGCTGATTAAATCTACATAGGCACAAGCGTCTTTATTTAATTTACAGATTTGAACATCTTTGAGTTTTACTAAACTTATTTTACTAGGAATCTGTTATAATATAATCAGGTAACAGAACAAAAAATTATAAACTATTAATAAATGAATATAAATAAAATAAATATAAGATCAACAAATAAATATAAATAATATATTTAATATATATCTTATTATAATACTTATATTACAGCAGAAATTGATTATATCGATATTCAAAGGATTACAGCAAATAGAAACTTTACCATGACAAAAGTACTTACAATATTATTTCAACATTTTTATAATTTTTTTTTTATTTTAAAATTATATATATTATGTATTTTTCAAAATGACTAATTTTACATTAATATATAATTGTTAAAAATTTAACTGTATTGCAAAGTCAAATTTGTTTAAAATCGCAGAGAAACATAATCTCTTCTTCCAGTGTAATGGTTTATATTTAATTTATAGCATGGTTATGGTATTGTGAGACAACCAAATAAAATACCTATGCCAGGGATAACCTATTGTGGGAAATTTACGAGCTCTTCGTGGGGTGCAAAACCCCACACATATCATTTGTCAACCCTGATGTATCATATTACTCGAAATTGAGCTGGTGGAATCCCTTCCAATAGGACATAATCTGTAAAGGCATACTTGCAGATTCCCGAAAAGTCTCAAGGGTCGGAGTAAATTATATACATCCAACTTTTTATTTAAGATATATTGCTTGTTTAATTTAATTCTATATTAGGTTAAATTTAGTCTATTGCGATTATATGATATAACATAAATGTCGCTATAATCAATCTCTACAGAAATTTAAACAAATTTAAAAACTATACTATTAACATCAGATGTTCTTAATTTAAATAAAATAACAAACCTCTAAAAATTTATTAGGTAGTGATACCATATTAGATAATTTAACCATTTCTTCATTTCCATAATCAATAAATTGTACTCTGTAGTTAATGACATCTATTTTTTTTAATATTTTTGCTCTATAAAACAATTTATCTATTTTAAATTTTGCACCGACTATGTCATTCAATTTGGGCACTTTTCGAATTGATTTTGCTTTATTAAAAAATAAAAAAATATATATATAAATTTACCAATGAAACAGTAAACAGTTTTGTTAATAGGAAACTTTCATGACTAGTTAAATTTGAATAAATACCCGTTGAACAATATGAATTTATGCTTTTTGTAAAGCTTTGAAATTCATTGTTGTCGTCTTTAACATTCCGTACATATATACGGTGTACGTCGACGAATGTTATAATATAAACTATGTCACCTTTTTTTAATTTTGATGAACTCAGTTCACGGTGTATTTCATCATTGGACACATTCCCTAAAAAAAAAAAAAATAGCAATTTAACATCGTTTTAACATTTAATACACACGTTAAACGATTCTGAGCCATGTTTGGAAATGCAGTAATTTTAATAGATAATTATAATTTATAATTATACATTAATAATAGTTTCGATATATTTAAAATATACTGAATTTGTTCAATTTATTATGATTTTAACATTACTTTTAATCAAATGATTGACTGCAATATCTAGACTATATTAATCCGTACACGAACAAGTAAATAATACTTTAATAGAACCGTCATACAAATGATGGCTGCATCTACAATTTGACTAACCCCTACTGTTTATGATAATCGACTTATTTAACAATTATTGATTTGGTATGAATGTTAGCGAATGAATTAACTTATTAATACCTAACCATAATCACAATCGAGAGCACCTGGCTGACAAATGACTGACTAGCTTACCTGGTGCTGGTTTTCGCGTTAAACCTGACATTAATTCACTATTACCATTTGGTATTAATTCAAGGAGCCGTTTATTTGCATTTTTACTGATATTGATATTTCTCAAAATAACATCTCTTAAATGTTCTGCTGAAGAAAGATCCTAAACAAAGTTATACAATTACGATATACACAATTTAAATGAAACATATCAACTATTAAATGATATATTAATTGTGGCAATAATACTATATAGGCATGGAAAAGTATTTTAATTTTAATTTTAATGCTGTATGATTATTATAGAAAAGCCTTTGAATATATAATACGATTAATCCTGAATCCAACATAGGTAATTAATATGTAAGTTAAGAGATTATAGAAAATTGTATTCAGAATGATAAATAATATTTATATAGAGTTAAATTGATATATTAATTAATTATTAGTTATTACAACTTATAAAAATGACAATCATTCCCGTTTTTTCTTTTTTTTATAAAAAATATATGAATTTAAATACTTACACTCATCATTGGTGGACAGTCAGATGACATCATATGTATTCTGAAGTATACAAATCAAGTGGACTAGATTCAACACCTTTAATAGCGACACATATAACAGTTGAAGGAATCTAAGAACGAAAATATTATGCAAATGAATAAATAAATATATGTTCATATACATTTATAGACATAAAAGTTAGTTGTTTGTTTGTTTAATTATTTTTTTTAGATCAAAGGTTACCTTGGTGACATGTAGTGGCGTATTTACGGGTAGGGGGGGAGACGTGATTGATCACCCTCCAGAGTCCTTTTTTGTTATTTTTTTTATAACCAATTTCCGTCTTTTTAATACTCATGAACCGTTACCGTATTAGTAATAGGTGTTATCCACATTAGTAAAGCCGGTAAAGTCTTGTGATTATAAATGTAATAATTTCAAATAAATATTTTTTGCTATTTATAACAGGCTAAAACCAAATGGTTTGGAAATGCCAATCATACATCGCAATATAGATATTATTTTGTAACATAGTAAATTACTGTTAAATAAAGAATTTGATAAGAAAAGATCATTAGTACAAAAATAATAAGTATGTTTATAAAGTAAATGACATGGGTACCCATAGACAAGTACTTTGCCCTTCCCTCGCTTTAAAAATAAAATTAACTTAATAAAAATGTCAAAAAAAAAAAATAATAAATTGAATTTATAAAAAAGTATTGACGAATTTTGTATTGAATGACTTTTTTTTGTTCGTATATATTTTGACTCCACCCCTATGGTAATTGATTTACAGTATGGATATGGGCAGAGTTTAACCGATGCCCTAATGTTTTATATGATATCACCTCTCCAATGGAAACCGTAAATACGCCATTGGTGACACGGATGAAACAAACAAAGTCAAGTTATTATTAAGGAGACAAGTATCATTGTGTACATACTAGTATATCAATAGAAATTTAATTTATATCTGTATGCAACGATAAATTGCAAACAAAAAACGATTCTGAGCGAATAAGTATTACTTTTTTCATTGTTCCCATGGTAATTCCCAAATCAATATAAATAAATTAGAAATATTAAAACTAGGGTTTGACGAAATCACGTTTTTGCCGTTTTTTCGTCATTTCTTGGTAGTTTTTTCTTCCGCGTTAAAAAACAGGTTTATCGAAAAATGACCTGATTAAAGTACTATAACTAAACAACATTTGCTACCGTAAATAAGAGTGTATAGATTGGATGAAATCTTCTGGTAGTTAAAGTGTTTACAGAAAAAATAAAATATATATATATATACATTGTTCTAAAACCACAAGAACCTAGAGCAGTAATTTAATCTGGAAATGATTTATTATTTATTAATTTTTTCGGCAGAGTTGCAACGAAAAGCTTGGTTTATTAAATAAAAATGAACATTTTTAGATCAGATTTATAATTTCTAGGGGCTAGGTATAGAAGATTCTATGATTTATTCATGATTATTCTGGTACTACTACACTTCCTACCATTATAAATTCCTGGCTACACCACTGTGGAGTTACATTCACGGACATTCAACCCACTGTGGGGGACAGCTAGAATTGTATAAATTCAAAATATAGGTATATTGTAAAATATTCCTAGAATATAATTATTTATAAATAGTATTTGTATTTTATAGTATAAAAAAGTTGAGCGTAATATAATAAGTTTTTTTATTTTTTATAAGCGTTATAAGTTCGAATTTAAATGAAAACCGTAAACAACACAGTATTTCAATACATGATTTAGACAAACTCGTCAAACATGACATTTTCGTCAAAAGACTTACTCGTCAAACTCCTGACGAAAATTGAGGTACTTCCTATGGTTTGATTTAATAAATGTAAAGACTTATGATTTTATAAACAAGTTTATTTTGCATCGATCAAAGCATATTTATTATTATTATTTTTAACATGTTTTATTTAATTTTTTACTATTGAAAATTGACAAATCTATACAAATTTTAAACGTTTTATTCTCGTAAATAATTTGATAAAATTAAAAAAGTGCTCCGACCTTTGCAAAGTAAACTTGTTAATGAAATTAAACATATTTTAATTTTTTAAATCGTACTACTGTAAGTACGAAAATTTTTGTCAGGCGTAAAGCTACTTTACATTCATATATAACATAAAAACGGCCGATCGCTTTTCTCTTAATTGGGTATCGGGCAGTAAATTAATGTAAAATTATTACGAAATAACGTATACCTTTTTTTATTACGAAGAAATATATTTCAGATACATATAGGAATATTTAAGTCGAACATAATTATAAATTATAAAAACTATACTTTAATAAAATAACTAAGTCAATAATCTTACCTTTTATAATTCGATTATGTCGATTCACAATAGTAATCACTTCTTGAAATAATATTTGGAAAAAAACTATATCAAAAAAATATATATACGTAAATAATAATTATTTAACTATAAGAATAATTTTCCAATGCCGTTTGATTAGTTTGAACACTATTCACAATAAACAGTTTTTGAAACACTTGGAAACAATCATTGAACAATAAAAAATAAATAAATAATAATATATGATGGCCAGCATATACTTATTGTTTATTTCATATGATGAACCAATATCGAATTAATATGAATAACCGTTAATATTAATTAACATATTATGAGATTCGTAAAATACTATGTACAACACTTTTTCACTTTATTCGTTTTTGTTCTAATTTATTACAGTCGTTAAAAATTTTAAATGCAATATATTCGCCATTACGATACCATAAGTGATTAATGCAGTTTTAGCTACTTTTTTTCCATTAGTTCGGTAATTACTTGTTTTTAAAAAAAAAAAAACATGCGTTTTACAGGATCTTCGATTAGACCTTGGAGCAAAGAACCAAACTTATTAACTTAAACTGGTTTTTGAATAACAAAATTTTTATTGATTAAATGCCCTCAGCATCGTGATAATTGATTAACTCCAGGATATCAAAAATTAACATATCCAGTAAGATTACCTTCGTGGAATATTATTATAAACTCTAAAAAGTTTATGATACCGATTCAATTTCACCAGTTTAGATAGATATTCGTTTTTGATTCGCAAGGTAATCGGCACATCCCTCATCGTGTTGCGTACAGATATAAATTAAATAACTATATGCAATCTTATTTTACCAACTTCGGATCCACAGCAATAGAACACCCGTCATCAGTAGTATCAAGTATTTCTTTATTTAGTTTGAAAAATAAAAAACAAATGTTGAAACACAAATTTGCTGTATGACAGACTTGAACGGCATCATCAAACGTGACCCGTACGACCGCTGGGCGTTACTCTCCATTTGCATGCATGTTCGTCAACTCAAAGTAGTTGGGAAAAAATATATTAAAGAATATCGTATAGTCCATAGTTGTTCTGTTCGTAAATTTATAGTACGTTTTGGATTAACATTTTAGTAAAAGTATCATTTACATTATATAACGAATTTAACATAATATAGTGAAAGCGGCGTACCTGCACATTTTTTTAAAGTTAAATCGTATGTATTTTATTGATGAATATTATGGAGTTAAAATGTATAGGTATTCATATGATAATATTCTAAATCTAATCTAAGAGTCACGTTTTGATTTAGTTTCAGTATATAATACAACACATATTATATTAGAACACTTTTTGATTGCAATAAGCATCTATTTCTAAACAAAAATTTAAATATTGTGGTTGGATATATAACCTTAATATCCATAACAATACGTTTTTGTATCGTATATGAGAGGTATTGCATTATAATTCATGTGTTATTTTCCACAAAAATATTTAACCAAAACGTAATTTAATCATATACTAGTAGAACGATTATGAGGTATTCTTTAATACATTTGATTAGGCCATTTGATAAAATAAAGGTTCTTTAGTCATTATATTACGATGAAATACAAACTGAGAGTTTATGCGTAATGTTAATAATGTCCGTAGCGGATTGTCGCAAATAAATTTTGATGGTTTCATTATTTTTTATCATATTATGTACTATAAGTTGAGCCAAAGAAAATGTTTGAAGTCACTATTAGTATTGTGACGACTTGCAATCAACTCGTACCCTGCTGCGACGATACGTGGTATACGCGTACTTTGCTGCAAGTGGACTTGATTGACGTGAATGTACGCGAAAACTACTCTGTAATCAAATACAATATTTTTTTATTTTTTTTTTTTTATGGGCCATTTATAGATATAAAGCATACTTATAAAATATCTATATACCTATATTTTTCCTTCTTCTCCTTCGCCTCTTTTCTCATCTATTTGAGATCGGCAAACTTGGTCCTAAATCTCCACTTGACTCCGTCTCCCATGTCATCTAAACACACTTCGGCATATACTCATGTCACTCTCAATCGTGTCTAACCATCTCCTTTTTGATATTCTTCCTCACCTTACATCCACATTTATTTGTAAAACTATTTTTACCGTTTCTGACAGTAGTTCAGATTGTCCCCAGTCTCTCCTCTCTCTCTCTTACTATATATACGTATATATACATTTGTTTTTACAAACAAAATAACATTTATTATTACTTTTATGTAAAGAAACAATAAAGATCAAAAGCATGATTTTAATAAATAACGGTATTAGTAAAGGATACCTAATAATGTAATAATTTCTTTTGTTTTTTGGTTCTGAGTGAAGCAATGAATGTATTTGTTTTACAATGATGTATGTGTTTTTTTTTTTTTGACCGTAAACAATTTTTCTACTAAACATTCTGTTCCGATTTTAAAGTATAGCACCTCTTCTGAAAGAATTTTGAATCTAGTTGGTGCATTAAAAATTATATTTTCTTTTATTTTCATTGTAGTTTTCCTAATAATTGGGAAAAGCCTCCGGTACGTATGAAAAAAACGTAGGAAAAACGGAAAAATTTCTTGTAATGGTTTCATTATTTTGATAATATTTTTATTTTCATTGTAACTCAGTTAAAAATAACCGTAAAGACTTGAATGTTTTTACAGAAAATTAATATTAGACTTTTCTAGAAGTGGGTAAATTTTTAAAACATTTTGGAAAATTTAAATCTATTTATAGGCATTTAAATTTTTTTTTCTTCAAATTAGCTGAATAAAACTGTTTTGGCCGAAAGAAATGCACGAAAATTTGACACAAGGTGTCAACGAATACCATAAATTATATAGTTTGTGGTGAAAAAGAAAAAAAATTCAGAGTAATGTGATTCTGTTTTAGTGTATATTTTGTTGAAAATCTTAAAAATTACGGCATTTTAAAACGAAGGTGAGCCCCTCTTATACGATGCGACCGCTGACTAACTTTGTTGCCGGTATGAAAGAATGTGCGTGTGGGCCCGAGGGGTTATTATATATATATAACTTGTTATCATTTTAAAAACAATTTACCATAATAAAAATTATTATCGATAAGACAATATTTTTACGTTATTCACATTTTCAGGTCCGTTACATTAGCATACCCAACATGAAATTTCATAAAACAAATTTTACCAAAAATTCTTATTCTATTTGTATAAATTTGTAATCGTAAATTCCGAATTTGTACACCTTTCTGAACACAATATAGGTAATGTCCAAAATCGGCGCGATTGATGACCACCGGAGTGGTATAACATAATAAAAACAATAACCACGGTGGATAAAACGCGTAGTGTGTAAAGGTCCATTGGAAATACGTTTTTGGTAATTGAATTAATTCATTGCCATTCATTTACCAAACTGACCCTACATAGGCGACATAATACAATTATTATGTACATGACAATTATACAAGACACGCCAGCAAAAAGTTAATTAAATAAAATTGCAAACAATGTTAAAATTTGTCTGCGGATCATCAATATTTTCTCACAAACTACTAAATAAAACGAACGCAAACTTTAACAATAGTACAAAAAACAAATTTATTAAATTTTTTACATAATACAGCAGAATGCGGCCGGGAAAATATTAACTAACAGAAAAACGACGAAAATAACCACGACATAATTTTTTGAATCGCTTCCACCGCGATGTCGATGATTTCGTCATCGTGCCGACAGATGACATGACCGGTGGTGCCGGTGATTCCGACATCGTGCCGACAGTCGACGTGACCGGTGGTGCTGGTGATTTCGTCATCGTGCCGACGGATGACATGACCGGTATCGCCGGTGATTCCGACATCGTGCAGACAGTCGACGTGACCGGTGGTGCTGGTGTTTTAGTCATAGTGCCGACGGATGACATGACCGGTATTGCCAGTGATTCCGTCATCGTGCCGACGGATGACATGACCGGTATTGCCGGTGATTCCGTCATCGTACTAACGGACGACGTGACCGGTGAAGCAGGTGATTCCGACATCGTGCCGACAGATGACATGACCGGTGGTGCCGGTGATTCCGACATCGTGCTGACAGTCGACGTGACCGGTGGTGCTGGTGATTTCGTCATCGTGCCGACGGATGACATGACCGGTGGTGCCGGTGATTCAGTCATCGTGATGACGAATGATGTGGCCGGTGGTGACGATGATTCCGTCCACGTGCTAACGGACAACTTTTCTCCGGGTCTGTGCATAACGTCGTGCTCTGGGGACGCTGGTTTTTTTATAATATAAAGTAAATCAGTGTTAAATATTGTTAATTATTGTCACTGTGTAATTCATCTTTATACACATTTTCTAAAAATAAACTCGACAGTTATATTTTTAAAAATATCTAGAATATGGATAATATATTTGCCTAACCCTTATGATCATTGAGTTATTGAACAATTTTTGATTTGGCATGAATATTAGCAAATTAATTAAATTACTAATCTTTATTACAATAGGTAGAACCTGAGTACAGACGAAATTTGAAATTATTATTATTAAACAAAAAAACCTATTTATTCTCAAACAAGAACATACAGAATTTAAAAAAAAAATTGTATATTATATAGTTATCTTAGCTAGTATCTGGAACCATTTTATCACAATTAAAATAATAATAACATTTATTTTAATTATTTTTAATTTTGAACAAAGCAAATAAGCCTCAGTTTAATTGTATAATGATATTTTTCGTACTGTGACACGGACATTATACATATTTGAAGAATATATAATGTGAAACATTAAAATTCTGTTTGGAATATATTCAAAAGAAAAAAAAAAATAATATCAATAATTAATTATTATTACTCATTAGTTGAAAAAAAAAAAAAGAGTGTAGAAAATCTTGTCAAAATTGTTTTTGATGCAATCATCAATTGTCCAATCTATAAAAACATATGAAATAAATAGTAATATAGCATACCTGGTGCTGGTTTGTCCACTAATTTTGACATTGATGCACTATCAACATTAGAAAACAATTCAAGCACATCCTGCTCCGGGACCACCGGTGCTTCCGTCGTTGACACGGACGCCAATTCTCTTGGTCCGTGGAAATCATGTTCTGGGGTCGCCGGTGCTTCTGTCATTGGCACGGACACCAAATCTCTGGGTCCATGAACAGCATTGTGATGCGTGGATGCAAGTTTTTTTGTTATTAGCGCAGACGTTGATCCTGCGAGTCGGTGTATAAAATATGAAAACGATTCTGAGCCAAGTTCGGTTATCATATTTTGTAATGCGGTATTTTTAAAGATTTCCATCAAAATTTACGATTTCGCTTTTTAAACATAACTATTACATGACTTCCAATTACAAAAAATGTCTATAAATAGTTGAAAATTTGTCTACACTTAGAAAGGGCTAATACAAAGCTCAAGACTAATACATATATAAACTTTTTGGTTCACCGAGCTTTGTTCATACTAGATTTTTAGGCTGCATTAGATTATTGTTGAGTTTAGGTTTATTATATGCAATCTAAATTATTCATTATATTCCTAAATTCTCATTTATACAACAATGGCCTATGGTACGATGTATGTCCGGACGGCTGTTACGCTAATTATCACAAGTTTTCCAAGCAGTTTAAAATTAAATAATTAAAAAAATCTCTTCCTAAAAGTAATAATTATATATATATATATATATATATAGGTACCGTCATTGAATAATTTATAATATAAACAGCGACAGAGCGAGAAATTTAAATTTTATTGAGTTCCGGAAGAGATTAGCCTACTTACTCGACATACCTAGTTATATAATGTTTCGATTATGTAGTTTGGTTGTAATTCGAATAAATAAAATATTTAACCGTCGATACCTGCAATTTTTACAGAATATTAATTTTAGCCTATTCTTGGCGTGGACAAATTATCAAGACATTTTGGCGATTTTTAATTTATTTAAGGGCATTTACAATTGGTTTAAAGTTTTTTTTTAGATATTATTTATATAATTCTGTATTAGCTTAAAAAAATGCACGAAAATTTCAGAAGTTCATCATAAAGGCGAAAAAGAAAAAAAAGTTGAAAGTAATAAAATAATTTTGTACCTAAATTGTAAACCTACCTATTTCTGTTTTTTCTCCAGATTTGTCATTACCAATATTCTTTATATTGTTATTATTTCCAAAAATCAACGTGTTAAGATGACTATTGATATTTTGATTTGTGCTTGTTTTCAGTATTACATCATTTGTGTCATCTTGAATATAGTCCTAAAATCATAAAAAAGATAAAATAAATTAATCTGTCATAGGCATATAGAATAAGAATAACTTACTATTGTTATAGATTTATAGTCGCTGATTAAATCTACATAGGCACAAGCGTCTTTATTTAATTTACAGATTTGAACATCTTTGAGTTTTACTAAACTTATTTTACTAGGAATCTGTTATAATATAATCAGGTAACAGAACAAAAAATTATAAACTATTAATAAATGAATATAAATAAAATAAATATAAGATCAACAAATAAATATAAATAATATATTTAATATATATCTTATTATAATACTTATATTACAGCAGAAATTGATTATATCGATATTCAAAGGATTACAGCAAATAGAAACTTTACCATGACAAAAGTACTTACAATATTATTTCAACATTTTTATAATTTTTTTTTTATTTTAAAATTATATATATTATGTATTTTTCAAAATGACTAATTTTACATTAATATATAATTGTTAAAAATTTAACTGTATTGCAAAGTCAAATTTGTTTAAAATCGCAGAGAAACATAATCTCTTCTTCCAGTGTAATGGTTTATATTTAATTTATAGCATGGTTATGGTATTGTGAGACAACCAAATAAAATACCTATGCCAGGGATAACCTATTGTGGGAAATTTACGAGCTCTTCGTGGGGTGCAAAACCCCACACATATCATTTGTCAACCCTGATGTATCATATTACTCGAAATTGAGCTGGTGGAATCCCTTCCAATAGGACATAATCTGTAAAGGCATACTTGCAGATTCCCGAAAAGTCTCAAGGGTCGGAGTAAATTATATACATCCAACTTTTTATTTAAGATATATTGCTTGTTTAATTTAATTCTATATTAGGTTAAATTTAGTCTATTGCGATTATATGATATAACATAAATGTCGCTATAATCAATCTCTACAGAAATTTAAACAAATTTAAAAACTATACTATTAACATCAGATGTTCTTAATTTAAATAAAATAACAAACCTCTAAAAATTTATTAGGTAGTGATACCATATTAGATAATTTAACCATTTCTTCATTTCCATAATCAATAAATTGTACTCTGTAGTTAATGACATCTATTTTTTTTAATATTTTTGCTCTATAAAACAATTTATCTATTTTAAATTTTGCACCGACTATGTCATTCAATTTGGGCACTTTTCGAATTGATTTTGCTTTATTAAAAAATAAAAAAATATATATATAAATTTACCAATGAAACAGTAAACAGTTTTGTTAATAGGAAACTTTCATGACTAGTTAAATTTGAATAAATACCCGTTGAACAATATGAATTTATGCTTTTTGTAAAGCTTTGAAATTCATTGTTGTCGTCTTTAACATTCCGTACATATATACGGTGTACGTCGACGAATGTTATAATATAAACTATGTCACCTTTTTTTAATTTTGATGAACTCAGTTCACGGTGTATTTCATCATTGGACACATTCCCTAAAAAAAAAAAAAATAGCAATTTAACATCGTTTTAACATTTAATACACACGTTAAACGATTCTGAGCCATGTTTGGAAATGCAGTAATTTTAATAGATAATTATAATTTATAATTATACATTAATAATAGTTTCGATATATTTAAAATATACTGAATTTGTTCAATTTATTATGATTTTAACATTACTTTTAATCAAATGATTGACTGCAATATCTAGACTATATTAATCCGTACACGAACAAGTAAATAATACTTTAATAGAACCGTCATACAAATGATGGCTGCATCTACAATTTGACTAACCCCTACTGTTTATGATAATCGACTTATTTAACAATTATTGATTTGGTATGAATGTTAGCGAATGAATTAACTTATTAATACCTAACCATAATCACAATCGAGAGCACCTGGCTGACAAATGACTGACTAGCTTACCTGGTGCTGGTTTTCGCGTTAAACCTGACATTAATTCACTATTACCATTTGGTATTAATTCAAGGAGCCGTTTATTTGCATTTTTACTGATATTGATATTTCTCAAAATAACATCTCTTAAATGTTCTGCTGAAGAAAGATCCTAAACAAAGTTATACAATTACGATATACACAATTTAAATGAAACATATCAACTATTAAATGATATATTAATTGTGGCAATAATACTATATAGGCATGGAAAAGTATTTTAATTTTAATTTTAATGCTGTATGATTATTATAGAAAAGCCTTTGAATATATAATACGATTAATCCTGAATCCAACATAGGTAATTAATATGTAAGTTAAGAGATTATAGAAAATTGTATTCAGAATGATAAATAATATTTATATAGAGTTAAATTGATATATTAATTAATTATTAGTTATTACAACTTATAAAAATGACAATCATTCCCGTTTTTTCTTTTTTTTATAAAAAATATATGAATTTAAATACTTACACTCATCATTGGTGGACAGTCAGATGACATCATATGTATTCTGAAGTATACAAATCAAGTGGACTAGATTCAACACCTTTAATAGCGACACATATAACAGTTGAAGGAATCTAAGAACGAAAATATTATGCAAATGAATAAATAAATATATGTTCATATACATTTATAGACATAAAAGTTAGTTGTTTGTTTGTTTAATTATTTTTTTTAGATCAAAGGTTACCTTGGTGACATGTAGTGGCGTATTTACGGGTAGGGGGGGAGACGTGATTGATCACCCTCCAGAGTCCTTTTTTGTTATTTTTTTTATAACCAATTTCCGTCTTTTTAATACTCATGAACCGTTACCGTATTAGTAATAGGTGTTATCCACATTAGTAAAGCCGGTAAAGTCTTGTGATTATAAATGTAATAATTTCAAATAAATATTTTTTGCTATTTATAACAGGCTAAAACCAAATGGTTTGGAAATGCCAATCATACATCGCAATATAGATATTATTTTGTAACATAGTAAATTACTGTTAAATAAAGAATTTGATAAGAAAAGATCATTGGTACAAAAATAATAAGTATGTTTATAAAGTAAATGACATGGGTACCCATAGACAAGTACTTTGCCCTTCCCTCGCTTTAAAAATAAAATTAACTTAATAAAAATGTCAAAAAAAAAAAATAATAAATTGAATTTATAAAAAAGTATTGACGAATTTTGTATTGAATGACTTTTTTTTGTTCGTATATATTTTGACTCCACCCCTATGGTAATTGATTTACAGTATGGATATGGGCAGAGTTTAACCGATGCCCTAATGTTTTATATGATATCACCTCTCCAATGGAAACCGTAAATACGCCATTGGTGACACGGATGAAACAAACAAAGTCAAGTTATTATTAAGGAGACAAGTATCATTGTGTACATACTAGTATATCAATAGAAATTTAATTTATATCTGTATGCAACGATAAATTGCAAACAAAAAACGATTCTGAGCGAATAAGTATTACTTTTTTCATTGTTCCCATGGTAATTCCCAAATCAATATAAATAAATTAGAAATATTAAAACTAGGGTTTGACGAAATCACGTTTTTGCCGTTTTTTCGTCATTTCTTGGTAGTTTTTTCTTCCGCGTTAAAAAACAGGTTTATCGAAAAATGACCTGATTAAAGTACTATAACTAAACAACATTTGCTACCGTAAATAAGAGTGTATAGATTGGATGAAATCTTCTGGTAGTTAAAGTGTTTACAGAAAAAATAAAATATATATATATATACATTGTTCTAAAACCACAAGAACCTAGAGCAGTAATTTAATCTGGAAATGATTTATTATTTATTAATTTTTTCGGCAGAGTTGCAACGAAAAGCTTGGTTTATTAAATAAAAATGAACATTTTTAGATCAGATTTATAATTTCTAGGGGCTAGGTATAGAAGATTCTATGATTTATTCATGATTATTCTGGTACTACTACACTTCCTACCATTATAAATTCCTGGCTACACCACTGTGGAGTTACATTCACGGACATTCAACCCACTGTGGGGGACAGCTAGAATTGTATAAATTCAAAATATAGGTATATTGTAAAATATTCCTAGAATATAATTATTTATAAATAGTATTTGTATTTTATAGTATAAAAAAGTTGAGCGTAATATAATAAGTTTTTTTATTTTTTATAAGCGTTATAAGTTCGAATTTAAATGAAAACCGTAAACAACACAGTATTTCAATACATGATTTAGACAAACTCGTCAAACATGACATTTTCGTCAAAAGACTTACTCGTCAAACTCCTGACGAAAATTGAGGTACTTCCTATGGTTTGATTTAATAAATGTAAAGACTTATGATTTTATAAACAAGTTTATTTTGCATCGATCAAAGCATATTTATTATTATTATTTTTAACATGTTTTATTTAATTTTTTACTATTGAAAATTGACAAATCTATACAAATTTTAAACGTTTTATTCTCGTAAATAATTTGATAAAATTAAAAAAGTGCTCCGACCTTTGCAAAGTAAACTTGTTAATGAAATTAAACATATTTTAATTTTTTAAATCGTACTACTGTAAGTACGAAAATTTTTGTCAGGCGTAAAGCTACTTTACATTCATATATAACATAAAAACGGCCGATCGCTTTTCTCTTAATTGGGTATCGGGCAGTAAATTAATGTAAAATTATTACGAAATAACGTATACCTTTTTTTATTACGAAGAAATATATTTCAGATACATATAGGAATATTTAAGTCGAACATAATTATAAATTATAAAAACTATACTTTAATAAAATAACTAAGTCAATAATCTTACCTTTTATAATTCGATTATGTCGATTCACAATAGTAATCACTTCTTGAAATAATATTTGGAAAAAAACTATATCAAAAAAATATATATACGTAAATAATAATTATTTAATTATAAGGATAATTTTCCAATGCAGTTTGATTAGTTTGAACACTATTCACAATAAACAGTTTTTGAAACACTTGGAAACAATCATTAAACAAATAAAAATAAATAAAGAATAATATATGATGGCCAGCATATACTTATTGTTTATTTCATATGATGAACCAATATCGAATTAATATGAATAACCGTTAATATTAATTAACATATTATGAGATTCGTTAAATACTATGTACAACACTTTTTCACTTTATTCGTTTTTGTTCTAATTTATTACAGTCGTTAAAAATTTTAAATGCAATATATTCGCCATTACGATATTATAAGTGATTAATGCAGTTTTAGCTACTTTTTTTCCATTAGTTCGGTAATTACTTGTTTTAAAAAAAAAAAAAACGTGTTTTACAGGATCTTCGATTAGACTTTGGAGCAAAGAACCAAACTTATTAACTTAAACTGGTTTTTGAATAACAAAATTTTTATTGATTAAATGCCCTCAGCATCGTGATAATTGATTAACTCCAGGATATCGAAAATTAACATATCCAGTAAGATTCCCTTCGTGGAATATTATTATAAACTCTAAAAAATTCATGATACCGATTCAATTTCACCAGTTTAGATAGATATTCGTTTTTGATTCGCAAGGTAATCGGCACATCCCTCATCGTGTTGCGTACAGATATAAATTAAATAACTATATACAATCTTATTTTACCAACTTCGGATCCACAGCAATAGAACACCCGTCATCAGTAGTATCATGTATTTCTTTATTTAGTTTGAAAAATGAAAAACAAATGTTGAAACACAAATTTGCTGTATGACAGACTTGAACGGCATTATCAAACGTGACCCGTACGACCGCCGGGCGTTACTCTCCATTTGCATGCATTTTCGTCAACTCAAAGTAGTTGGGAAAAATGTTTCAAAGGAGATTATCCACCGTTACTAGACAATAACTATTTCCTAATTTTTGAATTTCTGCTTTTGATTATTGACATTGAATTAACACGAATAACGTGTGGACGAAAAATATTATACGCTTAGTATTATATATTATAGTACAGTAGAAGTAATTCGGTACGGTTAATTAACAAGCTAGCAGCAAATTACTCTGTTTAATATAATAATAATATTATCGTATTGCGACTTTGCGAGGACAATTGATAACTTTGTATTTTATTTATTCAGTCCCGTGTACGACGTTTACATTACGTGCGTTTGAAACACGTCACGTCACGTCACAAAAAAAAAAAAAAAAAAAACAAAAAAAACAAATAATCCTGACTACAGGTTTTATTGTATCATAAGAACAATTAACTTACACGGATCCCGTAACCTTGTTTAGCAATTCTTAACGGGTCTACGGAGGACCCTCGTGTTAAATTTTCGGGCATTTATCGAATATTTAAACATCTGCAAAAAAACCACTTAAATTTCCAATAGGTGGCTAAAAATAATTTTTATCTAAACATGATTTACTACAAAAATATTGGACTAGTCGTACCTGAGCATTATTAGTTTCATAATGACCCCGATATAATCTAGAAGAGCGGTCGCCAACCTTTTGGACCTCGCAGATCACTAAATCATTAAATCTTAATTCTACGGACCACTTATACTGTACGGTTATCGATTTCAACGAACCGAAGCTCCGACAATTCAAAAAGGACAAGATCGGGTTTTAAAAAGGCCGATCACTTTTTGCCAGGTTGGTTATGTGTAGGCAACCAAACGTGTAACCGGGTTCTGACGTAGGCAACTCAACGCGCAACGACGACTCCTGCACGCAATGGACGCTACGATGACATCGATGATTGGAGGAGACGCGAAATCGACGAAGGATCGAAGGATCGGGAAACAGTTTAATTATTACCGGGTCCTGAGACCGGTCCGGTGTGGCGCAATGACCATAGGGATTACAATTTGCGGCTAAACCTTAATTCTAAACGTTCAATACACACTACACCGGTGGTTCTTAACGTGAGCGGTACTGAGGGGTATTTTGGTCTCACGGGATGGCGGTAGGTATGAAGGGGGCGTTAGACACTGAACAAAAAGCGATTAAGAACCACTGCACTATACGAACAAAGGGTCCGGTCCGGGCAGGAGCTGGCCGACGATGATCCTCCTCGTGAGCAGTACAACAAGACCACCTGGGCGGTGGACTGCGGGCGGTTCACTGGCACCAGTCACCACCGGATCTCGGGCAATTCTATGTGATTCACCGGCTGCTCCCGTGGCCGCGATACGGCTGTCAACCGGGATCGGGGGTGACTTATCGGATCGAGCGGGTTGAACGACGTGGACGGAGGACTCAAAACGTCGGTGCTCCGCCAGAGGTGTAAGTTGATAAGGCGAAATGACGAAATAAAAAGAACAAGCGGGGTTGGGGATACTTAAATGATTTTTATGCGCAGTAATCATTGGTGACAAAAAAAAAAAAAAAAAAAGATATAACTAACAAGAGACAAAAGACGCGCTGTCGTGTATATGGAACGAATAGCGAGCAACAACAATTACATTACATAATATAACTCACAGCCGTCGATAAAAAACATAAAATAACAATTACAATTTACATAATTATCGTCGGGTGAGCGGACGAAAGAGGAAATGATTAGCGGTGCCAGTTTATCGGAATACATATACTTTAAACTTTTATAGTCTTTATAGCATAAAATGTATACGATTATAGTATGAATACTATAAGTCTCGAGTCCTTATCCAGAGACTTCGAGCTGACAATTGTTTTTCCTCATAAATACCTTTCTACGGATAAGCCTTACACATAATTGAAAAAAAAAAAAACAACTATAAATAGTAATAAATGATTTTTTTTTTTATTTATAACAAAATTTATTGAACAGTAAAGAACTATAAATAGTATAAAGAACATATATAGAATAGTAAAGTTTATTATTCATTTCTATCTCAATGTGATATTTGTTCCTGCTTGTTTCGCAAACATTTCTGCATATTTGGCTCCGATGAAGTTACTGTAAGACGGAGTGCTCAATTTATTTCAAGCCGAGCCGGCACCGAGTTTTATAAGTGTGACAGATGAAAATATTTTTTTTTTTTTCGCATAAATAAGTTGTTGAAAATTGAACTAAAATTGTCATTGCTTTTTCACTCAGCAATGGATAATTTACTTTTAACATACAGCCAAAAATGTGATTTGATTAGGAATACTGGAATTTAGCTTTGAGAGTACCAGTCGGATGATAAATCAACGTGGCCTTTCTTTTCCGTTCACATTTAAATTGCAATTAAAATAACACGGGCCCGCTGGAAGGTTAATTGAATAAAATTTCAATGAAGAATAACACGAAGAATTCGATGCTACGTCATAATCCTTGACCGTGACCTCAGTACTTGACCGTTCGGATCTAATCAAAACCCGTAATGTGAATCGAACCTTACTACCCGATATTACCCAACATATTTATAAAAGTGGAAGTCTAATTATAGGTACTCGTAAATATGAGCCATGTATCTAGGGGTTTTTTGATTTTCTGACTGCGTAACACAAATTGCATTATAACTCAAAAAAAACCGCATGTTAAGTTTATGTGTTGGCATTAGCGAGAACACATTTTAAACCACTAAAACTCATTCAGTTTTAAATTTGAGACTATAGTGAAAAGGTGAAAACTAAAAATATGACGGCCTGTCAAATTATGGTGCTAACAATAGGGGTTCCCGTTTAAAAAAAATACAAGTTGTATTGCGAATGCGCAGAACCGAGGCAGTCGGGACATCAATAAACCCCTAGGATACATAGCTAATATGGATATCTATGAGAACCTTTAATTAGACTTCCATTTGTGTAAATATTTTGGCAGTATGAGCCGCAAAGCGTTACGTGGGACACTCTGTATATTATTTTTTTTACTTGGTTTTGTTTTGTAGTTATTTATTTATACGTTCGTCATTATTTTGCTTTTATAAACAGATACTTTACGCGATTAAAACAATTATACTGATATAAGTACATTATCTGTATCTGAAAAACCATTGAATTTTAATACCGCGGTTTTCTATGCATACAACTGTGTTCAAAATGTGTTTAAACAATTATTATTTATTTTTCTAAACGGTTTTAAATATGTTTGGTCCTGAACAATTTATCTTGTTAAATCGAGAAAATGAATGGCCTCTATGTGATCTAATTAAAAACAGTCTATTTTAAGTATTTATTTTATGAAATTAAATTTATTTAAATAAAAAATATAACAATCATATTATAGATAATAAATAACAGTAAACTGCATGATAATCTTATCATGAAAAACAGATACTACGTACCGCTTCGTGTGCAAGCAGCTTAAATGCATGCAAATTATTTGTGATTGCAAACAAATTATAATTATTGAATAAATTATATCTTGATTTTAATTCAGTGTGATAAATTAACATTATATAATAATATAAGTATATTTTACAGATTTACTCTAAGAGAGATTTACGCAAGTGACAAAACAAAACAAAAATGTATAAAAAAGCAAGTTTTAATTTTATGTGTGGGCAGGGCCGGTTATGTTAACTATGTTTTTATTTAATCCTTGGAAAATGAAGGTGGGCATATTGAGTAATTTATCGAATAAAACGTATTAAATGGTTAGATATGTTTATTAAATAAAATCTAAATAAATGTAATTCGTAATGTGTTAACTTTTATAATTTGCATTACCTTCAATATTATTTTCGATTTTATCTCACTAGTATAAATTGGTAAAAATTGAGTGAATTTCGGTAGAACATTACTAATAAGCGTTTATTAGTCTTCTCTGGGTACAAATAGAAAATTAATAATATCGGCGATTATAAAATTATTATTGTTACAATTTCGTTATAAACAGATTATTCGTAAATATTAAATTTCAACATTCCGTGACTTTGCCAATTTTGCAATAAAAAAAAAAAAAGAAAACCTTTCATACAAAACTTGTTTAAACAAAATTACTCTACACGAATCTGTAGGGGGAAAAAAAATTAAGTTCTATTGTGCACGCGCTTACCGATAGAGTTGACAATTTTAAATCGATCTCATTTCGGTATTCTCCATTGACTTCCAGAAACCCCAATTCAATCGAAAGTCGTCCGGCGAAAATGTTAAATGGTACCTCACGCCATGAATTCACCGGATATTTTGTTGAGAGTTTTAATCCGGGATCATCTTTAATTCTTCAAAATAATATATACCGTGTGTTCGCGACATGAGGTACCACCGCACGATATTTTCGCCGGACGACCGTCGATTTTATTGGACCGCCGCGTATAAAAGTGTTATTTTTTTATCGAATTTTTGAAAAAAAAATACATGCTTTTCAAGTAACAAAATTATTATAACGATATATGTGCGCTGTAGGTACACGTATGGTATACGATTGTTATTCGAGACGATTTAGTTATCATAACCGAAATACGCCCTCAGCCCGTTATTACGGTCGTATCCGACGGTATTCGGGAAATGTCTCTTGTGTTGAACGCTGTCTATCGTAACCGACGAATTCATACTGTCGGTCGGAGTTTGCAGCTCTGTCGGTCTGGACGGTCGGAAACCGGCGGCATTGGCGTAGTGACGTCTTTGCGCTCTGCCGTGCCACATGCGCGCAGTCCAAATCGTCGTCGTGTAATATTCCTGAAAATTATTATCCTAAATCGTTTCTGTGCATTCGCGCCGAGAATAATGAATGTACAATATACATATACATATTAGGGTGGCCATATGGCTAGAGGAGTTGAAAAAAAAATAAAAAAATATAAAATATATAAATTCACGGGCTTTTGTTAAGTGTATTGTGAAAATAATTTTGGTAAATTTCGGCTATGACAAGTCCACAACCACTTCACGTCCCTCAAAGGGGTAAATGTTTTTTTTTGGTTTTTTAAGTTGATTTTTTTTTTTTACATTTTTAACAAACAAAATATTTATCAGAAAATTTATTGTTGTTGAAAAGATTTCCTATAAAATGATATTCTTTAAAATGTCTGTGTAAAACTTACGTAAGAGAATCGATTTTAAAACTGCTGGTTCATATAAATATTAATATTTATATTACTTATTTGGCATTATGTTTAAATATTAATCACATGCATATATTTAATTTATCTATCATTTTATTATATTTTGATATTATCAAAAGATTGTTTTTGAATTGTTATATTGTAATTGTTATTCAGGCATGCTTATACGATTTTAAAATATTTTCACCGTAAACACGATTGAATTTACTTTTCATATTAAATAATAAATGTGTATTGTACAATTTATTTGGCAGAAATAGCAATAATAATTTTCTGTTACAACAATTTATTTATTTATATACACCTGCAAAGTATAAATAATACTATGATATTAGTCAATAATAATGATATTCTTATATTACTCTTCCATAAAACAGTCAGCAAAATAACGTATTGTGTACTTGTAACGTTTCAATGGAAATCGAAAACATATTTAGTTAGTTTAATTCTTTCGTGATGTGCGTGTTAATCCTTTAAAAATAAAATGTCTTGACAATCAATTTTTTTAATTGGGCCAATGAACAACCAAATAACTGGATATAAACTACCATCAATAAGAGATTGCCTTAGTGTTTTATTTTATAATATGAGGTATGTTAAATTGAACTTGCATGATAGTTTACATCTAGTTAAAGACGAATGTATGATTTTTTTTTTTTTTGAGAAAATCGAGTATTCCTACGCAGTATACTTCCAATTGTGTTAGTAAATTAAAAAAAAATGTACGACATTTTGAACAAATTTGACAAAAATAAATCAAAAAAATAAAACAATAAATTTGTTGAAAAATTAAATAATTTATTTGACACTGCTCATAAAAATGCTTTAATATGATGAAGATAAACAATTTTTACTAAGACAATGTCAAAGAGGGCATTTTGGCTGTATGCTTGGTGTAGACATAAAGTTGACTAGTGTTGAAAAACACAAAGTTGCTCGACAAGAAATAAAAATAAAAATATTAAAACAAGATGCAATTATAAATTGTACAAGTAATTTTTATTCATATAGCTAATTAAATTATTATTTTTTTTATTAACTTGTCAACTTAATCAACTGGTCATTATTTTTAAACATTTTTTTAGAAAATTTCTCTTATTCAAATTACTTTAACTTATAGATAATATTCATAATTTTAGTTTTTCTAGTTCTGAGGACGAAGACATAGAGGAACAAGTTAATTTATTAATAGCTGCAGCAGAAAGTTTTCAGGTAGATTATTCTGAGTTTACAATAAATAGGACCAAGTATCAAAAGAGCTCAAGAAAATATTCGTAAACAAACTTCGGAGACTATTAAATCAACATTTTTAAATCTCGATATAAATTTTGTTGTTTTATATTGGGACTTCAAGTTACTTTCATATTTATTAAACTAAACAAATTTAGATCGACTTCCTATTATTACCTATTATTACCTAACCTAACCTTAACCTAACCCCTAATGTAGAAAATCTCTTAGAAGTCCTTGCATTGTCTTCCTGTATTGAAAAACAAATAAGCTCCGATGTATACAACGTATTAAAAAAATGGTGTTTGGTAGATAAAGTTCAATTGTATTGATACCACGGCGTCTAACACAGTGGTCGTTTAAATGGTTCGTGCGTTCTTTTAGAACAGTTATTAAATCGTAATGTTTTATAGTTTGCTCGTCACCATCATATTTTTCAGATTATCCGGCAAGGTATTTTTGCCCATGCAAAACTTACCGTCATATCTGGTCCGGTCATGTCGTTATTTAAGTGTTTTAAAAATAACTGGAGAAATTTAGATTTAATAATTTTAGAATATATTCAATATTTGATAATTCACATTCAAATTTAAAAGACGTTGCAGATGGAATTGTTTCACTTTGTGTAGACAAACTAACAATTAACTTCTCAAGAGATGATTACAAGGAATTTATTGAGTTAGTATTAAAATTTTTAGGAGGAATACCCCAAATGGAATACGATTTCGTCAACCAGGTGCCTATCACATAGCTCGATTGATGGCAAGGCAACTGTCTTAAATCTTAAAATTTTAATGTTAATTAACTTAAAATTAATTAATTAATTAAACTAAATTAATTTAAAATTTCAATAAGAAAAAAAGATGCTCTTGAACAAATATGTTGCTTTATAGTTGAATGTTATATTGAAGCGTGGATTTTATCTCCAAATATAATTACGAATTCCATAAACGATATTATATTTCTAAACGAGTTAGTAAGTTATAACAATAATATATTGGGAGAAATCGCACTTTAAAAATGTATAAACCATCTGTGGTATTTGATAGACGAATGATCTGTGTTTTCTATATTTGACGATCGAATTGAAAGTAATACTAAACTTCGAGTGGCAAAACAAATTTTACAAGGATATGAAGAGGACATAAACGAAGAGGTAGAAGAATATGAAAATGTTAAGAACAAATAAACATACAATATGAAAATTTACCACATTTTCTAAAGAAAGATCTTCCATTTGACCTATTTACTAATAAACAATAGAAAGTAATACTACGATTTAAAATACCATTTCAAATTTTAAGGGAAGACCCAAGCATATCCATAGATGAATCAGGCAAAAAAAAATCGTATCATCACTAAAAATCATTAACGATACGGATAAGTAAAATTGATGGAAGAATACAATGACAAATTCACAAAAACCAAAGTTCAAAAACAATTTATACTTCAAGAGTGAAATAATTATAATATTCAATGGTATCTGATTAATGATTATTTAAATAAATTTAACTTTTTTTGGTAATTTAAGAATATCGCAAACAGTATTCAGGGTATAGCCGTGGAATTTTAAAGACAACTTTTACAAACTAGTTATTTATTTTACATTTTTATTATTATAATTAGTTTTTTATTTGGAAAATCATAAATATACTAAAGTGATAAATTTTGAATTAAATATATACACATGATTAACATTTAAACAATAATCAATTGTTAAAAATAAAGTATAAGTATAATCAAAAATAGTAAAAATTAAGATTTATGAACCACCAGTTTTAAAATCGATTTTATACGTAAAACGCTAAGTTAAAGAATATTTTATAGGAAATCATTATTAAAATAATAAAATGTCTGATACATTTGTTGCATGTTAAAAATTTGGGAAGATTATCGATATATTACAATATGTATCTTATATATTATTATATGTGTGTTACACTTTTATATTTACACAACAAACATTTTAATATATTCGAAAACAAATTAATTTACTCTTACTCGCGGGTTGAACAAATATTTATAAACAAATTGTTTAATTTGTTTTCTGAAAAAAAAAAAAAAAACAACAACAAAATGCAAGAAAAGACGAAAGGGAGTTGCAATCGATTGAAAATCATGTAACGTTTGTCCTTTTGGTCACCCCGCTCTAATTAATGGAAAAACTTACCGTAGTATTTGTCATATTGATAAAAGGTTTTTTTTTTTTTTTTATATTGAAACTTTAAAAATAAGAAATTGTAAATTAAACATTAAGTTGTCGCTCTTATATTTGCTTTTACGCAATTTATAAAAACCATGGATACCAAAATGACCTAAATTAAAAATATACACATATAGTACGTATATGCACATGTTATTCTTATTAAATCTAATTCTTTCGTTTCATAAATAATTAAATTAAACGCAATTCCCTCTCAATAAAATCGCCTTAGAGATGGACAAGCTTTTAAATTCATACAACATATGAAGATACTTCGGTGTTTTTTATTTCTTACTATATAATACGGTGTTTTATAACGTTTACATGAATAAAAGAGGTTACTGTAAACTTGTATTTCTTATATATTTTGTTTGGTAAATCCAGTTAGTTTTCGGGGGGGGGGAGGGGAGGGGAGATGATATGATTTCAGACTAAAAACGCGTATATATAAAGTGATCGGAAATCCTCATAAAAATGACTGGGTTTTTTTATAACGTAACGGACTTGCAAGTCAATAGCGTATGTTTAATATTATATTATAATTAACCGTTTCGAATCGACGATTGTTTTTAGTAATTTAATATTGAAAAACAATGTCTAGTGTCGAGTTTAGTGTTTGTTGGAAAATTACTTTTACTTTTATCGGATATTTTAAATATTTCAAACGATTGAATAATCGTTACTATTACTGACTTTTCCAAATCAGTGTTATACTGAAACGCAATATACTTATATTTGCGAGTAATAATTGCGATTGGGCGTTTCATATAGAATTTTGTTTCAACATTTTAAGTTTTCATAATAGTTGATACCGAATACACCTACCTATCTTTATGAAATTTCGTTAAAAATTAATTTTCTACGCATAATAATTATAGACATAAATAGTTTATTATATTTCGATGAAATACTACACTATTATTATACGACCTGTACGTCGAATATACTTTACTCGAGCAAAACATATTATTACATCGAGGTTCTGTATTGAAAACATTTAATATAGTGGTTTGTATTAATATAATAAATAATATTACATAATATTATGTGAATGCGCATTTTTAAGTGGTTTTTATTTAAAATTAAATTAGTTTATTGTACTCGTATAAGTTATATATAACGATATTTGGTAGTGACGGGGCGTAAGAAAAATGTATACGTTTGTTCGACTAAATATAAGGATTTAAACGGTATATTTATATTATTATACTTACCTACCTAACCTACCTTGTAAAGATAAAGAAAAAGCTTTAAAATTCTATTATTTGCCAACTCGATGGGCTGACAAAATATTAATAAACGAAAGAAAATATTAAAATACATTTTTAGATTGGTAGAAAATAACATACATAGATTAGAGTTGGTATTGTATTTTAATAAATTATTATTAGACACTTCAGAAATCTTTATATTGTGTTTGAAGGCGATTGGATAATATTATTTCATATAGCATAAAATTAAAATACAACGCTAACCTTTTACACACACCCATACACACACACAAAAAAAAAAAAAAAAACTTATAAAAATTGTAACGATATATTTCACCAGGTATTTTATTTAAACAGAAATACTAATAGGATAATAAAATAAGAGGTTTTTTTTATTTTTATTTTTAAATTCAGAAAAGTTAATCTGTTGTTTATTGAAAAACTATTACTCTAATTATATATAAATATATATACACACACCGGACGCCAATAAAAAAAAAAAAAAACATTTGCAACTATATCGGCGCATTTCGATATTTTTCCAAATTAATTATTATTGCCAACTAATTTAATCGATAAATTATATTATCATATATATATACCCGGGTTATACCGACCCGGACGAATTCATCAAGACAGATGCGAAGACACGTTCAAACGTACGCATATGTGTAGGTACGAATTTGTAGGACACGAATTTGATAAGCCTCGTTCGAGTTGTTCGTAATTATTAGTGTATAAGTCGTAATATCTTTGTCTTTATCTACAACAATTGTTGACCATGTTTACGGAACACTATGCACATGTCTTTTTTTTTTTTTTTTTTTTAGGGCGGCTTTGAATATTGCTCGTGTATCTATAATAATAATTATAGTATTATAATAGTATACCCGGGTATACCGTTTAAAACCGTCGAGCGATAACACAATGTAGGTATAATAATAGTGCGTCAACACTCGACGATATCAACACGACAACACGTGTACAAAATGATAAAAATTAATAACTGTGTTTCTATACATACATACATATATATATATATAATATTCTTTAGGCAGTACGCATTATATTATTATAGTATAGCCGATATTGCAATATTGTATGGGCGAAATTATAGCGGGCATTGAAAATAATATTATGTGTCCGGGTGATCTTATTATCCGAGGACCTTTTAGATTCTGGGCGTATATTGGTTTCACTGCGATGTGTTTTTATTGCCGTCCGTCTACCGGAAATCTTTCTCCGATCGAAACACGACAACACACCTCGTTTGTGTAGCATTCTGGATCATTTTTCGATTTTCCTTGTAGTTTCCTTAAAAAAAATGAGGGGGGGGGCGGGAAAACTCGAGGGAAACGGTGATATTTACGCAATAGCGGTTTATTATAGTTATTTGTTCTTTTCTCTATCAACATTTCCAAAAAATTCTGGCGTTTTTAAAGTGATATTGCCGTTTTACATTTAGATTTTAGTTTTTATTCGGCCGATTAAATTCGTTTAAGCTTCTCGAAAATGTCGCTAAAAAATTTGATATCATATCAGTTGTTATTTATGGCCAAATAAAAATATCGAAAACCCGTAGGGACTTTTTTTTGTTTTGTTTTATATGTGTTTGATGTTCAGATTTTGACGAAAATCATACACATCACGGCATTTAAAAATACACGATTAACCGAACTTTGCTCGGAATCATTTTTCGTTAGCAGTGATTTTTTTTTATTGCGTACACAGACATAAATGTAATTTATTTCTATATCCTATCTTCCCAACTTCTCACTTACAACATTAGCCATTTGACCGACCCACCAGCCGTATTTTATTTTTAAACTTTTTATTGTAATATAGATATAAAATAGTGGGATTTCTACCCGATGCAGTTAAATAAATATCTCATGATGACCTATTCAGTTCAATTTCACGACTATTATATTATATTAAATACAACATTACCGTATCATATATCTTTAAATATATTATTGAAATTTTCAAACATATTAATATTACATATATATATCGGGAAACTCGCAGTAGTATTATATATATATATACCCGAAAAATGCAAAAAAAAAAAAAGAATAAATGTAAAATTATATATATAATTCCAAGCGGTCGTCGACCTATATTGGTTTTACAGCGGTATAATATTTTTGTTTCGGAAAACACGCAGTTAAATTTTAGTTCTTAGAGGATACGCTATTATAAATTAATATGCTACCTTATGTCAATACACCAATTTATAATAGTAAATCACAATTATGTAAAATGATATCTGTATACGCAATAAAAATAGATTAACCAACTTAACTAATAGATATACGTTTAGTATTAAAATGGTCATGTTTTATACTTGAGGTTTATACATTGATTTTTTCTTTTTTTCCATTCATATTCGATAAAAATTATTGTAGCTATACGATATGACAAACTTCAGAAATTCATACGAAATAATATTCCTAAGATAGTCTCCAATCATTAATCATTAAAATAATATGTACCTAACACATATATATATTATCAAGGTATTATGAAATGAATAAATATATATCATGTGAAAATATTAAAAAAAAATTAAGTCGATTGTGATTAAAACGATGCGCTTGGATTTATTACGACTATTTTTATTTAAACCGAATATAAAAATTATTTTCTGTTAAATTATAGACGTGCGTGGAGTTGGAGTTACCCCGACTTTGTCGGATCAGTGACACTACACCAAGTCACAACTATAAAAACGAATCATTTTCAGTAAGACTTCTTTGATAATGAATATATAATATAATAAATACGTTTTCAAAATTGTAGTATTTTTTTGGAGTAGCAAAACGATACTTTTGCTATCCCTTAGTGACGCCCGGTGGTGGCTCGGCGGAGGTATATTTGAATCACGTGGTTTACAAAAATATTAGCCGTTGGTTTTTGTTCTGTGGTTGGAAAAGATAGTTGTAATTTTTTTAAAGGTTGGTAATTAAACTATGATGTATTATTATATTATTAGATATAACATTATAATAGTAAGTTATTACGAAAATAGATGTTTAGGTTTTATCCGATATGGATAGTAGTAAATGTGTACCTAATAATATATATATATATATATATTTTATGTTGGGCAACGAGCAAATATTTATTAATAGAGCCACTGAATGTTTTTTTTTTTTCCATTTTACTTTACGACTTCCACACGGTATTTTTGAAGAGGATAGATGTCGTATAGCTGGCAATTAGTATTAGGGTGATACGAGGTTTGGGCTTTACCCCAATAAATGCCTATTATATTTACCACTAACAACGTACCAACCCACTATATGGACTGCAGTGAGAAAAATGTTTTAGGTGAGCGGTGTAAAAATATTACAAGTGTGCGAGTCGAGGGAAAACGAGTGTTCAAGCCTCCGATCGTATTTATCAGTTAATATTTCATACGATGATGTTAACTTGTCGAGAATATTCTTGATTCGATTAATTCAGCGAACAGTAACGGTGGCGTGCCCGGGAATTATCAATGGGGCAGGAGGGATATTGCAGTAGATAATAATCGTGAATAAACCGTAGATTCAGAAAAGCCAGTTTATTAAATCTAGCTTTTCTTTGATACTCGACCGAAATATATATAATTCGAATATTAAACCGTTAAATGGTATTCTTAAGCCAACAGGGAGGGTGCTATAACCCTTAAAATTTCTTCGGCTTGCGCACGCCACTGGTAACCTTATATAGTAACCCATACTCTATGCATAACGTACCATAACTACGATTTTAATGGTAATTTTAGTGTCCCTTGGTAAATAAGTAAGAGGCTCCATCCGTCATTGTTGTATACCTGTATACACAATTTAAAGGATCATCTGGCGTCTTCGGAACTAACGTAAGTATATAAAGTAACCGTTTTTTTTTTTTTTCATTCGTATATTATGAATATATACACATGTTAAACGTTATAGTATTTCAAGAGTAAATATTATAGCGACAAGAGACGGTTTATGATTGATCCATTATAATGCATACGATAATAATAATATTTATTTACGCGTATGCATGTATTTATAATGGCGATCGGGGCAGATGTCGAGTTAACGTTTTTAAGGACCTTTATGCGTTTAACTTCAAAACCTAAAATTATATTCATTGTGTAATTGTACAGCGATCGTTTTTAACACTTATTTTTATGTTATCCGTTCCAAGCGGACGATAATTGTTTATCGACAATTTTATAATATATTCCAACTAAAAGAAGTATTTTCTGCGCGGTGTATACAATTCTGAGCAAAGCGAAAAATAACCGTAATGATCTTTTTTTTTTTTTGTTTTAAAACCGGCAATACCCCCGCTTCCGGAAAACGCCGTGAGTCACTACTTCGGGAAAACCGCAATGACCTAAAACTGTTCGCATTCTTAGCCTTTTCTAGACAAGGGGAATAAATTTCAAATAAAAAAATGTCGAAATATTTATAGGAATATTAAATTCCCTAGTTTTTATTTGATTTTATGTAGATAAAATTGTATTGGCCGAGTAGAAAATGGCTAAAAATGTTACACGAGGTTCACCGTAAGCTTGTACGTAATAGTCATAAAAAAAGAAAAAGCCGAGCGTTTTTGTTGTTGTTTTTATAAGAGGGTTTAAAGTGGATATTATCACGTTAAAATCACGGCATTTCACAGTGACTTTTAACCGTACGATCGCCCTGAATCTCTGAATTTCGTACGGATATGAATTAGATAATTCCACCTTTACTGACTTGCCGCCTACAACAGCGAGCAGTACCCGCGGCTTTTATTTTATTTGTCTATTACAATTGATTATTATTGTTACTATTTTCAAATATTATTATTTATGATTATAGTGGCCTGATGATGTATTGGAAATACACATACTCGCCGGCGGCGCGCGTATTTAAAACGCGGCGACGGGAGAGCACACACTGCCAGACATTAGCGCGGCCCGGTCGCCGCGGGCCACGTCCACCGGCGGTCGCGCTGCAATTGGCCGACCCGCAGCGCGGCGGGAGTGGCCGGAGCACGCCCGTTTCGTCGCGCTCCGCCACCGGCCGCCGGTTGCCAGTCGTCCCTCGCGCACACAGACACGGAACCCGACCGCCGCACATCATCAGTCGTAATCGATCGCGCGTCTAAACGTTAAGTGTACACACACGCACGCACGCGTACACATAGGTACACGCGGCCACACACTCGTCCGTCACACCTCGAAAAACTATAATAATAATAATAATAATAATTTAGTCGGGTTTTTTTTTTTTCCCATTTTTTTTTTTTTTTTTTTTTTTCTCTTAGGAACACAATAATATAATATCGTCGGTATACGCTCTCGACACGACCAACGGCCGCACGCACGCGCGGGCGCGGCGTGATCGCGCGCCACACACACGCACACTCGGCGGCGATACGCGCGGCATTATAATCGTCGACGTTATTATTACGTATATCCGTACCGACGACGGTGCCGGCGACAGCGGTGTCAGAGTGTCACCATCGTCGTCACGCCGCGGCCGTCCGCAACACTACCGTCGCCGTCGCGTTTTCCGCACGCAACGGCGTCCCGTGGTTTTTCGCCCGTCCCGTACCGTCCGGCCGAGTGTGATACCTTGGGTCTTTTTAATAGTTTTTATTTTTATCGACACCGCCGGCACGCGCGTTCGCGTCTAACCGCCGCCGTACACAATCCACTCTCGCCGGCGCCGGCACCGGACTACACCGATAATAATGCGTGGTTACGATACTACGCGACGAAAATAGCCGCCGATAAGAAAAACGCATAGAACAGAATTGGAAACATAAAATACAATTAAAATGAACGATACCGCGACGGTGTGCAGCAGACAACAGGGTTCGTCGTATCATCACGGTGTCGTCATGCCCGGCGAAGAGTGTACCGCCGTCGAACCTCAACCGGCTTCCGTTGCCGGCTCGTGGACGGCCTACGGCCATCAGTCCGCCGCCGCCGGTTACCACCATCACCACCATCACCATCATTTACAACAGCAGCAACAGCAACAGCAGCAGCAGCAGCAACAGCAACAGCAGCAGCAACAGCAACAACAACAACAACAACAGCAACAACAACAGCAACAGGAACATCACCTGCACCACCCGCACGGAATGTCGTTAGTGCCGCCGCCGCTGCCGCCGCAATCGTTGTTGCACCATCATCACCATCAGCCGGCCGACGGCGGCACCGGTTACGCCTCGTGGCCGTCGGTCGTGTACAATAAACGTCGTCCGTCGTACGCGGACGACGTGTTGTACCATCACGCTCACCATGCGCCGCCGCCGCCACCGCCGCCCCAGCTGCAGCAGCACCACCATCAGCCGACGGGCGTCCCGGCCGCGGCCACCTTACAGGCGGTCGCGGCCTACAACCCGGCCGTCACGTCCGCCGGGACGGCCACGTGTTCGTCGCCCGGCACGTCTTTAGACGAACCGTCGTCCGCGGCCGCTGCAGCCGCCTACCAGACGGCCAACGATTACAAAGACTACAAGTATTGGCCGCCCGTGCAACACCAACCGTCGCCCACCAGTACCGGACGCGTGAGTCCGTACGGTTGGATGAAGAGGGTCGAGTACCAAGACCGCCCGCAGCCTGGTCCGTAAATATTGAAATTATTCATTAAAGTTTTTAGTTGTTAATCAGTACATTATTTAATAGTATTTATTCGTATTCGTATTCGTATTCATGTCGTATAATGGACCCGCTGCACGGGCGTATACAGAGCGTTTAGTCGATTTTGTGAACGTTCGACGCAAAAGTATAAAATGTATATTATTGAAATTTGTATGTTTAATTCCGTCGGAAAGTGCCTCGAAAACGGGTTACAAAAACACCGGCACGGGGTGTACAACATCTATCGGATCTATTTGGTATACTGGCGAAATCGGCAGAAATCACCACGTATAATCGTTCGTATTTTCATAAAATTCAAACTCGAAACAAAACCGTCGTACACGCGAGTTTTCGCACCGTGTCCATCAGAGAAACGAATTATTTGGAAACGATAATTTTCTAGAATGCCTAAATCATATTGTGACCCGGTGACCCGATTTAAACAGACTATAGAATATACAAATGTATCAGCGACCATATTTTTTAGTATAACCCCGTGTTACAGTGGTTTTATCGTTTATAATTATTTTGTGTCCTAATATGTGTAGAAAAACTCGTTGGAAATCTAAAAAGATATCCAATAAAATATCGCCGGGTAATAGAATTAAGTAGGGGGGGGAAAGAAAAACACAATTTGGGTATTTCCAATCACCCGGGCTATATTTATTATAAATACACGTCTTTTTAACCCACCGAAATCGTGATAATTTATATCGAATTAATTATTATTAGTTGGCAAACAGTTGAATATTATACACCTACTATAATTAATTGTCAATATTTTATAGGACAATGTATCGGTATTTATAGTTTTACATTTTAGAATATTTTATGGCTGTCCTAGCGTTTATACAATGTGAAAAAGTATGAACTTTTCTCATGAAATTTAAAATCTATTATGTATTTCCGACATTTTCAATGGCGGCTTGAAAAAAAAAAAAAATTGGCAATATGAATTGTATGAATACAGACGACATAATAGTAAATAGCCACTATTACTTATCGACTTTAGTCTGTGTTTTAATGCTTTGACTACTACTATATTATTATTGACGGTTACTTTAGAAGAATCTGTGCACATTTAGGACTGTTCGACGAATAAAAGGATGATCAGGATGTTATAAATTGTTCAGCATTTAACTGATTACCTACAATTGCAATATATTAATTCAAATGCTGATTTAACAATTATTTCACATAGATATTGTTGTTCATAACAACGACGATATTTATTAATTGGTATATTAAACATTTTAATTTTTTTTTTCGCTCTTCGATTTCAAATTCGATAGATATTCGAAATGACGTTGAAGATAATAATGCGTGCGGTTTTTTTTTTTTATTACTTATTTATTTTCGACATTAAAATATTTTGAATATTATCGAAAAATGAACGGAAAATATTTATGACAATCGACGTATCTAATTGTTCTAAATCAGTAGTTTTAGCACAATTTATTATGAAAAATATGATACGTCGTATTATTAGTATTATGGTGATGATTTTGATAATAGCATTTGTGAACGTAGCTAGAAGAATGGCTTAAAAAGAGCAGAAGGCTTCAATATGTTTTTTTTTTTTAATTTTTTATTACTATTTTTTTCCCTGTCAGCTAACAACATTTTTAGCAGAAATCATGCTTCGATCATCCATTTCAAAAGTGGTTTCTATTAGCAAATTTTTTTTCTTTGTTGGTATATTCGATAAGTCGTTTTGTCCATTCCTCACAGTTTTCTTAGTAACGGTAAAAAAAACGTCGGAATAACGGTTTGTGTTATTTTCGAATATTTGATTAAAAATAGCCGTTTTAGCGTTTTAAGCTAAATTGTTTATGTTAAAATCCATTAAAAACGCGAAAAATTGTAATTTATTTCGTACTACCTAACAAATTAATACATATTTAAATTTATCGAAACACGGTGTTAATCGAACTCCGTTCAGAATCGTTTTTTGTTTATTCCTCCCAAACCTTGCACATACGGCATTTTTTTTTTTATCGAAATTATTATTGTAAGGATTATAATAATAGTAACAATATTTTTAATACTTTTCACGCGCATAGGCATGCGCACGGAGTGTAGTGCCTACTTAATATTTGTTGGATTTATTCACAAATATTTGTATAATTATTAATTTTTATTTAAAATTTATAATACTATAATACACACACACACAAAAAAAAAAAATATCTATATAAACTAACTTAGTTTTAATTATTATTTGGGCTAGGAATTTTTAGCATTTACATTTTTTTCATTGTACTCCAGCCATATAATAGCTTATAAAAAAAATTAAATTCTATTCCTATATCACCGAGTCCAAATGTACAATTTGTTTGCATTTTCTTATGATTTTCATGAATTAATGGATTTTTGTGTCGGTTTATTAGCTTTTACATTTTTTGTAACAGTTTTTGTTATTTTTATGTATAATCGACATGTTTAGCATACATTTTTTATATTTTTGTAGTAGATATTTGTATTTACATTTTGTTTTTTCTTTTCGTTACTTACATATTTATCAAATTAAAGTAAAATTATTATAAGCGTAGTTATTTTAACGGAATTTCGTTTACATAGTGTGAATATTGTCGGTAAATATGTCTGAGAATGAATTAAAAACAGATCTGTATCGTCAGGCATGGTCAAAATGACGACCAAGTGACGAGTACGTGGAATTGGCATGTCTGAAATGGTTAGGTTAATCTTTAAAAAACCTTCGCTGTAGGTTAGGTTTTTATAGTGCATCAATTCCCCTAGCCGTGATTATTATTGTCGTCACAGAGATGATATTTGTCTAACGGGATTTTCACTAGTAGAGGGTCCAAGGAGAAATGAGATATCCCGACTAAAATTGTTCTGCAATTTTCGTCCTCGATTGTTGAGCACACGTAAACGCCTACGTTTATACGGGGCCGCGCTTTTGTTATTGCATTTATTTATTACGGACTTGGACAACGACCACACGATTTATTGAGGACACCCGGTGTTATTATTATCATTATCGTGTATTTGTGAAACATAATGCCAGAATTTACGTTATTTATAACGATATTTACGTGTGTTCGGCGCACGTAATTGTGTTGGCGACGTTCGGGACGTCTTTATAGTTTGCGGCGAGCACGGCCGGCGGGTGCCGGAGGGGCGAAGAAGAAGAAGAAGAAGAAAAAAAGAAATCAACCCTCCTAGAAAGATAAACAATAATTATACCTAATAATCATTATTTTTTTTTTTTGTTTTTATAAATACTCGGAAAACACACGCCTTGACTATTGGAGACTTTGGACCGCGTTGTCCCGCCGACAATAATAATCAAATAATAATAAATCAAATACGTTTCGAATCACGTGTCCGTCCGTCCGACTAATACGAAAACCGGAATATATTAATAATAATAACAATAATAAAAATAATCTTACCGAGCAGATTACGAGAAGAACAAAAAGGAAAAAAAAAATATCTGATAAATTAATATCACAATAGCCGTCAGATTCGTCATATACCCGCGTCCTTGACGCGTGGCCGCGAATCGCAGTATTATTATAGTAAATCCATTTTTTTATTTTCGACATACTTAAAAAGTTACAGGATTGTTCACGTATTACGGGTAGTGTCATGCCCGTATTTGTGCCAGGAATATATTTTAGTTACGTATTATCAATTTTGGCGAAACAAATGTCGTATTTTATTTTTTTTTTTTCTATGACAAAAACAGACTTACAAGAAATAGTACGTATATATATTTGATTGTAAATATTACGTTTTACGATCTAAATTCTATACATTTTTCGGCAAGCGCTGTATTTATTTAGTTAGGTCCAAGAAAAAGAAAAAAAAAACAATAAAACTACCCGTCTCTCTTTTATCTATTTTCAAACATACCCGGGCCACGGGGACGGGTTGAGTGGTCATGGACAAATTCAACTAAAATTACTTTCTTACGTTAATGAAAAAAAAAAAAAAAAAAAAATGTTTAACCGATTTTCGAAATAAATTCCAATTGAACATTGTATCGATTTGTAACTACAAAGTAAATTACAATTGTTCGTGGTTTTTAACGAACGTTTTAACGTATAAATTAAGCTTAAAACAAGTTAAAACGCCGACGAAAATAAATAAAAACCAAATCGAAAATAACGGACGGAAACGGCAATTATTTTACGGGTTTTCTCCGCCATCGAAAGAACAACATAAAAAAGTTATACAAAATAATATGGACCCCGGACGCACCAATTAGACAAAATTTGTTACCGCAAATCATCCCTGCTGCAGTCGACAATTGTACAAAAATAAAATAAAAACTCGCATTATTCAATTGTGTTCACTTGTATTTCGCTATTATTATAACAAATAGTGACGACTGATCAATAGTATCCGTGTATATAGGTGTGATATTTTGAAGAAAAAAAAAAAACACAGAAATAAATATATTGTAAAACGATTAAATTATGTATAGTATGCACGTGGGGTGGGTAGTTTAGGTTAGGTACAAATTATTATTACTATTGCAAGCCGACAAATCGGTGGAATGAAAGAGTGGAGAATAGGAGGATACGCCTTCGTCGTCGTTTTCGCGGCGTCCATTGTGTCATCTCTCGTGTGCCGGTCGCGCGGGCGTTACTTTCTGTGGTGGTGTCATAATAACAACACGCTCGTAATAATGCCGTCGCCCGTGTTGTATACTCGCCCGTTATTGTTATTGTTATTATCGTCCGTGGTGCGATATTATATTATTGATGGTCGTGTGTGTGTGTGTGTGCGCGTTGACGGCGGCGGGTCGTTCCGGACCGGGAAATCTGAAAAAGAAACCGTCGGGTGTGTGTCTATGTGTGTGTTATGCAACCAATATTGTAAATCATTCGGGAAAAAAAAAAAAAAAAAGGTTTCCCGATACGATAGAGTCGTGTCGTGTAGAGTGTACCCCGAGATATTATGTCAAAAGACACCGCCGGCCGACTTGTTTGAACTGCGCGGCGCTCTTCTTTGTCGTCCGCACGGCGCGCACCACCGAACCCTCGCCGTCGCCCGTCCGTCCGCCCGCCCGCCCGCCCGCCCGCCCGCCAGCCAGCCAGCCCGCCGGAATCTGCGTTCTCGCCTATTCACGACCGATAATACTGCCATCGGTACGCCGCCGCCATAATAACAATATAATACACGTAAAATTCGACTATTATTATTACTACGTGAGGACTGGAGACAAATTTAGTATTATTTTTTTTTTTTTTTCTTCTTTCTATCACCAAAGGGTGAAATTTATGTGGCGTTCCGGACCCGACCGGCCGACCGTATTATGGTACACGGTGCGTCATACACCCGAACGGCGGCGCCACCCACTGAGCGACTACACGGGACCGGTTCCCTACGCGCACTCGGACGCCGAAAATACGTTCCGTGCACGTAATAACGTTACGACGAACGCGTACGATTATAGGGTCCGCCGATAGTGGCAGTACAATAATATAATAATAGCGTCCGTTCCGTTATTGTTATTTTTATTGTTGTTATTGTTATTTACGAGTATATATACCGGCGACGGGACGCAATCCTTTTTCTAAAATACTGCGTGTATGAATCTAGAGATATATTTACATAAAAATCGATGATCGTATAATTAACGCGCCGCCGTCTCGGTATAATACATTTCGTTGTTTTTCTATTAATTGAATTACTATATTTATTATCGGATTGTACTCCGGCGACAGATCTAATAGAAAGAATAATAATAAAAAAAAAAAAATGTATAAATAAATAAAAGACATTATATATATATACACACACACACACATATAGAGGAATTTAATTTATGTACAGTAAAACCTCTCTATAACGGCAAATGTCACTAGACTCGGTTCAAAAATTAGTGAATATTGTAACCTTGACCTGTCTACTAAACGGAAAACATTTTCGTAATTTAGTTAGTAAAAATATTCTCTATAACGGAAAATAAAGCTATTTAAAGATGAATATTATACGCAATGTATTGGAAATAACGTAACCACTAGATCACATTTAGATTAATTACAAAAGTTTTCGGCAACGCTTTCAAATTCAAAACTATTAGAATTAACGACAAAAGCACGCGAATGTGCTGTGTGTTGGCCTCTTAGTCCCACAAAAAGCCACAGTGAAATATTCCAAGTTATTTTTCTTAATTATAAAAAAAGGAAATATGCAATATGGGTTTTTTTCTTTCTTTTAGTTTTTAATTTTAATTTTTTTTAGTATTATACACAATATACATTTAAATATAAATTGATACATTACAATCATAATGTATAAATTTACGTTGTACGAAATATTTACATCGCTTAAATATTATTTTTTTTCTCTAATATCCATATAGACTCTGGAAACTTAATTTTTTTTTTTCATCCTCTCTATAACGGAAAAATCTATTGGTATGTTGGTTCTAAGCGATTAAAAAGAGGTTTTATTGAATATAAAACAAAATATTCGTCACTAACGAAAAATCGATTCTGACCGGAGTTCGGTTTTAAACATAATGTTATTTTGAAATGCCGTAATATTAAAGATTTTCATCGAAATGCTGTACTTTTAAACGCGTACAAAACGATTTTTATTACAATTATTGTCGTGCATTTCTGTTCGGCCAAAACTATTTTATTCGATTAATTCGAGAAAAAAAAGTACGCGAAATTCCGTGACTTTTACGATTTTCAGTAAAATACAGTTTTATTAAAGGCGTTTGTACGTCAGAAAATTCACAAACCGTTGTCTCGAGAAGAGTTTTTGATGTCGGCAGCGCGTTCCCAAAAAATTGTAACTTCTGGAAGTTTAGAACTTTGGCAATGTTTTAGTTATTAATTATTATTATTTATTTATTTTTTTTTTTCTTCATAAAATATACGTAGAAAAAATCAATTTTAGATGCGACTTATGTTTTTTATATTTCACCGACGATTATATAACCTAACGACGACATAAATCCAACATAACCCACCGATAATCGCATTCCCTTATCCATATTCCCTTACTCCGTATGCCCAATGCTCACCGATCCAGAGTCATCCCCGTCACGTTGCATCCGACACTGGGTCGCTAAACAATTACTCCGAAACAGTTTTATCAATATAAAACCCGGGGAGTTTTGTCGGCATAAAAATTGATAAATAATTATTGTGTTTATCCGTTATACCGATCTAACTATTTTTTTTTTTATTCAATTTTTCTCTCGCTTTTACGCACATTAATAGCCCGACGACGTATCCTCGGGATACAGACTACGGCTATAATGTTTTTTTTTTTTTTTTTTTTTTTTTTTGTCCAAAGCGGCGACTACTGTACACCTATTTAACACTGTTCGTTATCGAGTTTTATGAAATTTTCGTATTTAATTTCGGCGTAATACGCATTTACGTAGCAGTTGTAACAATACCATTTATGCTCGCGCACCATGGTGTATGGTGTGTGTAACGTCATAATAATGGTAATACAATACGACGCGCACCGCGGGCACGTTTAATAATTCCCCGGAGTCCTTGTGTCCGGGACAGACGCGCCGCGGGCACGTGGACAGAAATAATATAAAGGGACGGGCCAGGTGAATACTAATTTTTTTGTTTTTTTTTTTTTCTAATATGCATCTGGTCGTAAAACAAAACAAAAAAAAAAAAAAATTAGGAATTTTTTCGCTAAGAATTCGTCGAAAATCCGGTCGCGGCGGCTACCGGTACAATATTATATTTATCGTTTGTGTCTCCGTACCCTTCCCCGCGTGTAACCCACGACGCGTTTTTAATGATCTGTAAAACACGTTTATTGTCGTGTCCGCGCGTGTATTTTTATGTACGCGCATATATAATACCGATAATAATATTATGACGCGGTGGCAGCTGTATTTATATTATGTATTATTTATCGAACGTCTCGAGCCGCGGCGACGGGGTGACGGGGCGGCGGGCGATGACAGGTGGGCGACGATGGGGCGGGCGACGATTGGGCGACGTGCGGGGGTGGGGGTGGCGTGGTACAGGTACATACACGTACGCCGCCCGTACGCCTTATAATGTAATGTTTTACGATTATCGCGTTTTAATTTTTATTCATTTTTTTTTTTTTTTTTTTTTACGTGCCACTCGGTGCCACGGAACCGAGAAAGTATGCGATCATCGGTTTATTTTACGAGGCCGCGTTGATTACAATATCGCGTATATTATTATATTGTATCTACGCCGAACCGGGATCGGTCGAAACCGCTTCTTTTTCCGCGTCCGTTCAGTGTTTGGATTTCACGAAATATTTCCCTACGACCAAAAAAAAATAAAAATAATAATAATAATAATAAAACGCAAAATTATAAATAAACTTTCATTGTACACAAATTGCAAATAATCAATCGGTAATTAAACACGAACGGTTTACGTTTTTAATATATTGCAGATTATTATTAGATAATGATAATTAAAAAAAATTATCAATCCAATATAGTACTCGTATGTTCGTTCTGTATTTAAGAAATTAATCAAGAGAGATTTCGATATTATAGGAGATTAGTTATGTAATTTTTTTTCTTTAAACCGATAAAGAACGGTTACATAATTGCTCGAGTTGAAAATTGACCATTTATGTTTTTTTAGGGTTAGGTTTTCATTTAATTAAACAATATCAAGTTCGAACAAATGATTGATATTTATGGATATGATATAAAAATCGGCGTGACGACACCTACTAGTTATGACTTAAATAAAACACATTTACAAAACAAATAAACAATTATTTGAATAAAAAATACATTTTTTCGTTGAAATTATTTATAAGAGAAAGTCAGCGTTTTTGAACACATCTCGACAGCAGTATGATTTAGCGTAAAACAGGCTTTGATGGAAATTAAAGAGCACGATTTCGTAAAAAAAAAAAAAAAATACTATCAAGTGACATATCCATTTAGTTAAATATTAATTTATAAAAACAAACTTTTTGACTGTAAAAAAATACCATTTGTTAATCTTGAAAATCTTCCGTCTCGTTCAAGTAAATTGGAATCAATATGTCATACCCTAGATCATATGTTGTCGTCTTTAATTACTATAACGGATACAAATTCTTAAAAGTACCGTTCAAATTTATTTTTTTTATGCGACGTTGTTTATGAACACTGCAATTATAAATACTTGTGCTAAGCACTCTGCTAAAACCATTTTCATATTAAACAACAATTACATTTCTATTTTCAATATACACTAGTAAAACTAACCTACAGTTCATACATAGATTCCTTTACGGTTTTTTGGTCTAAATCAACTAAAAACTAATATACCGCCTCCAATTTTCATAAATATGTTTTTTACGAACATCAATTGCATAAGTAACCACAGAAGATAAATGCCGAGTTTCAGCGAACGTTCAGATTAATTAGATCATCCCTTAATTTTGTTTTATTTTCCATAAAACTCTTAGCGGTATACATACATTTTTTATTCGCAAAAGTGATATAAAAACAACCAATAAAAAAAATGACTAGGACTATAAAAAGTTATTAATCTTTCTCGTAATATTATACTGCGGTGTGTATAACTTTAATATTTATTTAAACGATCGAGTATATAGATAATTTATTTTATAATAAGTATGTTATTTGCATTTTTTTTTTCCATCACGATCGATTTGCCTAGAGGTACTCGTATTTATTCGAGTCTTAATTTATTTATTTTATCAGCAAATAAATTATAATATAAAATATATCGCCCTAACAATAATTTTGTATACAAATACTATACATATTTCGTTTCAGTTTTATAAATTATAATGATTAAAAAAAAAAAAATCGCTAAGTTGTATTATTGGTTAATAATTAAGTAGTTGCCATGTGAATTAATATCGTCCAAAAAAATTAACCAACCCAATAGCTAATATAACTGTCAGTTTTTTTAAGTACAAATGCTCCGGGATTTGTACGTGGTATTTAAATAAAAACAACATATATAAAACATATACAATTGATTCGAAAATAATAATTTTTTTCCTAACACCTACCCGCATATAATTTTCATTTGGTATTTTTTTCTTATTAAAAAAAAAAATATATATATATATATATATAGATAGAGTATATATAATATAATATGTATATAATATATAATATATATATATATATATAAATACATACTATTTCCGATTTTACGATTAATTTTGTTCTCTAATGCACTTATATTATATACTATACATGCTATTAAAACTGTTTTTATTTTAGTATTGAAAATAATATATATATATATGTAAGTCGATGATAATCGTATATTATAATATGTACAAATACACTTTATAACGGTCCTTCAGAGTTAATTTGTATAATATGGGATTGCATTAAAAAACATTTTAAAACCAGTCATAACACGCACTCGATAACAGATTTCATCAGAAACGTAACGACACTGTGCAAATATACTACAAAAATAATTCTATACGTCTATGTATTAAAAACAAAAAAAAAAAAAAAATGTATATAAATACGTTTAGACAGATGCTCGTGCACATATAATTGATGGGCGAAAATTGATAAAATGTATTTAAAACGGACTCAATTTATAAAAAAATTAAATTAAAATCAATGCATATTATACGGATAGTGCAAAACGAAAACTTGTCCGAAAAAATACATTTCCCCTAAAATCCATAACTTAATGTATATTGAGTTAATTTTAACATAGTTTTTAATTGACATTGTTTGAATAGGTACCGTATAATTGTATAAATAAAATAATTTTTTTTTCACACAATAATGTGTGTGTGTTGAATTCGACTTAGAAATGTTCAAATTTACTCGTGTTTAAATTTAAAAAAATGGTCCCGGGTTCTTAGCCATATTTGTATTTGTAGTGTAATCGAGGAACGTGTTCAAACACGGTTTTTCCCATTTTGTATTAGGCAAACTACGGAGGAAAATAAAACAAATGACCTCCTCAATTCACCAACTAGATTAAAAATTCTACAAAAAAGCTCGTGTGACGTTTTTTGATTGGAGCGGATTTCTAGAAGAAAAGTTGTTCACAGACGGAAGACAAAAATCCCACATTGTATAGTAAAACCAATTTCGTTTTGAGCGTAACGAGGAACGTTACGGATAGGCTCGGAATTTAAAAAAAAAAATTAACCCGACCCGAGATAACGGGTAAATTAAATTTCAAATTAACATATTAATTAAACGGTTAATTTTTTAATCGTATTAACCGAGTTAATATTATTCACAGTGCTCGAATTGGAAAAATAAAAGTAAAGGGACTTGAAAAAAAAAACAAACAGCGGCGTCCCTCGCAACTATAGAACTCGAACTAACTAGTACTCCTGCTAGGCGAAGATTATTCGCTTGCCTATTCAATTATTTTCTTTGATAAAAAGTTGTTCGTAAAAAAAAAAAATACATGACGTTTCGCAGATTTTGATTAAGTCATACTTATTTTATCGTCTGACGTGGCAAAAGTACAGATAATAATTATAGTAATAACAATAACAATAATTTTCGACTGAACTATAAATATTAAATTCTAGAGAAGAATATCAACAATATTATTTTTACCGTCCGCACGTAACAATAGCAAATAATTAGTAAGGTGACGCTAAAAAAAAAAAAAAAAAAAAAAAAGAGTAAAGAAGCTCTGCCCCTCCCCACGAACCAATCAATTCGGACACTGATTATTTATTAACTCGCCCAGCCTCGATTAAAACGCATACACGTATATATATTTTTTATAGTCGTATTATTATTATAAATCGTCGTCACTGTATTATTATTATTATTATTATTGTCGTGTTATAGCGGACGACACACGACGGCGGGCGTTAACATAAAACGCCGCGTATTAACTGCGAATAAATCGGACGCCGCCGCCCCTATAATATTTCGCGGCGCTTATTCCGCGTCGTCCCCTACTCGGGAGTTAGCACGTGTGCGCGTGTCTGTGTGTTTCCGGTTTCGCTGTGCGTTTATAAAATACAGACGGCGGCGGCGGCGGCGGCGGCGGCGTTTGTGTCCGCAATGGCTCCCAAGCGGCCCATTCCGGTGGCCCTCCAATTAATCCCTTCGCCACCGTCCCCCCTCCCCCCGTCGCCGCCGCCCCCCCCCATCACCGCGCCGCATAACGACTCGGAACGCTTATATACAATCATCAAATTCCGCTCACATACAAATAACATAAACGGACTCCGCCGCCACTGCTATTGCTACCGCTGCACACAAACTGGTATAATGGGCCACTGTGCGAGGGAAATCAAAAAAAAAAAAAAAAATAACAAAAATAAAATAAAAATAACCGAAACAAAAATTGTACACTTGTATCGTTTGTACCGTTGTTATTACAACGATTCCGAGTTCTATATATTACAGCGGTGGATAGTGTAGTACGGTTGTGCACTGCGCACCGCAATGGTTTTTATGACAACCCTATACGTATAATAATAATAATAATAATAATAATATTGTCGTACTCGTTGTACACCGCGTCGGCGTGTAACGATTGCGTTTATATTATTTTTTATTATTATAGTTGCTATAGCGTCAATAGCCCCTGTTAATTTGTACGCAATTTATATTATTATTATTATCATCTATGACGAGAAAAATAATTCAAACAATTTCTCGACATATTATTAACTATTTGACGATAAGTAATCCGGCGACGCTGATTGTAAGCCATCTAAACAATTTGTAATGGCGTAATTCGATCGCACTGTGTATGTATCCGTTCCGTTCATCGTTTTATGAGGTGTTGTGTTCGAAAAGAACGAAAGCGTCCAACGTTTTTTTTCTTTTTTTTTATTTATTTACTGAAAAGTCAGGGGAAATCCATAATGCAACTATGAGTATATTTTCGGACTTTCGGCACGGGCCTAGCGAATTCGTAGTATATTTTTTTACCTTCAGTTTTTTCTCTTTTTTTTTTTTTTTTTTTTTCGTATACAATTTTACCCGTTGCCGTGCGAACGTTTTCGATTCGATTTGGTTTTCGACTATACAATAATCGACAATCGACTTTGAGGCGTATTAATGATTTTGACGCCCACCCGGGAGGGGGGGGGTTATTCGCCGCCCACATGGGGTACCCATGGGTGATGTGGGAGGTACAATCTCTTCTCCTTGGGGTATTTTTTTCTTATTGATATTCTAAATTCTAAAATTTTAATAAATTACAATTGTAATGATTATTATAAATATCATCACCCGTGGCTGAAAAGTCGCCATCACAACGTTTATATGGCTTTACCTATATGGACTCGGGTCCTAATCCTAACACGTTTAGAATTTCGTCGTTTTATACCATTTTAAAATATACTCGTTAGTATAAAATAAAAGTTACATAATCTTGTAGCATTTATATTAAATATTGATCATCCGCCGCACGGTTATTCTCCACACACGTCCACGATGGTTCCTATCTAAATGCAACACCGATTATATTTTGAGAACCGATAACAATTAGTACGATACGTGCGGGTAAATAATGATCCGTCGACTTTGTAGTATAGGTTTAAATTAAATATATTTGAATTGTTATAAAATCAAAATTGTATATGATTTATAATAATGTTATTAGTTGTACTCCGGTTTTGATCTAAATATTGATCTAAATAGCTAAACAAAATTCAAATTCAATATTAACAATTCTTTCTGAATTTCAAAGTACTGAAATTCGTAACATTCGTTCAAATAATCCGATTTTATCGAGCAAAACTTGTTAAACTCGATGGTACACACCGTTTTTAATGTGTAATTTATTCTTAATTATCTTTTCGAAATGTACCTACATGCTATTACAATAACAAAAAATAAAACCTTAGCCACTGTTGATATAATTGATTATGTTCGTAATAATGTCATTCGTTAAGGAGGAATCAGGGCTCGTAAGTTCATGCATTTTGCATGTTTATTTTGCTAAATATAAAAACATGTTAAGTGAAGTACAAATCCGTTTCGTAACAATACTAATAAAAATACAAAGTTTAATTGTGCATGTTTTTGCATATTTTCGGTATTTTGGCATATTTGGCATATAATAGATTTTTTGGAATTATTAGCGCATATTTGGTAAAAATTGAGGAAATTATTATTACTTATTGACATTCCCGAACATTTTTGCGTAATCTTAGTATTTGTTTCGGTTTATTTTTATTCTTGTAGGACTATGGGTTTTATCAGTTTGCAAAAAAACCAAGATTGGTAAAGATGAGTTTGACGATAACTAAAATAAAAATCAAAAAAAATAAATAAAATAAAATATAACGTCTAAAAACTAATTTTTCAATAAACTGAATTTTTTTTTATTTTGCGCATTTGTCAAGTACATATTTTTAGAATTTTAGTACATTTAAATGTACAATATTTTGCATATTTTTAGTGCATAAGTGCGTGTTTATTTATGCGTTTTTTAATGCATAAACTTACGAACCCTGGTAATAATGTATATATATTTATATAGGTATTTCTAAAACAATTTTTTACTGTCAGGTTAGGTGTGTATAACTTAATCGAACCTTTTTTTTTTTTTTTGTTTTTCTACGATTAGACCTAACAGAGCAAATAATCGTTTTTGACAGCGATTCGACAAATCGAATAAGGGCTGTGTTTATATTATAATAAATAATAATAATAGTATACACTCGTATTTCAACTATTTGACGTCTTCGCGGGGAGCATCTCACCATCTATCGCCCCACATCATCATCATACAAGTGTCCATAAATTTAACACGCGTTCGATTGTAAATAATAATACTGCTTACGTGTTTCCATAATATGGCCCACCGGCTTGTTCCTGTCACTCTACTCTTTTGGCTCTTTTGGTATATTTTCGTATCGTGTTTAACGTTAAACGTTTATTCCGTCGAACGTTTGAATTTTTTTTCTCGATTTGATTTTACCTATATTGTCAATTGTTGATTATTAATCAAGTATATATCCCACTACCTCTATATTTAATTTAGTTGACTAACGAAACATATTATCGTGTAAACAAAACAAAAAAAAAATAAAAAATACATAATATAAGGTATATTATAATGCGTATAAGGTTTTTATTTCATCGCTTCCTCTTATTCCCCGCGTCTTGGAGAAACGTACAAAAAACTGACTACAAAACACGGCGATACATTTGTTTTTTTTTTTTTCTTGTCGATTTCCGTTGTCGTAAAAGCAACCGTTCAGAATCGTATTTCGATTGCAATGATTTATTGTCGCTTTCGGAATACAAACTAAAATTATTACCCTTTATCCTATATAATTAACTCCCGTCTTACAACAGTGACCAGCAGTCCACGGCCACGGGTCGTGCGTTCGACATTATTTTTTTTTAATTTTATACAACTACAGTGTGTTATAATATATCGAGCGTATTATTCGTATACGTTTTTTTTTTTTTTTTTTTTAATTTTTGCAATTGACGGGTATTTACAGAAAACTAAACGGTTATTTCGGATATAAACACCACCGAATTACGTATTACGTTGGTTTTTTTTTTATTTATTTTTTATTATTATTTATGGTTTTACAACGCATCCCATAAAATGCCGTGCGAATATATTATAATCGTGTGTAGCGATTCGCCGCGTTCGGCTTTAATCTCTTCTAATTATATTTTATTCGCCGAGTTTAAAATCCTATTGGCGCGATTGAAGTTTACATTTAAAAAAAAATACCATTTCAATTATTTTATTACGAGAATAAATATACTAATATCGTATAGAGTACATCATATACAACGCGATTATATTATACGGAATCTGTGTTCCGCCGAAACGTGGCAAATGTTGTTCAATATAATATAATGTTATTATATACGCCCCGTATAATATAATTATCCGAGTTGTCAAATCTTTACTGGGCGAATCGTTATTGCTGAGTAACAAGGTGATTTAGTTTTTTTTTTTTTTTTTTTCGTTAATTTTAATTTTTATCACTGTTGTGGCCGACACACATTACACGTTTACGTATAATTTTTACCGTAAAATATATGATTATTAATGGTATGATATCATTTTTTTTTTCGGACAGAATGTGGCCTACGATGTTATAACTCCGTTAAGTGCAATTAATCGTAAAAAAAAAAAATACCACTTTTGATCGTCTCGTTCGAGTAAAACCGATAATCGATATGTCGAGCATTAATAGGCAAAAAGGGCCGTAAGCGAAATTTTTAGCCGAAATAACCGTTTGATATCAAACAATTTAAAAGCAACAAAAAAAAAAAAAAAAAACAGCTCTATCAACGATACAAAAGTGTAAGCGACTATTTAATTATAAATGGCCCGGGTTTGCTTTTAACCTATCGGTAGGTAAGAGTTAGGTTATAAGCGTCACGAGTTAAAATCTGTTAACAGCGTAAATGGCTGTAAGCGACAGGAGTCGTCTAGAGCGGAAATGGTGGTATGTTTTTTATTGGTACTTGCCTAAGATCAAAATATTGTTTAAAAAAGAAATAAAATCATTAAAAACCATCAAATTCCGCCTGAACAACTTAAATTATACCAGAAATCGTTCTTCAATAAAAAAAATAAACGACAGGAGAGACTGTTGTATTTTGGATCTACTTGATGCGTTGAGGAGGTCATTTTTCGATTTTCTGTGTAGTTTTTTTTTTTTTTTATAATATGAGAGAAAAAACAGAAATATTAAGGCAGAAATAATAGCGGTTTTCTTTTATTTTAAATTTTGTTTTTGTTGTAATTCAGTTTAAAATAATCGTAGATATTCCCATCGAATATTTATGTTACTCTTTTATAGACTTTGTAATATTTTCAAAATATATTCCTAGTTTTTTAAAATGTTTATTTGGTTTTATGTGGATTAAATTTGTACGGCTTCTAAAAAACCGCCTGAAAATTCAACACAAGTTTCATCATATACTGTTATTTACGTTTAAAGTTCAGATTTTTAATGAAATAATAAAAAAACACGGAATTCCACGGACCATTTTCTATTTTACTATTTTCATGAATAAACATTTTTTTGGCCTAGCAGAAATACATGTATGTTTGATATAAGGTTCATTCGTTTTAAAACACACTCGGAAACATTTTTCGATAACAACGATTTATCATTACGTACAGATATAGGTAAATTAAATTCCACTCTATATCTCTACTTTCCCAACTTTTCTCCGGCTACATTGGCCCGCCTATGAGGATTATCTTTTTTTTCTTCTCCCAATTCTAGTATTGCAAACTCTCGATCTCGGTTATTTTCGCTGTTGTATATATTTATAAACGGGTAACAACTGTATGTTATTGTACAAAGCGTTGCGTGCGCCGGCTTGAAAACAAAACAATATCGAATATTTAGTCGGTAATTTAATCTCTAAATGTGTATATTTCAGCCATGTTTTACGGTAAAAGCTCGATGGATTTGTTGAATACAATATTTTTTTTTTGTCGACAGTGTGTTCGAATTCACGTTGTCTGGTCGTTAGGCTAGACCGCGATTCGTGTATTTAGAAATTATTATTCGGGTACAACGTCCTTTCGTCGCGTTGAATATTCCCGGGCACGCCGCCACTGATTGTTGTAGGTCGAAAGTATAATCCGGCAATTTAATCTCTTAATGTGTATATTTCAGCCATGTTTTACGGTAAAAGCTCGATGGATTTGTTGAATACAATATTTTTTTTTTGTCGACAGTGTGTTCGAATTCACGTTGTCTGGTCGTTAGGCTAGACCGCGATTCGTGTATTTAGAAATTATTATTCGGGTACAACGTCCTTTCGTCGCGTTGAATATTCCCGGGCACGCCGCCACTGATTGTAGATCGAAAGTAAAATCCGGTCGCGGCACGACCGCCAATAGGACGGACGGACGGACGGACAGAAGACGGAGATACGCGCCGCCGCATAAAAATTATACATTATTATTACACGACGTGTACACATTATTAAAAAAAAAAAAAAAAATATTATGGCTTACACACTATAATATCATAATCGTAATAATAATGGGCACCTAAATATTGTATTATTATAAATAATATATAAAATATGTTGTTGTGGGCACAGTGTTTTCGTTGCGACGCGCACACGCACGCATATCATTTTTTTTTTTTTTTTTTTATTATGTTTATTACGCGCGTTCTGTTCTAACCGCAGCAGCGCTTGCGTGTTTTATGCATTTTTTTTTTTTTTTTTATTGTGAAAACCGGCCGGCTAACCGAACAACCTGACTATATATATATATATACGTATAAATACACACACAAAGTTTTTTTACGACTAGTGCCGCCCCGCGGTATACAACTGCAATACTATATATTATTATAATAACGAAACGAAGAAAAACCTAACATTATACACACCCGTAGACTTGTAGGTGTATATATATATATATATATATTACAAAGATATAATATACCTCTTATACTTTTTAAAAAGTATTTCGAGTATATAATATTTATATATAGGTTAGGTTTATATACATATTCACTAGCAGCGTTCGTTTTTTTATAGCGGCGACATTTAAAACATATTTGCCCGATTAAACGGGGTCCCGTTAATAAGGAATAGTTATTGTCTTCTTAGACCTCGGGTGTAATATTAATATAATTATCGTTTTGTCGCGTTATTCGCGCATAGAAATCTATAGGTATTAAACATTTATTTTATTATTTTATTTACACCGCGAGTGCGTTTTCAAATTAAAGTGAAACGGCGGAATTAAAGGAAATTCTTGTTGGGGAAAAGAGTGGTATAAATCTCGTATTGTGCGCAGCGTGATTCATATAGTATAGACATGTATTATTTAGATTATGAATAGATTTTAAAATGTATTCGCGTACATAAACGTACAATAGAATAATAATAAAAATATCAATTTTCGAACAATCTTAACTATTTAGACAATTCGAACCTTTCTTTCGTGGTCAATTGATCAGATTTCGACAAGATTCGATCGAAATCGTTCTGTTCTCAACTACGTTTACTTCAATAGCAAAAATGTATTAAATCGTCAAACTGTAATAATGACCATTTTAGTCAATACTATATTAGAATGTATATAATCAGTACAAATGTTTAGTGATCGCGGATATAATTGGTAATCTTATTATAAATCTAAATCGTTGATAATCGTATAGGAAATTTTAGTAACCGCTGGGAAACCAAGGGATTTTGGAATCTGGCGTACACAAATATTCATCGATGATTTACCCTGATATTATACTTTAAACATACAAATTCGTATAAGTATTTGTTTAAATAATAATTTAATAACGCATTTTTTTCGTAGTTTCCAGTGTAAAGCATTATTTATAACGGTTCAAAATTTTACATTTTTGTGTAACTAGTACATATTAAAAAACACGAACAAATTTGACGGGAAAACGTATAGATTGGTGTGTATTTAATATTTACAATAACATGCTTTGAGAGGGGAGGGCTCCAATCGTCTCCTCACAAATACGTGTCCGCAGTATAATCGTGTTTTTTTTTTACAGCCACTTTTTTTTGCGTCGGTATAATTTTTAATTTTTAACGCTCCTACGCGCGTATCGTTGTTACTACGATTTTATACCGACTCGCGGTAGGTTTTGTGAGTTTTTTTTTTTCTCGAATATTAATATTATAATTAAGTATACACGGGTACTTGTATATCGTTGTGTTTCGCTTTTATTTTCTCATTTTCATTCGCCGCGCCAATAATAAATCTCTGTTGCGCGACTATCGGTTATACAATATAATAATGCGAGACACACGTACATATTAACGCAGGTTTTCTAAAATGTAGTACTGCGCTTTTTACCGGTGTCCGTTTATTTTAATTTCTTTATAATATATACCTGTAACTAAAGAACCATCATAAACAAATATTCCAGGCTACTAAAAATTTACGTACTTCTAACGTTTTATCGTTTCTCGTATAGGTGTACGTATAGTTTATTTGTTATTACTAGAAGCTTAAAAAATATTGTCAAACATCGAAATCGGACGCGCATATCGTTAATCGTTATACGTATATATATTTTTTTAAACGACACGGTAGAACAAACCCCCCCCCCAAAAAAAAAAAAAATAAATAAAAAAACCTCGTGAAATCGTCTCAACAGCGGGAGCTCAGGATTATGGAAAGGCTTTTAAGCTATATCGTCGTATGATTATTATAACTGTACCGTATCATTATACAAATTATATTATACATCGTAATTCCTACTTACTGTAAACAGCCACTCGATTTATTGATACGTCAATTTAGAAAAATAAAATATAAAAAACCTCCAGCTCCAGATGAATGCGTTTTTTTTTTAACATTTAAATTACTGTAACCTGGTTTCGGCAAGTGGCAGTTCAAAGTGTATACGACGAATGACAATAAAAATGCATAATATTTTATAATTTGTCTAGAATGAAAAGTTTGTATTCTGAGTGCAACGAAGGAGCTGTGAGTTTATAACTAAGATGGTTTTTTTTTTTTATCTGATATGGTACTTTATTTGAATAATTTTTCGAAATTTCCAACGGGTTTTCTGAAAAAAATTAAAAAACTGACAACAAGTCACGATACATTAGTTTTATATTTGTTAATTTTTGGCCTTTCTACCCTGACTATCATCACCCCCGTGGACCGGGGTGCGAAGTGGGTATGTCCGAATTTTAAAAAAAATGCTATTAGACAGATTTATTATGTTAACATCGTATAATTATATATTTTATAATATGACGATTTATTACTCAAAATCAAAATACAGAATATCTTTATACACACATATTAAATACTTACCATGAAAGTCTTTGGCCATAACACCATAAATTATTTACTATTATTATTCCTATATTATAGATTAAAAAAAAAAAAAAAAAAAAAAAAAAATACACGTTTTCAATCCGTAGGAAATGTGATTATGTTTTGTAATTAAAAATTGTATTGTATAGTTATTATTTTAACTGGGATCTTTTGTTGGAATTAATACAAATTAAACAAAAAAAAATTATCGAGTTGTTTGGTAGTTTCTTGAAAGTTGATTAGTTTTATAGTGAATAGGTATTTAAAAAAAAAAAAAAAATATTATTTCAATTTAATCTTTATTGTGTAGTAATTTGATTTATTTGATATTAAATATATAAAAATAAAGGAGATACGTTCGAATAAACTAATACCGTCGAATTATCAGTGACTACTGGCTCGGTAGCAAACGTTCAATCGATTTATCCGCCAAAATGTTTACCGAATCCACGCTCTAACAAAAAAAATAAACATTTACTCGTATACACAAGTTTCGCTTTGTTATTTTTAACATATCCGGGAGATTTAGAAACCTAACCTAATGGGCTAACACCAGTTTTAAACCAACACCGCTAAAATTCCCGCGCATGGTGGTTTTAACTCTCTATCGGAAATCTGTCAATAAGCACTGCTCGACACGCAGAGTAAGTGTGAAGGCCTAGTGACACATTAATTAATAAATTTGCGTCGGAATCGTATTGGATTTTATTAGCCTGCACATTTGCACGTTCGTTCGTTGGGTAATTTTATTAGATACAGATTATTTTTTTAATAAGTTTTAATTTTGAATGTTATATAATACTGTGACATAGTTCAACCAGAACCGCGGCATCGCTATCGTATTTTGAGATTAATGAGTATAACCTACTATTTTGTAGTCAGATACCCAAAATACTTTTTTTTTTCAAGATAGTGTCATCGTGTTCATCAAATATTTAAATTTCCAAACAAATGTTTGATGATTATACGGTATACGAACATCAGCGAGAGTGTATAAAACCTGTTGTGTGTGTGTGCATTATTTACCGTTTGAAACAAACATATTCTGACGTTTAATAATATAATCAGTGCTCCAAATTGTAAAAATAAAATAAGGGGGACTACGAGACTTAAAAAAAAAGTAACTGCGTCCTCGACATTGCTTTTCTTCCTACACACTACCCTTACACCAATTTTCAACAAAATAATGTAATAATAAAATATAATCCACTAGTGTTTATTAGTATACCTCTAGCATAATATAATCTATAGAATATAAACATAAAACTTTTTACTATATTAGATTCTGAGTGTAGCGAAAAAAATATTTGTGTTACTATGCATTTCTATGTGTGTGTGAACACCGGCTTCTAGTTGGTGCATTCGGAGTGTCATTTTTTTTGATTTTCCTTATAATTGAGAAAAACCCGGAATAAACATAGGAGAAACGCGAAAATATACGCCAATAACGGTTTCATTATTTTCGATTATTTTTATTTTGTTTGTAATTCAGTTAAAAATAATCGTAACGACCAGAAATTTAGGTATTCACCGAATATACAGGTAATATTCAGGTATTTGTATTAGTGCTTTTTAGACATAGTACATTTTTTTATCATATTCTGGCCATTTTTGTGCCGATCAATTACAGACGTCTGAATTGTCGATTTTTTTTTTTTTTTAGTTTTTACTTGGTTTTATGTCGATAACATTTTTTCGGCTTTCAAAAAATGTTGGAAAATTCTATACCAGGTTATACCATAAGTTGTTTTTAAAACTCTATACAAATATTCAACATCTGTAGTCACGTTTTTTGTTTTTTGTTTTTTTGTTATATTAGCGTTTAAAGATTCAATTTTAACGAAACCAAATCTTTTGACATAGTGAATATGTACAAAAATTCAATACGAGATTCACCGTTAAGTTGAAATAGAATAAAATTGAGCGTAATGTCGCGTTTATTTTAATAATTATTTTTTTTATCTATAACGATTTATTACTAGACGATACATTCAAAAACAAAAATATACAATTTGTCCATCCGTCTATGGATTATAGTATAGACGTGTATAAATAATTTTTTTTTTGAAAATATCATTGATTAGGGTGCTCAGAGAGACTTTACCGGTGCCCACCGTTACAATAGAAATAACAAGTAAAGAGTCGCCGAAATAACAAAAAAAAAAAAAAAAAAATAGTAGAAGAGCTCGCCTCCCACCCAATTCGAGCCGTGTATAGATTAGAGGAGATATTTTGACGAAAATATTCTGTTAAAACGCTTGTCGGCGCGTATATTCTATTGTAAATTTATAACGAACGAACGTGCAGAGTGGCCGGATTTGATTTCATAAACGGCTACATCAATATAAGTCATCGGAGCGGTCAGCCGACACGTAGACCGGGCCGAGTTCAAAAAGAACTCTTATTATCGTGCGTATACTTACTTCTCTATAGGTAACACACTGGCCGCGCGCCTGACGTTTTCGTATAATAATAATTTATCGGTTTTTATATAATAATAATAATAATAATATTATTATATATTTAAACCACTAGGTAACGTTTAATACTATTATTATTTTATTGGTGTTTTTATACCGGTTTCGGCGGAGTCTGGACGCGTCTTAAAACGAATTTTTATTGCTCGGATCGGAGCGGAAGAAACGCGCGCGCGCTATTAAAAACCGTACGGTCGTGTTGTAGGAAAACCCATTCGCCGGAGCGCACACATGACGAGGCGGCGAAAAAAAAAAAAGAAAAAAAAAAACCAACAACAACCTACAACATTATCTTTAATTTTATTGCATAAAAACATTTCCCTCCCCGACTCCTGCGGTCGTAACCATAACTTTGATAGCCATATACGTATAATACATATATATATATATATATATACATATAAAATATCCTGACGGTTTTAGTTCAATTTTTTTTTTTTTTTTTTATACGTCCTTCCAATGGAGACATCATCACGCCACAAAAAGGTTACCTATATATATATATATATATATATATATATATATATTTAAGTAGTGGAATGTTACTTTTATTCTTCACATCAAAACGACGACGAAGGTATACACTTATAATATTATATAAAATATATTTATACCGGGCGGCTCGCTCTCTTGTGTTGTGTGTCTGTACACACGCACACACGCGACTATTTTGACGTAGTAATAATATTATAGCGGTAGAAAAGCCATTAGAAAAAAAAAAAAAAAAAAAAAAACAACTTGCGTCCACGGTAGGTGATAAACGTGCGCTATAATGTCGGAGAGCAATAATTATTATTATTTTTCATTATTATACTTACAATCGTAATATCGAGGCCTTCAGCCGATAAAACTTATTCGATAAATCTGCGTTTGGAAAACGTTTTTATGCCGCCGCCGCCGTTGCAGCCGAAAAAGGAATTCGTTCCTTATTTTAACTGACCGTGAGTCAGTACTTTCTCGTTCTAAAAATTAAAAACAAATATATAATAATGTTTAAAAAAAAAAAAAAAGCAAGACGTTTTTCTACGCCATCGATCCACGAACCACCGGCCACCGATTGTAGGTTAGGTTTCTGGAAGTATGGGAGATATAGGATGTAAGGTATAACTGCAAGGTAACCCAGAAATCAAATAAAAATTGCATTAGTTATTGATATTCAATAAAATACAAAATTAATATAAATATTATTTTTACGATCGAATAAAATTACTATTTGTAATTATTTTCACATTGCCATATACATATTTTGTCCATTATCGGAACTGTTTTGATTTCTACATTTCATTTTTTTTTTTATATCTTACGTAAAAGGAACGGAAATCTTAGATTATTTTCCTACATAAAAAGGTAATTCCTCCGTTGTTTTTTTTATAAAAAGAAATCCGTTCTTTAAAAACGGAATCGTTCCTGGGACGAGTTTCTTCCAAAACTCTTTGGTTACGGTGCATAGTGTAACCGAACACTAGTCACAGGTTACAAATATCGTGTGCAACAAGTTACAATCGCATAACCGAGGAGTAATATTAACAAATTAATTATTATATATTTATAATATTTCCCGTCCCGAAACGGAAACGGTCCAGACGGGGTGGGTACGCAACAAAGTTGGTTTGAAATGTTGTTTGTTTTTTTTAAATTTTTTTTTTTTTTTTTTACTGAACGTGGCCACCTACTCGTCGGCCCGGACCCGATTATAGTATACTGTCCTAAACAATGCAATCCTATATAAAAAGTAATATTGGAAAACCGCGACGGGTTTTGCGCGCATTTATATGGCCCGGACTCGGGCTTTGAGGGTTTGTAAATACGCCACCGCCCTCCGGTCGACGGGTATTTAACGCGATAAAAACGCGCGCGCACGCACGCGACGCGTACACCGAATCTCTGTGGGCGCCCCCCCCCACCACCACCACCACCACCATCCCCCGACGGTTTGATTTATTGTTCTCCGGACGCCGCGTCCGCGCGCGTGTATACCCATTTGGGCCCATCCGATTGCCGGCGACGACGGGCCGGCCGCTCCGCGCGCCACCGCAAACGAGAAACGGTTCCCCGGAGTGTCGTTACGCGGCCCGCGCCCGCCGCGCCGTTTGTCGCGACGGCCGTGTCAAGTACACCTACCTACCCCGTGACGCGCGCTTAGGTTTTCCGGAGACCGACGCGGTGCGAACCGCCCGGCAATATACAAACGGAAAATATATCCGCGCAATTTTATGCTTGGCAATCGCGTCCGGCACGAGTTCCATATTTACCGGCCGTAGGTCTACACTGCGTCCCTATAGTCGTGATCTCTCGTCTATTATTCGCCTTACCCCGGAGTTTGTTTGTTTGTTTGTTTTATTGTAAACAAACAATTAGAAAAGCCACGCGCGTCACAACGCAGCGTGTGCAACGAAAGTATACGTTTACGTTTGAAAAATTATTATTATTAAACTTTAATTTACACGTACAGAATTATTTCTATTACATTTCGATTTTAAGAATAATGCAAATAACTGGTGTTCGCGTAGATAACCTTTCGCACCTGTGACGCGAGTGCGCAAACTTTTGAAAGGCGACACCGAATAAAAAAACTGTGTTCGGATACAAAACTCGACTGTCCGTTTTACAGAAACTGCCCATCTGTGCGTCGAATCCGATCGACTTACGATAGAAAATTGTTCGGTTGCGCTTATCGCTATAGTTTTAATATATATATATATATGTATAGAATATTATATATTTACGATCTCTGTTCAAAATGTACCAGGACAAATGTTATTACGGCTAATCTACACGCGATAACGTTTCAAATTTTAAATAGATGTATTCCCCGCGAATTAGTGAATATTTTAAACGAAACCTCAAGTCGCTATCTCAGTTTAATATTACACGTGGTTAAATCCAGTCAGTTTGTTTCGTACCTCCGTTTTCGACATGCCCGAAATTGACGAACAACGCGTGTGCATCAAGTTTTGCTTGAAACTTACTTGAAACTTACTTGAAACTTGGTAAAAAATGATGCAACGGAAATGACTAAAACCGCTTTTGGGGATGATTCATTAAGTGGTTTCGTGACTTTTGAGTGTTTTAAACGTTTCAAGGACAGTCGGCGGCCAACTTATGACGATCCACGTTCTGGAACACCGTCGACGTTATCTAAAAATGATGATGTGGCTACAATTTGCGAAAAAAAAAAAAATGCGAAATGGCCGCCGATTAACCGTTCGTGAGTTAACAAAGCGAATCTCAATTGCATTTGAAATCTTACAGGAAAATGTCCAGACGAGAAGGGTCGCGCTGCTAAATTCGTTCCGCGATTGTTTACCACGACAACGCACCGGTTTCGATTCGGACATTTTTGGCTGATAAAAAAATTACTGTGCTCGCGCAGACTCTCCCTATTCTCCTGGTCAGGACCCCTGTGATTTTTTTCTATTCTCAAGACTAAAATTTGCGCTCAAAGAACAACGATTTCAAGATGTAGAGGAAATTAAAGCGAACGCGGCAACAGAACTCATAGTTTTAACTTTGGGACAGTTCCAAAGGACTTTTGAAAAATAGCTAGATCACCGGGATCGTTGCATATCGTCCGGAGGAGAGTATTTCGAAGGAGATATCTTTAGATAATATGTAACTTCATTTTTGTAATTATTAAAAATAAAATCCTGGTACTCTTTGAACAGACCTCGTATATATATATATATATATGTATGTATTAAGTTAGTATTGCCATCTCGCAATATACGGTCCACTATAGCCCCCATCAATGGTATTGTCTTGATATATCTTATTTCAAACCTATTTATACATTTTATCTTTACCTAGTTCCCGGTGCTAATGCTAACAAAATCAATTGTGTTGAACGTAATAACAGTTCAAATGGATTTAGTGTCGTCGTGGTGCAGTGTATTATTGCACTGACTAGTACGGTAGACTTTTGAAAATGTTCTCAAAAGAATTTTCTGTAGCGTTTTTTTTTTTTTTTACACGAAGAACACACGGTTAACATACCAGTAACTCTTAAGATTATGGCCCGCTGCTATCCGAGTGCAATGCCGCAAATGCGTAGTAGTGAAGCACTATAATTGTGATTGCGATAGACCGCGCGGTTTTTTTTTTTTTTTTTTTGGTATACCTCATATTGGACGATAGCCGTAAGTATAATACCTCTCGTTTATTGTTATATCGTAATAATATTACAATTATTATAAATTTTATAATTATCGGCGTATGTGTTCGCTCGCGGTTCACCTGTTCGTGTTGCACGCCGCTGCCGCCGCCGCCGCCGTCGCCGCCATATTGTTACCCGGCCAATGGGCGCGTTCTCCCGTCGCCACGTCCTCGAAGCCGCAGACACGCACGCGGCGACGGCACCGCGGCCCATAAAGCCGCCGGACGTGACCGCCGCCACCGCCGCCGCGGTACGAACGACGCGGACGGAAAACGGCGAAATCCGTTATTGACGACGATTCCACGCGGAAAAGCCACGAACGGTGGGGAGTCAATTAAAAAAAAAAAAAAAAAATTTAAAAAAATAAAGCGTATTATCCATAATAATTATATTATATATATATATATATAAAAACTCCGATCAAATTATTAGTTCGGAAGCGGTTTTTAAAATTAAATTTAAAAAAAAAAGTAAACTGAAATAGCTCTATTAAATTGTAGAAGTTATCGATTTTGTTTCTAACGTAGCTCACCTAAAACCGATTGCATTCAAAAACGAAAACGTTCAGTGACTTTTTTTTGGGATTGTTTATTTATAGTTTACAATCAAAATGTTATTGTGTTTTGACGAAAATTAAATAATAGATATTTTACAATTCTATTAGAAGATAATAGAATTATGTCTATGGTATTCTAGTGATTGACTACTGTGGTCTATTTTATGATTACTACACAGATCTACTGTATAATATAATATATCTGTAGGTTCACCATTTTTATAACTGCGAAGTAATCAAAATATTATATTTACGTAAAACAAAAGTATATCTTGTACTAATATTCTAATATTTTCAAAATGTATTTGAAATAAAAATGTATTGATACGTGATAACTGATGAGTTGCCATCTATGATAATCTATAGAGTACTATTTGATGATAACCATTCATTATCTATACATTCTGGTATATTCAGTAACCACTGACCTATTATCAATGAACAACATGTTTCTATGTCGTTTGTTCTATTTTCTAGAAATGTGCTTTATGTGTCTACGATAAAAATCTGTCATGCTCTTCTTATCAACTTCTGAGTTATTCTAACATGTGTATGGTAACGCCGGTTAATTGTTTGGAACTATGAGTGAAAAAAGTTAAACAACTGCAGGACGCTTATGTCATATTTCATAAAAAAAAATAAAGTAAACCATCATGATGATGATGATCTCCAAAAGTCCCTGATCCAGAAGACCTCCCCCCATTTATTTTCAACTATGGGATCGTTTAAATAAAGATATTTCAAAATTATGAATGATTATTTTATTTATATAGATTTTAATAAAATATTGTTTTTTCTTAAATAGTTTTTTTACGCAAATTACTTCTTCTTTTATGGGAATATGAAGTTGTTTAAAACATTTAAACTCGTCATAATTTAATAAAAAAAAATATTAGAAATAGCTTATATATATATATTAAAAATAGTTAAATATTTTACTATTTCATTTAAAAATATTTAACTATTTTTAACCACAGTTTAAGAATGTCGATGTACAGGGGAACTAGTACCATTGGGTACCCTGGAGAAACAGTTTATGGAATCTGGGGGGGGTGCAATTTGAAAATTTTCCTCTCCCTTTCCCTTGGCTACGGCTTTGCTATAGAGATTTAAGAAAAAAACACTTGCGCTCCTGGCCTCAGCGTACAATCATCCCTGATCGCGTGTGTGTAAGCACATTTATTATAAATAAAATTTGTTAAGTCAAATATTTAGTAGTAAGCGAGCAATTTTTTTTGTAAAAATTTAAACTTGGCACCCCCACTTGTAGATATCAATTATTTTTTCGGTCAAGCTGACTAACTTCTTCTTACTGAACTTGGCATTTGTTTGTTATTCGCGTTTTTGGTGGGATAATATTTTTTGGAATATCACATACTATACTAAAATATAATAATTATAATATACACCTACGTCGACTATACAGTAGAAATAGTAGAAATCCCAAAATAACATCAAAAAAAGTCAACATACTCGTAGTCATAGAAATTGGAAAACAATTGAAAAGTAAACATGCGAGTAAATACTATTATTTGTAATTGATCTCTCCTATTGCCCCGCCAAATTGGATATCTATTGGTTTTTATCATAATGATCATCTTAAACACTATCTGTTTGTTACAAATTTTAAAGCTCTAATTCGATTTGGAAGTACCCTAGATTCTAGTCAGTGGGTGCCGAAAATTGTGATCGTATCTTTATAAACTTTTTCATCTAGACGTACGAAATTTGGAATACTGCTTCTTTTTAGTAATCTAAAACTCCCCGAAAAAATTCAGTCATGTAACATAACTAGCCTCGGAGTTAGAGGGGGATCGAAAAGAGTCCGAAATGGTTTGTATATAAAAAATAAATATACTACACAGTGCGCGCCGAACTTGGCCTGGCGCATTGCGTTCAGATTGTGAATGATTCCCCAGGGAATTGGGAACAGTTTGTTCAGATAAACTGCATTTTATTGGGATATTTGTCAGTTTTTTTTTTGTTTTTAAATTGTATTTTTTTATACCGTGGGATATTTTCGATCAAAGTTCTAACGTAATATATATATATATATATATATATATATGTTGACACGAGGATATTTCCCATGTTGTAAAACTTGATTTTTCAAGGTATAAAAAACAATCAATGATTTATCGAACAAATTATAATTTTGTAAACCTTTTATTTTGAAAAAATAAAACAGTAATAAAAAACACAATGATTAAGTAAATATTTAAATATTTTTCATTGTTTTCGTACATAGAAGGTTTTATTAGTTTGTGGTTTTCGCCAAACTTACACAGGTGGTTTTTTTTTTTAAAATAATTAATAAAATAATATTAATTTTACTGATACTATATACTTGGTCATATTTATTATAAATTCATCAAACGGGAGGTATTTCGTAAACGCGATTTTATAGTGGATAACACACAGGTGGTTATATTATCAATTCAACAATGATGCCACACAGCGCATATTAGAATTTATCGTAATATAGATTATTATTATTATTATTTTTTTTTTTTTTTTCCCGTATTTTTGAGTAGATAATATCTCAAAATTGTAAATTGGGCTTTCCGTGTTGATGGCGATTTTATCGGAACAATTATAATTATTCGTAATTTGTCCGGTGGTGATGGGGGAGAGGGGGGAGGGGGCGGCGGTGCCGTGAGAAGGGAAACGGCGAGTTGTTTCGATGAGAAAAAAAATCGTTGTTATTATTGTAATTTAGATTAAAAACGAACAAAAAAAAATTAATATCCAGGGGAATTTTTTGGTAGCGATCCGTGTATTACACACGCACGCATTGTACATATGTATGCGCGCGCGTGTGTGTGTGTGTGTGTGTGTGTGTCTGCGCGTGCGGGCGTTTTGTGTAAAACGAGTGTGTGTGCTCGCGGATTATCTCGAGTGGCTTTGGCGGCTTATTTGAAAAACCTCGAGCGGCCTAAAGATAACGCGCGTTTTGGAATTACAAAAAAAAACCTTATCCTATCAGTTGTCGTCGTCGTACCACTTGGCGCACGCACGAAAAACGTTGAACAAGTTAAACATATAATACATATATATATATATATATATATATATATATATATATATATATATGTATATTTATATGTATATTATAGGTAGGTACGGAATGGCAGGAATAGAAAAAAAAAAAAAAAATGAAAACTACACAACGTACGACGAGATAACCGCGATCTGAGAATATCATTATTGTTTTCGTACGGCTTATTATACCGTCGTAGTCGTCGTTTTTTTTTTTTTTTTTTTTTTTTTTTTTTTTTCGTTGTCGTCACGTATATTATGTATATATGTAAACAAGTCATTTTATTTGGCGAATATATTATTATAGGTACCTATTGCGACGTCTGTGTCGCCCATCGTCGTCATTATATCACTCTGGGAATATCGACTACTACTATCTATAACATATGAATCGCGTATACAGGTGGTTAGGCATTTTACGTGGTTTTTTCGTTGTCGTTGCGGTCGCTCGTGAATCGTGTAACATTGGTCAAGTCGACTTGTTCCCAAAACGAAATAGGCCCCGAACAATGCGATAACGATTTAAATTCCCTATACGGTTTTGGTCTGAACAGGAATACTGTAATATTAGTATTGTATAGGTAGTTCGCCTTAGCCGATGATGGTGTATTATGAGATTCGAGGCGGCGGAAATAATTATTTAACGGTGTATCATTGGTCTTTTAATCCCGTGTAGACTTCTATAGGTACATTATACTTGTGACAGTTATGTTGAATTATCCTATTTTGAACAGAGGTTTCCTGAAAAATTGACTATTCTGACTTCTCGTCTCCTTTTTTTTTTTTTTTTTATCACGCGCAGCGCCGAAATGCATGTTGGGAATATGGAAAAATCGTACCCTTTAGTATTAGCAATTATTAATTTCGTCGTATATTATTGTATAGGAACACTTGATATTATTACATTATTTTTTTTTTTTTTAAATTATTACATTTTTCGGTTTGATTGTTGACTATTTACATAGTGTTATTGTTTACGCACAAAAAAAAAAAAAAAAAAAAATGTATTTAAATATAATCTATAATAATATAACGCGTTTGTAAAGTCGGTGAAGTTTGTGAATTCTAAAATATCGTTTAGAAAAGTACTTCAACTAGACTGTATGCGGACTGTATATAACACAAAGTGAGCGAAGAAGATACAACAGGAAGCAGTGGCGTCCAAGTGTTTTATAATACGAGGCCTGATCAAAAAGTTCCCGAATTTTTAATTTTTTTATTTATATTGCTTATCTACAAGCTATTGAGCTACTTATCACCCTCGAAGTATTCTCCTTCTTGGTTTATACACATTTGCCAACGACGTTTCCATTGTTGAAAGCAATCCTGGAAAGTAATTTCTGGAATTGCTCGTAGTTCTGTAGCGAATTTTCTTTTATTTCGTCTATCGTAAAATATCTTTGTCCTTTTAACGGAGATTTTAGTTTTAAAAATAAAAAAAAAGTCTACTGGTGCCAAGTCGGGAGGACTTAATATGGTGGATGAGGAAAAACGGTCATGTGATTTTTCACGCAAAACAGATGGTTACGCGGTTGTCTTTCTGATCTTGCGGCATCAACCTAGGGAGAAATTTTGTTGCAACGCGGTGCATTCCAAAATTTTCTACCAGGATTTCATGACACGAACCAGCCGATATGTTACAATCTTCCGCAATTTCTCGAACAGTTAAACGCCTATTAGACCGCACAATTTCATTGACTTTTGTCACATGAGCATCGTCTGTCGATGTCGACGGACGTCCTGAACGTGGGTCGTCATCAACCGATTCCCGACCGTCTGAAACGTTTAAACCAGTCGTGACACTGAGTACGTCCTAAACACTGATCGCCATAAGCATTTTGCAACATTTTATGACTCTCAGTAAAAGATTTACTAAGTTCAACACAACATTTAATATTAATACGTTGTTCGTGAATGTTATTCATCTTAAAAATCGCGCAATACACACGACTCGTCTATTTTGAACGCGCACAGTTAATGATAGTTTGATAGCAATAAACATTTGAGTTTTAATCGAAAAGATAGCCGCTTATCTCTATTTTATTTTAATCTAATAAAATTTACGTTACTATAAATTTTCTATTTTTAGGAATTATAGTTCGGGAACTTTTTGAACAGACCTCGTACGTGTATAGCACGATGTATAATTATAAACACACGCCTAACCAAAACGAAAATTGCACTAGTTATTATTTATTATTTTAAGTTTGTGTATTTAACATGTATAGAACCTATAGGTGGGAACTCAGGAAGGTAGGATATAGAGGGGAATTCAATTTATATCCGTACCCATCGGTAAATCGTTGGTAACGAAAAACGATTCGTCACACCATTACTGATTTTATGATAATATTATTATTGACCGAACTACCAAAATACACTGAGCGTTGTATTTCGTATGCTTTGTTAATTTATTTCTAATATCATTGAATATGTCTATATTATACTGTCATTGACAATACAAAATTAACTAGGTCTATATTAACCACGATCAAGTTTATTACATCATGATATTAAACTAATAAAGTACTAATCACAGACAATATAATTTTATGTGCTTCTATAATATTCTGTGCCTACTGTGATGTATAAATCGATTCCATTCAGTTAATAAGTAAAAGTACTTAAAGTACTTGTAAATGTATTTTTTGTTTTGGACACCCACCCTCATAACATATCTTTAAAAATAGCGGTCGCTACGCCCTTTTATACGGGCTGGGCGCCGCTGCTAGCCACCGCAGGAAGCCTACGGGACCGGTAACCATAGCTCTTCATCGAGGGCCTGAGGGTACAGTGACTATAGACCATCATAATGTGTGTCGAAAAGAAAATGAAAACCACCAACTAAGAGGAGTTTCGTCGGTGATGGATGCCGATGAAATGGGGATAAAAATCCGCGCGAAACGCTCAGGAAAAGATTGATTGATTGTGCGGAAGAAGATTTGAGAGCGTCGGGCGGGTATAGTACATTTTAAGAAAATGGTACAATATAGGTGACATGATATCGTAAAATGGCGGCCAAAACTTGTGTGTAGAGAGTAGTTATATATTAGGTACGTCAGAAGAAGCAGATAATAATATAAATAGTTTATAGTTTAGCGTGCGAACGGAACGCGATTATTTAATACCTATTTTTTTTTACTAACTGTCGCAGTACGCCGGTGGGAATATACATTCGTGATCTACCGAACGTATTGTTTGAAAAGGATTTTCGATTATTCAAACAAAAATAAATACGCGTCATTATAGATAGGTCAGATGTTTCTGCATCAATTTTATGGTTGATAAAAAAAAAAAAAAAAAAAACTGGCTAACCAAAATTGTTTATCAATTTATTGTATTTTTTTTTTTTTTTTTTTTACATTATACACTGTTCGATATTTATAAATCCGATTTCCAATAGTTTTCGGATAGAACATTTTCTCGGGTATTTGTTCTATTTCAGTAAAACGGTTGTATTTTTTATTATTATTAAAAAATAAAGAAAAATTGTAAGTATATACTATTTATATATAATAAATTATAATTCGAACGTTTAATATGTAGTTTTACGATGCGGATGACGCGATCAATAAAACAATGATAATTATTAATAAAAATCACAGAAGACGGATCAAATACCCTATAATAATAATATTATATAGAGTTGATATTATACGATGTTTATTCGCCTTGCCGCGAGTGAACTCATATTAAAAGCGATTTGTATAGACAATAAAAATGTCACACAGTACTTATGCTGCAGACGCACTATATATTAAAATATTGTCGGAAAATTACCGCTAATTTATGCCGTATACAGGGCAATTCAAATTGTCCGTTACAGCGTTTTAAGAGTATATGAGTAAAATTTATGACAATATTATGTTGTAGATTTTTCGTAAATAAATACGGTTTTTAATATACCACGTGCCTGTCGTCGGAATCGTCGTTATTATTATAATATCGGTTTATTTTTTTCTTTCTGATTTTGTTTTTGCAGGCAGAACACGCACCAAAGACAAATACAGGGTGGTATACACCGACTTGCAGCGTTTGGAGCTCGAAAAAGAATTCCATTTCAACCGATACATAACCATCACGAGGAAAACCGAGCTGTCCAAAATGCTGAGTCTGTCCGAAAGACAAGTGAGTGCAAATAATACCCCTTATCTTAAATCATTAATTAATCCGACAAAAACAAACGGTTTAACTGATAGTCGACACTTATATTGTAGGCTCCTTTTTTATATGCTGTACACCCGAGACCGTTTATTTTTGTACGTAGTGACTTATTGTATTAAATATAATTTGCCAGACAAGGCCTTTTAGAAATAAAATAAAAATTAACGAAATCGAGGCCTAGCTGTCTATGAACGGACATAAAGAAATTACAGTTAGTTTCACTTTTTTTTTTTGTAATCTGTGGAATAAATAATATTAAACATTTTCAAAAATATTTTAATATTGTATTGAAATCGATGGGAAAATATTCGATTTTGAAATCGGTACATTCATCTGTACTGTATAGAATATCGTTTATTGTTACTACCAAAATACGGATTAGAACAAAATAATATAGATGCTCTTTTTTTATTGTTGGCTGATTTATAATATTAACTTAATTTATTAACTGCAGTTATTGTTATTTTATATTTCACCCTGGGCATTTGTGTTGCATACCGCATATTATCGACAATACCGAGAAAAAAAAATAAAATTACCGTTAAGGTCATTTTGTCATTTTACCCGCGTAACAAATAGAAGAAGAAGAAGAAAAGGTTAGACGTGTATATTCTATAGGATTCCATTATATGCCCCGTGCGAGCGTATAGCAAAAAAAAAAAAAGTACTGCAGTCGGCACTTTCAAAGGAAAAACCTACATCCAAAAAAAACACGTGTTATACGTCATATTATGTTAATATGTTTTTATTGTTGTTTAATCCTATATCAAGTGTATCGTATCATTCTACACACAATAGTTTATAACTCAATGAGAGTATACAACATATCGGTTATCGTCAGCGGCGTAGTTAGTTTTTTGAAAGTTGATATTTTATCAAATACAATGTTATCTCTCAGAGGGTTTGTTCGTATTAATATTATCATTGTACACCGACAAATAGTTATTGTAGATTCCTATAATTGCTATTTGTTTATTTTATATTATTCAATAATAATATATTTATTCGAAAAAAAAACTACAGATGAAACTGTACTTCTATGTACAATATTTGTCATACATGGTGCCTACAAAATAACGTCCGGGTTTTGAAGAGCTATATGTTTTCAAAACGAAATAGATACGAAAAAACGCCCCTAACCAACCGAATTGATATATTTGTACACTGGCACGTTTATTATTTCATTCCCTTAGAAAATTCATGAGTATTCATAAGTATAGGTTTTATTATAGGATGCATTCAATATGGTTTTCTTTTATCTAGATACAATTTGTTGACCTTACCTTGGATTTTCCAACCTTTCTCTAATCAAGAACTTTATAGGAAAAACCTTTGGAAATATTTATGCGTTATAAAAGTTTATGTTATTTTCGATTTTTTTTCTTTATTGTAATTCGGTAGAAAATAATCGCAGAAACATAAAACTATCACCGAATATTTATAAATATTAGCACTTTATCGATATGGCACGGTTTTCAAAACTTTCTGACATTTTTTCGTGTTATTTATAGCGTATTGAAAGTTTTATATGATATTATATGGTTTACATTTATGTTAAAATTCTTTAAAAATACTATTTTGTAGTTACAAATGAATACAATTTCCAATTAAATTTAATCATGTTTAACCGAACTTTGCGCACTATCGTTTTCTGTTTTGTTCGCAACGATTTATCGATACGTACAGATAAAAAATAAAATTACACTGTATATTCTACTGTCTCGGTTTCCCACCTACTGGCTTTTTTTCCCCCATTTCCAATACGTTTTGTGCCGTTTCAAACAAAATTATGTACGTAGGCCATTTTCGGTGGTGTGTACCTTATTCGTTTTGAAAATAAAGCTATTCAAAACCCAGAGACACCCCTTTGAGTGCACCCCGTACAATAAACGTGTTTAATATTTTTTAGGCACATCAAAAATTATTTCGTTTGTTGTTCGGTTGATAATTTATTTATATAGGCATTGTAGCGAAATTCAATATTATTTCAAAAGTCTATTCGCGCGGGATTATTCAAACGAATTACTCGTATATTACGAGAAACTATTAACCATTTGTTGCGAATCGTTTACGCTTTAAATCGGTCAAGTGTATTGCGTATAGGCTTATTTTGTTATATTATAGTTATAAAAATAAAATATTATATAGTTATATAGTTATCTTTATTATATCTTATATTATTAGTGCATATACTTTTTTTAATAACTTCTTCACTCCGTCGTATTCCTCTAGAATAATTACAAATAATTCTACCTATCGTTATATGGTAGGTCAGATAAGCTTAGGTAAGTTAGATTATTATATTTAATCGCTGTGGCGATTTGGAAAAAAAAAAAAAACCGAAAATAAAGAAATCGTTTCTATCCCGAAGTTTTTAATCAGAAAAATTGTCTATTGAAATGTCCGACGTACCAACGTGATCGTATACATCACGTACGCAATTGTATTAATTTTAAATAATCGCAATTTAGATATGAAGAATATTGAACGGTGTACTGTAAATATAATAATATGTCTATAGTGTTGTTTACGATTATTTTCTACTATTTTCTCTTTTTCTTTCAATTTTGATTTAATTTTTTTTTCCCTATATATATATAAAAAAAAAATAATAATAACCTTACAAGACGAGAGCTTATAATATATATATATTTTTTTTTTTGAAATGTTTTGAAAAATAAAAACTCGATATTTTCTTTTGTCGCGCTTTATAACATAATATAAAAGTAGGTCATCTCGTTATTGACAGTAATTTTTTTTTTTTTGTTTTATTAGTTCTAATAAAATATAACACCGGTTTGCGGATATAATTATTTTTTGTATAATATTATGTTTTAAACTCCGTGAAATTTTCGTAAAAAATACCTAAACGCCTTTTTGTACACAAATTGAGGTACTTCTTATGATCCGATTTTAAAAACGTAAAGATGTATGAATTGACATTTACTTTGCATAGGCCGAAGCATATTTTTCATATTGACATTTTTTATTTAATTACTAATCATTGAACATTCTGACAAATCTATACAAATTTTAAACGTTTTACCTAATAGTTCGATAAAATTGCAAAAGTGCGCCAACCGATACAAAGTAAACTCGTTTATGAATTCAAAAATATTTTCATTTTAAAAATCCAACTATTGTAAGTACCCAACATTAATGTCAGGCGTATAACTAACGTTAATAAATAACGTAAAAATGGCCGTATCTCTTCCCCTTAAATGAGTATTGGGCAGTAGATCGATGTAAAAGTCGTATTATTAAAAGATAAAAAATAATTTTCAATTTTTATAAAATTCGAGAAAATGTCGAAAACCGTTTGCATATTAAAAATAATTCTACCTATCGTAGTTATATTGTTTAATACTGCGACGGGCCTTCGCTTAATTGGTTTTTTGTTTTATTATTCCTCCTGTATAATATTATATCATGCAATTTTCATTTGGTTTCAGGTGAAAATATGGTTTCAAAACAGGCGGGCCAAGCAGCGAAAAATCGACAAAAAACGCGAAGAAACGATAATCAACGAAAACGCGAAACAACTGATTCAAACGCCCATCGATTCGAATTACTCGATCGAGAGCTGTTCGCCTCTGTAAAATAGGCAAAACTCTCTGTATCCTGCAATTATTAAATAATATTACTGTATGTTTAACGCGTGGCGAAAAAAAGAAAAAAAAAAGGTAAAGAAAAACGACTCTGCGTGTAAAACACCAAAAAATTGTTTGCAGTAAAAACCGAACTTGTTTTGTACATAATATTGACCCGAATGATAGTTATATAGAAAATTCCATTTTTATTCGTTTTAGAGCGTTTGCATACTACCAGCTATATATTATAATATGTTAAGTTTTTTTTTTTTTTTTTTTCGTTAATTTACTTTATATATTAGCTAATTTTTTTTTTTTTTTTTCGTATACGCATATATTTTTAGGTCGAAAAATTAGTATTAATCGTTTTTTATATTATAAAAAAAAAAAATAATATTTGTTACTTGAATTTTAATATTATTTACCAACGTATTGAGCTTATATATAAAAAAAAAAAAAAAAAAAAAAATCGTCGCCGTGTAAATTATAATATTATTGTAATATGTCTTTAGCTCTTGGTTACAACAAACCGGCACAGGGTGAGAATGCGATCGGCGTCGTTATTTTTTTGTATCGTCGAATTATGTTCATATTTACCACTGGCCTTATTCTAGGGGGACATTATATATATATATATATATATACTTAAGTGTAAGATCTACGGTGTACACTTGTCGGCAATATATCGCTTAAAATTTTAATTCTAGATTGTAAACAATATACTTTGATAATATTGCCCATTATTGTATACTTTACACGCGGACCTAATCCCGCGACAGACGTGCATCACAAGTAGACGAACTTAAAAAAAGATTATGATATTAGGAACGAGAAATCCACGAACAATGTTAATTATATGATTATTATTATTATTATTATTATTATGATTTGAATGTTTTATAAAAATAAAATATTACGAGTTTGAAAAATTCGCGGACATTGTATATGTAAATAATATATAAATATATATTTTTTTGTATTATTATTATTATTATTTTTATTGTTTAAGGTTGATTTTTGTCCGGTCGTCATATGCGCTTAGAAGTCTATATCATTATTATTATTACTATTATTATTATACTTTTTTTTTTTGTTATGAAATAACTTTGACGATTTATTATTATAAAGAGAGAGAGAGAGAAAAAAAAAAAGCCGGGAAAAAACCCTATGTATTCGTTAAAAGAGTAATGTTGATTTGTTTGAGATGATGGTTTTTTTTTGTTTTTTTTTGTGAAATGTATATATAATAATTATACTTGCGATATTTCGTTCAAATCGAAATATTGACAACTTTTACTCGATATTATTTGTACGTTTTTTTTAAACCTTTCAAAAACCAGCAGACCGCACAAATCGGCCAATGTCGGTTATCGATCTCTTTGATGATGATAAAGTCTGTATTATCATTTTTATCATTTAAAACCGTGTTTGTTTGTAATAATGTTATCTCGAGCACGGCCGTATTATAAAAATATAAATTGTATTTCGGCGGTTTACTTTTTAGGTAATACGATAATTATTTAAAATATCTAAAGTATATATGCGCATTTTGTTTATTAAGCATATTATTGCGGGTTCTTGTTATTTTTATTACTAATTTAACTTTAAGGTTAGGCTGTTGATCATTTCGCGTGACTAACAATAAGTTATAACGAAGACGGGAAATTAAAGTATTTGCTGCCTGCAATAATAGACAGACACAAGTAAAACACGCGAATCGAACCTAATTCGAATCATTTGAAATGTACGAGTGTAACTTGTTCCGGTTGCACTTTTCCAGTTGTTTGTTAATTAACTATAACAAATTAAAAAAAAAAAAAAAAAAAAAAGGCCATCCGTCGAATAACCCCATCTCTCTCCCCCCCACAGGGACATATTCTCAAATCAATTTAAAACGCTTTTGAGTGTTGTTCCTGTATGCTTGCGTTAATTTAACTATCAAATTTTTATAGTTTAGAACGTGAAAATTATAATTAGCTGTAGAATTGAAATATAATGTTATAACCCTTAACGCTCGGCAAACAATCAAATAGATGCATGCAAATTACGAAGTTAACTAAAGGAATTATATTTTTCACCAAAATATACAATGTCGGATAAAAAAAAAAAAAAAAAAAAAACTATAGTTTTGTCTTCTGATAATCAACGTACCCATCAGTGTTGATAAAATTAATATAATATACCCAATAACTTTATTGCAGGGCAAGTTCATAAACATGACGAATCTTAAAAGGCACCAATGCCAAGTTAAGGGTTAACGCTGTCTAAACAGAATAATAGATACGAGAAGCCTATCATAGACATACTAATAGTTAAATGTACTCTCCTCTCCTGTACTAGTCAATGATGTTTATGAACAATATCGAGTGATATTATATAGCGATAGTTAGGGGCAATCATGGCCGAAATACTTCGGTATATTTATTTCGCCATGAAATCGATTGTTATTATAGATCAGTGGTTCCCAACCTCTTCTATTCTACGCCCCACTTGTAGATTTTCGGAAATCTCGCGCCCCCTTCCTATAAATTGAAAAAAATCCATCACCTTTTTTTGTGTACTTAACAAATAAACTATACAATATTCGGAATGTCTACTTTTTTTTATTGATGATAATAATTATAAAATATAAATAATAGTAAATAATAAAATGTAACAATCGATTAAGATGAAATATTATATATAGTAATAAATTAGTATAAAATATTAATAAAAGTAATCAAAAAATGATTAAGTTACACGCTGCGGCCAAACTCTTATAGTCATTATCGGTTATCCGTTACTGATACCCGATAATGGATAAAGGAACCGGTTAATTAATTTTTTTTCTCTAAGTTTTAAAATAAAAATAACGTAATCAATAAAAATTGTATTCCTTAATAACCGCTTGCGCCTCCCAAACAATGTGTTCACGCCCCTTCCCCAGTTTGGGAACCAGTGTTACAGATGGATAAATAGCAAGATTGACAATGATAAATAATGATAATACGAACACGGTGTGAATAAAAAATATTGAATCATTTCACTGTCTCTCTCACCTGACATCGGCGCCCTGTTTTCTCCTTTAAGCGCAGTGCATTTATTAATATGTCTATGGTGTCTGTTTACCAATAGGAATTTGAAAATTTCAACCCTTCCACTCAAATTTTCTCATAACTTCTAGGGAATTCAACTTATATAGACCGTTTTACCGTCTATCGAAACACAATCCGGCCGTGTTTGTTTTTCAAAAAAAAAAAAATATTTATTTAACCACAACAATACTTTAAGATATAAAAATTAAGGTTGCGAACTACCGTGTTTGTTTTTCGATAAGAAATATTCGTCTAACCACAATACTTTAAGATATTAAAAATAAGGGTGCAATCTACTCTTTTGTCAACAAAACGCCAAACATGTGATAGTCCTGAGCTTTCTGAGTATTTTGACACCCGACATGCCAGGAAAATATTTAATTTGACAAAAATGACCAAATGACGAAAGGGTTAAAAGAGGAATATAAAAATTTTCACCCTTTCACTCAAATGTTCGATTGCCCTTAACTCCTAGGGAATTTAACTTAGAGAGACTGTTTGCCAACGGAAATCGGTTTTGTCGATTTCTTGTAAAATGACCAATAGGTTGGTGCAGTATCTCCTGCAGTACGTACAGCGGTTATTAATATTAAAAGAAAAAATAACCGCGTCCTATTGCGGTGTTGTTTGGGGAGAGGAAAAATTCGAAATACTCGACACTTTGCCCCTCCCCCACTGTCTCGGATATGCCGCCGGTGACATCCTCTCTTTTTGACGAAATTCTGTTCAAATCGCCGACCCAGAATACCGACTTTGCCGATTTAAAAAAAAAAAAAAAAAAACAAATGGGTTTTTACCTATTGGTTTGTCTTTTGATAAATGATAATAAACTATACGTGTTACAATAAATTATGCACCAGTAATCACATATTGAAATACCAAAAATAAATTACCGTTAAATTTACCGACCCGGTAGTCGAAATGTACAAGTTTGGGGTATGTCACCCCTATCACCGACTCTGGTAGATAGTTATTAATATTTTTTTTTATTACGTAGTCGATATTTCACGATGAAAAAAAATGACGTTCTATAAAAAAGTTTAGGATAGTGACCTTGTATATTATACTAAATCTTACGTCTGCTTAATCTACGAGTCTACAACAGTACGCGCTGATAATAACACGAATTCGTTAATAAGGCCCAGACTATTTTGTATATTTTGTTATCTAAAATATTATTAGTTGTTATATTATGCTATCTTAATCATTTTTAATGCATTCATTTATTTTCGCGACTAGGATATCTCGTTCGGTTTGTTTGAAATATTTTAAAGGTGAAGTTGTTTTGTCGATTACTGTTGTTGAAACAACGTTCGAATATTTTATTCCGTGCGTCGATATTTTATCATCGCGTACATTTGTGGGCGTCGATGGATTCCTATACCCGTACATCAGAAGTGTGCGGTTTTTTTTTTTTTTTTTTTTTTTACAACGTTCAAGGTAAATGTAACTAAATAATATCTTATCAACCAATAAAATCCGTATATAAGAATGCCAAATTTATTTCGTAAACGGTTTTTTTTTTTTGTTATTTTTTTTTAGACATTATAGTGCTGTACTCCAGTTACCAGAGTTATGACACACTCTAAATGTCAACATTGTAAAATTATTTTATTTTTTTTTTTTGTTTTTTACATCGGAGACAGATGTATGTTCTAACAAATCGACTTTTCGTTTTAGAAACGGAATACAGGACGTCATTACATTAGTTTACCGGTAAACCGTGACATTCTCATTTTATGTTATGGAACACACACTCGTTAAAGTTTTCGCTGATTTTGAGTTTATTTTAAATGTCAAGATTACACCATTCATTTTCAGAACACCGGTCGATTATTTTTATTTTATAGAAATATATATCCATATTCGAAATTCATACTATCTGGTATATTTAAATCGTTTAATATTTTTTATAGCTTTATCGGGTTTATAATATTACATAACGTCTGTGCGTTTATAGTATTTTTACCACTTGGCGGTTATAAAAAAAAATAAATCTGCCAAACCCGATAGTTATTAAAATAGATAATTTCTATGATAAATAAGACAAATATTAATAGTTTTCATTATTTCACTAACAATAGTCAAATAATAATCAATAATAAAAACTCGCAGAGATAATAAACGTCGGAAATAACATGAAAGTATAGGTACGCCGAGTAAAAAAGAATAGCTCTCAAGCGCCCGTTTCCAAAGTACATCGATGTAAAAAATCAAATCAATTACTTCGGCCGAAGGAAGGAAATTGACCGGAGAGGGGTATTTTTTAAATAAAGTGCTTGTAGCACACGTATATATACTAGTGAAGATCCCGCCTGCGTAAGGTGGTTTTATAAAATTCTTTGTAGTTTTCTTAATATTAAGGAATTATGGAAAAATTGCATACCAGGAGACCGGAAGCTGACATTGGAATTTCCCTACCACCCATTATTTTTTCACGCAATAAATTACCAAAACGAATTGCTATCACTGAACTTGATTCCAACGTTTACATTATTTATTAGAGCCCATAAATTTGCATAAGATATTTTCAATAATAAATGCGAATACATCATTAAATCACATAAACACATATTGTTTAGTTTATCTTACCTTATCACTTTTAATAATTAAAACATTACATGCGCTATTTTGACGAACTCGTGATAACACGCCTTAGGAATTAAGAATAAAAATATTATGTAACATTCACAGTAAATATTGCTTAATAACGGTATTATTTTTAAAGAATCAGTTGATGATAATGTAAACTTTTAAATGCATTCAAATTTGACGGAGACAATCAACATATAAATTGATCAACAAATTGCTATTGTTCGAGAACTTTTACCAGGCCATCTGGAAAATTCCTATTTTCCAGACCGGAAGCTGACTGTCACTATCATCATATTATATCATAGTACAAGTTGACCAGAGATTTGTAATAAATATTAAAATTATCAAGCTAAACGTACACGTATGGTCGTATACTGAACATTTGGCTATTGCTTGGCTAGGTACACTGTATAAAACGGAACGGTTTAAAATTGTTGTAATCCCAAACAGCATCGAGTGTTATGCCAGTGTTTTAGGTTAAAAGTTAAAAGTTGAGTGCGTCTTTGTCTTTGAGGTTTTATAGCCCCACATGACGTGTATTATAATATTTCCAAGATAAAAGTGAACAACACGGGTATAAAAGTAAATATAAATAGCTATAATATTGTATTAAATAGTCACAAATAATTTAATATATTGTATTATCTAACCATATTTTTTTTTTTTCAACAATAACCACTTAATTTTTTATTTTTTTTTTTTTTTGAAACGTGACTAAGCCGCAAGGTGCAGGGAATTTTTGTTTTTCTTTCATTCCCCGATGCAAACAAATACCGTAGGGCGGTTGATAACTGGGCCACGTTTTATCTATCTATTTCATATACAATATTTGTTTACATTTTATTACCCGGTTATTGGGCCACAAATTAAATATATATATTTTTTAAGGGTATCCGGTGATTGAGCCACAAATGTATAACATAAAAAAATATACGAGTATAAAACATTTATTAATTACAGTATATAATTATATTATCAATCGATAGTTTAGAACGCAATTTTTTATTTTTTTTTTTTTTTAAATAATTATAAAACTACATACAAATATTTTATATAAAATTAGTAAAATAATAATTATAATTTTTTCCATATGCGAATGGGGGGGGGGGGATTGCACACATCGTATTTCAATGTTCTACTTCTCTGTTGATACTTTTGAATAATATCATTTTTTTATATATATTTAAGGTATATATCAGTGAACCAATTACTGGATTCAATAATAAAAATCGTTGACAATCGTGGACACTATTATAAATGTAAAATTTGAGTGGCCCAATGACATTTTTGAAAAAAAGTTCATCGTAGTCCAATCGAATCTAATAGCGAAAAAAAAAAACTCGACGTTTGTATAACGTTCGTGCTTAATGGATTTGTTTTTTGTATGCCCTGTGATTTTCGATTTCTTTTTTTCACATTTTGTGTCGTTCTTAGGGACTTGTAGGTCGATTTTTTTTTTTGACGGGACGGATTGCAAAAAACTAGAAGTGTCCAATTATGCTCATAGATTTAAAAGTGCGAGTATAAGCTGATGTTTTTTTTCAAAAATTCTCTAAAAACATGTTACCTACACGCTTGAAATAAATTTTTTTTAAAAATTGTGCTCATATTATAATAGATGGAACTATGAAAATATATGATCCCAATTTAAAAAGCTTGAAGTCCAAGAGGAAATGTATACGTCTTATAGATAATCAATAATTATCATAAGCACGTTCACGGGTATGGTCTAAAAGTATCATACATTTTTTTTTTTTTTTTTTTTTGTAGCTTTCGCCGTTTAAGATTTATAAAGTGTCTCGTATTCTACTGACGGATTTAAAGGGACGGTGAGACTTTATATCGAATTAAAAATATTTGCTTGTTTCACCTGCCATGAAAGTCTAGTATCGGCTATGTACAGGGTGTGATTCGATATGATTTGTCAAACGACATAACTCATTCGTTCTGCGCAATATTTATGTGTTTTTTTGTTGAAATAATTTGGGTTTAATGAAGCGCTATTATTATTCATCTTACTGTTTTTCTTATCAAAATAAAAAAAAAACTATTACATTTAATTATAATAGAAAAAAAAAAAAAAAAGAAGATAAATAAACAAATAAAAACATTTCAACGTATAATTTTTATAGTTATTTTGTGAACTTGATTTTTAGAAAGTACCTATATGCTTTATGGAGTTGCGTGTGAAAATAATATGAAAAGTTCTCGACAGCCCGTAGTTTACATACTTACAAATAGTTACTCGGCGTGTTGGTTTAAAATTCGAGGTATTACAACAGAAAGTCGATTTTTTTTTAAAATTTTCTCGAAAATATATTACGTTCGTCGGCGGACAGCTCGAAGTGACAATAATGAAAATGATAACGACAATAATAATAATAATTTATTGTTTCTGTATATGAGTAACACGCAGACAAATTGCGTGGGCGCCATCTGACGCAGTGTTTCGGCACTAACGTTTATACCGGCGTCCAACAGACAGAACAGACGTAACGTCCGTTCGATACTCTTATTAACTTATCAATTAAAATACAATACAAACTGCGGTAAAACAATTTATAATAATAATCGTTTGTTGTTTTTTGTGAAAATACAACGTTTATAAAATATAATTGGATATTTTCGACATAACGTTCCTGGGCAAATAATAACCGTAACGCCAAAACTCGTCGACTTCAATAGCTCAATATCGTATCCGACGATAATTATTGGCCGTTGTCACTGCGAAAATTAGATTTTAAATATCACTGTTGAGCTGTTCGCCGACACTCGTAATATCTGTATTTTCGAATAAATGAATACGGTAGAAACCCCGATGATTGTCCGGGGGGGGGGGGTAATGGTGGGAACGGGGCACACGGATAAATGATAAAACCACGATTCGTCGAGCATTTTTATTTAACGAATTGACCAGAAGTCCAGAAAATTCAAGTTGTAACTCATGGCCTACCCCACTTGTTTCTTTACAAACCATCAGGGGCGGGCTAGTTCCGGAAATCGGTAGGTTGGAGACCACTGAGTCTGGTGAATACATTTACAGGCGTGTTTGTTTAGTGGCAAACATCAAAATAAATCTATTTTACCAAACGAAAACACGCGGAGGAAAAAATGATTTCGTAGTAATACATTCAGAAAATTATTATTTTTGATAATAAACAAATAAATAATCAAATGTTTATGTAATTATTTTATTCGTAATATTTTATGTACTATAATAATAATATTATTATTATCAATGTCAGCTTATATACTATAATTATAATATATACGGGTAAATAAATACCGGCTACAATAGAACGACAAGTAATATAATTTTTTTTGTTAATATATTCGCAGAGATTCAAAAATCTAATTCGATTTTTTAACAATTTGTTTTAACAAGCACGAACAACGTTTATTTTTTTTGATTTTAAAATGATTAATTCTAAAATAAAAATCCCCACCATATTTTCTATAATATTGAAATATTATACTACACGAGATTGACATTTTCAGAATATTTCAATAACAAGCGTCACTTATACAATTCGATTCAAATCCGAATAGATCGGACGAATATATTGTTATTGTAATTACATATATTTAACCGTATTAATTCGCATTTTGCGAATTCGCCGGGATTTCTACTCGAATAATAACTATAGCGGAGTGTAAATATTGAATAAAACATGTACGAGGGTACTTAGGAGATCCGGATAAACGATAATAAACGTATTTCTATATTTGATAACGACGACGGTACGTAATATTATTACAATATTTAATATCCGGTTGTCGGTGGCGATATGGGGGTGTGGTGGGGTGGTTAGGATTTCGGTTGGTTTTCAGACGGCGGAGACGCACGTCGGTATGGAACTCGACCATTTGCCGTGTTTGAGGCATTTCAACACGGGCGAGCCCCTGATCTTGAGCGTCTCGTCGCAGCTGAACGTGATGACGTCGTCGATGGCGTAGTAGAACTTGACGGTGGACATCCGGCCGCGGATCACCGTGCCCGGGTACGGGCAAGCCTGGACGCCTGCAACATTAAGAAAAAAAAAAAAAAAAAAAAAAAAAAAAAAAAAACCACCCGGTACGGTAATGTTAATCATACCGGCCGCGGATTACTCGCGCGGTCGGGGCCGGGCCGAGCCCGTCAGGACGAGCGACTTCGAAAATGACGCTACGGGCGGACATTAAACGCGGCTGGTGCGCCGGGCGGACTGCGGGACGCGTTTATGGCCAGGAGATCCGTCGCGACGCCGCCGGCCGGCGCGAAGAACGTTGTCCGTATTCCGAAGTCGCCGCCTGTACGCCTCAAATTTTTACGACCAGCGCGCGTACCCGCGACCGGATACGGCGGCCACTTACAGATTGGCAGCGGCGCCGACCACTGTCCGTTGTCCCCGCAGACGAGCTTGGGCTGTCCGTCCAGCACGTAATACGGTTCGCAGTTGGCCAACACGTGTTCGCCGGGCTTGTACGAGTTTTGCGAGTCGGCCACGTAACCGTGCGCCGGGTCTCCTGGCCAGGGGCAAGTGACCGCTACAACAATATTATACACCGATCACACTTAGGGCCCGACAACCGCACACGGCCGGGTGGTGGGGCGGAGGGACGGGCAGGGCTACGGGAGTTAGGGGCGCGGTGACGGGTTCCTCGAAGCCACCGGGGAACGCGGTTACGGTTTCGTCGTGAATCGCGTTACCGAACGGGGTGTACCGCGAGCGTGTAGAAGATCGTTACCTGCGCACGTCGGGAATGGCTGTTCCCATTCGCCGGTCGGCAAGCACGTCGAGTGCGTGGGCCCGTTGAGCCCGAATCCTTGCATGCAGCTAAACATTATTTCGCCGCCCACTTGACGGCTGAGCACGGCCACCCGCAAATTCGGATCGGTCAGGTTGTCGATTTTTTCGCATTTTATTACTACGGAAACAACAACGGCCACGATAACAATTACATTTGACGTTATAATTTAAAACAAAAAAAACATTTTGTAATCCCTTGAACCGATCTCCTGTGCGCAGTGGCGTAATTTCAAATATTTCTGGGGGGGGAGGGTCCATGGTTTATATATATAATTTCTATACTCAGAATTTACTTATTCTGCAGACACATTTATTTATTTTTTAATCTAAGGGGGTCAAGCACTCTTGTCAAGCCCCCCTCCTCTCCCCAGTAAATACTCTACTGTCTGTATATCGTTCGTTGTATAAATTATATTATAATTTACAAAACCGATATTAATCAAATACAAATTAATATAATTTTACTATGATGTATGATTTTTTTTGTCTATCCGCACATCATTTTTAACCAGAAATCTTCAATCAGAAAACAATCACCAGGGGAGGTTTCATTTCGTCTGGTCAGTGTAAAGTGTCAGGTGTCGAATATGACCGTTTTTTTTTTTCAAATCGAGAAAACTCGGAAATATGAGAACGCAATAACGGTTTTTGTTTATTTCGGTTCGGTATTTTTGTTTTAACTCAGCATGTAATAATCGCGAAATGTTCATCGATCACTGACATCAGTACCATTTTCTGGTGGTGGTGCAATGTTCAAAACATTCCGGATGTTTACAGGTCATTCATTTAAATGATGGTTAGGTTTTATTTGAAACAAAATTGTTTTTGTCCCGTAAAAACGCACATCATGTAGTTATACCGAACAGGAAAAAAAAAAAAAAATTGAGCGTTATATCCGTTATTTTTTCTCATAAGCGTTCAAGTTCAAATATCATCGTGGTTTTCACAGGAGGGCATCGCGGTTGAATTTCGTCTAAAAAGATCGGAAACCACCGATTTACACTGTCTAGTGTAGGAGTTTACAATTTGTTCGCGAGTTCACGTAGGCATAGGAGATTACCTATGATTTCGTAGGAGTTTACCATGGAGTACCATTGACAAAAAAAAAAAAAAACTAGTGTTGTACAAATAAATACTATTACTCACTCTCACACGACGGGATCGGATCGCTCCAGTTACCCGAAGGCAAACAGACGATTTCCGTGGGCCCGCCCAGGTTGTTGCCCTTGGCGCACGAAAATTTTACGCGCGAGTTCAGTTTCGTGTTTTGCGATCCGATAATCAAGCTCCGTTTTGACGGTATCGATGGACAGTGCACGGCTGTTTGTATAATATATCGTAAAATTATTATTCATGATGCGTAAAAAAAAAAAACCAATTGTTTTTGAAAATCACTAGGTACCCGTATAGAAACCGTCCGGCAGCAATACAACCAGCGTCGTGTACGCGGTCAATGTATCCGAACTAATACGGTTTAATTTAAAAATCCCACGTATAGCTTTCGTATGCCACGACGAACATAAACGTTTCAAATACGAGGCGTGTTCAACGAATACCCAGACGAAAATTTCTAAAACAGAAAAACCGTCCGTAATATGATCACGGCGAAAAATTCGCCTACAGTTGATTTCCAGTATTCGGTCGTGCGATTCTAGTCGTTATTTCACACCAGTCGTCCACAGTACGCGTGTACAAAATAAACCGCATTGTACATAACCTCGATTACACGATGGATCGCATCTTACGGGGCGTACTGAATTTTGTTTCGAAGTCTGGCAAACACGCCGCGGAGACTTTTGAACCGATACAGTTTTGAGCTTTTGAAGGCTTGGGTCGTCGTGTAACTTTTCGACGGTTTAAACGTTCCAAAGGAGCCCGGGAATTCCGTTGAAATCACCACAAACGATCTCCAACATCGCGAACAAACGCTCGCGGCAACCATTTGCTCGTGTTCGAGTTACAACAAGAAATGTCCGTCGATTGACGACTGTCAATTTCTTGTCACGTTTACCGATTTCCGAACAAACTATAATATATCAACGACTGGTTTGAGACAACGACTAGAATTGTACGCCAAAATACTGGAAATCATCCGTAGTTCATTCCAGTGTAACATTATTACCGATAGCGCAAACGGTTTTCCTGTAATAATTTTAGTCTGGGTATATTTATGTATTTATTGAACACGCCTCGTATACAAATCTTAAACGAAACCGTTCGGTTTTGATTTACGGGAGTTTTAACACGAAACTCCGACGCGTACTACGCCGCGTTCCGGAGCCTGTGCATTACAATAGTACTTTTTTAGTATTTTTCGGACTGCTGGACGGTCCCTATAATCGTAACGATAGTTACCTTTTACGATTATTTCGACGGAATGCATATGCCTGGTGGGAGTGATGCACGAGAAAATGCCCGAGTCGTCTCTGCTCGCGTGATAAATGCTCAACCGGTACTCGAGATCGGGATCTCGACCGGGATCTGTCGTCCAACCCTCCGGGTATTTTCTATATATATATATATATATATATATTTACGAAACGTTTGAATATTATACGGTCGCAGACAGACGTGGCTCCAGAGACATACTTGGTGGGCGAGCAAGGGGGGGGGCAAGGTTATCATTTTCGTTATGTTATTGAAAGACTCGAGAAAAGGCGGTTTTCACTCTAGGGAATCTTTAGGCCTGGGAGCGCCTGAAAATAGGTCTCTGGAGCCGCGCCTGCTCGCAGATATTAAGTAATAGGCGAACCATAGACATATAAAACGTCTATAGACAGCCGGCCGCATGATATTGTGTAGACTATATAGAGGCCCGCATAAGAGGTTCCATGTTAGCAGGTCAACGGCCGTAATATTTGTATACTAGGAAGACAATGTATTGATTAACCCGTGAAATATTTGTTTATGCGATAATATGGGGGTGGGTAGTCACCCCATAAAACTCGGTCTTGGATATCCTTATTCCAGAAATTCTTGATGAACAGGACCCTTCAATACGATGACGGTCGGCCCGCCTAACTACGGGGGAGATTTCACGAAAGCGTTTTCGACCATGAATTTTTCCGGTTGTGCAAGGATTTACACTAACAAAAGTACCACGGGTGTCGGGGGATAGCCCACCGCAAGGTGCCCCCTTCGTCGGCGTGCATATTGCTCTGCGCGATTGCCCGCCGATGCCGGTTCGGTTACGTGGTGGCTGTACCTGGAGCTACTGCGTGGTTTAATAGGTCACGCTTGACCCGGGGACAGTCTTCGGTGAGCTTGCGCCCGGGCACCTACCCGCTCAATCGGCGGAGATATAACGGCGAGGGTCGTCCGTAACCAAAAACGCGATGCCGGCGGGATAGGCCAGGGCCTAACCGGCGGTCAGTTTTCCGGTGGCGTCGCTACCTCGGTGCTGGTGATTCGTATTACGACCCGGGGAGGGGTGGAGCCCAGTCGGCGATCGCTCCGGCGGGGACTTCCGTCGCTCCCGCTTCTCCTGTACCTCGGTTGCCTGTAACTGGCGCCGAGCGCTAATAAACGGACTGCCGTTGTAGCACCCGCTCGCGGGGAGCACCAGACCACGGTACTCAAATATGTAAAACTATTCGAAATTAACCACGAAATTGTTTCGTTATCATCTCAAAACTCAAAAACAAGTATTTCACGGGTTAATCATGAAGTAGATTACGAGTAGGTTTACTCATAGAGTATAGGCTATGTAGTTGTTTTTTTTTTTTTTTTTTTTTATGCCTGTATAACACAGCAAAATCATATGCACACTACGTTACCGAAACGAATGGCTGACGTTCCATTTCGGTGTGCCGAATCGTTTGATCCACAAACACTCCATGTGCAGTATCGTTCCCGGGTACACGACCAGCCGTCCTTCGTTGCTCTGCGATATCGGTCCTAGCTGATGACGGAACAGTATCGTCGGTGGTTTTTCCACTTTAAACGATACACACGACGACATGTTATGAATGAGATTAATAGAATAAAAAAAAATAATAATATAATGCATTTAGAATATATATATATTTTTATTAAATGCTGATTTATAACTATAGTCCGGGTTTATATTAGTTTGAAACACCTAAAACATGATGCTAGTATTCTCTAATGAAACCTACAAAATTCTCATTCAAATTCTCTAAAAAAAAATTAGAAAAATATGCAAAAATAATCAATGAACATCAATATATGCAATTTATTTTAAATAATTATTTTAGTGAGGTATACACTTGCATAATGGAATAATTGCATTATAGTAACAGTAGGAATTTAAAACAACAATATATATATTTATTATAAAACATAAAAAAAAAAAAACAATTTTCCTTTGGTATATTTTAATTATAGTGAAACTACGGCGACTTAATTAGTACTGTCACTCAGTGTTTTTTTTTTTTTTTTTTTTTTTTTTTATAATCAAAATAATAATATTAAAAAAAAAAAAACGATTGTTGGTAAATGATTCAAAACATATTTTTTTCAAATACATCTTAATATTAAAATTTAAATAAATTAGCATTTTTTTCTCGTTATTTACAAAATATTCCAAAATATGCTAAAAAAAAACCTTTTTCTTGTGAACTCTTTGGGTTAACTCTGTGGTTAATCTAACTCTGTGTTGAATGAATCGTCCAAATTGTTTACTCTTATAAGACTGCATAGACTCAGTAACGATATGAAAAAACATATAAATCCGGACTATTATTATAACCTAAAATATAAGTATGCCTAACGTATAGTTGTATAATAAACACGATTTGTTCAGAAACGATGTTCGTTATTATTTTTTAAAAATTGCACTTAATAAAAATCAATAAATTGAAAATATTCAAAACGAAAGTTTTGGAACCAAATTTAGTGGCAGTTTTTACCAAATTTCAAGGAGAGGGGGTGGTTTAAAATTCAACCCCCTCCAAAAAAAAAGATATCTATAAATAATCAAATAATAGTTTGTATAAGCCCAAAAGTATTGTGTAAAAAAAATATTGCCCGGGAGAAGGAGGTCAAGGATCGCCACCATCGCACGTTCCTAAAAACTGACCAAATGTGCGGTCAAGTTACCAGTTACCGGGTTTTATTGGTTACACTAACAACACTGTGACAAGGCACTATTATTTTCGAGTATAATATGTATAGTTTCAAGTGGAAATAATTTTCTTTTATTGATATAAATTATTTTGATAAGCAATAAGCAGAAAGGTGGGTTCGAAAAACGAAAAACTACGATAATCGAATTCTTATAGGAAAAAAATTGTGCTCAAAGTTTTGTGATTTTTGTAAAACTCATTGCTTTTTAATGTTATTGTTATTTACTATTTCAGGATTGTAATAAATTATGAAACGCTCTTCGCTTGTTATGCAACCTTAATATTTTACGTTACAACCTAGAACTCACAACGGGGTAGTGGCTTGCATATTCAAGTAATTTCTTGTATTTTTTTCATCTTTGTTTTAAAGTGGGACTTCTGTTCAAATTTGGACTTTTTTGATCGCTAATGTAACGTTGCTGTGATGTATCCTTCTCTGGCGTTTTCCTCACAGACCTCACCTGCCGATTCTGTCACCAGTTTCACACGCCGTTCTTCTGCTAGTGTGTTCGGCATGAAACTTCAAAATCTCAAAATCTGGGGCTTATTTTGTCTTTAGATATCTCTGAATACTTTTATTTGTCGCACAATAAAGTAGGAGAAAGGGAGAATTTTGACCAGTCTATTAGTTATATAAAGTCGGACACTCCAAAATTCAGTTTAGGTAGCAAGAATGCTTTAACAAACATTTCGTTGGTGGTGTGTTCCTTACTTTAATTATCTTACTGTATGCCAACTCTCTTACGCGAGGTATTTTATCTGCTGCCATTGCCAACAGCGTATACTCCGGATACGCAAAGAAGGCGTTTCTTGGATCACAGGGCCATCTGAAAAATGTCGTATTGTCCGTACAACTTTGAATAAATGACCACGCACGTTTAACATATAGTGGTTCAGTTTTATAACAAACCATACTGGAGTATAAGTCGTAAAAATGTCTCTGACTAGTATTTTTAATTCATTAGAAGGGTCTGGTTGGGAAATGCACAATTGTTGGACACGGACTGTGCAGGTCATTAGTAACCTAACCTAACTTGTGCAAGTCAACCAACGTGAATACCTTAGAGATCCTGGATTCCCAATAACATGATTAGGAACGTATTCTCCCTTTTGAACTGCTCTTACAATATCCAGCAAGTACTTTTGGTCTTTACTTAGGTCAGTTTTTGAAACATTGTTTTTCTTTGATTCTTTTTTTTTCAAAACTAGCAATCGGTAATTTCTCACAACCAAGTAACTTTTTTCCTATTGACCCATATCGACATTGTTTTTCTCTAAATGCTCAACAATAGTTGCCTGCTGCTATTTTGGTACCAGTGCTATTTGCAGGTGTTACGTGGCCTATGTATTTGACTACCAGATTCATGAACAATACTTATGTGATCTTTTATCGTCATTTTGTACATTTTTTCATGCACTACTGTACTGTCTTTCTTCCCATTAAAGTATACCACTTCTGACATCCTTCAACATCTCACTTTCCTGGACCAAATATCGTGATTTATTTTTTCTCACGCCTAAATTTGTTCTCATCGATTATTAGGGTTAATATTTGTATTTAGTTATAATTCATTACAATCCTGAAATCGTAAATAACAAAAACAATTTTCTACAAAAATCATAAAACTTTAGGCACAATTCGTGACTTTAAGAATTCAAAATAAACAGTTTAACCTTATTTAACGTTATTTCGGACACTAAACAGAAACAATATTATAACAAATGATAATAAAATGTATACATAAAAAATGGCGAAAATGTACGGTTTTTCCTTCAATTTTTAAAGCTCACGCGCGACCTAAAGATATAAAAAATATTTTCTTTTTCATTAGTTTTCCCATAATCAGCATATTAAAGTGCAACTTTTTTTCGCTATTAGAATTCGATTGTCGATATTTTTTGTTTTTCGATCCACCCTAATGAGCAGTCCGCTCATGGCATCACGATCCGCGGTGTCTTTACCGGTAATCGGAAAATCGTTGAAAATCCCAATCCTTTACGATATGCCTTAACAATAATAACTCGATAGAACAGTATATTTTTTAATGTGTATATATAATTATTTTTTTTATTTTTTAAACATACGCGCGTAATCGTTTTCCTGGTTTAGCCCGAAGCACACCGGCCGTTGTCCGGACCATTCGCCGTTTGCGCACGTCCGTCTGTTGGATCCTTCCATCGCGTATTTCCCGATATCCGAACAACGAGACACCTTTATATATATATACATATATATATATATTAAAATACCGCATTAGTGTATAGTCGGAGGACGCTTATAATAAACTGGAAAATAATTGTCCGGAACGTTAAAATTCCGGAATGTTTTTACTTTCCAGGTTATTATAGTCCGGGTTTTTTTTTTTTTTTTAAAGACCGAGGTTGTACTTTCTGGGGAAATTATAGGATCCCCCTATATTTGAGAGACCCGAGATCAACATGCGGGCGTACCTATCCCATTTCCGCCAAAATCGTAAGTCCAACGATTCCCCCATTACCGTCAAGATCGTAGTTTTCCCTTTCCCGCCAAATTAAAAGACTCGGGATAGTATTCGAATAATATTTGTAACGCTTTAATTTTCGCTGAGCGCGATCACCGTCCGATAACAAACAAATTTATTGCCGATCGTTATTGTATTTTTTTGTATTTCGTACATATTTTATACTTGCATAATGAACAGATAATCAGGGAATTTTTGACAGCTGTCTTTTACAGGTTAGCGCCAACTAAAAATGAGGTGAATTCCAAAAAAACTTGCGCCATCTGTGTGTTAGGCCCGGGACTCTTCAGCACATGTGTTATAACATCTAGTGCAAAAATAATGACATAATTTATGTAAAATAATAATACAATTTACACATCAAAACCATATGGTTGGTATTTTAATTTATTAATTGCGAGTATTATTTAGTATTTTGTCCGTACTTTTTATAAATCTACTACCATAATTGTACTAACCTATTGTTTACGAACAAATTTTTTTTCATTTGGCGGAAAATGGAACGGTAGGTATACTATTGGTGGAAACGGGTAACTCCCCGGCCTACGTGCAAAATGATTTTACTTTTCATTTTTGTCACACATCTCACCCGAGAGACGTGACAGTGCGAATCGGGTATAGTCGGTTTTTTTACCAATATCGGCTGAAAATATATACACGACATTGTGCATTATACAGCTGTGCACCGATATTTTTGAAAAACGTTTACGATTTGAACCAGAGTGAAGATATTAAAAATTGTTATTCGCACGATGCCGGGTAGTAAATGTTCTTTGGACGGTACGATAATTCTTTATAATCGTGGATCGTGAATTCTTATATCTATCTCCTGGATGATAATAATACAAATTATATAATCCGTGTAAATATGGTGTGACGATTGCGGACTTTTATTCGTACGTTAGTGGGTACAACTAATGTCGTAGTCCGACAGACCAAATCCACCGAGGACCTAAGGATTTCATCCGTCCGACCAAATCCGTCAAAAAATCTTATCGTGTATTTCGGGTACCTTTGTATCATTGACTAGCCGCCGGCGTGGTGCGGATTACGTAGGCACACGAACTTCATTACGTTATTATCACTAAAACGACCAGGACAACGACGTCGTATTTGACGTTCGGAGACCGGAAATAGACTATTATACGAGGCCTGTTCAAAAAATTCCCGAATTTTTCAATTTTTTATTTATAGTGCTTACATACAAGCTATTGAGACTTATCACGCTCGAAGTATTCTCCTCCCTCTTGGTTTATACACTTTTGCCAACGACGTTTCCATTGTTGAAAGCAATCCTGGAAAGCAGTTTCCGTTAGCAAATTTTCTTTTATTTCGTCTATCGTAGAAAATCTTTGTCCTTTTAACGGAGATTTTAGTTTTGGAAATAAAAAAAAGACTACTGGTGCCAAGTCGGGAGAATATGAGGAAGCATCACGGTCATGTGATTTTTCATGCAAAAATCTCAAATTAACAGGGAAGTGTGTGCCGGAGCATTGTCGTGATGGAGAAACCATGAGTTTTTCTTCCACACTTCAGGCCATTTCCTACGCATTTTTTCTCGAAGACGTTTTAATACTTCTACATAGTACCATCGGTTAACAGTTTGTCCTGCAGGTAGAAATTCGTGATATATAACTCCCAGGTTGTCAAGAAAAACCATTAGCAGGACTTTGACGTTTGATCTGACCTAACGAGCTTTTTTTGGTCTTGGAGAAAATTTACCAACCCACTGTGATGATTGGACTTTTGTCTCAATATCATAGCCATAGATCCACGTCTCATCACCCGTTATAATTTGCTCCATGAACATACTCGTATCATCATTTGCGCGATCTAACAATTCTTGACAGATAGTTACGCGGTTGTCTTTCTGATCCTGCGACATCAACCGAGGGACAAATTTTGCTTCCAAGTTTTCCTACTAGGATTTCATGACATGAACCAACCGATATGTTACAATTTTCCGCAATTTCTCGAACAGTTATTAGTTAACGTCTATTAGACCGCACAATTTCATAGACTTTTGTCACATGAGCATCGTCTGTCGATGTCGACGGACGTCCTGAACGTAGTTCTTCATTAACTTATTTCCGACCCTCTTTAAAACGTTTAAACCAGTCGTAGCCATTAATACGTCCTAAACACTGAATGCTGTAAACGTTTTGCAACATTTTATGAGTCTCAGTAAAATATTTAAAAAGTTTAACACAAAAATGTAATATTAATACGTTGTTCGTGAATGTTATTCATCTTAAAAATCGCGCAATACACACGAATCGTCTACTTTGAACGCGCTCAGTTAATATGATAGTTAGATAGCAATAAACATTTGAGATTTAATCGAAAAGATAGCTGCTTATCTCTATTTTATTTTAATCCAATAAAATTTACGATACTATAAATTTTCTATTATTAGAGATTATTTAGTTCGGGAACTTTTTGAACAGACCTCGTAATCACGTATCAGGGCGGGGACATTGCCGTTTCCGTTTATAACCTATTATATGTACAGCCTGCCGCCCGGGGCGCCAAATATCAAAACTTTCCGTGTATATTAACGGCGACACGGTGGCGTAACAAACGCAATAATTTACGCGCAGACCCCCGGAAAATATAATACAACGTGCGCATTAAATCACGCGGATATGAATGGTAATTACCAAAACCGTGCCCGCGTTAAACTCGGTTAGTTCGTTCGTGATCATCGTGTCTCCTATAAACGTCACCACGTTTGGCTCGCTGTTTCTGAACATGCACGTCGTATTGTCCACCGTGGAGTTCATCGTGTCGACGGGTTTCGCTGAAACTTCCACTATTAAAATAAATTTACTCCAACGGGTGGGTACGTGTTCGAAACAAAATCCCGTAACGACTTACTGCAATTCAACGACCTGCCGACCCAGTTGCCGTCCTCGCACCGAATGCGCCACGTGACTTTCTCGTCCACTATGTTCCCGATACAGTTGAACGTCACCTCGGTGCCGTCCGGAAAACTGAAAACCAGAAAAAAAAAACCAATAAAACAATTTACACACACGCCGTAACGCGAATTAAAAATCGATGGCAACAATTATTATTTTACCTCTTTTCCGCGTCTTTCAACAGTTCTCCGTTTCTGAACACCATCGATCCGTGGACCGATTCCGGAGGTCCGCAGGATCCACGAAGCCCGGACAAAAGATCAATCGTACCCAACTCGCTTTTTTTCAAAATATCCGTGCCGGTAATAAACAATCCGCCGTCTGGGTCGCATACAAATGTATAAATCGATTACCCAAATTAACGTAATTACGTAAGTATTGTGTACAAAAAAAAAAAAAAAAAATCTAAAATTATATAGATGACGGGGTTGCCTACCTCTTGTACAAGAAGGAACTTTGGGAACTAATCGGCCTAACACGCATTCTATGGAAACCGCCGTTGTCTTTACGAATTCCGGATCACATTGGAAAGTGACGAATGATCCGTTGGCTATGGTAAGGCCGGCTCTATACCCCAGTAAGTATTGTCCATGAGTGATTGCAGGCAACTCGCAGGGAGCTAAACAACAAAAAAATATATATATATAATACAGTTCAATCGTACATGCAGGCTTATTTATTCATATTTTTCGTTTTAAGATCCAGATCCAGTGATAGTATCTACGAAGATTTGAGGTGAATATTTATTTTGATATTTCTTATATTTTACCCTTATTCCGTATTTGAAAGGAGAATATTAAACATTAAAAGAACAAATGTTGATATGCATAAAACACAATCGTATATTAGATTATCGGATGTACCGTGCATGAAATATAGCTATAAGGGTTGTCGTCTAAATATTGATATGAAATGTATTGAATTACATACATTATTACGAATTGTCGGACCGCGATAAAAATAAACCAACCTAACCGTATAGATAGATAGATAGATAGATTAGATCGTCGATAGATTTCGTTATAATATTACCGGGTGTGCAATCCGAAACCGCAACGCCAACGTCCCAGTCGCCTTTCTTGCATTCCATTCTTGAAGGGCCCTTTAAATTGAACCCGGGGAAACACGTGACCGTCAGGATCTCTCCATCCGTAAACTCCGTGCTTTCGGTTACGTTTAAATATGTTGGTTCCACTTTGCTGTAGTAACCGTTGGCCGAATACGGAACTAAACAGGGCTCTGAAAATTAAATCAATCAGTATCACTTTATACGATAGTATGCAACGCACGTATACTATTAGGGGCGTATTTCTGGTGGTAAAGTGATTTTAAAGAAAATCAGAACCGGCCACGAGTCCTCGGGACGGTATTTATATAAATAATAAAAAAAAACGCTGTCAACGGGCTCCTCCCCAGTGAAATATCCCTAAATACCCTCTAGGTATACTTACTGATTTTACAATCGGGTTTCTCGGGCTTCCAGCGAGTTCTCCAACATTTTACAGTTCCGTTGGCGACGTTAGGTTGGTACCCGTGATCGCACGTCACTTTGAGTATGGTACCGTGGGAATGGGTAACGTTGGCGTGTTTTCCTTGCTTGAAAATTTCAATGTGCACGTTGGTATTATTTTTTAGCGGTTCGCAAGGTCCCACTACAATAAATTAATAAAAAAAAAAAAATAATCCAACGTCATTATGTACGTTTATATTTATACAATTAACTGAATAAAAATTGATCTACCCTTCCGTTTTCCGTGTTTGCCTTTTCCTTTGGCGCCTTTGTGCGGAATCTTTTCTCCGTCTACAGTAGAATTACCGTCTTCGGAATCGTAATCTTTCGAGAACACTTCCCCCGATTCGCGGCCTCTGGATCCTCTATTGACGCCGGGATTCTTGGCAGTTTGGTCTTTGTTAGACGTCTGTTTGGCTTTCATGACTTGTTGATTTTGTGCCGATAACGCCCGTTTACTTCTCGTCCACCAAGATTTTATGCTTGTTAATAAATTGCCGATGTGAGGCAATAGCGTCTTGTCCGTATTCGGCTCGTCTGTGCTCGTGTCGGTATTGTCCTTGATAGATCTGCTCAGCCTGAGTTTCGGGTGTATCGACGGCGCGCACCTAAAAACCAAAACGATAATTTTATTTAATTATATATACAAATAATCTACATCGAGCTTCTGAATAAGTTTTTTTTTTGTTTATTATTTTGATATCATTTGTTTCGTAATAATTATTTTACTTCGGTAAATATCCAGGACTCCATTTCCCGCCGATACAAGTCGCGCCCACGGGTCCGGATTCGATCACATATTCCCGGTCACACTCGAACGCGATCTGTTTGTTGTTTTTTATCTTACGCACGTAAGGTCTGTAATCGTAAACGCCCATGCTGCCCACTAACAAAACTTTACCGTGATCTATGTAACCGGGAAATGTGCAATAAACTGAAATAAAAATTAACGCCATTATACATATATTGTGTTTACAGTATACAAGAGAGAAGAGTTTGATGAGGCATTATTGGAGTTAAAGAACAGGAAAGCACCGGGAGTTGATAAAATTCCGGCTTAACTTATAAAAAAAAAAAAACTGCGGAGAAAATACCAAAAAGATTATTTACGAACTTATTCGACATAGTTATGTACTGGACCAAGCGATTGTGTTCAATTGTATCAATTTTAAAAATGCAGCGGCCAAAACATGTGAACAACATAGAACGCTAAGCTTAATATCGTATGCGTTCAAAATCTTTACACGTATTGTGTTAAAAAGAACCTAACAGGTAACAGTCCTTAACTGAAGAGCAATTTAGCTTCGGGAGAGGAAAAGGCACATTAGATAATCTTATTTAACACTAATACTAGTCAGTAGTCTATTGAAAAATAGATTAGGAAAAACGAAAAAACATTTATAGCATTCGAAAATCTAGAAAAGGCCTTTGATAATGTGTAGTGGAAAAAATATGCTCAACATTTTGAGAAGTGCCGAGAATTACGAGTAAGGTTAGAAAGATAATCAAAAGTTTGTACGAACAAGATATAGGAATAGTACGATGTGGAAATAGCCAATGAAAATCAAGAATTAGAAAAAGAGTAATATAGGGGTGCACACTTCTATTCACACATATCTTTTCAATCTCTATGAAATAATAGATATGCTAAGATTTGCAGATGCTATTACGGTAATAACAGATAATGAAGAAGACCTAAAGAATATCCTAGGAGTCGTGACTTATAACATTGAAAAGTTAGTATAATATGGAAATAAATAAAATAAAAAATTAAAGTCCTGGACTATACTAATCAAATGTTAAGAGACACTGACTGACTGCAGATAATAGTATGAACTGAAAAGGAAAGTAAAGTATCGTCAGGAGTGGAAAATTGTTGCCAACCAGCCCTTGAGCTGTTAACACATATGGAGATTTAACGCCAAAGACGAATATTTATGGTTATAGAAACAGTTGGATGGTTTTCGACCAATTTAGGTGTACACATTGATTCTATGTGAAATAGAATTTAAATGATAGAACCACTAAAATTTACATACATCGATTTGCTATCAAGAAATTATGAATTGAGTCTGGTGATAAATCATATTATCTGATTTTTTTTCATAATAATGCGGTATTTGTCATTATTCATTACCTTATTTTGTTTCTTCTTTAGTAGGAAAAAGGACATACATAGTCCTAAAATTAAAAAAAAAATCTATAAAAAAACAACAGAAAGTTATGAAGTTTTTCGTCTTTCCTGTAAACTAGCTGTTGTTATCTTGAGTCGTATCTCTTAAAAACCGTAATAAAATATTAATAATTAATAATTATACCTTCTTCACATTTCGGAGTTTCCTTGGACCAGTTTCCGAACTGGCATTCCGTAAATTGGTTCCCAACCAGCGTGTAGCCGTCTCTGCACGAATATTTCGCCTTGGCACCGTGTCCCATCCGTGGTGCCAGAACAATGCCGTTTTTCGGAATCTGTGGTAGACGTTTGCAATGGGCTGAAAAATTCAATTTTAACCTATTTTATAACGAGCTGACGTTTCGTTTCGTTTATTATATCGATTAGTTCGAGCGGAAATATCTACAAGCATTTTTTTCTTTCCATACTGATATTTCGGGTTCGTTTTCAATATGTTTGTCAAAAACCGATGTCGGTGATATTAAATAAGACTTACAAACAACTAGAAAAAGTACTATAATATAATAATACGAGTATATATAAGTATATGCCAACCGACAACCGCAGCACTCTTATTGCGTGATTTACGATTCAATTCCAACTATAGAAATCGTGGTTAATTTTTTTTTTTTTTTTCTTTTAAAGTTGTTTATGCTATCGTTTTTCTGAAGGTTTTCTTTCACGTCTCGATCGTTCAGATTATCATTTAGCGACGTAATTCCATATATATATATATATATATATATAATACAAATAATATCCGTAAACGCTAAGATTGTTTATTCGATTGCTATGACGGTTACGTCTGTATTCTGCCCTCTGAATACAAGTTTGTCCTCTGCCGATCCGATTACCTACTAAATTTCTATACCGGATATAGCGGCGGTTTTTTCCATATTTTAAATAATTCGTCGTGTAACTGTGACTGCAATCCGGCACCTATTTTATTTACATTATTAATTTTTGTTCGAGAAGTAGAGGGGTGGAAAGCTGACTTCTGCATTTGTGGATCCGAAATTTCAGTATGAAACTATAACAAGCGGGTACTTAAAAAATAATAAACATCTTAACTCTATATACGAGGTCTAATCAAAAAGTATCGAGACTGTTAATAAAAAATATACATATTTATTAGATAAAGATATTTACATTCAACCTCCTTCAAAATATGCTCCTTCTGAGTCTATACATGTTCTCCAACGTTCCTGCCATTTTTGAAAACACCTCTGGAAGTCATTTTTAGAAACTCCTCGCAGCTGCTCCGTCGCATTTTGTTTTATTTCATCTACATCTTGAAAACGTTTACCCTTAAGCGCTATTTTTATCTTTGGAAATAAAAATAAATCACACGGAGCTAGGTCTGGTGAATAGGGGGGTTGAGAAACAACTGGGATATCATGTTTGGCCAAAAACTGCTGCACAACATAGGCCGAATGGGCTGGAACATTGTCGTGATGCAATTTCCAACTACCTGACTCTTTAAACTCGGGTATTTTTCTTCGTACAGCGTCTCGTAAACGGCGAAGAATATCAATGTAGTACTTCTTTGTTCTGGTTTGTTCTTTTGGAGCATACTCACGATGGACAATACCTTGACAGTCGAAAAAAACTCATTGCGGCTTGTTGACGGACGTCCTTCACGTTCATCACTTTCAACAATTGTCCTACCCTCTTTAAATGGTTTGAACCATTCAAAAACGCGAGCACGGGACATGGTATCATCTCCATAAGCTAACAATAACATTTGGTAGGTTTCAGTAACCGTTTTTCCCAGTTTATGGCAAAATTTAATGCATACTCGTTGTTCCATATTTTTGCTCATAATGAAATCCGACAGGACGTAAAAACACACTTTTAACTTAATCGCACCTAGAAGCCGACCGAGACAATTTTAATCTAATCTACGCCTAATATATTTTCCCAACATACAAAGTTTGATTAATATAGCACGTGCAAGTTCATACTCAAACCGGTTTACGATTTATCTTATCAGTCTCGATACTTTTTGATTAGACCTCGTATATATATATATATAAGCTTTCTATTTGTATTATTAAATAGTAATGGATTTATATGCCTTGCCTGGATCGCATTTCGGTATGTAAGTCCAAGTGCCGTTATTGCACGCGGCGAGATCGTCGTGTCCGGCCGAAGGTTCGTATTTATTGTCGCATTTGACAAAAAGTTTATCGCCGTGTTTCGCCAATACGGGACCTTTGGATTTCGGGATGTATGGCGTGGAATCGTTGGCCCTAGTAATGTTTGTTTTACCTTGTTGGATGACCGGCACGACACACGGGGCTGCGAGAAAACATTCAAACAAGTTATAGGTATACCACCGCGGTCGTGTTGTAAAAACGCGAAAATTCCAAATACCAATGTCAGTATATCGATGAGCTAAACGAGTAGGTGTCAAAATGGCAAAACAATAAAATAAAAACGAAATGGTTGCGCGAAACGAGATTTCACTGTTGTTAACATTATCGTTGTGTTTGTATATAGGATTAGAATAGGGGAAAAAAAAATTCAAAAGCCATCAGTATCCTGCTATCTCTACAGTATAATCGCACTAGCGAACGTAGGCCACTGTTATAGGTGGGAAATCGAGAAGGTTATAGGATATTGGGTGGTTTAGTTTATAAGTACAGTGAAATCATTTAATCATAACTTTCTTAACATCGTCCGGTTAAGTTTTTCCTTTTACCCCTTTTGTATATACAAGGTAACTCAGAAATCAACAGGAAAAAGACCGATGTATCGTCATTTTTATTTTTTTTTTTTTTTTTTTGTATTGTCAGTTTTATTAAAAACCCAATAAGAATTTCGAAAAACGGTTCAAATAAAATACCACCGAGCGGCAAATGGGCACATTTTAAGGTACTGTATGGAAAAATCTGATTATTTTTACTACCCGTAAAAAGATTTTTCCGAGAAAAATACACATCGTATAGTAAAACACTATAATAAATCATAAATACAAAGAAAAAACTTAACAACCGGGGGCTAACAGCTAAGTGTATTTATGTATTTGGTCGTGTTTTATTATCACGGCCGATTCGGATTTTAACTGTAAAATTAATAGAACAAACAAAGACAAACATAATGAATAGACGAAACGGCGTTTTAATTATTATAATATATTTTTCGAATATTACAAATGACTAGGGCAATTTTTTATTTTTCCGTTAATAATATTCATTATATAGTGAAACGGTTAACACTCACCCAGGCACAGTGGCGGCGGATAACGCCAGTTTCCGTCGGCGAGGCACACCGTCGAAGAGTTCCCTAGAAGAAGCATTCCGTCTTGACACCGGTAAATAATTGTGGCGCCTAGACCGGTGCCGCTTTCCGTGTTCTCTAGCCAACCGTTATGGAGCTCTCCCGGCGATCCGCAATCTATCTCTATTGTTACATCATTTTTTTTTTTTTTTTTTTTTTTTCATCTATTACTTTTGGCCGAAAAAAAAAACATGTCTAAACGCGTGTATAGCCAACAGTATTACAGGATAATAATAAATTGCGAAAATAATATTATAGTGGTCAGCAAAATTAATCATCATCAATGATTTCCTGACGATTTTAATAAATATTTTATATAATTTTGGTATTTTTTTTTTTTTTGTTTTTATCCCCGATTGACAATTCAAAATTAATATACTTTGATTACGAGTATTGGGTTGAAAATCAACGGATTTCAATGATGTTTTCCTATTAGCGATAATATACGTTTTGGGGGTATAAAAATCACAAAAAAAATGTCGATTTACATCGTTATCTTAATAAAAGGATTAGAAAAATCCTAATCGAAACTCGACATTTATAAAAAAAAAAAAAACAAAAACAACTAACCGTTTTCGAAATATGCGTATACGTACGTACGTATACCAATCTCATTCTGAATCGTTTTTTTTTTTTTTTTTTTTTTCAATCTTCAGTCTTCTCTTTAGCCAATTTTTATTTTTTTTTTTTATAGAGAAACATATAAGTCCTATATATATATATAAATCGTGTCGTTTCGTACTGTATACGATCGCACGACGGGCACACGCATTTACCTTCGCATTTCGGCATAACGCCCGACCACTTGCCGTCCGCGCCGCACCTCCTGGTCAGCTCGCCGGACAATTGATATCCGTATTTACATTCGTACGACACTACCGAATTGTAAGACGTGGACGTGAATACCGCTTTGCCGTTAAACGAATGATCGGGCTGACCGCAGTCGACCGCTGAAACCACAACACACGCGAAAAAAAAAAAAAAAAACGCCAAACAGTAACTGAATAACGTACAAACTCGCCGGTAAATCGCAATAAAATTATTACGCGGGCTATCGCGGCGATGCCGCGTGTGTCTAGTGACCGGTGACGGGCGATCCTCGCATGTGGATCGATCTTTTCAATCGAAAAATCGGAATTTTATTTCATATAATAAATAAATAAACCATTAGAGTAGTGCCATTATCTACATCGACCATTATCTTTAGTACACTTAAATTTTTTGTCACAAAAATATTTTAAATTAAAACAGTAGAAATATAGTGAACAATCATTGATGACGATTCTCATTTCCAAAGAGTGGATCGAACTTTTGCATCGGTTTTAATTCTGTGCAATTGTTTGTTTTTTGTTCGGAAGTTTAATTAAATTGTATTTTTAATGTTTTCGATTATTTAACAACAATAATCGATTCCACCAAAAACGTCGATCCAACGAATGATTTAAAACAGTCGATTCGTAAAAAGATCCGTTTGCGATACAATAGAATAACGAATAGGCTAAGAGACATTGTCGCCGGGGAATTGATCGAAAAATTATTTGCGGTTGCACAGTGGCGCCCGGAACGATTTTTGAACCGTGTGGGCCGAACAAAATAATTTTCAAACGGTTCCCTTTCATTTCACGGCAAGTATGCTTGACAATTTTACACATATAAATCGGTTCGTCATAAATTGTATTTAATGGTGAAATGAAAAAATTAAACGTAACGCGACAATTATTTTTTCAATAATCGTTTAAAGTACAGATTTCACGGCGAGAGTCGGTATTAATCACGGCATTTCAAAACAAGATTACCCAAACCTCGGTCGGGAATCATTTTCCATTAGCGACGATCTATCGTGAAATTAATCGAATTCCTCTTTATGTCCTACCTTATCAGTGGCCTTTCTTACTGGTACACAATACGCGAAACGCCCGCAACGGGCTGGATGTTCTTCTTATTGCGCATTGGTAATTCGGGCTCGAGTCGTGCTCGGGCCCGTCCCTAATGGCGGTTATGACTTCAAGGCGTTCAAAATGATTTTTTTAATACTTAACATTATTGTAATTACAGACGGATTTTACTGTTTTTTGCCGGCCGAATTACGAAAATACCGTCGGGCACGCGGGTAAAAGACGCCGCGGCGGCGTTTTCGTTCGTCGCGCGCAAAACGGCTCTCGTAATATACGCTCGCCGTCGTCTATAATTCGCAATCTACATATAAACACCGACTCGGGATTGAGGTACTTACGCACGCAGGCCGGTAAATCTTTCGGCACCCAGTACCCGTCCGAATGGCACAGGCGTTCCGATTTGCCGATCAGTTCGTGGCCTTCGGAACATTTGTACGTTACCCGGCAACCGAAATCCATACAGTCGCCGGTGTGCCAGCCGTTTGGAATTTCTCCGGGCACCTCGCACGTCTTCGCTATATATATATATAAAAGTACACAAACCCATTGTTACATAAATAATATTACGACCCTTAGCAACCCAATATATATATATATATATGGGTGTAGAAATGCGAACTCGAACGTTTTTAAAAAATTACGTTCGATATTCCTTTTTTTTTCACCATCGAGTACAATTTGTCATGAATCGTATATCAAATTGTTAGGTTCAAATAAATTGAAAAATAGTATCCGCGCAAAACGTCGTGATTTTTCGTCAAACTCGGACATTCAAAACACTCGCGTGATTTCCAATTTTCGATATTTTTATATTACAATAAAAGCAATTCATGCGGAACACATTTTTTGGCAAAACCAGAAATTGTCAAAAATTTCAAATAGCTATAAAAAAAAAAAAAACTCAAAATATTTTTGAAAAATGTACCCTTTCCACGTTTAGAAATTGCTAGTATAAAATATTAGATGAACATTCCATGTCTTTACGATTATTTCTCATCGAATTAAAACTTAAAACAAAAACCGTTGTTTTCACGTCGTTCATATTCTCGTTTTCCAACGTTTTTTCGCTAGTTTTCCCCTATTTATAGGAAAAATATCAACAAATTACCTTACCGATTTGCGCCAACTAGACAAAATATGTTACAATATCAGTGATTAGAGCAAGTCTTCTGGTCGACAACTTGTTTACAGATAGATAGGCAAACAAAAAAAAAAAAGCGCAAATCATAAATCAAAAAATATTTCATTTATAAACTGCTATGGTTATATTTATATAAGCCCGATTTCTACCTATCACCCAAATCACAAAATAGTATTTATTTGATTTATTTTGCGTTAGACATTTCCATCGCAGCGTTTAATGGCCACTGTATTGTGTTTGCGTATTTATAAAATATAATTTATGTTTAATTACGCTCGCCACTACGTTTTGAGAAATCTAGATTGATTTAATTTGTAATATAGTGATAAACTGTTTGTTATTATGAGATTTATTTAGTTTTTATCGTGTTTCTAAATTTATCTGTACTTTTTCTCGGATTTTTATCCGCACATCAAGATATAAAGCAAATAAATGTAAAAGAAACGCGTTTTTAATAAGTATAAGAGTTAAATTCCAACATACTTCGCACCATTGGTGGACCATTGTTGTATGTGAGAGGATAGGATATAATGTGTAATTTAATTTATATCTGTTCGCAACGATTTTAGGCAAAGTTCAGTTGAACGCGTTTTGACAAAATTAATTGAAATGTTTTGATTTGTTCGACTTTTTAACGAATTTTAACATATAACACTAATAAAATTTGGATACACATAAAACGAATAAATCAAACATTTCAAATAGCTATTGATAACTCAAATAACGTCACATTATTTTGAAAAACGCACCACATCTAGAAATAACTAATATAAAAGTAGTCTGTGAATGTTTCAGGTCTCTACGATTATTTTTAATTGAATGACAAAAAAAAAAAAAAAAAATCGAAAATAACAAAAACTATTAATTCTTATTTTCAATATTACTGTTTTCTCAATGTTTTATTTTTCCTGGTTATTCGGGATTTTCCTCATAATTATGAGAACTACAAGGAAAAGCAAAAAAAAAAAAATACCCTTTTAATGTACTAAGTAGATCCAAAATTCTACAATAAAGCTCCTATAAAGTTTTTGATTGGAGCAAAATTTATAGAAAAGTTGTTAACTGTCAGAGAAGAAAAAAAAAGAATCGCTAAGTACCTCCTATCCAATGTTTTATATTAATGAATACGCTCAAAAGTTCAAATACCAACGACTAAAAACTTTAGTACCTAAAACTAATATTAATAAATGTTTTGTGTAGTTTGATATCTATTTCATCGTTAAAATATTATATATTTAAAATTTAAATATATTATAATAACGCGAGTTGAAAATTGAAATGGATTGCTATTATATATAGTTTATAACTTTGTACGTCAAAATTTAAGAAATAAAAAATATTACTCGATAGATTTTAATTTTTAACGAAAGCCGAATAAACTTTTTCGTTTAAAATTATGTATATTTTTAACTCGGGATTTGTTCGTTCTGTTTTTAAAAGTTGTATATTAAACAAAAAACAAAAAAAACCACAAAAAAAAATTATAACAGAAGACAATAATCGTAGCTTATTAAATATTTCTCTCTCCAATATTGATTGGAAAAAATGTTACACAAATAATGCAAGGTATCAAATAATTCCAAACAAAAAAGTGCATAAAAATAGTATAAAATTAGTTTTTGTTTATCTTGTTGCTGAATTTTAATGTAACAAAAAATAAGGCTCGCATATTTCACGATTACTTTTTTTTTTCTTTTTTTTTATTCCTTTTTATTAGACTACACGAAGCAACCATCCGATGTTATTTTTTAATATATTCACATTTTTCAACGAGCTAACGAATAATTTATAAATTCATACAAATACTTTAAATAAAAACCAATACAACACATTTTGTATTTTTTTAAAACTTGCAGGGATTTTGGTCCACCGATCGACAAATTTATAATATTTGACATTCATGATTTCGTAATAATATTTTATCATATCTTATATAACTCTGCATAACTCATAGGTAATAGCTTAAACATATTTTCCGCCGTGGATAAACTTAATATTTTTATTTTATTTTTTTGGCAAATCGTCCACCAAATTTGTAATAATTATCCTTATAAGTAAGTTTTGTATGTTTATATTTACGAGTAAAGAGAAAAAAGAATTTAAAAATTCGTCAAGAGGGGTATATTGCAAACATTTTTAATAATATAAAACATATATATATATATATATAATTCCCAGTTTGCAGTTAAACTGTAAACTGTACAAAATACAACACGAATTTGCACAATACAATTATATACGCCATAAATCTGTTGGCAATAACGATAGATAGTTATAAAAGTAATCGTTTATTATTTTTTTTTCTGAAAGAAAATATATTCGATTTTCGAAGATTTCGAGTTATTAGAACTCGAGTTGTTTTTTCAAAGTGCGATGTCATTATAAAATTGTCATTATCCAGACAACTAGCTATACGTTTAGGGGTTGTAATTCGTTTTGACAATGACAACAAATAATATATACCCTAGGGTTAACTGTATATTTAATTTATTTACAATTCACAACTGTAAAATCACAAAATACATATTACGCCTATTGAATTTTATGTCCTTTACTGCGTGCAGATTTAATGGAATCGTATTAATGGAGGCATATCGGTTATCCGATAAAATTATTATATACAAATTATGCGAAAATCAAAGTGATTTATCAATCGCTTGATAATTTTGTAGTTTCACGTTTAATTATTGCTGTGTATTCGTATTAAGTAGAGGTACTTGCACATGGCTAAGCAAATCTGTTTAAAACTATTATTCCACATGCACGGAAAATATATATTAATATGTCGTTTTCAATATGTAATTGTTCTGGCGACGTATATAATAACGTAGGTTAGGTTAGGTTTACAAAAAAAAAAAAAAAAAAAACTATGCACATTTTAGAGAAAAACCGACTATACTAAACACTTACGTTCGCAGATTATATCCGGTCCGAACCACGACGCCGATATATCTAACGCCATACATTTAGCTGTTGAGAAACCTCTTGTCATAAATCCCTCTTTGCAGTGATAATCGACTTTGGAACCGACGTCGAATGTTTTTTGATCTACAAAAGCGTTGTTAACTGCGTTGTCGATCAACGGAGGCGATTTGCAAAATACTGTAAACCATCATTTCAACGCCAAATTAAATTCGTATAATATATACCGCAATCGATTATTTTATTTCGGAAAAGAATACAATATAATCGACAGATATTTTAAGTGTTTTATCTACTGGTGATTAATACATGGAAAAATCAATTGTTTGCTATTGCCAAACGGGTATGTATATAAATCAACAATAAATATCGTCAACGATTTATGTACGGCAATAATTTTTATATTTTTATTTTTTTTTTTTTTTACAAATATTATGTCGATAAAACCAAAAGGAAACTGTATGTACGTGTATCGGGCGACGTAGATATGAAATAATGAGAGTAGACAGTTGGGTACGATTATAATGACAATAAGACTTTCACAGTGCTCGTGGAATTATTATAATACTATATAGATATACTGTCACGCCATTTCCGGTGGTGCCGTTTCCGCGATTATATAGGTAAACATTTCGTATCAACCCTTTCTGACGATTTTGAAATTGGGTATTCAGCCTATGTACCGAAGTGATGGCGTCATTTCCGGTTGACGTATACAGAATTATCGTCGTTATTTTAGAACCAGAGTTTTTGAACGTTTCGGTTGAACGCCCGTCGTCATCGTCATCATATTACGGCCGCGTAACTCTGTGACAGAGTTTTAGTCACCGGGAAAACGAAACGGAGACGATACAGACGAACACGCCTCCCACTGGAAAAACTAGAACCTAGGAGCTAAACCCCACTTCTAAAATATACAGGTGTCAGTGATCGCCTTTAATTTTAATGTTGAACACTTGAAACCGTCGAATAGTGGAGAATCGTTGAGAAACGTTGCGAACAATATGGACAAAATATGATTAAAGTAAATTTTTTGCGAAAGACTGACAAATAAAATTGGACCAATAACAAAAAGATTACATTGTTTTATTGGAGTCGTTTTAATATATTTACCGCGGATATCTACTAAAATAAAAATAGTTTTTAGATTATTAAATTACGTCATTTTCAACTTAGAGTTTAAAATTTATTTTGCTCGGGCCCCGCGGTTCGAAAACCATTCCGGCGCAACTGGCCGTCGGTATTCTCTAATTTTCTCTTTTCCTCGCGTCTCCGGCGGTATTACGACCGAAATTTGGAAATTGTTGAAAATCCGTTGGGAATAAAAAGCGCGCACCGTATAGTAAACCCAAACCCGACATTACTCGTCTCGCTCGGAATCTAAAACGTTGGTTTTACACAAATACGGTCCGATAATACCACAGTGTAGGAGGGAAAATATTAATTCGAAATAGCAAGAAAGAAAGAAAAAAAACAACCACCAAAACTGAGATAATGTACTGACCGCTTTGTTTGCAGTACGGTTCGGTGCCGGACCACGCGCCGTTGGCGTGACATATCCGATGGTCTCTGCCGATCAATTGATATCCGACTTCGCAGATGTACGTGGCTTTACCGTTAAACAGTCTTCGGGTCATTTGCACGCCGCCGTGTTCCGGATTCAGTAGTTCGTCGCATTCTCTTTCTGCAACATTGCACGGACAAACCGTATCGTGTTAATATTGCAAAGAAAAATAAAAAATAACGCCAACGGCATTGCGATTACGTCAATCACGGAATCGACAATAGTAATTAAAAATACCTAGCCATCCGCAAAGATAATAAGTACACGCGTATCATTTATCAAAAAAAAAAAAAAAAAATCCGTTACTCGCAACAAGAAGAATATTGACGCGAGTATAGTGGACAGCGCGTGTATCTATAATATCCCGTCAATAATAATTATTTACAGCCCAAAGGGTTTTCGTAATTTGTTATCGTGCGACGGGCATATTTTCAAAACGCCAAGGTGTTTTGTTTGTTTTTTTTTATATATATATATATACAGGGTGGGGCGTGGTTACTTCCTTGTTTTAAAAAAATCATAACACAATAAGTATTGGCAATATTGATTTGATTATTTTTTCTGTGTATAGGGGGGTACATTTAAAGTTTTATTTTATTTGGTTTAAAATACTACATCTCGAAGGTGGCCACCGTTCTCGTCGATGTACTGAAGTAGTAGGAATTTGATATTTCTGTCCACTTTTTCCAGCATATGTGTGCTTATGTCGGCAATAGCAGCACAAATATTGGTTTAGAGATGACGAACGATCTTTGGACGATCCGTGTATACCAACGATTTAAAGTAGCCCCACAAGAATAAATCACATGGGGCTAAATCTGGTGATCTGGTGCTAGCCACTGAAGATCGCCTCTAAGAGAGATGAGCCGTTCGGGGAATTGTTCACGCAAGATATTCATTGATATTCTTGCCGTGTGAGCCGTGGCGCCATCCTGTTGAAATCACACTTCCCCTGTATTCATTTCTTTAAGTTTGGACAGACAAAAATCCACAATCATGCTGACATAACGTTCAGAATTGACCGTAATTGCTCTTTCGTTCTCTTCAAAGAACCACGGGCCAATAATGCCGATTCTGGATATTGCACACCAGTCACACGTTCTATATGCAGAGGCTGCTCATGAAGTTCTCTCGGGTTAGTGGGGCTCCAATATCACATGTTTTGTTTGTTCACACATCTTGAAATATGGAAATGTGCATCGTCACTAAAGAAAACGAGGGCGTCCTGAGGCAGGTTTTCGATGAAGGCTTCCTTGCATGCATTTTTCGCTCAACATAATCGCGTGGATTAAGTCGTTGCATCACTGCCAATTCGTATGGGTGGAAATTAAGTTGCTCGTGAAGAATTCGTCTCACTGTGCGACTAAACATCCCTAAAGCAGCCGAATAATGTTTGTGTGCAGATCGCCTAGGGGATTTCAAAATCGCCGCCCTTACCCTTTCGATATTTTCTGACGTTCTGACGGTTCTGGAAGGTCCATTATAATTCTTCCGCACACTACCGGTATCCCTGACACGTGTCCACCCACAAACAAATCTATTTCCGATCAGGCACACGACCTACAGGTGCGATATTGAAATGGTTTCTGAAAGCACGCTGAGTTGCGATGATCGAACGGCTGAAAGAAAAGTAGGCCTCCACGGCGAACGCGAGCTCTTGCTTTGTTCACTGTATTATTGACAGTGAACTAGTCATAAAAAAAACCTTAGATAACGTGCTTTCGAACAAGCCATAAACCAACCCTCTACTATTGATAGCCGCTCAGTTGCGAGGGTTCAGATAAGGAAGTAACCACGCCCCACCCTGTATATACAAAATCAATATATTCTATAAAAGTCGGACGTACTTCGAGACGTTGTCGTCGGTATTAGACCACTGTTGTAGACGGGAACACGCCGCTGTGAAGTTGTAGGGTGTAAGGTAATTTATATAGTTTATTTACTGAAATCGGGGTCTGATTTACAGATTTTGGGCCCGGGGACTTTGATGTTTATGAGGCCGTCATCTCCATTAAAAAAAAAAAAATGCATATTTTATTTCAAAAACCTTTGATTGTTACTCATAAGAGCATAGATTTTTGTCTACATTAATTTGCATATTCATCAACCGTGTTGTCATTGGATAATTTTTTAATTATGTCGTGTTCAACAGTGAGCAATGTCAGACTGTCTTGAGTCAAACGAAATCTCAAACGAGTTTTAACGCGTTTGTGGGCTGAGAAAGAGCGTTCGCTACTTGACAGTTTGTACGAGGCATGGTTAAATATATTTGTAAAGCTGTTTCAACGTTGCGAAATGTATGGTTTATGTACATCGATCTTGGGTATTTAAGTTGATATTGAGGATCACACATAGTCAGATAAGTATTTCTTACGAGTAATAATATTTAGGGTTTATATCACAAAATTAAAAACAGTACTGTCTTTAACCGTGGTTTATATGGTCGAAGGTAGAAGGTAATACCTCTAATACCAATACGTTTCAACGCTGATAAGTTATCACTTTTAGTAGGTATTTTTAAATTTTTTTTTTTTTTATAATTGTTATTTAATCGATGCAAACATGTTATTTCATAAAACCTCATTGGTCTTATAATAAATATTACGAAACAAACCGAGGCCTCTCATAAATGGAGCTCAGTTACTAGTCATCAGGGTGCTCGCCTAAATCAGGTCCTGACTCAAAGTAGAGTAGAACACGGTAAACGTGTTAAGTTATGTGTATCGGTAGTGTTTTTTTATTTTTTTTATTCTAATTTTGTAGCTTCAGGTTTGTACTTTAGAGTAACTCGAAAATTAACTAAAATTAAACCTATGCGAATTGGTTGTCAGTTTTTCTAATATTTAAGAAAAACTGTCGGAAATGTGGAAAACATTTTCATATAGAGTACAGCCGGACGAAAAATGCGCATCTTTTAGTATTCGGTGTGAACGTGGAGCATTTTTTATTAACCAAAAAAGTGTATTCCGAGAAAAAACATCTCGTATTAGTAAAACGAATACCATCTTCGCTACACCCAGATATAAAATACGAAAACAAATTTTCCATGTCAAATAATATTATATCCGTTTCGTATACCTACCTAATACTTTGCCGATTTATTTCGATCGGGGTTGCGATAAAGTTTATATATGCTTTTTCCCCCCTACGATTTTCCAGAATAAATAACAAATATATAATATTTAAAAATTGCAAAAAAAAGTATACATCCTATACGTTCAATAAATATTTGATGAAAAAAAAAAAAATGCACCTATCGCGTACACAATATCAGTATATAATATTTGTACATTACTTTTCTTATTGATTTTTTTCCGTTGGAGTTTTTTCATCATATATAAGTAAAGATAACGGCGAAAAAGAACTCGCATGTCGAGAGCATGCATTATACGAGTTATTCGATTCTAACAGGCGATTGTCTTAATCGATTTTTAAATATATTTTCAATGACAAAAGAAACGGAAAGAAAAACACGATTGTAGGTTAAGTTAGGTTAGGTCATAGTTAATGATATAATAACTGAAATTGCGCCTATATTTTCTACTGATCATTTTCTGCCTCTATTTTTTTTTTAACCGTTTCGTGCATTTCATTTTAGTAGTATAATATAGTCGTATGCGTATGCGCAATGTCGACGAGTAGGTAAATAACACCCGTCGCATAAGTACATTTTTATTAGTTTTTTTTTTTAGGATTTTTAATTATTTTTCGACCGCGTCGTGCGCATATAATACTTACCGCGATGTAAATTGAGTGACTTGGCCCGGGATTAAACACTCTAAACAAATCTCGGCACCCCGAAATTTAAAAAAAAAAAAAAAAAAAACTTTTCTAGCGAATAATAATATAAAGTTGCGATATATATAAAATATAGATTAAAAAAAAAAAAAAACTCGTTTAGCATAATATTCAAAGCGTTTAAGTCCTTAATCAAACCAATCTGTAAGTTTAAATTTGATTGAGTATTTTTTTTTTTTTTTTGTTTTTATTCGTCGTTAAACTTTCTTTTTTCGATTTATTGTTTTATCTTTCCCAACATTACCTCATATATATATATATATATTATGTATACAAAAACCAGCTCGGTATAAAAGTCTTTATAATAGGCCTTTTTCTTCGTATATATATGTATATATATATGAAACTTCTGAATAGCGGACACTCTCGGTCACCCAAATTTTTTCTGCTATTCAGAGGAGGTTAATTTTTGAAATGTATAAAAGATGAACGTGTACAATTTGAGCATATTATTCACTAGGTTAAATTAAGTTATTATGTTATTATTTACTGATTAAATTATATAATGATTGTAATGATTTAACAATATTGACGGTAATGTTTAATTTAATATATAATATAAAAAAACAAGAAAAGAAAAAAAAAGAGAAAAATACATACATACATAAATACAATTCGATTGCGTGAGAAAAAAACTACACGTCGACGGATGTTTAAAATTTGAAATTTTTCGCCAAGCGACTACCGCTTCGTTGACGTACACTCGTCACTAACTTACTAACAAAATGCACGAAACATTCAAGGCAATCGAGGCATTGATATTTTCGCGGTTATTCCTATCGTCGTAATCTTATCTTATCGTCTCATAACGAGTTTAATGAACACGAATTCGTTATATTAATTTGAGCGCGTTTCATCATTTAAATTAAGTTTAGGCGTCCAATATTCGGAGGTAAATTTCCATTTAAAAGTAGTGAATGTGTCCCAGTTCCCAAAAAAACGTCCACTTTTGGAAGGTGTCCGTGAGGGGAGGTTTTACTGTATATATATATATATATATTGACAGTAACACAACCAGGGGGGTAGTTTAGGAGTTTTGCCCCTCCCCTGAAAATAAATTCTAATTGCGCCACAGTATATATTGATATACAGTAGTAAAAAAAAAAAAAAATGTTTTCCTTTTTTATTTTATCCATGTCTTTACGATCGTACGTATTTTGTAACGGTCGCTAGCTGTGGGCAATGTCGAAAGACCGCTCTCGTTCCCTTTAAATTAAAATAATAATATAAAATGTAAAAACCTTGTTTTTCTATAAACTTTTACATATTATATAAAAACCACGGTGTTTTCTAATAACATTTAAAAAAAAAAAAAAAAATAGTTTATACTTTTGTGATGTCTTGGCGATTTGTATTACCTTCAAACAAAATCATTTAAATCATATACAGTGTGTTCCCGTTTAATGTACTCAATTATATTGTATTATTTATTTATTTTTGTATTAATTATTTTGCCGGTATTACGATTTCTTCACGATATATATTATAATAGAAGTCTAGAAATCTAAACTTTCGAGAAATTAATAATAAAAAAAAATTTAGTTAAAAAATAAATAAAAATGAATATTTTTTCATTCCTAGGAGTAGAGGAAGGTTCTAAACACAACGTCGAATTGTCATATACTCACTAGGGTTGAAGGGAAGGCGTAAATTTTAAACCCTTACTCACTGCAGTTATGGTGTTTCTGCAATAAAATACATTTACTACACTAATTTTCTAGTTTTAAGATTATAATAAGTTTTATTAAATAAAAAATTAACAACGTATACTTTTTATAAACTATTAAAATTAAATTATTACAAACAGATGTTTAAAAGTATCAAATAAAAATATTTTACGCGTATTAACATTTTTTAAACATTATTGTTCTTCATATTCTGAATCGTCCATTCTTTCCTCCTGAGCTGATGTTGGCCAACTCAAAATAATATTATAGAAATCTGAATAGTCTGTGGTATATTCCGAGAGCTTTTTCAAATCGTCAATTTTTTTTTTATTTATTGGAACTTTCCCAGTAGAATAGGCTTTAGTAGTTGGCAGGTCAGGAGATCGATTGGTTTTTCTAAAAGTAAACGTAGATGAACTGAGGCCATTAATGA